>CM053753.1:18887680-18931885 GCA_028658305.1 Pachyuromys duprasi | reverse complement strand
AAGAATCTCCAGGGACTATCTCTGATAGGAACTCAGTGGTGGGCTCTTTGCCTCCCCCCCCCCGCACTCCCCCCGCCCCAGAGGGAGGAGCAGCCTTGCCAGGCCACAGAGGAGGACAGCAATGCAGCCAGTCCTGATGAGACCTGATAAGCTAGGGTCAGATGGAAGGGGAGGAGGACCTCCCCTATCATTGGACTTAGAGAGGGGCAGGGAGGAGATGAGGGAAGAAGGGTGAGATTGGGAGGGAATGAGGGAGGGGCTACAGCTGGGATACAAAGTAAACAAACTGTAATTAATATAAAAAAACAAAATTAAAAAAGAATCTAAGACAAAAAAGAAAAAAGAATCTCCCTTTTAATAATCTTACAGTTCCTATTTTATATTTATATTTATATATATTTTATACTTAACTAGTTTGCAATTAATTATAGTCTAAGATGTAAGTATGTTTACTTTTTCTCAGAGGGCAGTTTATTTTCTTTTCATTAATTTTGAACTTAGTGTACAAAATAATAGGTTTTGTTATATTTGGAATATTTTACTTATATGTGCCTCCCATTAGCATTTTCTGTCCTCCTTCTTCTCGTTGGTCTTTCTTCTCCCAGATAGGCCTCCTGCTTAGTCTCATGTGTGCATGTGTGTGTGCTCCACATATGAGAGAACAGAAGACATGCTGTACTCTAAAACAGAAAAACATTAGTTTGTTTCTAAAAGCTTGGTCACAGCCCGCAGCTGGGAGGGCTCTCCTAGTGGGGAGGCTTGTACTGCTGGTTGTTTTGCTGAGTGCTCACGTAGCAAACTGCCTTCAAATGTTTGCATTTATCTCCACAGACCTGGTGATGCTACCTTTTGTAGTGGTTAATGCAGAGACTCAAAACTTGTCAAAGTGCTGAGAAAAAGTGACAGTGGCTGTTCAGCTATAAACAGGCCATTCACGCTCATACTCACCCACAAGCCTCAGGGAAAATCATGGGAGAGGGGGCCAAAACCAGGTAAGAGGTGGTGGATGGGGCACTATGAAATTGACATGGCTATGGCTCTCATAAACTCACTGTGGTGGGTGCCCTGCACAAAATCAAGCTACATCCAAATACAGACGCTGCATATGAGAGACATGATGTTGTGTCTTTCTTCCTCATTTCCCTCTTCTTCCCTTCTCCACTTAGGTTATTTCCTCCCTCCATATAGGTTCCTTCCTATTTTCAATATATACAAACATATGTATAATAAGTGTTTTATGATTATACATATTACGAACAGGTATTAACTCTCTTTATGAGCAGTGTCTAGAGTCCTTATGTGAGAGAAACATATTTATCTGAATCTAGTTTATTTTGTTCAACATGATCTCCAGTTGCGGACTCTTTCCTGAAAGTGCCATGGTTTTGTTCTTTACAACTAAAGAAAACTGCAGTGTGCCTACATGCCACCTTTTCCCTATCCTTTTGTCTGTGATGGACATATAGCCAACTTCCATATTTTGACTTCTGTGACTACTTGCTATATTGAAAGCAGGTGTGTGGGTGTCTCTGAAGAATGCTGACGCAGAGTCCTTTCGGGTGGGCTCAGGAATGGTGCAGCTGGGCCATATAGTGTCTCTATCTTCAGTTTTCTCAGGATCCTCCACGCTAACTTCCACAATGGCTTCACTAGGTTTGCATTCCCACCATTGGTGTGTAGGGTTCCTCCCCTTCCACATCCGGGACGGCATTTACTGTTGCTTGCTTCCTTTTTGGTTTGTTGAGGTAAGGTCTCAGTCTGTATCCCAAGCTGGCCTCGAACTCATGGCAGTCCTCCTGCCTCAGCCTTCTAGGGGCAGGCCACCATGCCTGAAGTTAAAAAGGCCACCCTGAAGCAAGAGTCTGAGAGGGAAGCCCCTGGAACAGGAGGCCAGCTGCTGGGGTTTTCCCAAACCCTTCAGAAGAGAGCAGCTGGAGGGTGAGCAGAGGAGGGCCGGAAGGGGAGGGGCCTGGACCGCTCATTCACGCTTCCCTGCTTCCTCTTTCCAGTCCTTACCCCAGATGGTTGGCTGGGAGACCACAGCAGCTTCCCTCAGCTGTCCCCAGCTCTCAAGTGTGCAACACCCCCGTGTTTTCATTGGTTGCCATGGAGAGATAAGTATGGGTTTGAATGGAGAGCTCCTTGGGGCTCAGAGTTGGAGGAGTGCCAGGTATATTTTTAAATGCGTCAGGGGAAGCCCGTCACCAGGACTGGAGAAAGTCCTTTTCCCCTCAGTGGCCCAGCGTCTTCCTTCTTTAGGGCCTGGTTTACAAACGAAAAGTGACACATAGAAAGCTGAATTTCCTGCTTTAATTCACTAAGTGCTTTAAGCAAAAAGTTATTTAGGTTTTGGGGATTCGGTGCAATGAACTGTAGGGTAAATATCAAACTTTTGCTGTGTGTATACACACAGTGAGATTCTGGAAAAGTAAAAAATGTGTGTATATATCACAGGTTATGTGACAGGCACTCTCCAAAGCTCTGTAGTGTTCAGAATGACCCTCCCCCCCCCCCACAGTCCTGACAGTGTATTTGTGGGTTAGGTACCTTTAGCCTAGAGGTTGGCAATTTGCCTGAGGTCACAAAGCTATGACCCCACACAAATCTTGACCCCAGGGAGCAGAGTGCCAGAAGTGCTACTCCTGGCACACTGGGGAGGCCTCTGCGCCTATTTGGGGGGGGGAACTGGCTCCCAAGACTTGGTTCATAACTATCCACATCCCTGTCTTCCCAAGGTCCGCGGTAGCGTTGAAATCCAGCCCCCATGTGGTGAGCAGTTCAGGAAAACACCCCATGTTTCCCTTTCTCCACTGCCCCACCCGGTAATTTACTGCTTGCAACCGCGCATTCCAGTTGCTTCGTTTAATCGGGTAGCATTTAAACAAAGCAGAAGAGAAATGGGGTTCACTGAATGGCCCCTATCACTGTCGGAGCTTTGGTGGTTGTAAACGCTACCTTCTGGGGGAAAGGCAGCATTGTGGGTACAACTTGGTATTTAAACTGAGGAGACAGACAATCCGGGGTTTTCTGATGGTTCCTAAATGTAATCACAACTGTTCTTTCACGAGAGAGAGGCAGAGGCTGGAGGGGGATGTTGGGACGGGATATAACTCCACACTAGAGGGCTTGCCTACCATGTACGAGCCCCTGGGTTTACACCCCAGCACCACACAAACACAACATGCTGAGAAAGGCGATTTGAGAAGGAAGGCCGTGAGAAGCAAGAAGTAGCATGGCTTCATGTGAATATGGGAAAGAAGGCTGGGAACCAAAGCATCTGAGAGACACAGCTTAGATCTAGAATAGGTGAGGGAACTAAGACTTCCTTGGGCGCTTGGCCTCTACTCAGTGAAAATTATTTTAGCGTTGGGACCGCTAGAACTGTAAGAGAACAGAGGTGTCCTATGCCATTGTTGGAGGTGATTCGTGACCACAGGAAGCTAATGAAGTGACCCGGCAGTGAGCTGGAGCAGGGGTTTTCAAAGTGTGGACCATGAGCCTGCAGCCTGGCGGCACAAGAGGCGCTGTGGTGATGCAGATGCCCGGCACATGCTGGAACCCTCAGGGTCAGTGCCCCCTGGCTGGGTCCCCTAACCTGCATTTTAGCGAGTCCCTCGTTGACTCTGACGCTGGCTACCGTGCAGTGGCTGGCTATGGCTAACCCTTCCAATCACCAGAACTCGAAATGCTGCCCAGGCTAGGTGGTTCTCACTGGACTGGGAGCCCTCAATGTGGTACAGGGTTATGCTGCTGGAGCGCTGCCCTCCAGCTCAGCTCTGCAGAACTTTGGAAACCAGAAAGACATGCTGAGGCTGCAGAGGGAGGGAAAGGCAGCAGGGCTTTTGAGCCACATGCCCAGAGGAGCCCGCAGAGGCAGACATAATTAGAAGAGTAAAGCAGGTGGGATGCAGGAGGATATGGAGACACTGGATGAGTAGGAGCAGACCCCAAGCACAGTCCACATGTCATCCCCAAAGGAGGGCTCGGGACAATCACGACAGTCGGCAGTTCAAGAAATGCCAGAGAGAGATTCAAATATAAAACCATCTACTTTTTAAGCATTGGCAATTAAAGCAATTTAACCTTCAACCCCCTGCTCTTTCCAAGGTCCAAAGCATGCAGGCAGTTACCGGCAGGCCAGCTAGGACCAGTTCTCACAGACACCTGTGGGTCGGACAACTGTGTCTGCGTGCTGCAGGCAAATGGTTGGCTCTCATTAAAACTTAGCTGAATGAAGGAATTCTCCCAGAGTGCCTCTGTGGGACAGAGACTGCTCTGCCCCTTTTACAGACAGGAACTTGGGGCTCACCCCAGTGACGTGAACTCCCATTACCATCCAGTTCATAACCATGGCAGTCGGAGCGCAAACACAGGATCCCTTACTGTGGGGAGAAGCTGTAAAGATCAAGAGCTTCCGGAGCTGTCAAGGGCTCTGTAATAGAGAGGTTCAGGGGACATTGGTAACAGTCATAGGCAGTACTCATGAGCATCAGGAGCACTTAAGGAAGGCCAGTCACCAGTATCTCCTGTGTGTCACATGGAAACCAGAGGCACTCTGTCTCCAAAAAGAGCCATGCTGCTTTTGTTTGATTATGTATCAGAGGAAGGCAGGCCTGGGTATGCTGAAAGGTAAGGAGATGGGGGAGGGGGGTCAGGATAGCCACCTCCCAGACCGCCTCTCCTTTTATGGAGAAGGAGAGTGGGGAGGACCCCGCTGCTATAGAGACTTGGGATAGGGCTGGCAGATGCCTGAGACCCCCTACAGAGCCCTGGATCTTAAGAATCCTCTCTGATTTTATTATACAGAGAAAATATGGGGAGCTAAATGAGAGGAGATGGCTTGCAAGTGCATTATGGGACATTAAACAATAGCTGATCAGCATCAGACACAAATAAATGACCCATGATCTAGTGCCAAGAATCTGGATGGTCCCCAAATGGTGGTCTGGCTGGCTTCCAGGCAGCAGAGTAGGTAGCTGGGCATCGTATAGGCCACAGAACGCAGCAGCAGAGGGTTCCAGCACTCAAACAATCACATCCCTTCCATGTGCCCGCCCTCTACTGCACTAGATTTATGTTTTCTCCTTGATCTGGATTCTGAAATTTGAACCCACAAATGTCCTGGAGAGTTCCTGTCTACCTTCCTGCCTGCCTAGGAAATCCTTAATGGAAGAGGAGCATGTGTCCATACAGGCAGAGGATAGGATGGCTCAGAGGCCTGAAAAAGTTTATGGAAGTCGTCTTGGTTACCCTGACTCACTCTGATTTTTGCCACTAAGATAGAAGTACCAGAGAGGTAAATCAGTGTCTTGGAAAGTGTCTGCACACGTTTATAAAGCAATGTCAGGCTGAGCAGGGAGGTACACGTCTGTAATCCTAGGACAAGACTAACATAGGGTGGTGATGCCTAGGCCACTTTGACCTATGTGGTGAGTTCAAGGTCGAGTGGGCACTAGAAGGAAGTAAAAAACCAACAACAACAACAGACTAAATCAGTATTCAGTTGTTTGTAAGAACTTTGGATACTGAGGACCTGAGGACAAGGTAGGAGGGAATGGACCTGGAGGAATACGGAGGAGAGGGCCCAAGGACGGAGGACAGCCTTGCAGTACTGAGAAAGTCCCTTGCACATTACCTGGCCAGAAGCACATTTGGTCTACATTGATAAAAGTCCTGGACTTAGAGCAGACCCCAGTGTCCAGATCTCCCACAATCCAGCTGTGTGGCCTTGGGCAGGTCACTTAACTAACCTCTCTGTACCTAGGTATCTTTTTCAAAGAAGTAAGAGTACTGTTCCATCCCCACCTGGGTGTGTGATTATTACATACATCTTATGCGAGGTCTGGTCCTTCAGAAGTATTGCCTATAGGCCTCATGCTTTACCCTTCGGGGAGTCACAAGCACGGAGCTCCACCTGTAAGTGGACGCTAGCACCAAGTCAGTCCATACACCCAGAAAGAGCCCAGCCATGGTCAGCCCATACCACACCAGATGAGATGACCCTTAGGGAACCCACGAAACAAGAGCTTCAGCAATAAACAATTCTAGTTTTAAAACTTGGAACAAAGTTTATTACCCAGCAGATGGCTAACACAACACACCCCAGACTTCTGGCATTTATAACAAAAGTTGTTCTGAGCTCCATTTGTCACTCACCTGCCTTTGGAAGCTCAATGGAGGGAACCCCATTCTTCGGTGTTCCCTGGACCATCTCTCATCACCCTGTTCCTGTGCAGCAGTCGATGTCACCCTCAGGGGCCATATACCTCATCCCCCTCAACCAGTCTTTGTGGTCTGAAAATCATCCCCCAGTTCTTCACTATTTTTCTTCCCTGCCCTGCTTTTTAGCCCACGTAGCCTCGAACTCGAGCTTCTCCTGCTTCGCCAGAATGCTGGGATCACAGCTGTGTGCTGTCACACTCAACACCTGCCACTAAGTCTGCTGAACTGAGTTCCATCCCTGACCTCACATGGTGGGAGGAGAGAACTGACTCCTATAAGCTGTCCTCTGACTATGTGCACCCTTACCATGACACAGCGATGAGTAAAAATCTAACCAAAAAGAATCTGCCCGTGGTTGTCATCTCGAGTCTATCATGAACAGCGTGTGTGCCTGCGGGAGCGATGTGCAAAGTTAAAAGACTTGGGTGAGAGCCGAGCCAGCCCAAGGTAGCAGTGTGTCAAGCACCCAAACTTGAGTGGTAGGATCGTGTCACAGCTTTGGCCTCTTTGGTGCATTCTGCTCCCTGCCTGGTTCTCCTCTTCCCCAAGCAGTGGAGGCTGTCAGGTAATGCACACCTGATTCAGAGAGTTGGGGCTATTTGGCGGTTCAGTAGTGGGGTCCTTCCTGAAGAGAGGGTGCCCCCTTATATACATACATACATACACACACACACACACACACACACACACGAGGGCAGGCACTTCCTGCAGGCCTGTGAGAGACCTGCCAGTGCAGTCCTGGAGGGTGCAGATGAAGCCAGCGCTTCAGCACAGCCCCCTAGAACACAGGCTGCACCCTGCCCCCCTCTGTGAAATGCTGAAGCACTTTACACACCGTCAGGCACACAGCAGACTCTCCTAAGGTCCCATGAGCCAAAAGAAACGGTTTTCCTGGTGGCTCTGTTTCAGCTTCTATATTGCTTACCTTCTTTGGGACATAGAGGAGGTCAGATGAAGTCAGACTGCTCTAAGTATTTTGAAAGGACCCCCACCATCCCGGCTCAGGGAACTGTTTGATTAGAAATCCTGAATTAACTTCAGAGCGGTGCTTTGGGAAGCCATGGCATCTAAATGAGGGGATCAAAGGGAAAGGATGGCCGCAGGAGACAGCAGATAATTGTGCTGAACGGGTAACAATTTCTCTGGTTGACGCCGTTGTTTGGCCAATTGTCTGAAGCCTACATTCCCAATCACAAGATCCAGGGTTAGCAACACATCTCCAGAGCCTGTGGGGTTAAGGGTGTGGCTCTGGGGTAGGGTGCTTGTATGGCTTGTGCCAGGCCCTGGGTTCAATCCCTAGCACCGTGGACGTGAAAAGGGGGGAAAGAGAGTGGGAAAAGAAAGAAAATGGAAAAGGAAAGGGGGAATGAGGGAAAGAGAGAGGGAAGGGCAGATGAGCTTACACATGGTGGGCAGGTTAGTCTGTGTCCGACTTGCCAGAGCCTTGGCCCCTGTGCCACTCAGGTTGATCCCATCGTCTGCATCAAGGAGCTTCACACTCTTAGACCTCTACTTTGGGTTGGCTTGACTAGTAGGAGGCTCTGTCAATAGGTGGTTGGGATGGGAGGACAGAGAGGTAGGAGGCCTCCCTACTCCCTGCTCTGGGTCCCTGTGTGACTTCACTTACGCTTGCCAGCCCCTCCTGCAAGAGACCACAGCTCCTGGGATCTAGTTCCCCTACTTCCTCCTCCTGCCCTTTCAAGGACAGGATGGAAAAGTCTTCCTTCAGTCACAAATCCCTGTGCCCCTTGACACTGCAGGTGTAGACCCTACTCCCCTGAAAGTGAGCCCTTCCTTCCTTCAGGCCTTACACTGGACTCATCTAAGCTGCATCCTGTCACTGTGGGGTCCTGACCAGTACAACCTTCAAAAACCTTCTCTAAGACATGTCTACACTGTGTGGGTCCTCTCTAAGGTCAAAGAAATTACAGATTCTTTTCTGTCTAGCCTTATGAAGACCTTAGCAACCTTGAGTTTACATAAATTAGATAATTTTCAAATGTGGATGGTCCCCCAACCTACAGGGAAAGTTTTGTTCCCTCACTCAGCAGGTACTTACAGATTCATCTACAGATTCAGCCCTGTCTGATGCTGGAAATATCTATAGTTATGGAAGCACAAAATGACACCCCATGGTGCTAACAGTCTACACCCAACTGTCTCCCAGAAGTCAGACAGCTCATCAGAGGCCAGGCTGAAACCAGAGAAGCAAGTCTCCCTAATTCCTAAGTCCTTAGCAGATTCTCAAAGACATCTATAACCCAAATATACCACAGAAACAAACACAGACCAAAATTAGCTACCAAGTCCTGCTGGGATTTTTGAAGCACGGTCTCACTATGTAACCCAGGCTGGTCTTGAACACAGCAGCCTTCTGCCTCAACTTCCCAAGAGCAATCATAGGCAGGTTGTCCCCACACTCTGCTATCAAACTTCTCAATGGATCAGAGGATAATGCTCTACAGACTAGAGGAACTTGTGAGAGACACACACTCCTGGTGAGGCAACCACCTGCTTTGTCTGCCTTCCCCCACCCCCCTCATTCTCTTGGACCCTCTCCTTCTCTCTTCCCTGCTTCTTCAGTTTCTCACACTTTTATAATTAGCCTCACAGCAATCTCCCCGCCATTCCCTTAGGGCCTGCAGTTTGGCAGCAAAGCTTGCCCATGAGCCGTTTTTATGAATGGAGAGAGGCTGGGGGTGGGTCCAGAGGAAACAGGCAACAACACAGACTGGACTATGGTGCTTAGAAAATAAGGTGTGACTGAAAGGGCTTTGCAGCAGTGGCTGAGATGAACTGAGAAGGCTGGGAGGAGACGAGCATCCCTCCCTGGAGGGTCTGCTTGCTTCCTCCGGTCTACGAGAGACTCGAATTTCCTCAGAAAGGTTTGAAAAGGCTGTGCCAGTAACCCAATACTTCCCCTGTACCAGGTCAGGCAGGACAAGGACAACAGTCTGTGCCTGCAGAAAGGGTTGCCTGGCTGGCCCATTAAGCAAGCCCCTTCCCTAAATCTCCCAGTCTCTCACTCCGCAAGACACATCTGGCTCCAGGCCCACTGACCCTCTGGAAGCCCTCAACCTTCCCAGCATCTCTAGATGGGTGTCAGAGCTGAAGGGAAGATGGCCCGGCTGAGAAGACAGCAAGGCAGCAAGGGCTGTGCTGACAGGCGGGACCCCTTGCCCTTCAGCAAGGTTGAAAAGGGAGATATTTGCTCCGGCATCCTGAGGTAAGCCCCACTAGGAGGAGGTCAAAGGTAGATTTACAGAAACACCTGGGAGTCACTTCACTAGAACATGTACTTCTCCATCCCCACCTTCCAATTTCCTGACCAAAATGAATCACTCAGCAAATGGGCAGCAGAGATAGGGACAGAGAAGCAGCTGAGTAGCAACGGTTGGAGCAAGGACAGATGGGCTTTCTGAGACAAGCTCCGGTGACAGGAAGCAGCCTGGGGGACCATCTCCCCCAGCCTTCCTCTGCTAAGAGCAGAATGGCAAAAATACCGGGACATACTGCAAGACAATCTTGATTCCACCCCCTCCCACTTCTTCCCCTGCCAGACGGAAGCCAGGAAGGTCGTGGTCATCAGTTACCTGCTGAGATTGGGACCACACTGTTGATGAAAGTCGGCTGAGACATGATGGAGCGGAAGAAGAGTTGGAGATAAATTCCCAGAGTCATTGGATTCAGGACAACCATGCTGGCCAAGCCTGGTAAATATCACGTTAGAGGGCAAGGCTGCTGGGGGCCTCTCTTAGCTCAGCTTTGTCCTGACTGCGCTTGGCCTCTCTCTCTCTCTCTCTCTCTCTCTCTCTCTCTCTCTCTCTCTCTCTCTCTGCCTGCCTCCCTCAGTGCCTCCCTCCCTCTCTTCCTCCCTCCCTCTTCTTTCCCCATGCCTTTATCAAGAAAGAATGCCAACCATTTCCCATTAAACCTTCTCCATACTACACGCGGTTATATTTATCTCAAGCACTGGGTCAAATGCCCACATTAAAATTAAGATGTCAGAATTTTCTTTTTTTTTTGAGTCTGAGATAAGTGGCTACTGAAGAGTTGAGAAAGAGGGCAGCCAAGCCCCCACAGCTTACCTGCAGCCATGCTTAAGGGCAGATGGGTTTCCTATTCTGTTACCCACCACCAGCTACACACTTGCAACACGGGTGTCCTACCTTAGCGCTAACCAAGTCTCCTGGCACAAACTGCCTTCCCCGAGGACAAGCTGCTGGCCTAGGGCAGTCTTACCCACCAGTAACAAATGCAAGCCGAGCTGGGACTTTCTGCTTGGGGAACTTGCATTTCCAAACAGCTGTCACTATGAAAAGATCCCCACCCCCACCCCAGAAGCTGCCACCCTTCAACCTCATGCAAAGCAAAAGCACAGCCGATGAGAACTGTAACAGGACATAAAAGTGAACCAGCCATCCGCTATCAAATTGTACTTGGAGCAACGGTATCATCAATTTAATCTTGGTTAGACAAAATATCTTGAAACAGAAATAATCACAGGGGCTAGAGAGATGTCTCAGCAGTTAAGAGCATGTTCGTGAAAAAAGACTCAGCTGCGGAGCTACGGAGCTCACAACTGCCTGTGACTCTAGCTCCAGGGGATATGATGCCCCGGTCTCCCAGGGCACCTGTACTCGTGTGTACATACCGCGTCCCCATACACATAATTTTAAAAAATAGATAAACAAGGTAAAAAAAAAACAACACAAATATATTACAGGTTTATAAAGACTTTCACAGTGATCTTTAGATTTAAAGAAAACAATTAAATACCAATCCATAGAGTTGTTCAATTTGCTTTATTTGCATAATATACTCATTGTGAAGGTTTCTTCGGATGCAGTGAGCACTGACCCTCATCTCGGGCAAAGCAGACCATGGTTGGAGCAGAGTATGATGCCACTCTACAGTTCAGAACCGTACTTGGCCTTGATTCAGCTCTAAGTGGCAGGAAACAAATTGTTTGACTGCCTGTATGCCTTAGCTGTGTCATCCAAGAGACAGAGCTCCCTTGATAGGGGAGTTCGAAAGGTTAAAGGAGGTGATGTGGGATGAATTGTATTCAAACTTAGAGACGACACAAACGAAGTCCAAATAGGTGTGGTAGGAGAGATGCAAAGATGAGTATCCAAATACCTCACATCTCCACGTGTGCATGTCACTCATGTACCAAAAAGGATGCAAAAATAGCTAACTGATATAATTGATGACAAAAAGCCAATTCAGTCAATGGCTGCCCTTTGGAGACCCACAGAGACATGCCTATAAGCCTCCAGTATTTAAGGAATTCTTAGGAAATCTCCATTTTCCTGTGTATTTTATGAGCCTCCTTCTCATGATAACCCAGCTATATAAGGAAGAAATGGTTATCTTCTTCAGACCCTCCCAGAAGGACTGACTTGCAGAATCTAGGAGTTGGGGCTGTCCAAAGGAAGTCACCTGACTTTAGAGAGAGGCTCACATCAATAAAGCCAGCCAGAGCATGCCTCTTACGAGGTTTTAGGTAGGGGTGTCAGCTGGAGAATAATTCCTGTTAAACACGGGTGCTATCTTACTGAGAAACAGGGAGAGCAGTCAGCCACCTGGTGGGCTAGGTTCAAGAATATTCATTGTTCGTCAGACTGAAAATACAGAAGCAGTGGTCCATAGTATGCATTAAAAAGAATATAGGATGGACTATGTCAATGGTAGACACTTGCCTAGGCCCGGGTCTTGAGCTCCCTGCACAGAACAAATTCAAAAGTCTTTGTAACAAGCAGTGCTGGGAAAATGGAACTTCAACTTAACAAAACAGAAATGAAGATTAACCCTTACCTTGCCCAACTTGTAAGAATTAGCTCAGGAGCTGGAGAAATGGCTCAGTATATTCCTGCTGTATGAAGCATGAGGGCTGTAGTGTGCCTCCTCAGACTGTAGGCAAAGGCCAGACAGGGTGGCACACACCTTAACCACACCGCCGGCAGTGGTGGATCCTGGGCCAGCTATGCCCGGCCAGCTTAGCTGTAGCGATGAGATCCAGGTTCAGTGAGAGGCTCTAGAAAAATTCAGATGGCAAAGTAACTGAGGAAGACACTCAGTGTTGGCCTCTAGCCTTTACGCTCACACACACATGCCCATGTACACCCTGACACCTCTGCCAGGCACGTGCACTCGTACACAAGGAACACACGCGACAAATGAACAAATAAATGTAATAAAAATAATAAGCTCAAGCTGGGCATTCCTATAATCACAGCTCTTGGGAGGCTGGGACAGGAGGATCACAGCCTATATAGATAGACTTATCTTAAAATATCAGTTCAAAAATCCTAGACCGGAATGTAGATGCTAAAGCCATTGGCGAGGTAAATCTTATGACGTTACTTTCCTGGTTGCTGCGACAGACACCTGACAAATCAGCTTAAGGGAGGCATTGTTCTGGTCACAGTTTGTGGGCACAGTCCACATTGGCGAAGGCATGGCGGCAGGAGCATGAGGCAGCTGGCCACATGACATAGCTGGTCACATGACAGCAGCTGGCCACATCACACCAGCTGGTCACATGGCATCAGCTGGCCACATGGCATCAGCTGGTCAGGAAGCAGAGAGAGATGGATGCTCATGTTCCACTGGCTTTCTCCTTTTATTCAGTGCAGGACCCCAGCCCGTGGATAGTGCCACCGCCAATCGGGACCCCAGGTGGAGGGCACACCACCAACCACGGTGGGTCTTCCCTCCTCGCTTAAACCTCTCTGGAATTACAGACTTGCTCAGAGGTGTATCTCTTAGTTGATTCTAAATCCCATCAAATTAACAATTAAGATCAACCAGTCACTCCATAACATTGAATTCTGATGTCAGAAGTATAAGTCATACAGGACGACAGACAAAAGACATGTTCCAGCCATGAGATGGCTAAGTGGGTAAGGCCTCTCGCCAGCATGCCTGATGACCTGAGGTTGACTCCCAGGACCCACAAGGTGATGGAGACAGGGGCTCCACGGGTTGCTCTTTTCCCACACTCACACATACACACTCACTCACACATATGTGGACATACACATGCACTCACACACATGTGGACATACTCACACATGCACATACACACACACATGCACACACACTCAAATGCACATGCACTCACACACGTGGACATACACACATGCACAGACTCAAATATACACACACACAGGCACACAAAATAAATGGAGAAATAAGTATTTTTCAGAAGGCAGCTCCGCCCTGCGTCCTGGCACGAAAGGCTGGCAGTAGACGGCTGTGGACCGTAGCAGGGATCAGCGGAGTGTCTTGCTCTCCTCTCTGTGTCCCACTTCTCACTCAGCCATTCAACTTCCGAGCAGCCAGGTAAACTTCATTGTTTATATATGCAGATAGAAAATCTACAGTGTTGAAATCCCACTGGAGACTTTCTTTTTTAACCTTATTAAATGTTACGTAAATTTTTTACAATTTTTTTTGTTTGTCCTAGAACTCGTAGACCAGGCTGGCCTTGAACTCACAGAGATCCACCTGCCTCTGCCTCTCGAATGCTGGGATTCAAAGGTGTACATCACCATCACCAGGCTTTTTTTTTTTTTCTTTTAGATTTATTTTATTTTGTGAGTGTGAGTGTTTTGCCTGAATGAGTGTCTGTGTGCCACTTGCATGCCTGGTGCCTAAGGAAGTAGTGAGCTTTTATGATGGTACTGGGAATCAAACCCAGGTCCTTTGCAAGAAAACCAAGCGCTCTTAACCACTGAGCCAACTCTCAGCTCAAATTTTCACAAAAATTTAACGTCCATTTTAAACAATTCAAGGAATTAAATTCTATCCAGTTTAGGAGTAAAGAAGAAAAATAAATGGCATTTCTCCTATACATTCTAAGTCCAAATCCTTTGCCCATGTCATAAGGACAGAGTTATTGATTGGTTCTGGCAGACACACACAGCCCTGAGGCTAGTCTTTCTGGCCCAGAATTAATAGTGGTCCAGTTCCTCAGAGGTCCCAGTCACCTCTGTCAGCGCATCAGCAGGAGAGAGAGAGAAAGAGAACAGAGCAACTCTAGTCCACGCCTTCCATCTGGTAATGTCCTCTCATTAGTCTATGTGGATGGCAAGAGGCAGACTACGACAGACAGGGCAGGAACAGGTCTCTCTTAGAGGTCTGAAGGTAAGATGTTGAAGACCCAGGCAAGGGCCGATACAGTTGGTTTCCTGGGTCACGAATGTCTGTCTTCTTGCTGTTGGAGGAAGGTCCAACTGTGGCTTCAAATGCTGATTTCAATGCCTTAAGATCTGGTCACCAGCCTGCCATGGGTATCATTATAATGTTGAACCATGTGATGGTGATGGTAAGGAATGTTCCCCGATTAATCCTGATTGACTGAATAAAGGCCTACAAATCTGGGCAGGGCAGAGTAGGGTAGGTGTGGCCAAAGTTCTCCGGCTTTGAGGAGAAGAGGATCTTGGGAAGGAGACAGGTACCGGAAGAGGAAGGCAGGCAGAGCCACCGTGGGTTAGAGTTGAGGGAAGCACGTGACTGGCTCGGCATGGAGGGAGGAAGCGGTCCAGATGAGACAATAAGCAAGCGTTTATGGGCGGGAGGTAGTTCAGGTAGAAATTACTAGAACAATTGGCCTGGAATGGGGGCTTAAGAGGTAAAGATTGCTTATGAGGTAACACATGCCTTGCCCCAGGTAAGAGAAGACTATTCTAAAATCTATCAGTGCCTGTGTCTTTTATTGATTATAATATCCGGTTAGAAAATGCTGCCGTAGTAATTATAGGGCTAATAATAAACATTGTAATAGACCATACTTTTAAATTAGCAACAACATCTTGCTTGTTCCCAATGAGCAGAAAGAGTCAGGGCTCTCCCCAAGGCTCGTTCACACACATGCTGCTCCCATTTGTGATGGCGCAATCCTCACTGCTAATCATCAGCCCAAGGGTCCCAGAACACTGTTACCTTGGGTGTCGGGTTCCATATCTGAATTTAAAGAGAACATAAATCTTCAGTCTATGGCGTAGTTAAATATGTGTTTTCTTCCTCTGAGTAGATCACTACCTCTTTGAGCAGAAGGCCCAGCAGCAGCAGAACACTAAGTTGTGTAGAGGGGGATTCCCACTAGACTTTCAGCAAATATTTCACAAGAATGCTTTCAGAACAGAGAATACAATGACATAGTTAGAAACTAGAACCAAACCAAACCAAAATCCACTAGAAATACTATACCCAGTAAAACTATCTCCAGACCTGGAAGATAAACAGAGCAGAAATTGAGGCACTTTGTCACAACCAGACTAGCCTCCGGGGGAAATGCCTACAGGACTCCTGCTGCAGAGCAGAAATTCAGGACCTGAGAATCACTCAGTGGGTTCAGGTCAAGCTCATGTGTGTGTGAGCTCCACGCTTGTGGTCCTGGTTCTCCTAAGGCAAGGCACGGGAGCAAACTGGAGGCCCTTTGAGGCGGGGAGGGCGGGCAGAGCTAGCCTGCACCCAAAAGCCAGGGCTACACTACCCCAACACGGTGAAGGGAGAACACTGACTCCCAAATGCTGCCCCTGCCCTCCACATGCCCCTTCCCCCACAGCACTGAATTCTTTTAAAGTTAATCATTGGAAATAAAAGTATAAGCCAGGCATGGTGGTGCACACCTTTTATCCCAGCAGCACTCTGGAGGCAGAGGCAGGCAGATCTCCAAGTTTGAGGCCAGCCTGGCCTACAGAGGGAGTTCCAGGACAGCCAGAGCTACACAGAGAAACCCTGTCTCAAAACACCAAAAACAAACAAACAAACAAAAAAACAAAAAAGAAAAGAAAAGAAAAATAAAAGTACAATAACAGTCTTTATTTTAAAATGATGTCACACGCACAACAGATATTATATGAAAGAGATTGAATGGATGGAGAGATAGAGAAGAAAAGGAAAGAGAGAGACATGGTGGGGGTCCCCAGGAAAGAAAGTGAGGTAGAGAGAGCAAGAGAAGAGAGGAAGAGAGGAAGGTGAGAGAGGGACAAAGTGCAGGGTTGGCCCTTTCATAACTTGTGCACAGCTGAGCCACACCTGCCACACACCTGGTGGGCCACACGTGATGACATCATAGGTTACTAGGCAGCTCAGAAGCTGGCTGCCTATATGCTAACAATAACTACCATAATGAACAGTGTCTGAGCACACACACACACACTTTACTAGATGAACCAACACACGAAATAGAAAGCGAAGAGGAAATATATAATAAGAAAACAAGTAAGAGGAAAAAAACGAACAACGATAAAAAAACAAGGCTGGGTATAGTAGCACACACCTGTAGTACCAGCACTTGGGAGGCAGAGGCGAGTGGATCTCTGAGTTCCAGGCCAGCTAGGGCTACATACTGAGACCCTATCTAAAAATAAAAAAAAAAAAAGAACTAAAAGTAACAAAAACACTGAAATGGAAAGAACTCTGCCAAACTTCCTTTATGCCTTACTTTAGCAGTACTCATACTAAAACACACACAAACTATAGATCAATATTTTTTATTAACATAGACGCAAAACTTCTTAATAAAATGCTAGCAAGCTGAATGTAGTAATAACACACCAAAAAGATCATACTCCAAGGTCCGGTTAGAAGGAAAATAACACACATGCACACACACACACACACACACACACAGTCAATATCAGACGAATGGGGGAAAGCTGAAAGCATTTCCTCTAAGATCTGGAATATGGCAAGGACATCCACTCCCACTGCTCTTATTTAATAAAGTATTGGAAGTTTTAACAAGAGCAATTAATCAAGAGAAACACATGGCATCCAAATTGGAAAGGAAGAAGTTTAATTATCCATGTTTGTAGATGACATGATTCTATCCGTAGAAAGAACCAAGTACTCAATTAAAAAAAAAAAAAGGTGGTCTTATAAGCATTTTTAGATATTTAGCAAAGCCAGAGGTTATAAAGGCAACATATAAAAACAGTAATAGTTTATTACAAATAATGAACCATATATAGAGAATTTTAATACATCTCATTTACAGTATCCATGTAAAAGTTTATGAATAAACTTACCAAGGAAATTTTAAAATTCTACAATGAAAATTATAAAACACTGATGAAAAAAAGTATAGAGAGCATGTCCAGAAGAAATGGAACAATATGCTCCAGTTTGTAAATAGGAAAAATCAGTACTATGAAAATAACCATACTATAGGTATAATCTATAGTTACAATGCAATTCTCATGAAAATACCAACAACTTTCTTCACAGAAATGCAAAACAATTCCTGGTTGATTTGGAACCATAAAAAAAAAAAAACTGGAAAAGCCAACATAATTTTAAGCAAAGCCAAAAATAAAGAAGGAGGGAGGAAAAAAAAAAAACTAGAGGCAAAGGGCTAAGGCGGTAGCTCAGTGGGAGGGCACTGTTCAGCATACCTGAGGTCCTAGGCTTGGTCCCTAGCCTTGTCAGAAAAGCAAATAGTCAAACAAGAAACCACTGTCCTGCTGGGCCTTGATAGTGCACACCTTTAATCCCAGTGTTCCGGGAAGCAGAGGCAGGCATATCTCTTAGTTTGAGGACAGCTTGGTCTACAGAGGGAGTTCCAGGACAAACAGGGCTACACAGAGAAACCCTCTCTCAAAAAAAAAAAAAAAGAAAGAAAGAAAAAGAAAGAAAGAAAGAAAGGACAAAAGGAAAACAGAAACTACTGTCTTGAGAGCTTGGTTGTGTTATAATACCTAATTTCAAAATATAATGCAAAGGTAGATTAACTAAAACAACATGATAATAGTATAAACACACACACACAGGACAATGGAACAGAACAGAGGACCAGGAAGTAACCCTCATTCATGCAGATGGATTATTTTTCCCGAAGGCACCAAGACCACATATCTTAGAAAAGACAGTCATGGAGTGGTGCCGGCGAAACTGCATCTGCAGAAGTTAAAACCAGATCTCTTCCTCTAGTGAGAGGACACAGGCATCAGCCCCAAACGGAGAAAACATAAGAGGAACACACATGGGTGAGCCCACCCTGAGACCTGCGGTCGGCCTGCATCCCTAGATAAACATCTACCAACACCAAGTCATACTTACTTAAAACGTTATGAGATGTTTGTGTGTTTTGTTTTTGTAAATCGATTGGGTAGCTCTTGGATATGAACTTGCTAGATGACAATGTCATGTTGCAATGTCAAAAGGTTGCATGAGGCCAGCTGTAGGCAATGATAATTTAGGTAGGACCAGAGGTACAGTTAATGGGATTATGTCAGACTATATTATATACAAGAAGCTCCTGCGCAGCAAAGGAAATCATCAACAGAGCTGAGAGACGACCTTCAAAATTGGAGAGTATATTTGAAAAATTATTCATCTTATAAGAGATGATGCCCAGAATTCATGAAGAACTCAAAAGATGGATGCCAAAAAAAAAATCAAAATTAGGCTATGAAACTAGGTACATCTCAAAAGAAGGCATATGAAAAGGTCCAGCAAGTACGTGAAGGGAATGCCTTTTGTGATCATCAGAGGAGGGCAATTCAGAACCACAGTGAGTTGTGCTGTAAACCAGTCCCCTCAGCTGCCTCCATCTTCATGAGATAAGCTACATCTACCTGCTGTGGCCCATCACAAATGGGCCTGGGGGCTCCCTGGATATTTCAGCCTCTCCTCCCAGCCATTGTTGTGTGGGTATACACAGGGCCCCAGGACTTGCATACTGGGGAAGACTAGAGGAAAGGGGCTTTAGGGAGGATGTGGCGACGCTGGGTGAAGACTTCACACTGCAGCTGTTTGAAGTTACTTGTGCTCCTCATCCATGCTCTGTAAGGAAGTCCAAAATATGATGGTAAGATCTTATTTTACTTTTCTTTAGGACCTTAGGGGGAGTGTAAATAAGCATTGCTCATCTTTAGGGAAGGAAGTTTAGCCACAGATATGATCTCTCCCATATTGAATGGTCACTACCAGGCCTGGGGAGAGAGCTTAGTTGGGAAAGTGCTTGTAGCATAAGTAGGATCCAAGTTTGATCTCCAATACTCACATAAAAAGCCAGGCATGGTGGCACGTGTTTGTAATCATAGTACTGGTCAGGAGGGGACCCTGGATCCCAGGCTTACTGGTCTGGCTGAGCAGCCTAATCAGCTGGCTCCAGGTCACAGTGTGAGACGTAAGTCTCAAGAACCAACGTAGAGCTGGGTAATGACTCAGTGAGGGAAGTTCTCACTTTGCAGTCATGGAGATGTGAGAGAGATCCTCCAAACCCACATAAAGACAGTCAGTGCAGCCTTGATAGATATGCTCCCCTCAACTCCTAGGTGGGGGGAGTTGGAGAATGGAATATCTCTGGGAGTTTGCTTAGTTGGCCCAGTCAAACGACAAGCCCCAAGTTCAGTGCAGAGACCCTGTCTCAGAAACCATGGTGGACTTCCATGGGGGAAAACACCCGAAGTCATTCTGGCCCCTGTGTACACTTGTGTATGGATGCATACATATGTATACCACATATACCGCAAACACACAGGGCTGCTATCATAAAAAAAGACAGAAAAGAAGCACTAGTGAGAAATGAGAGATAAAAATACAGCCTTCTAGCCAAGGCTGGTGCACGTCTTAAATCCCAGCAGAGGCAGATGGATCTCTATAAGTTGGAGGCCAGGCTGGTCTACAAGGAAAGTTTCAGGACAGCCAGGGCTATGCAGAAAAACCCTGTCTCAAAAAATCCAAAAAAAAGCATAACCTTCTATAACATATATAAACAATTCATATATACATATATGTACATGTGTATGCACAGGACATATTTGAATGCTATAAAAAGAATGAGTCTCTTTTATAATACCATAATGCTCAATTATGACATCACAATTCTCTGTTATGACTCACAAATGTGAATTATGATGAGCAGATGCTCCATTGTACCATCAATTAAATTATGACACCACAATTCACCCTTGTGCTGTCACAGTGTCACATTGTGCTATCAAAGGGCTCCACTTTGCCATGACAGGTAACGTTGTGATGTCATAATGCTCCCTTTGTCATCACTGTACACTGTGTTGGCACAACGAGTACCAGGATGCCTCAACTGTGACACGCTTTACATTGTGATGGCCAAATGGTGCATTGTAACATTACAAAGGAACATTCTGATATTCATGGCCAATTGGGTTACTGTGGTGTCACAACAGACACTGATTGAATACTGCAGTATTATCATGGCTCAATAGTGTTGGGGTTGGTCCGGTGCTATACATTCAAATGCTAAATTACTGGCCCCTAAGATCTGGTTGCAGTTGAGAGTACATCCTTATATACATCAGTCTTAGTCGTGTAAACTTTGCTCTACCTAATTTAAAGTTAATTGGTTGATAAAGTTGCTGAAGCTTGTAACTGGGCAGAAGAGAAGTAGGAGGAGCTTAGGTTCCCAGGCCAGGGGTTTGGGTTGGGGGCAGAAGAGAAGGGGGAAAGAGGTAGAAGAGGAAGCTGGAGAGAAGGAAGTCGACGTGGGGCAGTGTGGACCATGAGCACATGGCCACAAGGGCTGGCCTGGTGGATCAGAAGCAGCCCAGGCAGGAACAACTATGGCAGGTAACTTACAGTGTGTAGCTGGGAAATAGCGAAATAGCTTAGAGAGTTGATATCTGTCCAGTTATGATGCCTTAATACTTTTGTTAACCTAAAAGGTCTCTGTCTCGATTATTTGGGAACTGGCTGGGGTAGAGAAGCCCTCTAGAGTCTAATATCCCTTCCACTACACAATAGAGCATCATATTAAGGTCACAATAAGGCATTTGGTAGTCACAATGGAACATTGTTCCATCACAAAGGTGCATTCTGGCCAATGGTACATTGTAAAGACATAACTCAGCATTGGGATGAAACAATGGAACATTCTGATGGCAGAGAAGAGAGGATAGTGATGTGATACCACAATTCACATTCTAATGACGTAATGGTGAATTTTGACATCACAATACAATATAGTGATGGAACAATGGAACACTGAATCATTGCAATTTACATTTGTCATATCACAATAGATAGTGTGATGTCATAATTACATATTTTAATGTCACAGTGGGATATAGTGAAGCATTCTGGTATCATAATAGGACAGGACAAAATGGAGAATATTGATGTCACATTCACATTGTGATAGAAAACAGTGCAGCAAATTTCTCCCCTGATGGCAAGATGGTATGTATACTGCCTTATCCTCTCTGAGATCATCCTCACAGAGGGAAGAAATAGGGACAGCAAAGGAGCTAAGTTTCATAAATTGTTATTGCTGGGACAAAAATACTGGAGAAAAACAATTTGGGAAAGAAGACTTTATTTGGTCCATGATTTCAGGTTTCAACCCTTAGTTGGATGAGAGGTGAAGCAGAATATGAAGGCAGGAGGCACTGTGGTGCGCTGTTTACCTTATGATGGCAAAGGAAAAGAAAGGAGGAAAGAGGTGGGAAGGGAAGAACAGAGAGGGGAAGAGAAGGGAGGGAGGGAGAAAGAGAGAGATCTTTCAAGTCCGTGTTCATTTTTTTTTCCAGCTAGATCCCAGCCCCTAGGTTCTACCACCTTCAAATAAAACTATCAAATTATTAATCCATCAATGGCTTAACCCACAAAACCAGAGCCATCTGATCTGATCACTTCACTAAAGGCTCACCTCCGAACCCTGCATTGGAAACCAAGCCTTGGACATATGGGCCTTTTTGGAGGGCACTTCATTGTCAGTCATAACACTAAGATAGTCTACGCATTTAAAAGTGACTTGAGTTTTGGCTTAGCTGTTAGAGTATTGGCTACTCTTCCAGAGAACCTATGTTCCCAGTACACACATGGTGGTCCACAACCATCTATTATTCCAATTCCAAGGGATCCAATGCCCTTATTTTAGTCAGGGTTCTCTAAAGGACAAGAACTGATAGAATGAACACACACATACACAAATATATATACATATATGTTAATATATAATGTTAAATATTGAAATATATTATACTTAATATATTTAATATATATACCCTATATGTATATATATATCCTATATATATAATAAATCCCATATATGTATGGGATTTAGTATAGTGACTTACAATCTGTGGTCCAATCAGTCAGACAATGGACATCTCCCAACAGAAAGGCCAAGAACATGTTGGTTGTTCAGTCCACAGGACTGGATGCCTCTGCGGTTCCAATCCAGCGCTGGAGTCCCAGGGAAGCCCTAGAGAGCTGCTGCTGGTCTTCAGCCTGTTGGAATTCCAAGGAAGTGGGTCTTAACCCAGAGTTGGAACGTCTCAGTGACAGGGTAGATGCACTTTCCAGGAAGAGTGAGGGCAAGCAGGCGAAATGGTTTCTGTCTTACTTTTCTTTTGCTATAATAAAACACCATGACTGAGCAACTTATGAAAGAAAGCATTTAATTTGGCTTATGTTTCAGAGGGCTGGAGTCCTTGGTGGTGTAGAGAGTTCACATCTTAATCCACAACCACAAGGCAGAGAGAGAAAGAACACTGGGAATCACATGAGTCTTTTGAAACCTTAGAAGCCCACCCCCAGTAACACACCTTCTCCAACAAGGCCACACCTCCTAATCCTTCCCCAGTAGTTCTACCAACTGGAACCAAGTATTCAAATATATGAGCCGATGAGGGCCACTCTCATCCACACCACAGCCCAGTTGTAGCCTCCCTGAGAATCAGCCACACATTTACATAAAGGCAAAACTCCCATATATATATATATATATATATATATATGCAAAATAGAAATGAGCTGTGCTTTCTTCAAGGTCATTTTGAAGATTAGATTAGATTAGATTTTGAAGATTAGATTCTAATCCCATGATTAGAAGCGGAAGCTTTGAAACTACTTTCCACTTGTTTTTTTTCCTCCTTGTTTTTATTTATTATTTATTATCTTCCACTTGTTTTTCAACTGTGGTGGACACTGGACACTTGGGTGGGTGGTGGGTTAACTAGTGTGGCTGTGTGGGTCCCACCTGACAGATTCCAATATGCTTGATCAAGATTATCTGAAGCCCCCCGGTTGGTCTCAGTGCTAACGTAGGCTGCAGACTCCACTCCTCGCACATGAAAGGACACAGCCCCACACTAGCAAATGGCTTGCCAAACATCCATTCATCGACTGCAGCCAATTTTCTCTGATGTGCCCTAATAGGAGGGAGCTGTGGCATGGATATCAGCAACCAACAAATAATTTAAAACTAATTTCTACTTGGTTTGGGAATTCAGCATGTGACTTCCTGGCTGCCGACTGGCCTGGCTAATTCAGTTTGGCTCAGATGAATGGGCCTTTACTGAGCTAACAATACAGCTGAGCTTTGTGCTGAGGTGTGGAAGGAAGCCTGCCAAATGAAATGTGGCCTCCCCAGACTGTCGGATACACAGTCACCATATATTGTGGGGACTTTGCTTACCAAAGGGTTCCACAATGGGCCAAAGATAAACTTCTCCTGACCCTTTACTTTGTGGGTTGGAGTCCAGCATGTGAACAGAGGTTGGACGGTGTGTGTGTGCTCCATTTGCTGCTAAGCAGTTTTGTGAGTGGTATATACACCACACAACTCTACATTCAATTTCCTTATTACCTTCCCTAGAGAGAAGAGGAAGCTGAGGTTCAGAGAGGTTGAAGCAGAACCAGGACGGACAGGCTCGTTATAGCAAAGTCTTTTCCCCCTCAGATACCATCTGGCTTAAATGGACAGGGGCAGACAGATTTGGGCCAGACTCTTGGATCTGTCTTGCCAAATGATGTCTGCCTCCCAGGTTTCCCTCTCAGTGTAAAGGCAGTGGCAAGCAGACCTCACGAATATGCCGGGGGCAGCCAAGGGACTCCTTCCAACCATGGAGGCCACTGAAACCCACTCTGAAATTGGCCGTGGATATTTGTGCTGAGGCCATGTCTTCCAGGGATTGTATTATTCCCCACCAATGAGTCCAGTAAGGCAGGAAGGTGGCCCCATTCCTGAGACACATGGGGACTTCCCTGGGAGAAGCTTTGTTCCATTTTCTTGATTCCTGAAGTATGGAAGCCTCCTCTCTTCCTTTCCCTGGGGTCTGATCTCAACCATCATCTGATGGCTCAGGCAGCCTTTTCAAAAGTCCCTCTGTGTTATCACTGGCCTCTCAAGAGGACCCGAACTAAGTCAATTCATCACTGTCGGTCTCCTAAGAGAACCCAGGTTATGTCAGCCCTCTTCACTGTGTCTCTCCCTAGGTGGGAAAAGACAGGTAAGACTCTCACCCTGGTGAGCTCACCAAAGGAAAGGTCGATCAAGATTTTCAAAGGTTAAAGAACCATACACCTCCCCCGCCCAAACAACAACAACAACAAAAACCAGCGGTTTCAATGTTTGCCTTTATCACTGTCTCAGTGCCTGGAAGGAAGGCAGTTTAAGTAACAAATCATTGACTATCACTTTATCAATGATCAAATTTTAAAAATTATTGTAAGCCGGGTGCAGTGGCACATGCCTGTAATCCCAGCACTTGGGGAGGCAGAGGTAGGTGGATCTCTGTGAGTTCAAGGCCAGCCTGGACTACAAATCAAGTCCAGGACAGCTAAGCCTACACAGAGAAACCCTGTCTTGAAAAAACAACAAACAAATAAAACACAACAATTATTGTAGTTTATGCAACCTAGAAATGGTAGAAAATCATTCCTGGTGTCATTACATATTTTGGGGATGGATATTTGATAGTTAGCTTCCCACTGAGGCAATAAAACATCTGAGAAATCAACTTAAGGAAGGAAAAATTGATCCCAGCTTATGGTTGCTGACGGTTCAGTTTATATTGGTAGGCCCTACTGTTTTGAGGCCTGTGACAAGTAAGACATCGTCTTAGAGAGCATATAACAGAGCAAAGCTGATGACCTCAGGGCAACTAGCAAGCAGAGAGAGAGAGAGAGACAGAGAGAGAGAAAGTGTCAGGGTTTCAATATACCCATCAAGGACACATCCCAGTGACCTAACTCCTCCAATTAAGTCCCACCTTTTAAAGGTTCCTCCACCTCCCAACAATACCGACATTTATATGTTCTTGGAGAACATATAAAATCTAACTGTATGCAAATCTAAAATCTAACAATATGCAAACACTGCGGCCTCAGGAAGTGCTCACAGGAGGCTTCTCACCATCTTTTGTTCCTGAAGAAGGAACACAGAGAAGTGACGTGCTGATCTTAAAACATCTAGAAGGATACCAGCTGTCCAACACCACTGAACATTGCTCCTTGAGTACTAGCCACTGGACAAGAAAGGAACAGCCTCAGGATAATTCCCTGAGGGTTGAGTTGCAGCTCAGTTGGTAGACTGCTTGCATAGCATACATAAAGCCCTGGGTTCCACCCCCAGCAATAAGTAAATGGGGCTTATTGGTGCATGCCTGTAATCCCAGCTCTTGGAAGGTGAAGGCAGGAGGATCAGAAGTTCATGGTCATCAGCTACATGGTGGGGCCAGCTTAAGTTATATGAAACCTCATCTCAAGAGAATATTCATTAGGTATAGAATCAATACATAAAATATGCAAACATAAAATAAACATAAAATACAGTCAAAACTGAGAACACATTTACATTGACAATGAAACAGATATTATCTAGGAACAAATTTAATAAAAGTTCTGTAGGGTCAGTATGATAAAACCTTAAAAACCTTACTGAAGGACAAACACCACCAAGCAAACAAAACAACCACTCAGGAAGTTGAAAGATGTTATTTTCTAATAGAAATAATGCCAGGAGGTGGTGGCACACGCCTTTAAGCCCAGCATTTGGGAGGCAGAGGCAGTCAGATCTTTGAGTTCAAGGACAGCCTGGTCGACAGAGTGAGCTCCAGGTCAGCCAGGGCTACATTCCTCTTCCTCCACCTTGCCAACATGAACTGTCTATGTGGTCCTGTGTGAGCACGATTCTCGAAGCAAACTCAGATGAGTTAAAACCTTTGCACCTGAGAACCTGAGATGGGTAGAATCTCATTCCTAAGAAGAGCTAAAAACATATTTCCTGTTGCCGGGATATGCACCACTTGCCTTACTTTTAACAGCGCCAATCTTTTCAACAGCCACACTTTCCACTCTAATATTACATGGTGTCTCTTCTGGGAAAACTGTCTTTCTAACTCTTCAGCTACCTCTTTTGCTCTTGTCTTATTGTAAACTTGGCTAAAGCCTCCAGCAATAATTATGCAACAGCCTCAGTTCTGGGCTGCCTTGGAATTTCCTGTTTAACTAGTTCATTTTAACAAATAATTCAGCCTCAAAATCTGGAGCATGGAAATTTTTTTTTCTCAACTAGAATTTCACATGAGCAGCCTCTATTTTAATTCCCAAGAGAGTCCTCATGAACACTCAACTGTTCATATTTTCACCAGCATTCTAGTCTCCTGGTTAAAGTGGAAGTGAGGCATCACTTTTTGGATAAATATTGCTGAGCTGATCTTTGTGCTTCACTTGACTTTGCAGAGAGAGACATGTTCCAGAAAACTTCTTGGGGCAATGCAACTTAGTCTTGAGGCTTTGGATGACTTGTCGTGCTGATTCCTGTTGCTTCTTGGTGTTGGCCAGTCCAGTTGGACTGGACTGCTGGTATCCTGACCACTGAGTTTGGTAATCCCTTAAAACCCATCTACCCGAATTAGCAGGAAGTAGATAAAAGAGGTCTACAGCCCTTTTCTCTACTAATCTCTCTAACATTGGGAGGGTGAAGGGTAGAGGTGGAGTGGGGTTGGAAGGGAGGTAAAGGTGTTTAAGAACCATAGGTAAAGTAGGTTTGTTGAAAAATCTAAGCCTACACCTGATCTCCCACCAGAGTCCCACTGTAGCCTTCTAAACCTCTTCTGTATGCTTCTCCACATTTATTCTTCAAACCAGTTTAAAAAACAAAACCTAGAAACCACATGGTCAGGAGGTTACAGCAATGGCCTCACTTCTCAGAATCAATTTTCTGAGTTAGTCTTTTGTCACTGTGACCAACAACTTAGAGGAGGAAAGTTGTTGGTTCGCAGTTTCAGTCCATGGCTGGTTGTCGCCATTGCTTTTAGGCCCATTGTAGGACAGAAACATGGAGGAAGGATGCGGTCAGGGAAAGCAAGTCACTTCATGGCATTAGAAGAGAGAGGATATCCACCCATGCCAACAGGCTTTCTTCTCTTCACTTACACTTTTAAGGAATTTAAAAATCACGTTTATTTATGTGTACACACACAAATATCCATGCTAAGTGTGTGTGTGTGTGTGTGTTCAGAGGGCAACTTGTAGGAGTTGGTTGTCTCCTTCTCCAATGTGGGTCTGAGGGATCTGGTGTGGTAGAGGGTCTCTACCCGCTGAGCCATTGCTCTTTATTCATTCCAGCCTGTTGGATGTGCCACCCATACTCAGGCTGAGTTTCTCCCTGGGCCCCATTTTTTTTTTAATGAGACACAGTTTCTCTGTGTAGCCCTGGATGTCCTGGATTTGCTTTGTAGACCAGACTGCCTCAAACTCACAGAGATCCTCCTGCCTCTGCCTGAGTGCTGGGATTACCTGGCTTTTCTCCCCTTCTTGAATTCTCTGAAAAATGATCACTCACACACACAACAAAAATGTTTTGTTTTCTTTTACTAAACATTTATTCATCTTTTGCTAAACATCTCTTAGTCATCCTTCACTCCAATGAAGTTGACAAGGTTGATCATCACAGTTAACACGTTAAAACAACTGAGTGCAAATAATCACGAAAGACTGTGTGAGAGAGTAACATGGGCTGGCAGGGTAAGGGAACAGGTGGAGGAGAGGATGGGGGTTGTGGAGGCAGGTATGTTGTAATGGGCTATTTTTTATAAATGTCATACGTATAAAATCTAGGCTACAGCCCTCAAGTGTGAAAGAAATATTTATTGTCAGCAAGGGAACATAAAACTTGAACTCTATTTTGCCAAGGTAGAAATGTGAGCTTCAATAGATTTGGGGCCTCACCTGCCCCAGCCTCTGGCCCTAGCATTGTTGGGTTACTTAATACCCAGGCATTAGGGTGGGCTTCTGTCCTTTGGTGCTGTAAGTTCTCCGGAGTCTCTTCCTTCCCAGGACAGTGATACTCTACTGCTGTTTGCCAGGTGTAAGCTGGAGGAGTCACCATGGAGCTGACCAAACAGGAGCGAGAGGATGCAGGTCTAGATGATAAGGGAGGTGACCTGGGTTACAGGCACCACACACAGGGGGTTCGGGGAGTTAACCTACCAGGAGGACTGTATGTTTCAGATGCAGAGTGTAGCAGGGGTACTGGGGGAGGAGGCTTCCGAAGTACTGTGGGGTAAAAATGGGTGATGGTATACAACACACAGCAGCAAGAATAGCAGGGGCAAAGCTGAGCTAGGGTGAGAACACACCTGACTTCCTGACACTCCCTTGACCATGAGTGGGAGGCTCT
This sequence comes from Pachyuromys duprasi, assembly GCA_028658305.1. Lineage (NCBI taxonomy): Eukaryota > Metazoa > Chordata > Mammalia > Rodentia > Muridae > Pachyuromys > Pachyuromys duprasi. The sequence continues at coordinate 18,903,255 of CM053753.1, read as the reverse complement.
CATCAGGAACATTCGGGGACCAAGAGAACAAGCCTGGGGAGAAAACAAAACAAAACAAAGAGGTTGCCCAGAGGTTGACCACACCACAGAGCTGGCTCCAGTGACCACAGGAAAGAAATGAAGGATCTTGCCACCTCTGAGGCATAGCTGTTTCCATGCTACGGGTCAAACTCATAAGCAATCCTTTTGCACTGGAGACGCTGGGATTTCTTCGTGTGCCCTTCTCTGCTCCCTAACTGGAGGGTTGGTGCACCATCTGAATTTGCTGTTCATTTGTTGACCCTTTCCCCTTTTCCTGGACAGAAAGGCCACGAGGAGGAGGGGACATGTAAGATTCTTCTGTGGAGTCCTCAGGTAGAGGCAGCTGTGCATGTCAGAGTCGAATCCATGGGGGTCTCTTGCTGCTCCTTCTGGTGGAGCCTGGAGGGCCATCAGTTGCTCTCTCTTCCATGTCACTCAGTTTTAGCTCAGCAGCAGCCAACAGCGCAAGCAGCAACAAGGTGGTTCAACCTTCATCGGCTTGCACTCAGCTCCCCACCACAGTCAGGACAGATTCCTCAGACTTTCTGCCAAACCCTCCATTGGAACTTAACTGGTCTCTAGGCTTCTTAATACATTCCTACATCCAATAATACTTGCTTGTAGTCCAAGTTTGCTTTTATTTCAGGCCTTCTTCGTGGCAGCGCGGTATTTCCCCACTGTCTCAGTCTTTAACATCACCCAGCACTGGGGAGTGGAGGTGAAAGGATTGAGTCTGAAGCCAGCCAGGGCTGAGTTCCAGGCCAGCTTGGCAAATGGCAAGATCTTGCCAAAGGAGGGGTGGATAGGGGTGGCAGGGGAAGTTATCATTTTCACCTCTGATTTTTTTTTTCCCTTTGGTGTTCCAAGAGCTTTTCTTGTAATGGACTCTTCCTTAAAGGGGGTGGGGTGGGGGAAATCTATTGACTTCATATAATCTCCACAGAACTGTTTTTACTATGAGTTTTCATACAACTCTTATTTAGTGAACCCCTGAAGACATGGTTTCCTTAAAGTACTCACTGTATCTGGGAGGAAGAACCACTTATTTCAAAAGAAAACCACTATGGCTCTATGAATCCACTATGAATCACTGCCAGGATGTAGTTCCTCCTAGTGTTCCCTGCTAAGGGCTCACCTTCCCCAGTGACAATGTGCCCAGCGAAGGGCTAGGGGCTATGGTTAGCTTTTGGACTTCCCAAATAACCCCATGAAATAGGAAGGAACACATCAGGAGAGGAACTAACTTAAGAAATCATTTCCCATTGCTCTCTGAGTTTTCCTAAACTGAGACAAGTCACCATTTGAGTAAGCATGGATGTTATTTAACTACAGGATGAAAATATTTAAGACTTTGTTTTTGAGACAGGGTCTGGCTATACAACTCTGGCTGGCCTGGAACTTATTGTGTAGACCAGGCTTGCCTCAAACTCAGAGAGATCTGCCTGCCTCTGCTTCTCTGAGTGCTGGGATTAAAGAGATATGCTACCATGCCCAGCACATTTATGATTTTGAGTATCAACAAACAGATTCATATTAGAGGAGTTTGCTTTTGAGACAAAGAGTCTCACTACGTAGCTCAGGCCAACCTCAAATTTGCTTCTCATGTCCTGTCTTCCTGAGTCCTGGGATTACAGGTGCATACAACTCAATATTTTATCCTTCTAGGAAGTAACCCCTATGGCTGGACTAACTGCAAGGCTGTTTTACAAAATAAGCTAGGAGTGGATGATCAGTTAAAGTGATCTTGGACTAATCTGGTTTTTATACGTCTGGACTGACCTCTGCTGGCCAGACCATTAATCAGCCAAAAAATTTTTTTTCCCTTTACTTGAGATAACAGGGTTAGAAAGGGGGGCATTTACCTCTAATTATATCTAGCTGGATTTATACAGTTCAACTTAAAAATGTTAAGCCCTTCACATCATCTTGTGTCACGTCTTGTGTTACCTTTGGCTGTCAGGCAGGCATCCATGGGAGATGAGATTAATGAGGTGTTGTGGGCCACTCAGGCCAGACGCACCCCTGTGTCTGTTTCTTCCTATGCAGCCCAGGCTTTCTACTCTACATTCAAAAGTACAAAAGCAGCTTGGGTCGGGGGCCTGTCAGGAGCTAGTCAAATGCTCACTGCAAATATCTCCTGGTTCTCATCTAAAGCTAGAAACTCCCTACTCCGAGGTGGTCTCTTGTGCTCCAACTTAGCCATCACAGACAAATCTAGTGCAATGTATATAAGCTGAATTTTAATATAGTCTTGTGCTCCGATTGATAAAAAAACTGCAAAATAACAGATATATCCATTTCTAATATTTTAGTTCTATTTATTCATTCAGATTTTTAAAAATCTGATGTGAGTACCTGCATTTATCTATGTGTACAATGTACATTCCTGGTTCCTGGGAGGCCAGGAGAGGCAGAAGGGCACTGGTTCCCTGGAGCTGGAATTGTAGACACTTGTGAGCCTCTACATGGATCCTGGGACCTGGACCTAGGACCTCTGCAAGAGCAGCAAACATTGAGCCATCTCTCCATCCCCATTTCTAATATTTTAAAATACAGTTGTGATTTTTTTAAGTGCTTACTTTTAGCTGGGGAGACAGCTCAGTGGTGAACTGTTTGTTTAGCATGTACAAAGTCCTAGATTCAATTCCCAGCAAACACAAAAACTTATCACATTTTTGTTGTTGTTGTTGTTGTTGTGTGTTTACTGATTGATTTTTCGAGACAGGGTTTCTCTGTGTCACTCTTGCTTGTCCTTGAATTTGTTCTGTAGATGCGGCAGGCCTCAAATTCAGAGGTCTGCCTGTCGATGTGTGCAGAGTGCTGGAACTAAAGTTGTGTGTATGCCACCATTGCCTGGCTCACTTTTAATATTTTCTAAGGGACAAAAATGATATAAACATACTCCAGTCACAAAGTTGCATTAGAACCGTGAAGCATAGGTTAGTATATAGCTTGAAATCCCAAGTTATATTGCTTGTGCCTCCTCCCTCCCCCGTCCATATCTGTAGAAGCACAAGTTTGAGTATGTTGTCTTATTAGACACAATTACTTCTGTTTAAAAATACTGTTTTGTATGTGAGTGGATACAGTGCATGTATGTGAGTGTTGTGTGTGCTATAGCCATTGTGTAGAGGTCAGAGAACAACTTTGTACAGTTGTTTCCTTCTACATAGACGTAGGTTCGAGAAATCAAATTCTGCTTAAGTTTGCAAGGCAAGTGTTCTCATGCTCTGAACCACTTGCCTGATTTCTTTCTGCTCCTTATTTATTTATTTATTTATTTATTTATTTATTTATTTAGTCATTCATTCATCCATCCATTTATTTATTTATTTATTGGCAGTGCTAAGGATAGTAGGCTCAGGGCTCGGTGTGTTAGGCAAGCAGTCTACTTGAGCCACATCTGCAGCCTGGCTTTTTTTCTGAGACAGTCACTCCAATATGTGGCTCAGGCTCACTTTGAGCTCTCAGTGTAACCCAGGCTGATGAAAGACATTTTTCACTTCCTTGCAATCTTGAGGTACCACTGTCATTATGTGGTCTGTCAATGACCAAAATGTCCTTAAACAGCACATGACTATACAGCATAGAGAATCCTGTTGGTCTCACTGTGTATGCACACACATGGTAGCTAATGTACAGTGGTTAGTTGGGAGGTGGTGTGACTTCTCTGGATCAGTTAGTCCTTTCCAGGAAAAACACTCAACTCGTCAGCTATAGGACAAATTCCACTACAACTGAGACTAGAACCATCAAAGTCAAATATGAAACAGACTGAGCCTACAACTCTAACATATCTCTGTTACATCACTTTTACAGCATTCATTTCTTTCTCCAGAAGGTGTTTTTAAAAGATAAAGTTTTTCACTTGGGAAATGATTTACATACAAGGAAACTGACATGTAACTTGGCAGTTAGACACTCACAATGCTATTATGTGGAAGAATACCGTTAGTAGATCTCTATTCCTCGACAAAATTCCCGAGAAAATCAATTTGAAAGAGACATTTATTTTGGTTCACAACTTTTAAGCCTTATTTTACTTTAAATTATGTGTGTATACATGTATATATGTGCGTGGGTATATGCATGTGAGTGTAAGTGCCCACGGAAGCGGAAGGCATTAAATGCCCCTGGAGTCCCTGGAGCTGCAATCACAAGCGGTTGTGGTTGTGGCTACCCAATGTGGCTGAGAACTGCACTCACATCTTCTGAAGCAGCAGTTTGTGCTCTCAACCACGGAGTTGTCTCTCCAACTCATGTGAAGGTTTCAGTCCACAGTCCTTCGTCCTTTTGTGTTTGGGCCTGGAGTCCATCATGACAGGGAGTCATGGAAGGACTTGCTCACCTCACGGTACCTGGGAGGCAGGGGTTGAGGAGTGGCATGCATTCAGGGTCCTAATCCTCCGTGATCTCTTTCCACTGTCCAACAGTGCCAATGAGATAGTGACCAAGCCTTTAACATGTAAAGCCTTTGGAACAACTTAAGATCCAAAATCATGGGGCTGGAGAGATGGCTCAGCAGTTAAGAGCACTGGCTGCTCTTCCAGAGGACCTGGGTTCAATCCCCAGCACCCACATGGCAGCTCACGACTGTCCAGTTCCAGGGGATCTAATACCCTCACACAACACACACAAGCAGGCAGAACACTAATGTACATTTTAAAAAATCCAAAATCATAATAAAGAATATCTGTTTTTAATCAATTTCTTTACTATAAAATATAATTTCAAATTTATTTTTAAATACAATTTTAGCATTATGGTAATTTCGCTATGGAAAATAAGTTCTACCTTGCAGGAAAGAGAAAATTCCTCAAAACCATCAACTAGTTTATTCACATATTAGAACGGGTGAGCCAGTGAAAATCCTAGAGGAAAAAGAAAAAAAGACAACATTCAGTCAGAAGAAACAATTGCATTGCCAGGCATTTGTGGCACACACCTTTAATCCCAGCACTTGGGAGGAAGAGGCAGGCAGATCTCTGAGTCTGAGGCCAGCCTGGTCTACAAAGGGAGTCCAGGACAGCCCAGGCTAACAGAGAAACCCTGTCTTCAAAAAAACAACAAAAAATAATTTGTATTACACTATATCCTCACTGTAATTGCTTTAAAATCTGGAAGAACTATACAACAGTGGTAAAATAAGGTTTGTGTTTGGTTTAGTCAAAATGAGCTAAAAATGAATTAGTGAGACCAGTTGACTAACAGATCCTCCCAACTTGGCCTAGACACAGGTTATTATAAAAGGTGGGAAGCAGCCAGCCACTGTGAGTCAACCGCAAACGGTGATAGACAAACATTCGAGACAAAAAGAAGAGCTTGGAAATGAAAATATGTCAGAATTCTATGGAATAAAAATAAAAATGTTAAAGTATTTAATATTAGGATAATCCTACACAGTTATGAATGACATTCACAGGGAAACTGTAGGCAGATGTTGAAGCAGATCTTTAAAAGGATCCTTAGAAAGATCCCTGACAAACTGCCTCCCTACTTGTTCATCTGCTTGGCTGGCAGGCTCTGTTCTCAGTGTCCTTTCTCTTGTCTCTAAGGAAGTTCTGAAGTCTTTCATGTCTACTCTTGTGCAAGCAGAATTTCAGCAGAACTCTCTATATATGACAGTTTCCAAATTAGTTGTTGTGTATTTTACTGACTGTTCAGGTATCTGCTCATCTGTTACCCCATCCTGCTCAAGGAAGAAGTTGACAGTAGGTCTGAGCCTATGAACCAAGTGAGATGGACGAGAAAGACGGCTCCATGGGTAAAGTGCTTGCTGTGAAGCATAAGGGCAGGAGTCCAGACTCCAGGCGCCCACAGAAACGCAAGGTGAGTGAGGGGTCAGGGTTGACGTTCTCAGCAAGTATACGTGAATAAGCAGACTGTACTTATAGGGAAACTCCTTGGAAGTTATGCTTCAACTGACATCAGGACGGTGAGTGAGCAAACAGGAGATGGAAAGATTTCCATACATAAATGGAACCCCATTGCTGGGGAGGCAAAGGTGAGATCCCTCTGGGATAAGTTAGCCAGATCAGTGAGCTCTGAGTTTAGAACAGACCCTGGCTCAAGAATTAAAAAAATGTGAGACACTATCGAGGAAGACATCTGGCCCGTGTATTCACTGTGCTCACACTGTACTCACTGTGTACACATGTGCACCGCATATGTGAATACGCATATACCACCACATACGTACACACGTGCTGGGTTGGGGAAGGAAGGGAGAGGGGGAAGGGAGAGAAGGAATGAGTATTTGAGTAGATCTTCTGCTCTGAAGAGTGGCTGATATGCAGAGTGGAGTCGTGAAGGGCAGGTATTAAGAACAAGCAGGCAGAAGGACCAGAGCACACAAAGGAAGAATGAAAATCAGCTTACTCTGAGATGGGAAGGGTGAGTTACACAGCATACAATTTGCCATCCGTTTCACTGTGGTAGCTACTGCATCAATATGTATTCGAGGCTACAGTAACTAGTGGACTGCGACTGCCCAGGTCAATGGGCTGTAGCCTCATCTACACTGTTCTCACTGCGTTTTGTATTCTTTCAGTTCCTCAAATGCGGCCTGCTCCCTCCTGACACAGGGCCCCTGCACATCTTTCCATCTCTTGTTTGCTCACTCACCACCTTGATGTCAGTTGAGGCATAACTTCCAAGAGTTTCCCTATAACTACAGTCTGTTTATTCACTTAGACTTGCTGAGAACATGAGCCCTGATGCCTCCAGTCACTCACCTTGCTCGGTCATGTTGTGCTGAGTTGTGAGTACCCTGCTGTCCACTGCCTCTATGAACTCTAAGCTCTGTGATATGAGGACTAGCCTGGTTTTGCTCACTTGTTACTCTAAACAAGCACACATAGCAATACCTCAACAAATATTGTTGAACAAGCAAACGAAACTGCCAAACTCAGAAACAAACTTGGAAGGAACTCTGAATCATGGAAGAGGTCCCGAGAGAATACGCATTTCTTGCTTTCTGCTTAGTAACTGAATTTACCTGGGCCTTCCGTGTACTCTGTGGTTCGATCATGATGTTGATGAGACAGGGTCTGCTTGTGTCTTGCAGTGCCTGCCTCAGGGAGTTTTGGAGCTCTTCCGGTGTTTGTACAAAATATCCTTTGCCTCCAAATGCAGTCATGACCTGCTCATAATGCGAGTTTGGCAAGAGGCACATTGGAGGGACACTGAAAAGCAAGTTGCTAAGTCAATGAAATTAAAATCTTTAGGTTTCCAGAAGAAAGTAACTCTCCAAGATTATCTGCAAAAAATTTAAGCTGACCCACAGGGCATGCTTTTCCCAGGCCAGCTCTACATAACAGCAGCTCACAACACACGTGTTTTTCCCCGACATCCTTTCATTCATCTCAGTATTTTCGTGCCTCCTTGGTACGTTAGCTGGCTTCCAGGTCCTGTATTACTGAAAGAAACAGCAGCTCTAGCTGCCAGTGACAGCACCCTTAACAGCTAATGCAACACTAACTGAAACGCTACTGGCTGGTTCTGGCTTGTTGTTTTTGAGACAGGATCTATATAACCATGTGTGACCTGGAACCTGCTGTGTAGATCTTGAACTCTCAAGAGATCTGCCCGTCCCCTGCCTCCTGAGCATTGGGATTAAAGGCATGCACCACCATGCCTGGCTGTGGATATATTAAAAAACAAAAACCAAAAAACACGTTCTTTTCCCCTTTAGAGTACAAACAAACAACCATAAAGCCTGTAAACCACTCTAGTACATCCCTTTTATGATGGGCAGATTCTTGTGTACACTCATGAGTTTTGTTCCCTGAAAGGCCTTGACTGATACAGCATCAACATCTTCCCTAGTGTGGTGGAAGCAACAGCACTGCTATGAGCCAAATGCAGACATCACAGATCTCGATCTGAGTCGTGAGTGGCTCCCTGACCATTAGCAATCAAGGACAGCTGTATTAAAAGGAACCATGAAGAGATGGCTTCTGCCCTTTAAAGGGCCTGACAAACTAACCAAGCTTCCAGTATGGAAGCACATTCTATACAGCAAACTTCTAGAAGACAAACTAAATACCTGACATGATATAACTATATACTGCTGAGTTACTCACGTTGTAGCAGCTTCTTCAAAATTTGACATTTTTCCCCAGGTGTCAGCATCGAAACCTTGGTAAATTCCATTATTGTTTACTACCAAGAGTATGATGGGCAGGTTGTACCTAAAGTGAAAATAAACTATGAAGAGATCATTCTTTCTAGAGCAATTTCTTTTCTTAAAACTGACATTTTTACTTTAAAGTAGATGTTTTCTAGAAGAGTTTTTCAACAGAGGGAAAAATCAAGCATTTATTATCCTAATAAAAAATAACCAAACCATTGACAGAAACATCACAGTTATGGACTGTTATTCAAGACCAGGGCTGGTAGTCTTCTTAGCTATGGCCCTTGGGTGAAACTTTCTCATCTGGTTACAAGAAGAACGCCTTTACTGAGAAGCGCCCATCTGGATGCTGTGAGAGACACAGCCAACTAACACCTAATCTGCATCTCTAATCAAAAACAGCAAAGAAAAAGATCATCCAACAATCGAACAGTATAGCAAAGGCAAAACAAAGCTGATAAAGAAGGTAGGATATATTATATATATTATATATATATAATTTATGGGGACGGTGGGAACGACAGAGCTGTGTAACATGAACGCGGTGACTATCTATGCTAGATGGGAATTGTCACCCTAGAAAAGACTAATTCTCTCTACACATCACCTTTCTGGCTTATGCCAATTAGCTGTCAATATAGACCTCTAACAGGCCACATGTTCTCTTAATACACTGGCTCATGTAGCCCAGGCTGACCTTGAACTTGCTATGCTGTAATCCCAAGTGCTGGGACCCCAGAGTGCATTGACAAACCTGGTTTTCCCCTTGATCTTGACAGTTTTATATACCAAAGCTTTGAAAGTCTCAAAACATGATTCACAAAACCCTACTAAAACCCCAAAGTAGAAGAGTTTCACTGCAGCTTGAATACAGCGGTAAGGGGCCGGTGGGGACCTCATGCTGTTACGGTGGGAGTTTCTACAGGAGAACGTGCACTAGCAACCTCAGGACAAAGTGCTGTTCCAGGACACTTGTGGGTGAAGCAACTGAGTCTTCTAAGTTTCCATTTTTGTGAGAATGAAATGCTATGATTTATGGCTGTTTTACCTGCAGATGGTTTCCACTTCCATGCCTGAAAATCCAAAGGCACTGTCTCCTTCCACACAGATGACCCGCTGCCCAGGACTTCTATCTTTAGCCACCATAGCAGCTGCAATAGCGAATCCCAAACCAACTCCCATTGTTCCAAAAGAACCAGCATCGAGCCTGTGAGAAACAAAGCTAAAATCAAACTCTCTTGCACATGTCATACATTAACCTTTCAGTCTATATTTATATGGTTTATAAAAAAATTAACAAATTTTCTTTAATGTAAAAATTTTGAAACATACGGAACTAATTTGTCAAGGATAAGCAGCATGAAAGAAAAAAGCTACTATGACTGATTGGGTGACTGCAAATACACTCTTAAAACACTGAATATTCAAGTTATCACATTAAACCAAGGACTATGAAGCATTAAAACTATATAATCGGGGCTGGAGAGATGGCTTAGAGGTTAAGAGCACTGACTGACCTTCCAAATGTCCTGAGTTCAATTCCCAGCAACCACATGGTGGCTTATAACCATCTCTAATGAGATCTAGTACCCTTTTCTGTCATGCAGGCAGAAAACTGTACAAATGATAAATCTTTAAAATAAACAACTATATAATCCCAGCACTCAGGCGAGCATATCTCTCTGTATGTAGGCCAGCCTGGTCTACAGAACAAGTTCTAGGAAAGCCAGAGTTACAGAGAGAAACACTGTCTCAAAAAACAAACAACAACAAAAAAGAATACACTTATATGGGATGGAGAGATGGCTCAGGGGTTGGGAGCACTTGCTGTTCTTGCAGAGGACCTGAGTTAGAGTCCTAGTGTTCACTTGGAAGCTGTTGTAACAGCCTGTAACTCCAGTTCCAGCAGACCCAAAAGCCCTTCTCTTATCTCTAAGGGCACCAGGCAGGCACGCGGTGCACACACACACACACACACACAAACCACTTATATGCATAAAGTAAATAAATCTAAAGAAAATTAAAACACACTTGGGAAATACGTTCCTCTATACTAGACATGTACAGTTCTCAAATATTTTTTCTTAATCAGCATTACTGTGGTTTCATATTAAGCACAATGACATTTCTTCCTTGGAGTCTCACCTGTGACGAGGAAGGTAGTTCTGAAGCACAGTTCGTCCAATGTCCATAGTGTTTGCTCCCTCACTTACTATAAAACAGTTTCTGGGCAACTGTTCTTGAACATGGTAGAACACTGTGTAATAGTTCATAGGAAGGGATTTTTTGGAAGCTAATTCCTAAAACAATAGAGGTGAGTATACACTAAATTATATTTGGATATAATGAAAATTACCAGCTATTATCAAAGTTACTGTGGAACAGTTCAATACCAACAATAAGCTATAAGAGTCCCAAGTGGCTATATAGTGGCTGCCTGCCCTTTGAACTGTGAACAATGTGCTACAGTCCCAGTTTGGGACACAATGTGTCAGCTGGTGAACCCTCATGTCCTAGGAGAAGTCATATATGAAAGATGGCTGAGCAACACTAGGTATTTTTCAGGATATTTTTATCTGAAATATGGCCCTAGGTTTGAAACAAACATGTTAGGATTACAGAAGATCTGAAAACCGGGCTCTTCTCTCACACAGTGTAAAGAAGCTGTGTCTTCAGACAGCCATATGCCCACTGGCGCTCAGAGGAGCCGCTGGGTCTCCTCAGTGCCGCCCGCCTGGCCCGGCTCTCCCCACTGTGCTGCCCTGCTGTGCTGTGTACACACCAAGGCGCACAGCAGATTCCACACACCCCAGAGCATTCAGAGGGGCACACCTGAGGGGTCCTGAGGTAACTGAGAAACAGAACCGAGACTGGCTCCTCACAGGAGACACAGTCACTTACTAAGATCTCCCTGAATGGCGGAGTCAGGCGCATCAATTCTGCTATGATGTTCAGCCCTGTGAGGCAGACACATTAGGGGGCAAAAGTGCCTAACTCAAATTTCAAATGTATCACCCCATCAGGAGGAAATCCTAGGTCTCCAGGCTGGAGAGATGGCTCACTGGTCGAGAGCACTTGCTGCTCTTACAGAGAACCCAGGTTGGGTTCCCTGCACACTCATGTAGTTCACAACTATCCACAACTCCAGTTCCATCTGACCTAGGCACACATGGTGCACATACATACATGCAGACAAATACTCATGTACAAAAAAAAATAAGTAACTTAAAAAGGAGAAACCTGGGGACTGGAGAGATGGCTCAGAGGTTAAGAGCACTCACTGGCTGCTCTTCCAGAGGACCAGGGTTCAATTCCCAGCACCCACATGGCAGCTCACAAATGTCTGTGCCTCCAGTTCCAGGGGATCCAACAGCCTCACACAGGTAAGTATGTAAGCAAAATGCCAATGCGTATAAAATAAAAATAAATTTAAAAAAGAAGAAACCCTAGGTGTAGACTGAACACTGAACCCAGCTGAACCAAGACATACATGAATACACAAAACACTAAAAGAAAAAAACCCCACAATCCCATCTGACAGCCAAGGAGGAAGTACAACATGTATAATGACTTTGAACAGAAAACACCAAACACTGCAAGAGTGACTCACTGTAGTGAGGACTGGTGGTGATTTCAAAACTCATGGCAATCTCCAAATCCTTCACTGTGAAGCAAAGCCATGAGGGCAGGTGTGAAAGGGGCAAGAAATTCGAGTGGTGACACCAAAGTAAAATGGCACTGTGTGTGTGCACGTGTGGGCACACGCACGTGTGGGGGAAGCAGTGGACTATGTGCTGATCGCATTTCCCACTCTGATGAAGAGCGCTTACACGCCTTGAAGGAAGGCTATCTTAAGGGCAGGCAACCATACCCTCACCTGCCCTGGGACATAACTGTGCCACTCTGCACCAAAATAAACTGGTAACTTTCCGAGGGCAGATGGCCTTTCTTCTACTGCTTCCCAGCGGCTGGGCAAGCACAGCCGTGTGAGCGCTGCTCCGCAGGAGTGTGCAGTCTCGGTCAGGACGGAGCGCAGTGACGCAGTGACGGCAGCATGCGCACCGTGTGTATGGGCGTCGCACACTCCTTTCTTAACTACTTACAGAGCTGAAACTTCGATCCCTTTCGTCTCTGTGTAACAGCCCTGGCTGTGCTGGACTCCCTCTGTACACCAGGCTGGTCTCGAACTCAGGATCCGCCTGCCTCTGCCTCCTGAGTGCTGGGATCACAGGCGTGCGCCACCGCTCCCGGAACCACACCATGCTTTGTTAGCTCTTATCTCACTTGCGGGAGCTGTGCCCCAGCATTCTTTTTGACTCCTAAGCTTACAAAGAACAGTGCTTCCTAAGACCGTCTATGCCTATTGTGGAAAGACTATGCAATGCCCCAAGGAGACGCGATCCTGAATTTCCACTGGCTCCACATTACCTGGGACACGGCTTCATTACTCTTCATTTTCTCCCTCAGCGTCTTCCACCACTTGCTGTCCATGGGGTACTGCCATGGGGTTTTATCAAACTGTTCTAAAAGCTAAAAAACAAAAACAAAAACTTTCCTTTTTGAAAATAAACTTGAGTCATAGTAACTTAAAATTGAATTCTGGTACATCAGTCTCTGCAGGAGATCCTGGGATCAGATCCTTTAGCTTTTTGGTCTCTTTGTGGAGATGGGGCTGATTGGCAGCTCGGTCTCCATGTGGATCTCCGAGTGAGGGGAACAGGGGCTGCCTCTATCATGAACTTGGCTGACTGCTTTCTGATCACTCACCCCTGGTGATTCAGCCTTGCCAGGCTACAGAGGAAGAGGATCCAGGCAGTCCTGATCAGACTTAACAAGCTGTAGGCAGATGGCAATAGTGGAGAACTCCCCCTTTCAGTGAACTAGGGGAAGGGGATGAGGAGAAGAGGGAAGGTGGGTGGGACTAGGGGGAGTTGAGGGAGGGGGCTTCAGTCAGAATATATAATGAATAATTTGTGAAGAAAAAAATAAAAATAAAATTGAATTCTGGTTTGAATGACCATAAACATTTCTTAAAGCAGGTAGATGACACACTGCTCTGCCCTACACAATGCTCACACACTGGCTTCTCCTCCTGCAGTGAGCAAAGGTACAGATCAGTGGGTAGCATGGTGAGCCACATGACAGACCAAGGGCTGCAAAGTGAGTGCATGTGTGACAGGGGCTGCATCTGCATCTCAATGCTGTGCACTCCAGATAACATATAAAATCAAGTGATGACTGTGACCATATTTTACCTCCTGCCACAATGAAATGTATACATTACATATAAAGAGGAAGCTGGACAAGTCACTGGTTATAGTTTGAAGAGTAAAATCTCTTTTATTACCTGAAAAAATACTGTTAGATTTCCCCTGTGTAAGTCAAGCTTAATTCCTTTAAAAGCTGTATTGTAATTTTTCTCAGATAGCTGAATTCTATTTAACTGAATTCTGATTTGAATGACTTTAAATTTTTAAGATGTTAAACCACCTTTCTAAAATGAATAACTTCCACAAATATGAATCATACACAATAAACTGAATTTACCAAGCTCAAAAGCTGCAGTTAGAGTTAGCTTTCATCATAAAGCTGGTTTAAAATTGATGTTATTAGACAGGCTACCAAGTGTTTCAAGACTAACCTTATCCAGACTGACTGTTTGAGGGACCAATCCCCAGAAACCAAAACCCAGAGAAAGGCTCCCACCTGTTTACAGACAGCATGTATGTCTCCCAGCAAAGTCACAGAAGGCCTTACATTATTCCCCAGTTCTTCTGCGCAGATGTCAATCTAAAAAAGAGAAAGGTCTGAAGAACAAGCCATGTTTGAGCTCTTCTGTTTTGAACAAACTTTTAAAATTATTTTTATTTTACATTTTATTTTATTTGTGTGTGTATTTTGCCTGCACGTATGCGTATGCATTACACGTGTGCCTGGTACCCAGAGAGGACAGAAGAGGGCATCAAATACTCTAGCACTGGAGTAACGGATCACTGCGAGCTGCCATGTGAGTGCTGGGAACTGAACCCAGGCCCTCTGGAAGAGCAGCCAGCTCTGCAGACCACTGTGTTTGTGCTCAAAACCTTTAAGACGGGCTGCTGCGAGGCAGGCACTGAGGTGCACACCTTTAATCCCAGCGCTCAGGGAAGCAGGGGCGGTGGACTGATATGAGTTCAAGGCCAGCCTGGTCTCTAAAGTGAGTCCAGGACAGCCAGGGCTACACAGAGAAACCCTGTCTTGAAAACAAAAACAAAAAGGAAAAAACTACCAATAACAAACAAAAACAGGCTGTTGTGATAAAGCACCCTCCACCAAGCCCGGTGATCAACTCCCACAGGCTGTCTTCTGGCCCTCAGCACTTGCTATGACATGCAAGGGCACATACACATGTGTAAACACACACACACTAAATAAATATAACTAATAAAATGAGCAATGATGTTAACTAAAAGCTTTAAGAAGGGCTAACGAGGGTTCAGAAGTTAAGAGCCATAGCTGGTCCTCTAGAGGATCTTGGTTTACTCCCCAGCACCCACATGGAGGCTCACAAGCATCAGGAACTCTAGTTCCAGAGGACCCAATGCCCTATTCTGTCCTCAGGGCACCAGGAACATGCAATGTAGCGTCACAGGGGGAGCTTAGAGTGCTTTCCAGACATTCGGTTTAACGGCAGTGGAAAGCAGAGTCGTTTAGAGATTTCCAGAGGCTGACAGTTTTGGCATCTAAAAAAAATTTATCCCCCAACCAAGGCTGAGGGTGTCACTCCAATTCACCACTCTACTCAACCCCCTCTTTCTCTATCTTTAAATACACTCCAACTGTGAAGAGGCAAATTATGCTTTTCAAACTGTTTGGAACTTGACTTTGAAAACTTCTTTGGTTAGAATTAGCACAAGATGCTTTGTAGGCTTGAAAAGTACCTGTAATTATATTAGATCATTTGTAAAATCTATTTTTGTATGACGACAAAAGGTTCTTTACAAAAGCCCAAAGAAGACAGAGCTTACAGTGGCTGAGCAGGAGGACAGAAACGCACAGAGCTCATCTGCAACCCCCCTTGGAGTACCTGAATAAACTTCACATCTGCCTGATATCTTGGAGGCAGTCCAAAATGTAATATCCAGTTTAGTCTCGCTCCAAATAGCACAATCACATCAGCAGCCTGGAGAGCCCTATTAAAAAAAAAAATTAACAATAACAAAACATACTGATACTTTTTTTTTTACTTGAATTGTTCTAAATTTCTTAAAATACTTTCAAAGTCTAAATAATTTGGAGCTTCTAGAGTAAATCCGACCTTTCGGATTAAAGCAAGTTTTGGGAGGCTAGGAGGGTGGCTCAGTAGGCACCATGCTTGCTGTGAGAACATGAGTTTGTATCCCCAACACAGAGGGGCTGCCTGCCATGCCGCACACCCGTA
>CM053753.1:18865817-18887580 GCA_028658305.1 Pachyuromys duprasi | reverse complement strand
GAGGGTGGCTCAGTAGGCACCATGCTTGCTGGGAGAACATGAGTTTGTATCCCCAACACAGAGGGGCTGCCTGCCATGCCGCACACCCGTAGGCTGAGCACTGGGGGAGGGCAGGCAGAGACGGGTGGATCCCGGAAGCCAGGTGCTGAGTCCAACCGGCAAGCTTCAGTTTCAGAGTGGCCGCGCTCAAAACAGAGGGAGAAAGTAACTGAGAAAGAAACCTAAGGCCACCTTTGGCATCCAGGGGTACAAGTGTGTACCCCACCTTCAACACATTCCACCTCGCACCTACACATGCACACAGGACATATCTGCGGTTATTTTGTTTTGAAGACAGGGTACTGTCTTTTTAACTAAAGCTGGTCTCACACTTGTGATCCTCTTTCCTCAGCCTGCCAAATGCTGGGGTTATAGCTGAGCAACACTAAGCCTGGATGTGTTTTTTGTTTTTAGGTGTAGACGAGGATGGAACCAGGACCTCATGCCTGAAAGGCAAGCACTCACCAGAGCCACACCCTAGACTCCCAGCTCCTACACTTGCATCTGAATGCATACTTCACTGATGTCTAGGAGCAGCACTGTTCAGATTCCAGAATTTCATTCTTTTTTAAAGATATAGGCCCATGTAGCCCAGGTTGGCCTCAAATTCCTATGTAGACGGATGACTTTGAACTTCTGATTCTTTCATCTTCCTCCTCGGTGGTGAGACTGACATGTTGCCACCATGTCTGAGTTATGTAGTGTAGGACCTCATGCCTGCTAAGTAAGCACTCTCCTAACTGAGCTACATCCTCAACCTGGAATTGCTTCTACAATACACTAGGCATTTTCACCAAATGTCCAAATAATTCAGAGCAGGCTGTGTTTTCACAAATTTTCAGTAACTTGATCATCTACGTTTGGGTCATCTGCTTTGTGAAAATTCCAGGCAGTCTACAGATGGTGCTGTGAGCACATCGCTCTGTAGGTACCAGAAGGCAGACGCTGTGTTAGTGTGATTCCAACTGAAGAATTTACAAATATAGAAAAAATGGAAATTGGGTAAGAGCCCAACAACTTCCTCTCCTCAAGGACGCCCATCAGCACCCGCCCACTCAGGGCTCCCCGCACTGTGCGCCCACTGCCTCCCTTCCTCCATTTCTTCCAATAAAGCCCGTCTACGTACACTTATTCCAGACCCGGCTACTCCCCCGTCCCCTCCCTCCCGCCCGGCCATTAGTCCCTCTCTTCCTTTCTTCTCACAGTTCTTTTCCCTTCTTCCTTCCAGTGAAGCAGATCAGCGGACAGTCACCCCAAGCCTCCAATCGTTTTACTTCCCAACCACGTTCCTTCTCTTTCCCATCCCTCTCTTCTTCCTTCATTTGTGAGACAGGGTTTCAATATGCTGGCCAACGATACCCTCCTGACTCAGCCTCCAAGGAATCCAAGCATGTGCCACCGCACCGAGCTAAGAGAACTCTTGAAAGTAGCCAGAGCTAATGAGACACTACGTTTGGGAGAACTGTGATACAAATACCTGAAGGTGTTCTTCTAAAACCACAAAAGCAAGCACAAAATCAACAGTATCTTTAAAAAACTGAAAAGTTCAAAAACAGGTGTTCAAAACTACATGAGCTTTTTACAATTCCTCACTCAATTCATCAAGGTCACAAAAATATTAATCCAGTGTAAACTCTGGCTAAAGCCTGCAATGCCACTCACCTGGATCTGGCTGCACCCACACAGTTCGGATGATTGTCAGGGACAACACCCTTCCCCATAGGGGTGGGCAGAAATGGCAAATTGCACTGCTCCACCAGCCTCCTGACACTGCCCTCTGCATGGGAGTAGGCAGCACCTACAAGAGATGCAAACCATTGGATGGTTCAGTTACACCCAGCGCGGGGGCCTAAAATATTTCATATGAATTTGCTTCTAGCTCCCCAAACTCTCCTTCTGCATAAACATTAGCTTGAAAACAAAATGAATGGTGACAGATATCCTGAAGAACTACCTCTAAACAAAACCCGCATCTTGTATTTCCTGCGGCTGTCACTTTCCTGCTTTATGCTCTAGGCCTACTAAGCTACTACCTATAATTCCTTGAACATAAGTGGGTAGGGATGACCTCTGCCCTGAAGGACAAAGTGCATTTCATGAATTGCTCTACATTACCAGCAAACAAACCTCTTCTGCAGTCTACTGTGCAGGATGCATGAATTTCTAAAGCTCTGCAGATCTTTCTAGAGTCTCTACAATGCTTTGACTATAACGGGACTAGCACTAGACACGTGGCACAGAACAGTGAAAACAGTGTCTGAGGAGAAGCAGCCTTCCCACATTTGGTGTCGGGAGCTCTCAGCTCACCTTTCCCGATGATGAGCAGGGGCCGCTGGGCATTCCTCAGAACAGAGGCTGCCGTACACACGGCAGAGGTTTCTGCCATGCTAACAGGAGGTGGCATGCAGCACTCCTTGTACCTGGAAAGAAAAATGATGTTATAATAATTACAAGCGGCTAGGGGCTGGGAGGTGGCTCAGCAAGCAAAGGCACTCGCCACTGAGCCTGACGACCTGAAGACCAGAGTTCAATCCCTGGACTGGTGAGCAGAGAGAGCTGATTCCAGCAAACTGTCCTCTGACCACTAGACCATGCATATGCACACAATACATAAATGCTTTAGGTTGAGTGTAGCGGCGCATACCTCTAATCCCAGCACTCTGGAAGCAGAGGCAGACAGATCTCTGTGAGTTTGAGGCCAGCCTGGTCTACACAGTGAGTTCTAAGACAGCCATATATATGTGTGTGTGTGTGTGTGTGTGTGTGTGTGTGTGTGTGTGTATGTATATGTGTGTGTGTGTATATGTATATATATATATATATACATATACACACACACACATAATTTTGGAGCTAGAGATAGATGGCTCAGTAGTTAAGAGCACTGGTTGCTCTTCCAGAGGCTCTGAGTTCACTTCCCAGCAACCACATGGTTGCTCACCATCATCTATAACGGGATCTGATGCCCCCTTCTGGAGTGCAGGCACACATGCAGATAGAGCACTCACATGCATGAAATAAGTAAATCTTTAAAACCAAAGAGGCTAATTTTAAAACTTCTTACTGTAAAAATTTCCAATTTTACATAAAGTAGAAACATAGGCTAACACATTCTATCTACTTGGCCTGGCATAGTACTGTACAGCTTTAATTTTAGCACTCAGGAGGCAGATGAAGGCAGATCTCTGTGAGTTTGAGGCCAGCCTGCTCTACACAGGTAGTTCCCAGTCAGTATGGTATACACAGACCCTATCTTTTAAAAAATACCATAAATTCAATGTGGAGTTCAATGAGAGCACCATCTTACCACATCTGTATCTCTCGTACACACACATGTATACACACAGCCCTCCTCCACCTACTGAATCTTTTCAAAGTCACTGCAGGAATCAGACCTTTTATTCTTTTTTGGTTTTTAGGGTTTCTCTGTGTAGCCTTAGCTGTCCTGGACTCACTTTGTAGACCAGGCTGGTCTTGAACTCACAGCCATCCACCTACTTCTGCCTCCCTGAGTGCTGGGATTACAGGTGTGCACCACTGTGCCGAGCTAGACCTTCTTTCTTAAAAGCTTGAAAATGCAGCTGTAGAGGATAAAGACCGCTTTTATACAACTATTAAGTCCTTATGACACCTAGCAAACTGAGTCATTCCTTACAGTCAGTCAACTGGGTAATTCATTGACAGGAAATCTGGGACAATGACACCACCACAGGAAGAGTAAACCAGAAAACAGTAGGAGTTAAAATAGACATAAACTGATATGTAACACTATATAGCATTTATTACCATTTGATTTTCTTTTTTTATTTTAATTTTTTCACAATTTATTCATTATATATCCTGATTGAAGCCCCCTCCCTCAACTCCGCCCATGCTCACCTTCCCTCCCTCTACCCCCCATTCCCTTTCCCTAGTCTCATTTGATTTTCAAAACAAGGTAAGGTATTACTACTATCTCATTTGCACCAAGTTCCATGCGGCACACGGCAAGATGCACTACACCAGCACTCTGTCACCTAGGTCCTGGCTGTTTTAACCATTCCCAATGCCGCTCACTGCTAAGCTAAAATTACACTAGTGAGATACAATTAGTAACGCACCACAGCAGGCCTTGCAGAAAGAACTGTTAAAACCGCCATAGTGAAGTATTTCTGAACAACGAGTCCTCACTATGACAGGTCCTTTATTCTCACATACAAAAATCGGGATCTATATTATCCAAATATCTGGACACACAATAAAACAGGCCATCAACCTCTAAAGGAAGGTTACGGATTTTTAACTGACCTAAGGCTCACTGTCCTCCATTCCTTGGTATTATTTTGATTGTCATATTCAGATAATAGGTGACCTTGAATCTGAATTCTCAAAGATAGAAATTATCCCAGTATACTAGACATAATGACCAACTGTCTATAGCCATTACAGAACCATTTCCATAATAACAAGGTCCACAAAAGTTGCATTTAAGACTAACTTTAAGACAATGAAACATGTTTGGCATGCTGATGCACACGGACCTCTATAAGAGGACACCTAGTCTACACAGTAAGTTCCAGGACAGCCAAGGCTTTGTAGTGAGACACTGTCTCAAAATACACGCCCCCCCCACATACACACACTTATAACAATGAAGCGTGTTATGATGGTCAATAAATAAACTGTAACAAGAATGCAACATACATAATATGTATGAAGGCTCAGGACAGTGGTGCACACCTGTAATCCCAGTACTTGGAAATGAAGGCAGAGGATTTAGAGTTTAAACCAGCCTGGACTCTCCAATGAGACCCAGTCTCAAACATCTCTAAATATAAAAGTCAACATGTTGACTAAGTATGCATGATAAAAAGGCCAGGTACTAAATGTTAAAACTGTCAGTCCTTAGATTAAAAGATTTCTTTCGGGCTGGAGGAAAGGCTCAGTGGTCAAGAGCACCTGCTGCTCTTCCAGGACCTAATCTGTGTTCCTAGCACCCAACTGCTTGTAATTTCAGCTCCTAACCTCCACAGACATCTGCACACTGTGGCATACAGTCACAAAGACACACACACACACACATAAATAAAACAAAATCTTTTTAAAAAGAATTATTTCTACATATCTGGATTTTTCCAAAAATGTTATAAAAGGGAAAGCATATTTTATCCCTCAGACTAAGGAAAACACATTGAGGGAACTGATGGAATACAGCAGCATTTTTATCAAGGTGAACGATATCACGGGGGACTTTTGTATTCTTTTCACTCTGTGTTTAAGAAATGAAGTACAGGACAAATCACAGAAACACCCTTGAGAACATTAACGTTCTGGAGATAGATCGCTTGTAATGCTGAGTCCTACCAAGTTTTCAACAGTCCACCTCATCTCTTGGCTTACGCTAAGACGCCATCAGTAACCCATACATTCACATAGATACATATCTGAGGTTACTGGGTGTATAACTTCACATGAGGAATCCAGAAAGTTCCACGAATTAGATTTAGTAATTAAATCCACAGGCAGTTACTAAGTAATACCATTTTAATGAAGAAAACTACGCCTTTGGCTAGGATTCAGTTTGGTTACAAAATCATCAAAAAATAATGAGACACTTGGACATTAACTGATGAACTGCTAGATAAATTCCTTTTGAAAAGTAAGTATGATAACACAAAATTAAGGAAGAATTGTGAATAATTCTTACTTTATAGAAGTCACGTTCTCCTGGAGGGTCACGAAATCTGCAGGAATGTCAACGTAGCAAGCACCTGGACGACCATAGATGCTGCTCCTCACTGCCTGTGTTTATCACACACAAAAGATTTTTAATAGCTCAATTATCACATTAATCTTAAATTAATTTAAAAGTCTAAAACGAGCACTAATTTGTCATGAGGTATTCTTATTTGGAGAAAAGTTATAATTAAAATTGAAATTAACTATACTTTGAAAGATACTTTCATGTAAAAGGGGCAGGGATCCTGTAGGGCTTTGAAATGTACTCTGTTACACTTGCAGAGTTCCCATGAGGCTCTGCTTGCTATTTATGCTGGAACATGGACTTCGACCCACTTAATCATTGGGCAGAGTTCTCAGAAACAGTGATAGTGTATGTTAAATCAATCCTGTAACTTATGGTTTGAAAAGCGGTAAAATAAAATTTCACATAAAACTCTTGCTATCTAACAATTTACAGCATGCTATTTAATTAACTAAAAGATGATTTTTTTTTTGAGAAAGATGATCTTACATGCAGCAGCTCCAGTATTTTTACAAATGCTGAAGAGATCACTGCCCAGAGGCTTATTACACATTTATCATTACTTTGCTTTAATTAAAAAGAATAATATAAGAAAGTAATTTACAGAAGAAACCTTTTTCCAAAAATAACTTTCTTTACCTCTGTTTCAATAATTAAACGTAATGGCAGTGAACATTAGAACGTAAACAGCTTTTTGACAATGTTATTTTTCAGTCTGGGTATATTTCTTATCTTTCCATTAAGAACAGAAACAACGGAGCTGGTGTGTGGCTCTGAAGGAGAATGTGTGCTCAGTGTGTATGAGACGCTGGGTCCAACACCCGGAAGAGCTTTTCAGTGATACTGTACCTTTTCAATTATGAAAGGAATATGTTCTATGCTGCTTGGCCGGGCAGAGAACTTGCTGTATAATCTGCAAGCTTCAACCTATACAGAACATGAAAATCATTTGAATTCAGCTCACTATCATATTGATCTCATAAAGGAAGACAATGTTTAAGTCATTGCTTCTTATTACATTTACAGGCAAGATTTTTTTTTAAAGACTTATTTATTTTATATAAATGAGTGTTCTATCTGCATTTACACCTGCCAGAAGAGGGAATCAGTTCACATTATAGATGGTTGTGAGCCACCATGTGGTTGCTGGGAATTAAACTCATGACCTTTGGAAGAGCAGACAGTGCTCTTAACCACTGAGCCATCTCTCCAGCCCCAACAGGCAAGATTTTAAAAGTGTCTTTTGTTTTTGTGAGGTTTCTTTCTTTTTTTTGAGATCATCTCAAAAAACATTCAGATCGCAATCAAATTTCTTCCTCAGGATGATTCTAGAAACAATTCAAAACAATACACTATTTCCATTTTCAGGTTGGCAAAAATGAAGGTAACACACACCACGTACTACATGTCATAACCTAGGAGGCCGGGTGTTCATTAACTGCTGGGGAGTGTCCACAGAAGGGAAGCCAGCAGCTGTGGGCCCGGCGGGTGCCTGCAAAGGCTACGTCAGCTCACCAGCTCACGGTACGTAAGCGCATCTTATTTAGTCGTACACTTGGGCCATGGTCCTGGCAGCTGGGAGCGCTCTGCCTCTGCACTGCCTAGGGAACTGGGCCTCCTTCTACCATGCCGGTTCTGAGCACTGAACCCAGGCTGCCAGGCTTGATGGCAAGTGCCCTTCCTCACTGTGCTATCTTTCCTGCCCAAAATTTTTGTTTTGTTTTGAGATGGGGTCTTGCTAGCCTAAGACAGTGCCAAGTTCATGATCTTCCTGCCTCAGCCTCCTAACTGTTGGGGATATTGGTGTGTGCCACCACACCCATGTCTATTGCTAAATTTCCTCTTAATTACTTATCAATTCTATTTTTCTGGATATATGAGCACCATTTAAATACTGTGGTTACTTCTTTACACTTAACCAATAAAACTTTGTTTTTCAAGAATATAAAGGCTTATTTTTTCCACTAAGTTATATCAAAGTGTAGTATTTTTCAGTAGTTTATTACACAAAATTCTACACGAAACTTTGGGTATGTCTCAGTTGTAGAGAATCTGCCTAGTATGTGTAGCTCCAATGCATTCATGTTAAGTGTCAATCACTCACATATTTGTATTCAGTAACTATTTTTTTACATTTATTTAATTCTGTGTATATGAATGTTTTGCTGCATATATGTGTGTGCACCATGTATGTGTCTGGTGCCTATGGAGATCAGAAAGGGATGTCAGCTTGCCTGGAACTAAAGTCTTGGATGGTTGTGAGTCACTGTGTGGGTGCTGGGAACCAAACCTGGGCCCTCTGCAAGTACAAGTGCTTCTAACTGCTGAACCATCTCTTCAGCTCTCTGCAAATTATTTTTGAAGCTGCAACATTTTGTTGACAAATTTTTTTTCAACTTTTCAAATACTTTCTTTTCTCCTAAAATTATTTTCTTTTAACTACATCTGTAAAGGAGAAGGATATACCTACATGCCATTTTAATTCTTACATCTTTCTTACTAGGTGAAGGACTTCACAATTGCAGACTGAAAATCAGGTCACTTTGGAGGGACTAGAGAGGAGGCTTGAGGCAAGCAGCACTCACTGCTCTTCCGGAAGACCTGAGTTTGGTTCCCAGCACTCACATCAGGTAGGTCACAGCCCTCTGTAACTCCAACTCCATGGGTCTGTCACACCTGGTCTCCATGGGCACCTGTACTTACATGCACATACTCATATGCACATACCCACCCACACACATACACACACGTATGCATAATTAACAATAATAAAATAGATCTATTTTAGGGGCTAAAGAGATGGCTCAGTGGCTAAGAGCACTCGCTGCTCTTCCAGAGGACCCGGATTAGATTCTTATCACCCACATGGTAGAACGCAGCCATCTGTGACTCAGTTTCAGGGCATCTGATGCCCCCTTCTGGCCTTCACAAGCACTATACTTGTAGCAAAGTGCCCATATAAATAAATAAAATGAAAAAAGGTTTAAATCGTGTCAATGTTGGTATACTTCCTTAGATCTTTTGAACTCTGTATATGTGTTTGTGCATTTGAGTGCAGTGCCCAGAGGAGCCAGAAGGGGGCGTCAGATTCCCCCAGAGCTGGAGCTGCGCAGGGCTGCACTCTCACCTCTGCAAGAGCAGCGTAACCGCTGACCTGTCTCTGCAGCCCCCTAAGCCTTTTCTTAACACAGCCTGACACAGTCTTGCTCAGGAAATGACCTCACACACTTGTTGCAATTTTTCCTTTTTGCTGTTTTCACTTTACAGATTAAAAACTTTTAATTACACTTATGTAGTATGTGTTGTACATGAAGTATCATGTAGAGGTCAGAGAACGACTTGTGGAAATCAGTCTCTCTCCTATCATGTGTGTTCAGGCTTGGAGATAAGTGTCTTTCCCCCTATCTTGCTTGCAATATAGATTTTTTAAATTTTATTTTTATGTTATTTTTTTTACATTTTTTAATAAATTGTGTTTGTGGTAGTTAGGGTTTTTTTTGTTTTGTTTTTTGTTTTGCTTTGCCAACTTGACACAAGCTAAAGTTATTTGGAAAGAAGACCCTCAATTGAGAAAATACCTCAGTCAGATTTCCTATAGGCAAGTCTATAGGGCATTTTCTTCATGAATAATGGATGTGGGTGGGCCCAGCCTACACTCCCCTTCCAGGACGATGAACTAAACCCTTTCCTCCCTAAGCTGCTTCTAGTCGTAGTATTTCATCACGGCAACAGAAACCCTGACTGAGATACTGTTTTTGCTTTCAGTGGTACTTAGTTGCTGCTTGGATGCTAGGCGGGGATACCTGAGGAAACTCTTGGAAGGCACCCATTGCTTCCTGATTTCTTTCAGAAGAACCACCAATCACAATCAAGGGCCTGAAATAAGAATAAAAAAACATTATTACAAATGAGAATATATAAAACATTCAGCAGTGTCCAATGCACAACAAATAGTAATTGTGAGTGACTCAGAGAAAGAACAGACACACAGAGAAAACCATATCTTCCTTGAAACACCGGACATTAAAAAAAATTTAAGAGCCAATCTGATGTGAGAAATACAGTCCCCAAATTTACAAAAATGGATAATGTAAAGCAGCAGTTCTCAACCTGTGACTAGTGACCCCTTTGGCAAACCTTTATCTTCAAAAGTATTTACATTACAATTCATAACAGTAGCAAAATTACAGTTTTGTGAAGTAGCAACAAAAATAATTGTTATGCTTGGTCTCTCCACAACTTTAGGAACTGTGTTACGGAGTTAAAGCATTACGAAGGTTGAGAACCACTGATGTAGATAGGAAATGCTTTTTCTTACAGCAGCTTCACCCGTCCCAGATGCTTACTCTTCCAAGTGTAATGACACAAAATGAATTTTATGCCTGTAGTATTTATTTCTGAGATGGAGAGAAGATATTTTACATTTTCCTAAATAAATCTAAGGAAGTGGTAAAATGAGTGATAGTTCTCAATTTTATTTCTCAAAGAAATACTTATTTTAAAAGAATATATCAAACTTAAAGGTATTTAAAAACCATCAAACCCCGTGGTAGAGAAAGACTAGAAAGGAAGACAGGAAAAGAACTAGAAGAAAGACAGTGAAGGTCAGGTGAGATGGCTTGCTGGGTAAGGGTACTTGTTATCAATCCTGCTGAGGGGCGTTTGATCCAGAAGAAGAGAGCCTCTGTATTGTCCTATTACCTCAATGTGCACACATGCACACAAAATATTTTTTTAAAAAAGGAAAAAGAAAGAAAGGAAGGAAGGAGGGAGGGAAGAAAGAAATAAAGAAACTGTGAAAAAGATGGAAACATCCTTCATATTAAAAAAGATTACATATGTTCTGAATTGGTTAGAACAAAATCCCCTTCACCCTGCTATTACTGATAAAGTAGCTGAGAAAGGCTAAAGGTAAGGGTGAAGAGTAAGCATTAAATAGCTTATACTGTAAATGTTAACAAACGTGAGAATATAAATGTCTTACTAACCAGCCAGCGCAAGATGAAGAATATACACTTCTACAGACTAAGCTAGGGTGAGAATAAACAACAGCTCTTAGCTACATGTGGTCGTACAAACCTATAATCCTCAATACTCAGGGCTGAGGCAGGGGGACCACAAAGTTCAAGGCCTGGTTGGGTACAGAGAGTTCAAAGCCTCCTTAATGATATTCTCATTCCCTCTCTCTTTCTATCTCTCTCTCACACATACACACAGTTGACATGCCTTTACTCCCAGTACTTAGGAGGCAGAGGCAGGCAGAACTCAAGGCCAGCCTGGTCTATAGAACAAGTTCCAGGACAGCCAGGGATATGCAGAGAAGCCCTGTCTAGAAAAAAAGGAGGAATAGAAAGAAGAAAAAGAAGAGGAGCGAGAGGAAGAGGAAGTAGCAGTGGTAGTATTAAGTAGAAGTAGTACTAAATAGTAGTAAATAGTAGTACTAACTAGGAGTAGTACTAAGCAGAAGTAGCAGTAAGTAGGAGTAGTAGTAGAATTATTCCAGAACAGCATAGTGAGGCCCCAGGCTCAATAATCAACAAATTTAAAAAGTACTTCTTCATTTAAAACTACATGCATGCTCACATATACAAACAGACACAGAATGAAACTAAAATGTTAATTGTTTCTCTTAGTAAAGGAGTTAATATTGTTTTTTTTCTTCTTGGCATTGCATATATTTAAAGGATACTATTGATGTCAAGCAAATTAACATTGATCATGTCACAGTTACTTTTTTATGTTTCATGAAAGTACCCCAAATCTACTCTCCCCAGAAAATTTCTAATCTTCAGTACAAAAGTGTTGACTATTGTCTCGTGCTGCACATTGCTCAGGTTTGCACCCTTTGCCCCATCTTCTCGACCTCCAGCCCACTTCCCAGTTAAGTACCTTCTACTCTTTTCTAAGTGTTGCAAAGTGGATTTTTGCTTTCCCCAACTCCTTCCACCCTACAGCAGTTTTACCTGGTTAAATTATGCAAAGATACATTAACAAATGTTTTTAACAAGAATGATTTAATTACCAGCAGTTCATGTTTGCATTTGCCATGCCACCCAAGGCGTGGATGAGACCCGGGCCAGAAACAACAAGGCATACTCCTGGCCTAGAAGCAAAGCAGAGATGATCAGCAGCAGATGAAACTTAAACAACTGTAAAAGAAGAGGGTGGGTGTGGCTATCTCAGGCCGGAAGGGACCAACTACCAATTCATATTAGGTCAGGGTTTCCAGGGAAACTTCCTAGTGGCCAAAGGAAAGACATGTAGGGCTTTACTATAATTGGTAAACATCAGAAAATCTTAATTAAAAAAGAGTGACATTAAGTTTCTTTTGAGACATAATGTACACTATTACTTTCACATTATATTTTACAAAACTTCCTATTTTGCTCTAATTACAGTTGAATTAGAACAAGTTAACTGATTACAGTAAATTTTGATGGCCACATATATTTTCTTTGAATTTTACAAATTTTCTTAACAAATAAATATAATGTACTATATCTTTGTGAGGAAAAAAAATGATTCTAAATGTATGGTTTTCCTCCAAATCTTTCTGAATTCTTTCTCCTGACATAGCTTCCTGAGCCTCAAGCACTCAGTAATAAAGTATCACTGTATAGTTTAACTTAGCACTTTACATTTGTAGCTTAAGAATCCTTCAACACAATTCTCACCAGAGAGTAAACATCTAGAACAGTACCACCTCCTGGAATGTTTACAGTAGTCCTCATATTCCCTGTGCAGTTTGACATGATATGGACTCTGCACAGTCACTGAATGAACACTTAAAAATGTGGTTAGTACAAATGAGGAGCCCTAGTTAAAATGTTACTTATTTTGAACTAAATGCACATAGCTACCCATTCCTAATGTTACAATATTAGACAGTACAGCTCTAAAGTTTTCAAAACAAAAACTTCAAAATTAATTTTAGCTTGTGAAAATAACCATTGCTGCAGAGTCAATTAAAGCATCAATGACTGTAATTTAAATGCTTTCCAGGGTCAGCCAAAAGATTAAACTATTGTTTACACGTGACATGTTTAAAGTGACAGAAGTAGTTCAGAGACCAGTTTAGATGGCCCAACTCTCCTCAGGCTCAAATTCATCAGGTTCCCATTAAAAAGGAAGGATCGTGATATCCTGCTTTTCTACTTTTCTTAGTATTTAATCACTAACTTCATTTTAGAAAAAAAACAAAACACTTTACTAAAGCTTATACAAGTAGCAAAAAAGTATGATACAAATTTTACCAGAGGTCTAAACTCTACCTAGAAAATATGTGAATATAGAAAAAAGTAGACTATATGAAAAAAACATTAATAGCTGTGGAATTATAGAAATTTTAGTATTTTTCCTTATATAATTTTCTAGGTGTTCTAAAATGGTTATAAAAAGCATTACTTTTTAATAAAAAATGAGGGGTGAGTAATTAGCTAACATAAGCAGACTGGAACATGCTCTAGCACCTTCATTTTGGAACTGAGACTTTTGTATGAAGTGGCCGAGGGAAGTTCTCATTTCTTATTAATACTGTCTTCTGTAATCTTTTCAAGACAACTAAATGTTCAGTTAAAATATGTATTTTTACCGCAAACTCTCATTCTATTAAAATGAAGCCAGCTTTAGTTTACCTGCCTGTTAGGTATCCAACAGCAGAGGCAGCATAACAAGCCTACAAAGAAAGGACAGCCAGACTTAATGAAACATACTGAGTATAAATACGAGAAAATCCATTATTAAAAGAGAATTTGAGCTGGGCATGGTGGGACATGCCTTTAATTCTAACACATGGGAGGCAGAGGCATGTACATCTCTAAGTTTGAGGCCAGCCTGGTCTACAGGGCCAGTTCCAGAAAAGCCAGGTCTAAACAGAGAAACTGTCTCAGACCAAAAGAGGGAGAAAGGGAGAGAGAATTTACATAGTAAAGGAAAGGATACTCATTTTTATGAGCTGTGATAACCATAAATTTCAAGGGCTGGCTTAAGTATGTAGGTATCTTCATTTTAGTGTTTCAAGGAAATTGTCATTGCTATTCATGTTATCATCTTACAACTGCTTAAGTATCTTTAGAATCAGTAGGAATGTCGTCTTACTGATCGTATACCTTTTTTCACTCCTCTTTGAAGGGTTAGGTTGTTCGATTAGAGCCTGGTCTCATTACCCAGGTTGGCCTTCAATGTGTATGTAGCCTGCGATGATTCACATGTCAGCCTTTCAAGTCCTGGCAGTTTTGATTTTTGTTTGTTTTGTTTTTCAGTATTGTTTCCTATTTCACTAATTTCTGCTTATGCATTAATTATTTAACTTCTTTCCTTGAGTTTGATTTGCTTTTCCTTTCCTAGTATCATTGGTTTTAAATCTTTGCTAACAGATTTACTTCAACTATTTCATCTAAAAAGTATTTTAGCTATATCTTATGAATTATATTTGATATTCATCTTTTCATTATCATTTATTAAAAGTATCTTCTATTTCCCACTGTGATTTCTTCAGCCCGTTTGCACATTAGGTCTGTAATGATGTCTGCACTTCCATTCCTCACCTGTGTTTTCTCTCTCATCCCTAATCAGTGTGCCTTGAAGTTTTCAGATACTTGTATAGACCCTTGAATGCTGCTTCATCTTAAATGTGACTCTTCAGTTGTCTTCCTGTTACTGAGTTCACTTCCACATGGTCAGGTCACAAATGGCTTACTGAGTGTTTTTAATTCCTACCAAGCAATCTGGTGAAATTTTCTTTGTGGCCAACACGGTTTTTGTTTGTTTTATTTTGAGACAAGCTCTCACTCTGCTGGCCTTGACTGTAGCCCAGGCTGGCCCTGATTGCACCGGAAGCCTCATAAGGCTCATGAGCTCTGGGATACACCTGGAAGTTACTATGCCTGGTCACTTTTCACTGAGTGTACACTTCATCCAGGTTATAAGGAAGACAGAAAGCACTAAGTTAAATTAAAGACCAGGTGTCCAGGAAAAAATGCTGAGTGCATTTTAAAATTATTCTTTGTCTAGAACATGATAGTATTACTTGTGTTATCTTTAAAAATAATAGTAAATTGCATAAAATGTTTGCCAAAATTAGTATACTTATTCATATATATATTGAGAATGACTGTCCACTTACAGCAGTAAAATACAAAACATTCACAAAAATCATGCTCCTCTGGCATATGCCAAAAGTTGAAAAATAACAAATTTTTGTTGTTGTTTAGTTTGGTTTTGTTGCTGTTGCTGTTTTTAGACACAGGGTTTCTCTGTGTAGATCTGGCTGTCCTAGAACTCACTCAGTAGACCAGGCTAGCCCTGAACTCAGAGAGCCACCAGCCTCTACCTCCTGTGTGCTGTGTTAAAGGCATGTGCCAAATAACGAACTTTATTACCATTAAAAAAAAAACACAACAAAAGGCCTCTGCTTTCCTATCAAATCACACCCCCCCCCAAAAGTATACACAGTTCTCAAGATCCTGAAGTCTGGAGTCAAGGTGCTCTGATTTTGATCCCAGTCCCCTACATTCTACTGTGTGACTTTGACAAATTACTCTGCACACTGACATCACCATCTATAAAATCAATGTAATTCAGAGCACTGCTATGAGGTTGGAACCAGTGATCTCAGACATGTAAAACACTTAGAATACAGTTAACATCTTGACAATCTGCCAATTTTCTGGCCACATGAGTGTCTTGACCACTCTTGGAGCTGATGAATAATCAAGCAATACCCACGCATACCTTTCCCTTTAGCATAAACATGCTCTTGAATCCTTCTGATCCATTTTACATACTCCCTTTGAACAACTCCATCATTAAACCCACCATCTTCCCTCCTAAATTGTTCTCCTCTATCTTCAACCTCAGTGAGTAGAATTATCATCAGTGATGCAAGCGCCTAACCTAGGAATCCCCTCTACAGGAGCTAGCCTTTCCCTTCCTCATAGGTAATGCCTACTCTTTCCTCATCTTTTGTGGGAATGCTTTCTCAGGAGACTTCTTTGTCTGTTTATTCAAATCTGTTGTGGCTGTACTAAAGAAATCCAGGGCACAAGGCATGTTGGGCAATATAACCCAAACCCTTAGGGCCTCATCTGACTAGTCTGGCTCCAAACCTGAGATCTTCTGTTTCTCCTAAGTAGATACAGGGATTATAGTTATGAGCTGTGGATTTTCCGTAACCATCCTCTGGCCCACCTATCCACCCTCACAGCTTGCCATGCCTCTAAGCTATATGGATGCAGCATGAACAGACAGTACCTCCTTGAGCAACCTTTCCTGCTGCAACAAAGAGAACCAGTTACCTCCTCCACGCTGCTGCTCCTTATATCCATTTCTTTTGTGAGGACCATTATTCTAGATTGTCTTTTTGTGTCTTAGCCCCACTTTCCCCAACTGATCAACCTGGAGTTTAACTGTAAACGTCATTTCTTCTTGAAATCCCTCTCTTCCACTGCTTACACAACACAGAGCAAGCATACAGAACACACTCGGCATGTGTGTAATGCATGAAGAAGAAAGTGATGGCACACACATACTGCCTCTAGAAAAGTAGCAAAATAGATCAACACCTAGACTTCCTCATGCAAAAAGGAGAATAGAAGGTTGTTCCAACTTAGAAAACTGAAAGGTAGGTATACAGTTCAGCAGCAGAGCACTTGCTTGGTATGCACAAGGTCCTGGGTTCAATTCCCAGCTCTGAAAAAAGGAGGGTTGGGGTGGGAATAAAAGTGTAAAGCTCACAAATTCAAGTTTTCAGATTAAAAACACTCCCTCTACATTTCAAGCCTTGTCGATGAGTGTCTTTTAGTAAGCAATATTGTAAACAGCTATATTACACAAAGACCTTGATCAAGTCAGCACTGTGGGGGCACAAGAACAAATGAAGGATAACTTCTGCTGCATTGGAACTTGCATCTGGTGGCAGAGAAGAGGTGGCAAGAGGGGACAAGAGCAGAGATCAAAGGGCAGCAGTGGAGTGAAAACAGGACTCTGCCTCAGCTGGGCGGACACTATTACAAAATAGATTCTTGTTCTTTTTAAAAAAGATTTCTGTGTATGTGTGAGCGCTTACAAATGTGTGTTTGTGTGTGTGTGTGTGTGTGTGGCCATGGAGGCCAGAAGAAACCATTATATCCTCTGGAGCTGGATCTAAGGTTGTGAGCCACCATGTAGGTTGTCAGAAACCAAAGCCTGGTCTCCGAAAAAGCAACAAGTGCTGTTAACTGCTGAGCTATTTCTCCAGGCCCATTCTTGATTCTTTAAATACTTATTTGTGTGTGGGAGGGGAATAATTTAAGTCAGAGAGTGTGTGTCCAGGTCAGAGGACAACATAAGTCAGTCTATCTCCTTCATTCTTCCATGTGTGAGCAGGAGATTACACTCGGTTATGAGGCTTTGTAGCACCAGATTCTTGCTATTTCTGCCAGTATTGCTGAAAGAGGAAACACTACAAGTGGGTATATAGAATGTCTATTTTGCTTTTCCCACCTCCAGATAGGTCCCTGAAAGGGTGGGGGCATAGTGCCGAGGGAAAGCACTGGACTGGCATTTGAGAGCCCTGAGTTCCAAGGATGGCATTACCGTCTCTAATATTTTCCACCTCATGTAGCCTGAGTCCTGGCCTTCAGGCATTTTTCCCACAGCTCTCTGAGCACTTGTGTACAGGAACCACACGAGAAACTGGTAACACAAACACGTACTGACGAAACAACACGCCTTGTCTGCTAGAACTCATAGCCTAATTAATAGTGAAGGAAGGCCATCCCTTCCAATTCTAACATTGGGACGTGGTAGAGCACACTACGGTTGAATGTAGTGAGCACAGATCCTGAACTCAGAATGCCAGGGTTCAAATGTCACCACCCATGACTCACGTGGGGGCACGGGCTGACTTTCTGCACCTCACTTTCTTGTGAAGTAGGATTAACAGCGGTACGTGCAACGCTTTAGAAGTGGTGGGTCGCCGTGAGCGGCATACAGTCGCCATTTGGCTACCTGTGTCCACACTCACCGCTTGCTCATTCCTCATCCCGATGTACTTGATGCCCAGTTCCTGGGCAGCAAGGGCGATTTCGGTCACGGGGATGCCTACGACTCCGAAAATGTACTCCACATCCTGGGGAGGAAACAGAGGAATAAAAAGCCGGTCACCAGGTGACCCAGCCTTCTAGCCCTCCCAGGAGGTCCAAAAGAAGGACCACAGGACTCCCGCCCCCAACTCCTTGCCCTCCGTCTCCATGACAACGCGTGGCCCCCCGCCTGCTTCCGTAGAGCCTTTCACTCCCCAGGGATCCACCGTACTTGGGTTTTGAGGGCCTGGGCGATGACTTTAGCACCAGACACCTGCTCCTCGCTTCGGTCGCTAGCCTCTGCCGAGTTACTTTCTGGCATCTTCCACCTGAAGTTACTTCAAGACACTCTCACAGGCCGGAGCTTCGCTAGCCAAACCAGCCTCGGAGCCGCGGCTCTCCGCCAGTGACACCCGCTTCTGACCGACAGGAGGGCAGCCAACCGATTTAAGCAACAGGGAGAAGAGGCGGGACCAAGAGCCAGCCCCCGGTGAGGCGAGAATGTAGGCACGCCCATTCTCCACCAGTCCTTCCCCGGCTCCGCCAGCAGCAGGAGGCGGGACGAGCCCGAGGCCGCCGCCGAGGCCCAGCAGGTGAGAGACCCAGCCTCCGAGGCTGCCTGCCGCGGTCTCGTCCGCCAGCGGGCCAGCGGAGCAGCTCAGTCCCGCTGGGGCGCGCGGCCCCGCGCACCCCGAGGATCAAGGCCGACCTTGTGAGGAGGGGGCGTGGCCCCGGCGCGCGTCTCCGCCCCGGGGCTTTTAGCTAATCAGGGGGCCAAGCCGCGCAAAGGCTTCTGGGACGCGGCTATCTTGGAGTCTGTAGTTGAAAAAAGAAAATGGCCTTTGGGTAGTGTGGTCATGCTTCTGTGCCCTCTGGTTTCATAACTTTGTGGGTTTTGCACGCTACAGAATGTGCACCTTACGTAAGTCTGTGAGCAGAGGTGTATTCTTTATCACAGGTGATCCCGTGCAGGCCCGTATCAAGAATGCCCAGAGCAACTGTCCTGGTTTTTACTATATTTTGATGTGATTCCAGTTGGGTATCACTAAGGTCTGTTCGAGCCATAAGCTAATAATTAATGTATGATTGCTTAACTTTTACCAAAGTAATAGTGTTGGTTGTTTTCGACTTACGGATAACCATGTATGACAGACAGTGCAAGCTGTTTAGTCAATTCATGGCTGCTTACATCTAAGTGCAGACTAAACTCTGATTGGAACCAATCACTGTAATTCAGATTAAGTGAGTTTGTTGTTTTATTTTTAAAGGATCAGTCTTTAACTTGCCAGTTTTGACATTCAGCCAAGAGAAAAATCACTGAGCTGGTTCTTGCCTTCACCTTGCAGTTCAAGGTTCAGCATTCCGTGCTTCTTTTGCCTGCAGTCATTCATTGGAAGTGGTGTGAATGCTTCTTCCAAGGCCAAGAGTCATTTCTGCTCCATCCAGCTGCAATAGAAGGATCCCAGGAGCTGTAATTTATACAAAGTCCTCTGTGGAGTTTGAGCATGTTAATCATGTTCTCTGTTATTTTTGTTGGCAATGTACTTGGAATTTTATTTGTTGCGTATTTTGTTGTTGAAATTCGAATGTGGTGGCTTACACCTTTAACCTCAGTACTTGGGAGGCAGAGGAACATGGATCTCTGTGAGTTTGAGGTCAGCCTGGAATCTTAGTGAGTTTCAGGACAGACAGGGCTATGAAGAGAGACCTTGTCTCAAAAAAGAAAAGGAGGAAGGAAGAAAGAAATAGGAAAAGACTTTTGACATTTATTACTCAAAGGAAAAAGAAATCTTTTTTTTTAAGTGCTAGTAACTGAACCTAGGACCTGTGCATATCAGTCAAGCACTGTACCACTGAACTATATCTCCAGCCCTAAATTTTTTTACCTTTCTTAAACAACAGAAGGCTAGGGGGTTAGAAAGACGGCCCAGTGGTTAAGAGCGGTAGCTGCTCTTCCAGAGGACCTGAGTTGGATTTCCAGCACCCACATGGTGTCTTACAACCATCTGTAATTCTATTCCAAGGAAACTGATGCCCTCTTCTGGCCTCTGAGGTACCAGGCACACACATAGTACACAGACATACATGCAGGCTAAACAGCCACACACGTGAAATAAAATAATGATTAAAAAGTAAAGAAAGGCAGTGTTGGTAGCATGCTCTCCAAAGAGCAAATCCAATTTTCAGAGTCCACGTGATGACTGTTTAGGGATCTAGGTTTGAGATTATAAGGAGTGGTTTGACAACTTTCTTCCAAGTGGGTGAAGGTAGTATCTAGGTAACCGAGTGATTTGGTAAGAGTTGTACTCAGGGTGTGGTGATGCTTGCCTATATTATCTGTATTCAAGAGTCAAGAGGATCACAAATTTAAGGCCAGTGTGGGCCACGGAGACACTGTCTCAAAATGTTGCAATATTAGACTTAGAGAAGATTAACTTTCAAAAGGCAGCTTCTATAGGCAGTGACTGCACAGACCCCCAAACTGTGACTTTTATCTCAGTCATTGTATGAATGACTTAGGTATCCCTGTGCTCATTTTTAAGCACATTCCTAGCTGTGAAAAAATAGCCCATGCTTTACCAAAATGTAGTGCTTGGTTACGAAATCAAGACCGAATCAGGGCTATGTGTTAATTCTAACTTCATTTTGTTGTGACAAATACCGTGACTAAAAACATGTCAGGGGAGGAAAAAGTTTATTTTATCTTATACTTCCAAGTCACAGACCATCCTTGAGGGAAGTCTGTCAGGGTAGGAACCATAGAGGAACTGGTTTGTTGGCTCACTCTCTGGCTTTCTTCCAGACTCACTAGCTTTCTCATACAGCCCAGGACCATCAGCCTTGTAGGCTAGGCTCCTCCTGCATTGATTAATATTTGTCTTGATGCGCCCTTCACAGAGGTGCCCACAGACCAACATGGTTAACGACAGTTACTTTATGGAGACTCATTTCTTGGGTGACTCTAGGCTATGTCAGGTTGTAGAATGGCTAAAAATGAACTTGGCTGTCAATAAGAGAAAATGGAAACTGAATGCATATCTTCTTCTTTTCTGAGTTGGGGACTAAACCCAACATCTTGTGCATGCTAGGCAGCTACTATACCACTAAGCCCTGCTCTGATTTTTTTATGTTAAGTTGTCCAGGTAGGCCTTGAACTTTTGATCTTCCTGGCTCAACCTTCTGAGTAGCTGAGATTATAGAGCTATGCCACCTGCAAACAAAAAACCAGGAACAAAAATTAAAAGAAAATCTATATAAAGCACTATATATTTTTTTTCTTTTTGAAACAGAGTTTCTCAGTGTAGCCCTAGCTGTCCTGGAACTCACTCTGTAGTCCAGGCTGGCCCTGAGCTCACAGAGATTTGCTTGCCTCTGCCTCCTAAGTGCTAGTATTTTTTTAAACCTTTTTTTTTACATTTTTATTTTATATTAATCACAGGTTATGTACTTTGTATCCCAGCCGTAGCCCCCTCCTGCATTCCCTCCCTACCCCTCCCATCCCTCCCTCATCTCCTCCCTGCCCCTTTCCAAGTCCGCTGATAGGGGAGGACCTCCTCCCCTTCCATCTAACTCTAGCTTATCAGGTCTCTTCGGGAATGGCTGCAATGTCCTCTTCTGTGGCCTAGCAAGGCTGCTTCTTCCTCGTGGGCGAGGGGGTCGAAGAGCCAGCCATTGTGTTCATGTCTGAAATAGTCCCTGTTCCGCTTACTACGGTACCCACTTGGATATTGAGCTACCATTTGCTACATTCAAACAGGGGTTCTAGATTATATCCATACATGGTCCTTGGTTGGAGAGACAGTCTCATAAAAGACCCCTGTGCCCTGCTATATTTGGTCCTTGCGGAGCTCCTTTCCTCTCCAGGTCTTACTAACTCCCCCTTCTTTCATATGATTCCCTGCACTCTGCCAAAGGGTTG
>CM053753.1:18711867-18865717 GCA_028658305.1 Pachyuromys duprasi | reverse complement strand
AGACTTAAGTCCGTAAACTTGTTTCTTCATCATGACCTCTGAGTTCCTTCTCAGCTTAACTACAACTTATTGTTTTCTTATAGTTTTTATGTATGATGTCTTTCAGATATATGAAAGGGTAAGAAGTTATTACACACCCATAAGCCAGCCACTAGACAGTAAACACACACAGTGTGTGTGTGGGGGGGGGTCCCTGTCTGACTGTATCTCCCTTCCCATACCATAGAGGGAGCCATTATCCACTTTTTAAGGGGTCTCAATCCACTTTCTGTGGTAAGAGAGTACATGATTCTAGGTATTATTGATTTTCTCTGTGGTGCTGGGGAGGCCATCGCTCTAGCTCTGAACTGCAGCCCTGTCTGCAGTTCATCTTCTTCCCCCAGCTTTTTATTGTGAGACAGGGTCTATGAGCTGCCCAGCCTGACCTTGAACTGGTGATCCTTTTGCTTTAGTGTCCCAAACAGCTGGGGATTATGGAGTCTGCTTTACCAACCCTGGCCAATGCTAAGTAATTTATAGAGATGCTTATTTTTGCCCACTTTGTAGCAGCTCAGAAGTCGAAGAGGCTGTATTTGGTGAGGACTTCAGAGCAGAAAGACAAGATGTATGAAGAAGAGAGAAACAGAAGGCCAAACTAGAAATGGCTAGCTCATTCCTAAACCAAAAGCATTCACGAGGATGGATAACTCGGACACCTCCCACTAGACCTACCTTTCAGCATGGCTGTATTGAGGGTTCTAACTCATGATTTAGGGGAACACTTTAAAACAGTCGTAGACATTTAGGGTAGCTACCTTTTCAGGGTATGGATATTTTACTCTGAACATTTTTGTATGTTTTACACCCGTGTGAGAGTTTCTATGTCAAATTATTCTCCAGAGTCATAAGGACTTGCGTTCACATCGTGGTTAGGTGAGAAATGCCCTGTTCTCTGTCACTTGGAAACTCGGTGCTTTTGTTTGTTTTTTGTTTTTGTCGTTCTAGCTGGGCCTGGTAGTGCACACCTGCAGTTCTAACACTGGAGATAGAGCAGAAGGATAAGGAGTTCAAGTTCATCCTCCTACCTAGTGAGTTCAGTGCCAGCCTGAGCTACATTGTATCCTGTCTCAACATAGATAGATACATAGATACATAGATATATAAGTAAATGAAAATTAAAGACATGAAAGTTGGGGAGGGCTAATTAGGAAGGATATTAATACCGGGGAGCAAGGAAGGCTAATAAGGGAGAATATGGTTGAAATGCATTATGTACATATGTAAAATCTCATAATAAACCCATTGTTATGTATAATTAGCACACACTAGCAAAACATTAAAATAAAATTATAATCCTCTGTGCCAGTTTGATGGGTTTGAAATGACTTCTCATTTCCAAATAGACTCTGATTCTGAATGAAGCAAAGTAGAGTCATGGAGGCTCTTCATCTGTCAATTACCAGCTCACATATTTTGCCCATTTTTTTTCACAGGATTACTTATCTTTTTCTTACTGGTTTATAGACATCTTTTATATATCCTGAATGCAAATGACTTGTCCTTTAACTTTGTTTACAGTTGTTTGTGAGAAAAAAGAATTCCCTACTTGCCCCAGGCTGATCTCAAACTAGACATCTACCCACAGTTACTGTTACAATGCTGATTTTTACAATTATTTGTGACAACTGTTTTCCATTATGTGTTATTTTTTGTGTCTTATTTTATAAATGGCCCCTAATTTGAGGTTATTAACCTTTATCTATGTCAAGTTTATTTTCTCTTTTGTATTTGATTTTTTTTTTTTTGGCC
The DNA here is from genome assembly GCA_028658305.1 of Pachyuromys duprasi. Classification (NCBI taxonomy): domain Eukaryota; kingdom Metazoa; phylum Chordata; class Mammalia; order Rodentia; family Muridae; genus Pachyuromys; species Pachyuromys duprasi. The sequence continues at coordinate 18,863,929 of CM053753.1, read as the reverse complement.
TTGTTTGGATACACTGTGCTTGAACTTGGTATCCTTATGCCTTAGCCTCCTGAGTGCTGGCATCATAGGTGTGTACCACTATGCCAAGATCATTCTTCATACTTAAGTCTCTAGCCTACCTGGTGATCTGGACCAGCAAGTCCTTCTTTAGTGACAGGCCCTGAGATCCAGGAATGAGGGGAAAAAAAAATACATTACCAGCCATGTTGTGGGGGATTAATATTTACTATTGATACATCTTTTAGTTAAGCAGCAGTTATTCCTAAACCATCTGTATATCCAAATTACCACACATGGACTATGATTTATTTAATTAACTTAGAGCAAAATGCTGGGCAACATTTACTCCATCCTAAACCTCCAAGCCTGCATAATTTCCTACCATTCAGATTTCACCCATTATACTTGCTTTTAGTCACATCTTAGGTCCGGTTCATCCCTCCTCATGGTTCCAGTTCTCTCCTGCTGACCTCTGCTTCTCTCTTGCTTCCTTCTCCTGCCCTCTGGACCAGGATGTCCCACCCTATTCTCTCCATTGCGCAGCACTGGCTGGTTGTTTAATTGACAATATAGAGAACAAATGGTGGCATGTTTACACAAACGTGAGACAGGTGATGCTTAAAGTAAGCATCACAATGCAATGTCCATATTGAAACCGGATAGTGGGGTAGAGAAATCAACATTTGAATGAACAAGGGTACGTTCCACAAGAATATTATTCCAACACAGCTGGAGAGATGGCTCAACAGATAAGAGCACTGCCTATTCTTCCAGATGGACCTGGGTTCAATTCCTAGCACCCACATGGCAGCTCACAACCATCTGTAACTCCAGTTCCAGGGGATCTGACACCCTCACACAGACGTCATGCAGTCAAAACACCAATATACATAAAATAACAAGAAATAACTTATTTAAAAAGAAGTACATTATCGTCTCTGCATTTTACAGGGCGAGATGAGGCAGAGGTAGCAGAAAGCTGTCATACCAGGGGACGTGTCAGCAGGAAGCCAGGAAAGCGGTGTTGCACAAAGGGATCACAGGATCGCTCAAGTGTGTTGTAGTCAGCACACACAGCAGCGTTAGGACTGATAACTCCAGTCTCTTCAGGGGAAAAGCCATGTTCCCAGGAACCAAAACCCTCACTCCTTCCAGGTCCTGGTACCAGCCCCAGACCAGATCTTGCCAAGTGTGTCCCTGGGTAAGGACACAGAACTAGCATTCTCTTTGCCTTTCATAAGGGCCTCTGAGAAAGCCTTGGACTAGCCTGGCTCCCAACAACCAGGAAATACACACACACACACACATACCAGGGTGGGGGTAGGGGAAGGAACCAGCATTTGTCGTTTCTATGTAATATCTTTATCAATTAGATTTGCTTGGATATCTATCCACCCCAAATTTAGTGGTTAAAAGACTACTGTCTATTTAACATGTCTGTGAACCTTGGTTCAACTGGGCTCATTCATGGCTCTGTGGTCATTTGCTTGTCACCTAGATTACTCTTACACTGGCAGTTGACCAACAGGGTTGTCACTCTGGTCATCTGACACACCTGCCACTGAAACACATACCTCCCTCATCTAGGTACCTTGTTTCTTCACATGCTGTAGAACGGAACAAGACCCATGGTGTAAGCCTTGGTAATGTCTCTTAGACACAGCAAGTCACACGGCTGAACTTAGGCTAGACTCTGAGTTAAATTACATTCTGAGGAAATAGAGAGGGAATTAATTGATTGCGTTTTATAATAGTTTATCTTAATAGTTGTTCAAGCACCATTTGTAACAGTTCATTCTTATTCCGATAATATACGATGTCACTTTAGGTACATATCAAGGTTTACACATGTATTACTTTTCTGTTGCTAAGTGAATACCATAACAAAAAGTAACATAAAAAAGAAACAGTGTTTTGGGTTACAGTTCCGGAGGGGTAGAAACTATGGCAGGGAGGGTGCGGCAGGGCAGGCATACTTCTTCTGGAAAGACTCCGCCTCCTGGAGGTACCATTAACCTCCCCAAACAGTGCCATCAACAGGGGCCAAGTGTGCAAATACGTGAGGTACATTTCAAATTCAAATTGAGTGTGTGTGTGTGTGGGGGGGGTAGTATAAAGATACTCAACATTTTTAAATATAAAATTCAGATCTAATTGGGCTTCCTTCCCCCCCTCCCCAGACAGGGTTTCTCTGTGTAGCCTTGGCTGTCGTGGGCTCGCTTTGTAGACAAGGCTGGCCTGGAACTCACAGAGGTCTGTCTACCTCTGTCTCCCTGAGTGCTGGGATTACAGGCATGAGCCACCATGCCTGGTTTAACTGGCCTTCTTATATCTGGCAAAACCATGATTTTATTCAAGATGGTAAAGCAGTTTACATTGGCCAGCCTCCCTTGTAACTGGAAGAGGATGCCAGGCAGAGCTTTGGGAACAATGTCAGTGGTCCTGGGCAGTACCTTCCTACTTGTGCACCACACGGGGCCTAGAGTGAGCGCCGCCACAGGGTGATCCTGCAGATGGAGGTCGCGCACAAGGACAGTGAGGCAGAAGGAAAAGCATGTGGGCCCTTACAATCCCTGAAGTCTCTCACAAGAAACACGTTCTTCTGCTATGTCCTGGGCTGCTTCCAGTTGCACTGGGATGCTCTGCTCCTTCATACATTCCTCCAGAAACCACCTGGGCCTGTTGAGAGATTGGAAGATGAGGTGGTGGTGGAGGGGCATAGGGGAGGGGGATGGCGGGACCCTGACAAAATGGAGGTATGGTTGAGTCATTGCTATTTCTTCTGTGGTTGTTGCCCTAGCTCGGTTTTTTTCTTTATCTGTAGTTTTAGTGGTGTTAGTGTTGGTGTGTGTGTGTGTGTGTGTGTGTGTGTGTGTGTGTGCATGAGGGGGGGGGACACAGAGAGAGAGAAAGAATTGTGTGTTTCTGTTTTTTCTGGGAAGGACCTTACTGTGTAGGGCTAGCTCAGGCTGCTCTGGAACTCGGTACATAGCAGCCCACACAAATGCTGAACTCACTGCAGACGCCCTGCCTCAGTCTACCAAGTACTGGAGATTTTTTTGTTTGATGTTTTTGGTTTTGGTTTTTGTCTGAGACAGAATTTCTCTGTGTGTATGCCTGGCTGTCCTGTAGCTCACTGTGTAGACCAGGCTAGCCTGGAACTCACCGAGATCTACCTGCCTCTGCCTCTCCAGTGCTGGGATTAAAGGCATGCCCCACCACCACCTGGAGATGTTTTCTGAGAGAGTCCTCATTTTAGCTAATTTTTAAAAATTATTTTCACTTTTTGTACGTATTTCCTCTGTGTTATTGCTTATTTTTGCATTTCTCAATTTTTTCCATAATTAGGTTAGCTGATAATGTTCTATTTCCTTTTCTTTTTATCACAGAACTTTATTCCCTCAGATTCCATTTTCTCACTGAATTTCCGCGTTTATTTCCTGCTGTCTGCTTCCGTTAGCACTGCACTGCTCCTTCCCTCGTTCTTGGGACCTTCGGCTGTTTTCTCAGTTCTGCATTGCCAAGTTTACAACATTTGCATGCTGTTCTATGAACAGAATCCTCATGTTTATTTTATAACTGAGCTTCCTGCCTTGGTCTTTCCATCCACTTCCTGCTCCGCAGAGCTTTAGCTTCAACATATTTTTTCTTTTCAAGAAAGGCTGATGAAACTAATGAGAACAATAGTCCTGAGTTCTTAGGTTTTCAAACTCCTTATCAGTCACTTCTACAGTTCCACTAAATCTTCACATCCTGTAACAGTTCTAAGTCAGAATTTCTTTTTTAGAAACGAATCTGTAGGCTTTTGCCAACATTGAAGTTATTATGATAAAGTGTGAGAACAGCCTGAATGTTGGCCCTTAGAAATGTCTTCTGCAGGGCTGGAGAGATGGCTCAGTGGCTAAGAGTACTTGAAGCTCTTGCAGAGGTGTTGGAGGCTGATCTAATGCTGATTACTGGCCCTCGAGATCTGGTTACTGCCCGCCAGATACACCCATCCTTGTTGTGTAAACCTGCCTAAAACATTATACCTGATTGGTTCATTAAACGGTCTTTACCTGGGCAGGGCAGAATAGGGAGGTATGGCCAAGGTTCCCCAGCTTCAGAGAGAATCACAAGAAACAGATGGATGGAAAGAGAGGAAGGAGGACGTCACGATGAGTTAGTGTGGAGAGAAAAAAGCATGTGAGCCAAGAGTAAGGACTCCAAAAATGGCGTAAAAAGACCCAGACGAAGAACATAAGTAAGAACCATGGGATTATGGGTGGAAGGTAGTCCAGATAGGACGCATTAAGGTGGATGGCATTGGATGGGGGCTGGGAAATGGATGGTGAGGATATTGAGAGAGTGTAAGTGAAATATCTGCCCGGCCCAAGGTAAACAAAGCAATTATAAATCTAACAGGTGTCTGTGTCTTATTATTTGTGATAGCGGGTTAAGTAATATCATCGTGATAATCTTAGGGCTAAGGATAATAAATATTATATAGCCCAACACAATTTTTTAAATTTACAACAACACAGGTGACCTAGGTTTGCTTGTCAGCACTCACTTGGTGGCTTATGACCTTCTATAACCTCAGTTCCGGGGACCTGACACCCTCCTTTGGCCTGCGTGCACACTGCACACACATAATGTATAAACATACGTCTAGGCAAAATACCCATGCACATGCAATTAAATACATAAATCCTTGTGAAAAATTGTCTTTAGCTAGGTATATAGTGGTCCAACCTGTAGTCCTAGCAGGAGGATTTTGAGGTAGAAGGATCATGGGTTTGAGACCAGCCCGGGCTACATAGAGACCACCTTATCTCAGAGAACAAACCAAACAAAAATGCCTTTTGATCTTTTGATTTAGTCCCCAAATGACTCTTTATCCCAGGAAACACTTTCCTAGGCATAGTCTTCCTTTCTTGAGCTGTCTTTCTGGTCTTCAAATCTGCTTGTGTTCCTGGAGAACATTCTTCAATTACATCCTTAAGTATTTGTTCTGACCTGTTATACAGTATTTATTGTACTAAAAATTGTCTTAGTACCAACTAGACAGCTTAAAATATGATTCATTCACCATCTGGAAGTTTCTGTGGGTCGGAGTCTGAGCATGGCTTAGGACCTGTTTTGGATCTCACTCTCCATGCTGAGGGAAGGTGTCATCCAGGCTCCAAATGCTGTTTGAAGAATGACTTTCTCGCAGCTTTGGGACTCATGGGGACTTGGGTATGTAAGGACAGCAGGAGTGTGTCACTTTTAAAGCGGTTTTGTCTTCTTTTAAAGGCCTGCAGACTAGGTACATCTCTTTGGATTGAGCAGAATCAACTGGCGTGGGACGTCTAGTGTACCATGAAATCCCTCGAGTTTTGTCCATTGTTGGCTAGAAGCAAAACATCACTTTCACCCGCACCGGAGGAAAAGAGGCTTGCTTATACAGGGGGTCCTGGTGGTGTGCTCTTGCTTTCCTGGATCTCCTGTAACCCTTTCATTGGAGCTCATCTGTCTGTCACCCCTTCTCTAGGCTCCTTTTAGGTCTTTCTTCTTATTCATGTTGCTCATTTTTCTAATTCTCGACCATCTCTATCATTTACTTTATCTAGTTTCTTTGACTGTTTCTTTATTTGTCTTAAATGTGTTGGAGGGGCTGTACAGGCCACATCTGGAGGCCAGAGGTGGGCATTAGGCGTGTCAGTGTCTTCCTCTATTGCTATCCAGAATCTCGCCTGGAACTTGCGGATTCAGTGAGACTGGCTGGCCACGAAGCACCTGGAGCTGGCCTGTCTCCACCCTCACCGCTGGGGTCCCAGATGCACGTCAACATGCCGGGCTCTTGTGTGGACGGTGGGATCTGAACTCGGACCCTCATGCAGTGCACACTCACTTTATCCACGGGGCTATTTCTCTAGCTTTACTTTTCTTCGTATTTCTTCTGCTTCTTTGTAATCCCTGTCAGGTGACATTTCAATTTTGTTTTCCTTCCCCTCCCCTTTCTTCCTCAGCCTCTTCTTCCTTCCCTTCCTCCTCCTTCTCTTCCGTTTAATGCTTTTTCTTTCTTGTCTATTTTGTGCTGGTCTTTTAATATAAAATAAGCAGTTATTACTTTCTTTTCGTTCATGGCAGTATTTACTTACAGTTTTTATGTGGCAATTTTCTAGTGAGTAACCTCCAATTTATTTTCTTAAACTGTTTAAAATAGCCTCAACTCTTTGTTTACTGGTTTCCAAGTGAGCGAATCCATGCTGTGCTGTTTGGGTTTGCTTGGAGGAATTTATTCGGGAAGTAAACAAGGCTGTGTGTTTGATAATTACCTTCTCTTAGCACTCCTTTCTCCGATATTGAAACGCCTGCTAGTGTTCAGATCACCATAAAAAAAAAATCACCATATCATTTTTTCAAATTAAAAGATGATGTAGGTGGGAGCGGTGGTGCCAGGCACATGTGTGCAGGTTCTGAGAGCAGCGCCCTGAGGTTGCTCCTCTCCTTTCGTCACTAACTGGGATTTGTGAAGTGAACTCAGATTGCCACAGCTTTGACCACTGAGCTTTGACCATCGGGACGATCCTAAGTAACTGTCTTTAAAGATCATTGTTTTCCCATGCTTCCTTCTGCATTTTCTTCTTAAAATCTTCAGGGAGCCAAGGTTTCGGAATACTGTGTCTAGCTGTGGGATTCTTCCTTATCCTGAATTTATTACTTCTGCATTCCATTATTGAACTTGGGGCCCTTATTCCTGTGTGTGTCACTTTCTCTTAGGAGCATTGTGGGATGTCATATGGATTTTTTCCTCTCTCCCATCCTCTTTCATTGTTACTGTCATTTTTATGCTATATATATGTGTGTGTGTATTTAATTTAAAGATTAAAAAATTTTAGGTGCTTTGCCTGAATATGTCTGTGCATCACATGCATGCAATACCCAAGGAGGTCAGAAGAGGGCATGAGATCCCTTGAAACTGGCATTACAAGTGGATAGCAGGCACGTGGGTGGGGAGCAAGCCCAGGTCTTCTGCCGGAGCAGTGAGTGCTCTTAACCTCTGAGCATCATTCCAGCCCCTCTGTGCTGTTTTAAGCGTTCTTTGTTGGCAGCTCTAATTCTCCTAGTTTAGAAACCTCTCATCTGACTTGTGTAACAGTATCTTACTCTTTGATCCACTGAGACTACTTTAGTTGTCATCAATGTTTCGCTTGTGTTACAATCATCTGGATTTGTTGGGGTCCCATTTTGCCATGATCTTTTGACTTTCTTGAGTAATAACTTCTTTGTGTGTTCTGTAATTTTGAACATTTTGTTGGCTGTAATTGTGGGGATGTCCTGAGTGGCCTGGGTTAAGAGTCCTAGGGGATGTGGACTGGTTTTTCTCGGCATCTCAGGACTGTGAACATCTTCAGCACTTTCTGCGCTTTTATCTTGTTACCTAGGTCGTGTATAGGGTCCGAATTTGGATTTCAAACTCAACGTAAACAAAAGCTTTGGTTATAACATCTCTGGAGTGTGGGATGCATAGCCTCACCTTGCTATGGTAGGCTGCCAAGAGACGGAGGACAATACTCAGACACAAGGTTTACTGAAATTTATTAAAAGGAGAGTCCAGTGATGAGGGGCTGGAGAGGTGACGTTTCCAGAAGGTCCAGTGCTGGCAGACTGGAAGCTGAGAACTGTCTCCCCTCCACCTCACGTCCTCACACTGCTTACCCCAGGGAACAGGTTGCCTAGCTGACCACGCATTGCTCTGTCTTACTCACTTTGTTTCCTGGGTGGCCAGCATCCCAAGGTCAAGCTGCCTTTAGAGGGTGGGTAAGGGAACAAGCTCTCTCTGCTTCTCATAGATCACAGCACTGATCTGTCGATTCCCAGTGCATCTATGGGGAGTCAGCGTTCTTACCGAAATCGCTTCTCAGGGCATTCTGGTCTTGTGCTTCATCCATTGTCCTTTTTTATTAATTAATTAATTAATTTATTTATTTATTTATTATGTATGCAGTGTGTGTCATTGTCCTTTTTTATTTATTTATTTATTTATTTATTTATTTATTTATTTATTTATTTATTTATTATGTATGCAGTGTGTGTTTACTTGTACACCTGTACTCCAGAAGAGGGCACCAGATCTCATTTCAGATGGTGAGCCACCATGTGGTTGCTGGGAATTGAACTCAGGACCTCTGGAAGAGCAGCCAGTGCTCTTAACCTCTGAGCCATCTCTCTAGCCCCCCATTGTCTCTTTTTACTATGCAGGAGTTCTGGGGTCAGAAATGGGTTTATACTAGGGGACACTTTCCTCTTCTCTTGGGGTGGCGGTGGTTTTATTTTCCCACTCAGAGCCTGCGATGAGATAGTTTCCAGGTCCAGGCAAGCAGGTGTTTGTGTCTTCCATACTTTCAGCGAGGGAATTATTCCTCTAGCCTTCTCCTCTACTGCACAGATCTCACAACAACCCTATGATTCTGTGTTTGACAAACACTAAACTTCACTGGGCATGGTGGCACACGCCTGTGATCCCAACAATCAGGGACCTAGAGGCAGGCAGATCTCTGTGAGTTTGAGACCAGCCTGGTCTACAGAGTGAGTCCAGGATTGCCAAGGCTACACAGAGAAACCCTGTCTCAAAACAAAGAAACAAAAAGCCTAAACTTCTTAGATGCCAAGACTGGGAAATGTCCCAATCCTACCTCACCATTCTGGTCTCTAATTTCTAACTTATATTCTGTTTAAAAGACTTTATTTTTAAGAGCATCTTTAGGCTCACAGTAAAATGGACAGAAAGCAGTTACCCTGCACCCACTGTCCAGACTCATGTACAATCCACATCATCATCAACTTCCCAGGCCAGCATCCTTTGGCACAGTTGATGAGCCTGCACCGACCATCCTCCTCCCCCAAAGCCTGTAGTTTACACTAGGGTCTACCCTGCCCATAGTGTCTTTTGGTAATGGATACAGTGGTTATGGATACTATGCTATGGCAAGCCAGCAGTCTGCCGGACCTGGGCTCAGGACTCAGTTTGCCTGGCTTTGGGCACATAGTGGTGAGTGAGGCTGCTGCTGAGGCTCAGCGGTCCTCCATCCTCAAGACCCTGGCTGCCAGTCTCTGCTGTGATCCCCAGGTGACAGGGCTCACTTGCTGGCAGAGGGCAGGGCCACTGCCCACCGTGGGGGGCCCCCGCTGGCCAAGCGTAGCTGTCAGGTGTTCAGCTCTGCTTCTCCAGATGGGTAGTACTTCTGCAGTGATAAAGACACCGCAGCTGAAGCAACGTCCAGAGTAGTTTGGCTTACGTTAAAGAGAGCCCATCGTGGTGGGTAACATGGCAGCAGGGCATCTGCAGCGGGAGGCTGAGCGAACCAGTCTTCATTCACAGAGACAAAGCAGGGAAAGCAAACAGGAAGTCGCCTGAGACCGTGACCTCTCAAAGGTCCGCCACCTCTCAGTGACGTGGTTCCTTCACCAAGGTTGCACCATCTCTGCAAACAGCGAACCAACTGGGAAACAAGCGTCCGGATACCCAAGCCGGATTCCCAGTCGTGGCTTTGGGTCCCGCCGTGCCCCCTTTCCTCTTGTAAGGTACCCTCTTCCTGTGTTTACATCCTTGTAATTGTCCCACCGTCTGTGTTTCGGCGCTTTCTTTCTGAGGTTTTGTTGTTGCTCATGTTTGTTTTCAGACAGTCTTGCTGTATGTGTTTGCCTGATACCGATAACCCTCCCTTTCTTGGCTTCTTGAGTCCGTATATTTGAAGTTTCTATTGCCAGATAAGGGTGAGAGATTCTCTCCCCAGACATCTCTGTTCTACAGATGAGCATCTGAAGGATTTCTGTTACAGCAGTTTTTTTGTTTGCGTTCAGTTTCATCACTTTTAATACTTTATTAGGATTTCACTCTTTTGCTTATCTTACCCATCTGTTTTCCCTAGTGTCTATTCTTCCCCAGCAGAACCCTTAGCATAGTTGTCGTAGTTATGACATCTGCCGTCTCTTCAAGCTTTGGTGTTGACTTTTTAGCATTCTTGTGATTTCTGTTGTTGCTGAGCGATGACAGTATGTTCCGGTAAAGTAGGTACAGTACCCAGGTGTGTAGTAATGAACTGTTGCTATGGGAAGCTCACCAGAGAAGACCACTCAGACAGTCTGGAGCCAACAGAAAGGCTTTATTCCAGCTGGCTGGACTACTCAGGTATTCAGGATCCAAGCATAGTGGCAAGTGTTTGGAGTACCAAGTTTTTAAAGGCCGAAACCACATGGTGCTATCTTTCTCAACAGTTGCAAGGGGAGGTTTTGTGCCAGCAAACAGTTTAACAGAAGATAAGATAAATGTGGGAGAGGTTTCCACAAACGGGCAGTTTAGCAGAAGCTAATGTAAATTATCTGGGGCATCTTGAGCTGGGTTCCTAGAAGAGAGTAGGGTAATTTGTCATGGGCTTACCATCAAGGAGATCAAATCTAAAGTGGCCTCAGCAAGAATCCAGGGTGGAGGGTCCTCTGCACTGTCGCGCCCTGTCACGATCGGAAGAGCAGAGCGGCACCCGTGACTTGACAGTAGAGTTAAGTCTTAGACTGTCTGTATCCTTGTATCTTTGACCTTGGATTGAGGGCTTCATCTGTGCTACTCGGGCTCTCCCGCCGGGTGAGGTGGGATAGCCAGAAGGAGCTAACGTGAGGCAATGCCCTCTCCCACATGGAAGCTTCCGATGGCTGGAGTCAGCATTTCTCTTCCTCCAGGTCAGTTAGATACAGATAAACCCTGCCAAGGCTAAGCTCTGATAAATGATTTCTTATCGGGGTGGGCCTGCTCCAGAACAGAACCTCTGGCTACTTTCCCCCTGGCCCTCGGGGAGGAAAGGGTCTCTAATCATTACTGTGAAAATCAGTACAACTCCTAGAGGCACGTTCACACTGGTCCTGGATCTGACCATTTCAGCCTCCAACAGCCAACCTCCTACAAGCCTTAATTACTGGTTTGGCTTCCTGCCAGGTCTGGGGGTCGGGGTTTCTGCTCATCAGCCTCTCTGGAAAGCTGTGGTTCTTCACATTTGCCCATATGTTAATATACAGCTGGGGAAGTGCTCAGCTCCGGGGCCTCAGTTCTCTGCCACAGCTGAGGAGAGACCTGCTGTCCAGTTTGTCCAGCTCTCGTTAGGATATGAGTTATGGTATCTATGCTTCCTGTGGTCAAACTAGAAACTTGAACTCCTTGCTATTTTTTAAGTGGTTTTGATTTATTAGAAAACCAGTGTAACACTTAAGAAAACATTTTGTTTTGTTTTGTGAGACAGGTTTTCTCTGTGTAGCCTTGGCTATCCTGGACTCGCTTTGTAGACCAGGCTGGCCTTGAACTCACAGACATCCACCTGCCTCTGCCTCCCTGACTTCTGGGGTCACAGGCATGTGCCACCGTGCCCAGCTCAGAAAACAATTTTTGAAAAGATAGGCTCTCTTGAACATAACCAGGTTGGTCTCAAAATCGTGGCGACCCACCTGCCTCTGCCTGCCCAGAGCTGGGGTTAGAAGTATGTACCAACATGCCCAGCTAAGAAGACATTTTAAGTGACCCCAGCACAGGAACCAGAGGCAGGAGAATCACTGCAAGTTCAAGGCTAGCCCCATCTATGTGGTGAGCGCATGTCCCAAAACAAAACAAAACCACAGAACATTGTGGGTTGCCACGGAACAACCTGCCTGCGTTCACTCGTCTTCTCCAGTCTTTGCTGACGTGCATGCTTTTACTCAGCGGTTACCACAGCAGCCACATGCAGCTTCCCATTCCAACTCGTGCTAAGCATATTTCGTTAGCAAGGTCTTTTCTTTAAAGCTTTTTTTTTTTTTTTTTTGGTGTTTGGTTTTTTGAGACAGGGTTTCTTTGTGTAGCCTTGATCATCCTGGCCTGTATGTTCCTACTGTTTCCTGTTCTGCTTATCACTTCCTCTGTTGACATGATCTCCAGGATCAGCCACGGCAGTTCATTGAACACTGAGCACTCTATTTTCATCTTACAGGTAAAGGAATAAAAGCTTAAGTCGGTCGGTCAGTCTGTCTGTCCGTCCGTCCGTCCGTCCGTCCATCCATCCATCCATCCATCCATCCATTTTGCTTTGTTTGAGACAGGGTTTCTCTGTGCAGCTTTGGCTGTCCTGAACTCCCTTTGTAGACCAGGCTGGCCTCACCTGCCTCTGCCTCCCCGAGTGCTGGCATTAAAGGCATGCGTCACCATGCCCAGCTGAAAGCTTAGTTTTATAACCTTATTATCCTACTAGGATCAGCAGGTTTTAAACTCCTGTATACTGAAACTTGAAGCATGTTTTGTTTACATTCATGGATGCTGTGAGTCCAACACCCTCAGACTTCATCTGAACGACTTTCTAAGCTGCACAGCAGATGATGACTCAGCGTAGACTCTCAGGCTTGTTTATGCCAGAAAGATTTCACCACCATCACTTTGCTTGCTTGCCTTAACTTTTTTATAAACGTAAAATTTGGGAAGGTACCAGTTTGAATTTTTGTTTTGTAGGTAAGTTCAAAGGCTTTTGAAGTGTTTATTATTCACTTTCTTGTGAAAAATCTGTTCTCCATTGTCTGTTTAGAGTACTGTCTTCTTTATTTGTTGGTTGGTTTTTTTTTTTTCAAGACAGGGTCTCTCTACATAGCCCTGGCTATCTTGTAGGCCAGGCTGGCCTCAAACTCACAAAGATCCGCCTGCCTCGTAGTGCTGGGATTAAAGGCGTGTGCCACCGCCACTCGGCCTTTTGTGCTGTCTTGATGTCTATATTTTGCATACAGATTTTTGTCAGTCTGTTCTACAATCATTTTAGCTGCTTCAGCTCTTAGATGTTTGTTCCAAATATCTGATGTCCATTTCCACTTTATGACATATTAAATCTGAATCAGGAGCGGTTTGTTTGCAGGTGTCACGAGGTGTTTGAGCCTACTTCCAAGTTGTTATTTAATCATCCCAGGTTCGATTATTCAGTCAACCTTTCCTCTGTTGTTTTGCGTGTGGCATAAAAAGACTGTGGGCTTTTGGGAAGATGGCGTGGGCGAGATCCTGGCTGCGGCTTAAGTCCCCTTCTAGCTAAAGGGTAACCTTCCTCCAACTCAGGAGCTAGAATGCCTTCCTCTGCTCTGTAGTTAATGCTCAGCAGCGTAGAGCCTACAACTTTCATGGAAGAGACTGAACCCTCCCTTCTCAGCCGTATCCCCAGCACCTTAGCATGCCCCAGGTCTGGAGGACTTGGGCTCAAGCGTGGAGAAGCAGCAGGATTTGGGAGAACCAGCCGCATGCCTGTCCTGCTAAGAGTCGGGAAAGCATAGGACGGTGGGACTTGTATTGGGACCAGGATGCAGCTGTGGCTAAGTTAGGACTTTTGCTACAGAAAAAGAAGCTACCCACAAAATTACTGACGTAACCAAATCAGACCAGCCAGAAATGCTCGGTGCCTCTCAGGCAGAGGTGCAGATGGTCTTTCGTTTCTTGACAGCTCTGTACTGCTCTGGGTGAGAAGATTCGCTGAGCGGATCAACAGTCCAGGGCAAAGGGGCTGTCATTGTTGCCATGCTCTGCCCTCTAACGGAACACCACCGACCGTGTCCCACACAGTGCTGTGCCCTATGTCGCATGCCCCCTCCTCCTGAGGTAGGGACTGACAGCGTCAGCAGCCACGAGTTTCTCTGTCCCTCTCGTGCTGGACCTAGTTATCTTCTCTGGTAAGCACCCCTCGCCTCTTCAGTGTGGAAGGGGCCTCTGCGTGTTCCCTGCGGGACTCTTGCTTTGGCTTTTGTTGTTTGGTCTCGTCCACACTTCCTACCATCGCTTAGGTAGTGTTTCTTAAAGACTGTCCTGTGAAGGACCGTCATTTTGATGCGAGGGACAGGGTTCTTTGGCCCCATTTCCTACCGCCTGCTTCCCCGTCTTCGTTGCTCATGCCCGAGGACTGGCAGACAGGGTGATAGGACTGACTGTCGCAGGTGTCTGGCTCTGTCTGCCGCGTATCTAGGGCTGTGATGTCTGTTGCTCACTGAGAGAGTGGGTACCCACCACGCAACTAATGGGAACGCCAGCCTTCATGCTCTCCGTCTGCTGAGTTCATCTTCGCTGCAGAATGGCAGGCGACTCGAAGCCCCTGAGGTACAGCCTTCTGGTGGTTTAGAGGGTGGTTCCCACGGCTTTAATTTTAACTGGCTCAGCAGGAAAATGGAGTTGAAATTTCCATACACTCTTCCCAAAACAAGTCCCTTATTGATGCCTATCGAGACTCAATTCAAATAATTTTAAGACAAATTCTCAATGTATTTCCCAGGTTGGTCTTGAACTAGGTTATTTCTTGCCAGGCCGCCTGAATAGATTAGATCACAGAACACTCTTCCTGGCACTTTAGAGGATTCAGTGATGGTTCTTGGAAGCTGCAGGCCTTACAGAGGAGCGAACGACCGGAGGCGTCCACTGCCCTTCCGGGCCAAGACTGCGGCAGTCCTGAGGCCTGTGTGTGGACTCTCCTGTGGCCACGGTCAGCTTTGGGCTGTCTTCCTCATCACTCCATTTGCCCTCTCCATCCAGGGTGTTTCCTGCTTTTCCTCTGAACTCTGATATGCTCATGAAAAGCCCATTATATTTTTTAGAATAGGGTTGGACAATTTTTCAGAGAACTCATGGTGTCCTGCTGCCTGTTAAGCTGTTTAAATGAGTGAAAACAGCAACGGTCAGTTATCTAAGGTGTTCCTGGCATGACTAAGATAGCACCAAATCTGCTCTCTGGTTGACCTGGTTTCACTTCTGTGGCTGCTCTGAGTCACCCTGACCCAAAGTAATTCAGGGCAGGGAGGGCTTTGTCTGGCTTTCAGTTCCGGGTCACAGTACATTATGGCTGAGAGGTCACGGAGGGGCTCCACACCCGCAGTCTGGAGCTGAGAGAGACATGCATGGACATCGCCAGCTTGGCTGCTACTGCCTTGCCCCTGTCAGGCTACTGGTGACCTCTGCCTGGACCGTGCAGTGCACGCCCGCAGGCCAGCCTTCCCTAGGTAATCCCTCATGGAGCTCTCTTCCCAGGCAGTGTGCCCTAGCACGCTGGCCTAGGCCAAACTGTTGGCAGGATGCTCTCATCACTGGTTAGCGTATAAATACTTGCCTGTTGCTTGTAGAAACACTTTGAAATCTGTGCACATTCTACCAGGCCTAAGAAAAGGCACCTGAGAAATAAAGGTGATGTGAGTCCTAAGGCAATCAACTGAATCAGGTTTTCTTTCTCATTGTGAAGTAGATAGGAGAGATACTAGAAGAGAGAAGGGAGGGGGCAAGAGAAAAACAAAACCCTTTGTCAAACCCTGAGTCAAACATCCCCTGGTGTTATTCTCGGTTGGTCCACCAGGTGGCAGTCACACCTGCAAAATCAGTCAGCTGGTCTTCCCCCACCCCCCAACCCCATACAATGGTGCACACAAAGACCCCAAGATTTTAATTCAAATGCAATGAGCAAAAAAAGCAAAGGGGTTTAATTAACTACAGGAAGACACAGGACCTGCACATGCTGGCCCAATGCTGGATCACAGAGCATTAGTCCTGAAGGTTTTTTTCTATTTAAATTGTGAAGGTATTCCCCATTTGAGAGAAAGAAAGACAACACCTAGGTTAACATGTCACAATTGTTGGATCTCTGTTTTAGTCTAAGATAAGTCGTTCTAGTTAGTGATGCAGAACACGGCCCCTGTCCAAGGCACAGTACAGTTACTTCTGCCTGACGCCGAAGCCACAGTTTTCCAGCGCTCCTCAGAGGGCTTGATCTTTCTTCATTGTTCCCTGTGGGTTCAGCCGCCAATTGCCCATCGTCACTGGTTGTCACACTGTGTTCATTTACACTTGACCTTTTCAGCCCGCTTGCAGGCTGTTGTCCAGATTCAGCCATGGCTGCCTCACAATAGAAAGGCCAAGAATCAGTTAACTGTTCAGTCCACAGGGCTGGAAGTCTCTGCAGTCCTAACCTGAGGATTCCTGGACTGTTGCTGATTTTCAGTTTACATTGTTCTGAAGAAGCTGGATTTAACACCCTCAGCAACAGGATAGATGGACTGGCCATTTAGAGCGGCAAAAGGGAGCTTCTGTGCCCATTTATGTGGGCTAGCACCAGCAGGTGGGACCCAGACATAGGGTAGATCTTCCTGGCTCAAATGTCCTGTTGAAGAAAATCCCTCCAAGGAGTCTAAGAGCTTGGGCTTTGGTTAGTTCCAGATGTAGCCAAGTTGACAACCAAGATTAGCCAGCTTCACCCACAAGGACATCCCCTTATGTCATGCTCAATTTCCAGGTGGAAGCTGTAACCAGGTCATAATTCTGCCGAACACTTCTAATGAGGTGGACTTCAGTCGAGTGCCTAGACACTGCTCTTCCTGCTGTAATTCCACTGGCTGCCATGTCCCACCTGCCCCCACTTCTTCCCACCAGCTTCCTGTGCCCTGGCTATACTGCTTGCTTCTCTTGCCATGCCTTGAATGAAGAGGCATGCTCCGACCTCAGGCCCTCCGCATGGACGCCGCTCCTCCTCCTGACCTCACAGGCCTTGTCACACCCAGCTCTAGCCAAGTCTTTTCTTAGACTCACCATCTCACTGACCTCCCTTCCCCACACTGTAAAAGACTGTCCCCACCCTCACTGCCGGTTTCTCCTTTGCACATCTTGCTGTCTGACGTATTGATTGTATTATGTCCAGCCTCCTATGCATTCAGGGGTGAGATCCAAGAGGCCCTGTTGGCTTGCTGCTGCATTCCAGGCCTTCCTAGAAGTGGTGTACCTCAGAGCCCAGCCCTGCCTCAGAGCAGAGCATCCCACAGAGGGCAGGCACATTGTCTCTACAGCTGAGTCCTGGCCCAGGCCCGGCTACAGTTCGGTCTCCCCCATGTCCTTCAGTAAAAGGACTAGGTTATGAGAGGTTCAAAATTTTAGAGTTAATTCTTGGGACTGGGGCAAAGTCACCATAGCACAGTTTTTTCAGAGCAAGGGTTCAGCAATCCCCCACCCAGATTAACCTTGGGATGTGACTAGGGTCACGTAGCCTCTAAGGAAGCCTATGGAATGTGTTAACTCCCTACCCCTTGCTACAACCCTAACCTGCATGTAACAAGGCAGGTATCCTCAGGTAGCCAGATCTGATCATTTGCAGTTTGGGAGCCTGAAAACAAACCAATCATTTTAAGGTCAACTCCCCTAGGGACCCTTTCACCCAATCCTATAGTGCCAAGACTTACACTTCCCTACTTTCGTTTTCGCCCCCTTAAAAACCCTGTTCCCCCAGAGCTGGGGGTCGCTTGCCTCTTTGTTCTTGCAAAAGGCAGCCACCCAGCTCGAGTTTGTAATAAAGGCCCTCGTGTGTTTTACATCGGACTCAAAGCCTGTTGGTCATTTGGGGACTCGCCGTCTGGGCATTTCAGTTACCACCATGTTGGACTAGACACTTCTGGTTGTTTTGTGTAGGGTCAAGGTCCTGACCATCTCCAAAAATGGGTTACTAACTGGGTTTCCAAGAACTCCTTGGCTCCAGAGCCCCTGTCCAGAGATCCATGTGTCCCAGTGTACCTGGTCATGAGTTTATGGTCATGAGCCAGCACCTAGAAATTGCCTCATCTACTCATATCTAAAAGTGCTGGCCCCTGTAGTCCTTCCTTTCTTCCTTCCCTCCCGCCTTCTTTCTGTCCCTTTGTCCCTCCCCTCCCCCCACTCCCTGACACAAGCTGGCCTTGGACTCCCTGTTTAGGTAGGGATAACCCTGAATTTCCTTTTTGGTTTTTGATGTGGCATATGTGGATTTGTGTGTCAAGCTATGTGTGTCTTGGTGGCCAGAGGTCAACATCAGGAATCTTCCGCTATCATTCTCTCCTTTTTTCTTCTGTTTTTGAGGCAGGGCTTCTCCCTGGGCCTGGGTTCAGTGGCTAAACTAGCTGACTGGAGCGTCCCCAGGACCTGCCTGTCTCCACCCGCAAAGTGCCGAGGTTACAGCTGTGCCACCATGCCCAGCTTTTACGTGAATGCTTGGGATCAGAATTTCGATCTCCTTTACTTGCCAATCCATCTCCCCAGATCCACGACCTTGAACTAATGATTTTCCTGCTTCCACTCCTCGGGTGCTGGGGTTACAGCTATGTACCACCAGGCTTGATTTTTTGCAGTGCTGGGACCAAGGCCAGGGCTTTGTGCACGCCAGGCAAACACTCTGTCAGCTGAGCCACACTCCTAGTCCCCAGGCCTGTCACTTTAAGGCTGAGCTGCTGCCGAGCCCTTCAGTGTCCTTGCTCAGCTTTGTTGGGTTGCTCCTGAGAGTGTGTGTGATGCCAAGTACGGAGGGAAAGCCAGCCTCACAGCGTCAGTGCAAACGTCTCCTGCTTCACCACTGTTTGGGAAGGGCAAACTCTTGCAGCTATTTTTATTATAATTACTCATTCTCTCCCACCTCATTAAGCCTGAATCTTTCAAGCATGAATACCTAGTCAAATGTGCATAGCCTCTAATTCTTGATCTACCTTTGTTCACATACACACACACACACATACACGAGTGATTGCCGTCTAGAGCTTTTCTACTGGACACCTGCAAGTAATACAAATTTTATTTTCTGAAAATAGAAAGGAATGTGGTATCCTGCTGGTTCTGCAGTTCCCTTGTTTTGCTGGATTGCATGTTCTTAGAGTTACATGTTCTGTGTCCCCGGGCTGGGCGAAGGCTCGGTGGTCCGGCCCTAGGCTGGCTTAGTGAGAGCCTGAGTTCCAGCCTGCCCCCAGGGCACACACGGAGTGTGCCCTCATCTGTTATTCTGACACTCTGAATGCCCCTCCTAGTCTAGAAGTCCTGACTTGCCATCACCAGGGCCTGCCACCTGTGTCTCTACCTCAGCCTCAGTTTCCACTCTTCAAGAAGCCATGGACTTGGACTTTAAACGAGTTGTCACTATGACTGTGACCTCACCCAAGCTACCCCATCCTTTCAAAATGGAATACAAAGTAGATTTTTTGAGTCATCTAAAATTATTCCTTGGTGCCTTTAGAGACAAAGTTCCAATAAGAAAGCTTATCAATTATACTTTTGTTTCCATTCCAAAACTCATGACTGCTCCCTGAAAGGCCTCTTGTTCTTACCACATAGAACATTGCTTACAGCGCCCAGATGAGTGGCGGCAAACCCTGGTCTCTGTATGGTACATTTATTCCCTGAGAAAACAAGTAGCAGTTTGAGATGGGGTAGGCGTGGAAGGGAGGCTTCTCCCGGAGGAGCTTTTGCTGATGAAGGATTCTGACTGAGGATCCCTAGGTCTATTCTGTTGCTGAAATAATTACAGCTCATTTCTGGAACTTTTAACCAAATAATACACAGAACTCGTAGCCTCTGGAGTTTGTTTGGGAATACAAACATAAGTGTCCTGAGTTGAGGTTTGGACAGATGTTGTTTTTGGATGTGATTTTGGATGGGTTACCATTTTCTTCTTAAAAAACAGCAATGGGATTCCTTGGTTTGTCAGTGTTACCTTGGTATTGAACCAGGATTCTTGGCCAGTTGTCAGCCCCTGTCTGTCTCCACGGGGCAGCTGCTTGGCAATGGTACACTGCCTGATGAATTTCCGTGCCAGGGGAGGGGTTTCAGGGGGAGGCCAGGGTGGTTTTCAAAACCGTGTTGATCCTAGCGCTGCAAAAACCAGGCGTGGTGGTGCATAGCTGTAATCCCAGTTAGTGACGCAGACAATTATGGGGAGTAAACATTTCTATTCCAAAGGTGGGAGGAGGGGGATACAGAATTGTAATTCACTTGTGTCTAGTTTCTTACGGTAAGTAGAGTCTACTCACTACAAAAATTCCACTTTTCTAGAAAGCTCCATGTTATCACTGTGAGAAGGATTTCATTTCCAAACCGGTATGTTTTTAAGCAAGTGGTTTGGAGTGGCAGACAAAGCAGAAAGCAGCGGAGAGGCTCACTCAGCTTCAAGGTGAAAGCCGTGCTGGGTTTCGACAGGGAGACTTCCAGCAGACGCTAGGATTCCAGACCTGGATTAAGGACTGCAGAATGTCAGCTAGGAGGCCGCTGCTTTCGGGAGCCTCGGGGCCATCATGGCTGCCCTAGAGGGCTGACCTGTAACGCTGAGTAGGGAAGGTCGGGCAGAGAGCATCAAATACACACCGCACGCAGAATTGTGTCAAACATTCGGCACAGTCGCTGCCGTGCACAGTGTGGGCGCCTGGCTAGCAAGATGGCAGGCTTCCTGCACGCCACGTAAGAAAACCGAGGCAAACACCGGATCTATTTTGGAAATGTTCTGAAGCCAGTCTATTAACACAGCGAGCCGTTTGAAATGCAGCTCTGCGTGTCTGGAGAGAAACACACGGGCTTTTATTAGGGACAGGAAACAAACCCTCTGAGCCGCAGCATCGCTGCGGGCGAGTGTAATTGCCAGGATTAATAAGTCACAGCTGCGAGAGTTCAGTCCTTGGCAGCCTTCCTTATTCCGCTCCTCTCTCCTTGCCGGTTCATTCCAGATTTACGGTCTGCAGTATGTCTGAAGCCCGCACTGCGCCTGCTCGCTTCCTCCTCCTCGGCTGTTATGCGCTTGCGCTGGGCGTCGTCTGGGGCTCTCAAGAGCAACGCGAGGCTGAGTACTACGTGGCTGCTGTGTACGAGCACCGGCCGGTCCTAAGCCCAAATCCCCTGGAGCTCAGCAGCCGCCAGGAGGCCCTGGAGCTCATGAAGCAGAACCTCGACGTCTATGAACAGCAAGTGATGGCTGCAGCCCAGAAGGCAAGAGCAGCTTTCTGGTCCTGACCCGGGTTCAGGACTCATAGAACCTGCTGCTTTGAGCGAGGAAAAACCCCAGGCTCCCAGGGTCCTCCTGAGAAATGGGGTCAGCTGGCAGCATCTTGTTAATCACCGCAGCCCCAGCCCTGGCTTCCAGAGTCAAAAGAGGCAAGGTCTTCCCTGAGGAGTGTTTTGCCCAAGTTGGAGAAGCCCTGCCTAGGTTACTGATTCATGTCCCTGTGCCTGGGAACCAATGGTGAATTGTAAACAAGAGCTGGGGTTTGGGGCTGGTGCTATAGCCAACTGGTCCAGAACAGGGGCAGTTTGGTCAGTGGGCATTTTCAAAGTCCACCCTTCTCCACCCTGGCGTGGGGGATTCTGATATTCAGGAAAAACAACAGCAAGCAACTTGAAAACCATTGAGCACAGTGAACTCCATGTTCTGAGAGCACTCAAAGCTTGTGGGAACTTTTAAGTGCCCGCAGAATTGCCGTTTCATCCAGATGGGGAGCCCCTAGTCTAGATAGAACAGACCCCAGATCCACACCCTCCTGAGGGCTTCATGCTTCACTGTCTTTCCTCTTCTGCCAACCAGGAAGGGTGGGGCTGGGAGATAGGCTCCCCTGGGACAGAGCCGGAAGTGCTGCTTTCCGTGAGAAGCTGTGGGGCTAGGAAGCCAGGAACCAAGGGAATCTGACCCTTCTCCCTGTTGGTGAGGAGCTAAACTTCTCTGCTGCTGCTGTGGACCTGGCCATAGGTCCCATCAGCCCCCCCTCCCCATACAGGCATGCACACATCTCATGACCTGAAAGGGCACGGCTACCACTTCTTGGTCCATTTTAAAATCCTGGGTTAGTGTGTATGGTCCAACACTCCTGACGGATGGGAAGCCTCTCTTGTCCCAGCCTGGCTCCTTGGACACCCCTACCTCCGTGAGCTCAGAACGTGAGCTCGGAACACACTAATTCCCAGGTTCAGGGCAACTGTGGGAAGGCTTTCACCATAGTTCTGACCTTGAGCTCAGAAACACAGCTGAGTTCCATGTTGTGCACACTCGGGGACAGCGTTGTCACCCCAGTTTCCCCAGGAAAAGATTCAGCCTCTACTCCTTTTCAGGGTCTCCCTCTTGGCTTAGAAGTGTGGGCCCCAAATCCAGATGTTGTTCCCAGTACACTTCTGGCAATGATATCACTGCATTTCCAGGGCACTTACGGCCCCTGCTCCTTTACACAGAGAGCCGTGCGCAGTGAGCAAGCCTTCCCACCTGAGCTGCTCACCAGTCCGCCCGATGGGCTATTCAGGGATCTTTCCTGGCACCCATAACATCCATGCATTTGATACTTAGCCCATTTATGTCGCTGCTGAAGTCAGTGTAAAATAAAGCCCAGCTGCCCCTTCAGGCCGCCTCCCAGCCCTGACCCAGTCAAGGGCAGGTCCTGTGGCGGAGGTGTGTGATGGCACAGTACCACCTCCGCACCTGCAGCCTCGCCTCTTCTGGCTTCTCCATCTGTCCGCCCTGACTACCAGACCCCTGCTTGGAGCTTGCACGTGTGGCTCTGTCAATCACGCCAGCTGCTCCCAGGGTTGTCTTTGTGCTGTCAGGTACCTCAACACCTCCGATGTGTTCACGGGCATCAGTGTTCCATCACACTCACTGAGAACAGGAGCTCCTCACAGGCCAAGCACAGCACTGCTCGCTGGCCTGGGGGGAAGATGACCTTCCTCGAGGGCTGGCGACCTTCACTCCTCAGAGTTCTTGGCCTATCAGAGCCCTGCTGAAATGACATAATGTCATCAATGTGTAGACATAGCTGAAATGGGGAGCTCCAGAAGATTCCCTTCAAGGTTTTTTTCTTTTTTCTGAATAGAGGAAAACCTCTCTCTACATATTTTTCAAAAAGTTGAAAGTGTGACTCATGCGAATACAGAATGAACAGTTTCTATTTAAGTCATTCTCAGATAATGGTGGGAATCGGAGGGATGGGAATGTTGCCAGTCAGCCCAGCGCCGGCTGAGGACTGTGCTGTTAGCTGAAGAACAGGCTACTGTCCCAGGGGGCACAGATGTAGTCTTTAGCGTAAGGACTTCTTTTTCATTCTGATTGAAACAGGCTCTCAGCCATTAGCTAGGCTGGCTCAGGATCCTCCTGCCTCCGCCGCCCGGGCTGAGCCCGCCAGTGGCACACTGCACACAGTCAGCTCACATAACTGAAGCCAGCCTGTTAGTCCGGAAGGGCGTGCAGTCTTCATCTAGACTGGTTCCCGGGTTTGCGATCAGTTGTTTGCACGGTCACTTCTGAGTGTACATTCCCATTGTACACTCACGAATGTCATTGCCACGCTGCCCTGGGGAGCCATGCTGGTTTGCCCATGTGTATCAAGAGTGTCAAACCTTTCCTGCTCTTTAACCCAGTGTTCTCACATGCGAAATCCACTCTATTGTCAGGAAATGACCAGGGAATCACCTAAAGGCCCGTGCAACAGTCAGGGCGGTGACTGCCCCTGCAGATAGCTGCTGCATCTTTTTGTTAATCCTTTTTATTAAGAGGTTGAATTCAGATGCTCAGGAGGAGAAATGGTGGCATCTTACATATGGGGCAGCTGTGACAGGCGGAATTTCTGCATGTTCTCTATGAGAAAGGCACATGCACAGAGAAAGGGACCTTTGTATTAGAGGACGTAAGTGTGAGTGAGAGAGAGAGCGCGAGTGTGTGTGTGTGTGTGTGTGAATGTGCACAGAACTCGAGAGTCCCAGGAGAGCCCCAGATGCTAAGGGAGAGCTGAGGGCAGTCTTGTTTGTTTCTCCCTTCATTACACAGGGAGCCCTATGTGGGGAGAGGCCTAGAGAGCGGCCGGAGCCCCTAAAGGAAGTCTCTCAGTTCCCTGGTGGAGGCTGCTTGCCACTTGCCACTCACCCATGGCCCCCAGAGTCCCAACTCTGACGACTCAGTGGGATCATCTTTTACACAAATCCTGCAGCCAGACTCCCCCACATTCCAGTCAGCGTTCTGTAGACGGGTCCCCCGTCAGTGTTTCTCCAGAAGTTCCCCCGAATGACTTAGATGTGGGTGGAAGGCTGAAAGCCGCTGGACACAAGATGTCCCGGCTGTGAACAGGACCAGCATTCGAAGCACTTCACATGTGGCCCAGCTCTTACTGTACCAGCAAGGGTGAGCTGTTCACTTGGTGAGCTCTGTGGGCCTTCAGCAGAGCTGTCCACGGTTCCCTCCATCCCGACACACTCATGGTTACCCTAGAGAACATGGAAACAGGTGGTCGCCTGAGGACGGAGAGCAAGCCTTCCTTCCGAGCTGAGAGTCAAGCCGTCATCTTTAAGCCGAGCCAGTGAGCTGGCTCATGTTTGGCAACAAAGGACCGGGTGTTCCCTTCCCTCATGGTGCCCTCCTTCCCTCATGGCATTCTCCTCTGTCTTTCTGCTTGCAGGGTGCACAGATTATAGTGTTCCCAGAAGATGGCATCCATGGATTCAACTTCACAAGGACATCCATTTACCCGTTCTTGGACTTCATGCCATCGCCCAGGCTGGTCAGGTGGAACCCCTGTTTGGAGCCGTTTCGGTTCAATGACACAGAGGTGGGTGAGGAGCCCAGCACGCTGAGCAGAGCCAGGTCCATGGCCAAAAGCCATGGCATGCTGCCCGAGGATGCAAACCGGCAAACTGAACTTCCCAGGCCCCTTGCTGTATGCTCAGTCTTTTCAATGGTGAAATACACAAGAGTCACATGAATTGAAACATTTTAAACAAGTCAAGTTTTTTAAAAAAAGCAACTCTAAAAGCTCACCTCCATCTCGGTCTGGCCCTCATCCCGCTCTGGAGGCTTCCGGCAGTGGTTGCTGCGCCTCCTTTTCTTCCCCCTCCGCCAACATCCTGCCTAGGAGGAGACGTGCACCCTTCTTTTTATCTCTTAACTATTTTAAGCACTGTTTCAGTCAATAGCCTGTGGATACGTTTTTGTAAACATCTTCAAGTTCTCCTGTAAAACTCCTGGAGAATTTTCTCAATGGCCCCCACACACTATATATATCTAATTTCTAAATGCCAAATTTAGAAATTAAAAGCTATTTGTCTCACTTTATGTGTCTCCAGTCCTAGTATATGAGCCTGTTTACCTGCCCCTGGGTCAACACAAGATGGAATACTCCTTTGAGCTCTTGCTATTCTTTTATTTTTTTAAAGATTTATTTATTATCTATACGACATTCTGCCTGCACACAGATCTCACTATAGATGGTTGTGAGCCACCATGTGGTTGCTGTGAATTGAACTCAGGACCTTTGGAAGAGCAGTGAGTGTTCTTAACCTCTGTGCCACCTCTCCAGCCTCCGAGCTCTTGCTGTTCTAACAAAGGTGAAGAATATGTCACTTTAATTTCATTTTCATCACTGTTGAGTTTAAGCATTGTTCCAGGAGCTTATGTCTGTCCTGTGAGTCCCCTGTTTATATCCTTCATATGTCTCAGAGGCTTTTTTTTTTTAAATACTGACTTGTGATAGCTGCTTGTATATTAAAAACACAATACAGGACTGTTTCTACTAAAACTCTGAGCCCAAAGGCAGGATTTAATATCGTTTATTAATATCATTTATTTGTTGCCCACCCCAGGTCCTCCAGCGCCTGAGCTGTATGGCCATCAAGGGAGACATGTTCTTGGTGGCCAATCTTGGAACAAAGCAGCCTTGCTTTAACAGTGACCCGGGGTGCCCACACGACGGGAGATACCAGTTTAACACGAATGTAGTGTTCAGCAGCAACGGAACCCTTGTTGGCCGCTACCGTAAGCACAACCTGTACTTTGAGGCAGCCTTTGATACCCCTGCTGACGTGGACCTCATCACCTTTGACACCCCATTTGCTGGCAAGTTCGGCGTGTTCACTTGCTTTGACATCCTGTTCTTTGACCCAGCGGTCCGACTCCTCAGAGACTCTGAGGTGAAGCACATTGTATATCCCACGGCCTGGATGAACCAGCTGCCTCTTCTGGCAGCCATTGAAATCCAGAAAGCATTTGCCACTGCCTTCGGTGTCAGTGTCCTGGCAGCTAACATTCACCACCCGACCCTGGGTATGACTGGCAGTGGCGTGCACACACCCCTGAAGTCCTTCTGGTACCACGACATGGACGGCCCCAAAGGTCACCTTATAACTGCCCGGGTAGCCACAAACCCTCCGGGCCTCGTTGGGAATACAACTGGTGAAATGGACCCATCCCATAGGAAGTTCTTAAAACTCCTGTCCGGTGACCCGTACTGTGAGAAGGATGCCCAGGAAGTGCACTGTGAGGAGGCTGCCACGTGGACCGTGAACGCCCCACCCACCTTCCACTCGGAGATGATGTATGACAATTTCACCCTGGTTCCTGTCTGGGGAAAGGAAGGCTATCTGCGGGTGTGTTCCAGCAGCCTCTGCTGTCGCCTACTGTACGAGAGGCCCACCCTGTCCAAAGAGCTGTACGCCCTGGGCGTCTTTGATGGACCCCACACTGTGCACGGCACCTACTACATCCAAGTCTGCGCCCTGGTCAAGTGCGGGGGTCTTGGCTTTGACACTTGTGGGCAGGAGATCACAGAAGCCCAAGGCTTATTTGACTTTCACCTGTGGGGGAACTTCAGTACCTCCTATATCTTTCCTTTATTTCTCACTTCCGGGATGACTCTAGACAGCCCTGACCAGCTTGGGTGGGAGAGTGACCACTATTTCTTGAGGAAGAGGGGACTGTCCTCCGGCCTGGTGACAGCAGCTCTCTATGGGCGGTTGTATGAGAGGAACTAGGACAATTGTGTGGCCAGTGGGCTGGGCTCTGCCAGTTTCCTCTCCACGGGCCACAGATCCTGCTGGGACCGTCTCTGCCCAGACAGTGAACAGGCACGTCTGGAGCACTTGATCCCACCCTGGGAACAGTAAGAAGATGGGAGAGGCAGTTCCTTTTTCCTCTCTACATAATGACTGAGACATTTTCTGGTATTTTCTATTCACAGTATTCATTTTCAAGCCACACCTTCCCACTACACAATTGGTTTTAAATGCTAAAGCCAAAAAATAAACATCAGTTGCTATTTTACAAATCCACAGAGCACTGCATGTTGTTGTTGTTTCTGTTTTCCCACTGTTGGTCTAGTGAAACCTGTCTGTGTTCCCCAAGTGTCAGACGTTTTCTGTGGCACACAACAGCCTCTCAAAGCAAAAACTGAAGGGCCGCTGTGGTGACCGGCCCTGTTCTGGTTGACAGGAACTCTGTCCAGATGAGGTGGCAATGCCAGAGCCACCAGCAGAGTCAGAAATGTAGCCCCCTAGACACAGCTCTTCAAAATAGAAGACAGGCTTTTCTCACATCTGCTTTGCTGTCAGGAGATGCGTGTGTGGGCAGTCTTGGAATAACTGGAAGAGGGTGGTGCTGGGGAAGATGGGTAGGGGTTGGGAAATGTTGAGCAAGGCGAGGCTAGGAAGAAGTGAGTAATGTAATTATTCTGTCCAAGGCGTCTCGGCCAGGGATTCCGGAGGCTTTAATAAATCTGTAACTTTGCCCAACTGTGTGAGATACAGTGACACTGGTCTAGTTAAATTTGCGCCCAGTAGGTCTCCCTTATGCAGAGAGGCCGGGTTCCCTATACAGCTAGGCTGTGGGAGCTGCCTGCTGCTGTCACACACCTCGACTTAGCCCAGCAGCAGGAGGGGTTTTCCCACAAAAGCATGGAGCAAGGGCTCCACTCTAGAAACCGAGGAACATGCTCAGTACAGTACACATCATGAGCACACACGCTCGTGCATACACACACACACACACACACACACACTTTTAAAGGTGTTAAATAGCAACATTTACGAGGCAAATTTTGTATCCTGGATTCCAGTGGACAGCTCTCACAAGTGTGAGCTCAACATTCTCTGTCACTGCACAGGCTTGAGCAGCCGGTTTAAGCCTTTTGGTGCTGTTTCATCCCGGGGCAAGCACCGGCATCATGCCAAAAGGGAAAGGCCCCCGGTGGCCCCAACCCCAGCTGACTCACTGTTTGCAAAGGCTTAGGATGAGTCAAGTCTTGAGGAAATGAACAACCCAGAATCCCTCAGGAATCCTGGGATTCCTGTGCACTGGGAGCCCCGAGGGACGCTGCAAGACCTCGCCCACCAGATGACAGTCCCTGCCTGCCCTCCCAGAGGTGGGGCCTGGCAGGCTGGATTTAGCTCCAGATGTGGTTGTCCACAGTCCTGCTGTTTTCCTGGCCCCAAGCCTAGAGAGACAGAAAGACTCTTGAACATGCATCTCACTGCTTTGTGCCATGATGACCCAAACCGGCACGCTGAGCACAGAAGGGCTCATCCTGAACGCAGACCTGCCACATCCACTCCTCCCAGGAAGTGGCAATCCTGGGCACCTGTCAGAACAGCATTCGTCTCTACCGACTGGCCCCCAGACCTCCAATGACAATTCAGAATGAGCTTCTAGTCCAGACAGAAGGGCAACAACAAATAATGGTGACAGAACAAAAGGACTCTTATACTAAAAAGAACTTGCCAGATGGCAGAACAAAGGGAGGGACAGGGAAATGAACGAAACCAGCCACTTCAGGAGGAAAGCGTGCTCATGACTAACGATTGTGCTATGCTTTGTTAACTATGATCCTGAAGTTCAGGAAGCAAATGGCATTTCTGACCACAGTTTGGAGGCAGGAAGCCAAGTGTATTTTTGGTGGCGGCAGACGTGGGGGAAGTGGCTTAGTCTGTGTGGGCTTTTCTGTAGGTGCAGCTGTGCCTGGCTGTGCTTTTCTCACAAAGGAAGTTAAGGCACAGTGAGATATGTTCACACTGAGCTTAACATCTGTACCCCAAAGAAGGAAAAAAAACAGCCCAACAATCTTCTTGAAGACTGGCCCAGCTCCAGTGTCTGCTGCCCACTGCTGCCACCGAAGAAAGCCCACCTATGGACTCCATCATGGGTGAAACGGCATGGACTGTGTTAGTTCACAATGGCTGTTGCAACTAACTGCCACAACTTAATAACTTTCCAATAAATGCCAAATGGATTTTATGGTTATGGTAAGAAGTCTTAACTCAGCTGCCAAAGTATTAGCAAAAACCAGGACTTTGCTGGAGGGATCAGGGAGCCACTCCTTGGCTGAAGTGCGCTGGCCCAGGGCAGGCAAAAGACCTGAGACTAGTCAGCCAGAGGGCCTGCTGTCATGGGAAGTGGCCAGGTTTGAAAACTCCGTGTGTGTGTGTGTGTGTGTGTGTGTGTGTGTGTGTGTGTGTGTGGTGGGGGACAGCAGTGAGCCACCACTACAGTTCCAATGGAAGTTTAGAACTGCCTAAATGACTCAGGACAAACATGACTTTTCAATATCCAGCATTCAGGGTCTGTATATGGCAAGATAAAGTCACAGCTGTTAAAAATGTATACAACCCTCAGCAGTACATACCTGTAATCCCAACACTCAGGAGGCTGAGGCAGGAGAATTGAGAGACTGATGCCTGCCCGGACTACATAGAGAGACTGTGTCTCAAAAAACACACAAACATAAACCTACAAAAAGTGTGTTTAAACAGTGCCGGGAGCATAGGGTGACATCCCCCAAGGACTGCTGCTGGGCCAGAGGGCCCACGCTCTGCCTTCAGGCTTTTCTTCAGTGCCAGCATTAGCTGCCTAATCCCACATGATAAACTGTCCCAAGCAGGTTACAGCTCATTCTTTGTCCCAAGGATGCCTATCTGTTGCCCTGGAGTCCTTGTCAAAATTCACTAAGCTACAAGCAAAGACACTACTTTCCTCACAGCCAAGACAGCACGAGTGCCCGCACCTTAAGTGTCTCTTCGGATCTATAGGGATGGCGAAACCCAGCATTGTAAAGTATCCTGAATAATGGCTGAAAGATGAAGTTAAAAGCAGTGTGATTTGAAGATCAGGTGCAATGGGAGGCTCTAATTCTTTAAGAGTTGTTGCTGCAGTAACAGAGATTTTGCAACTCAGAACATAACAGTAAAAATAAAAAATAAAAATAGAGTCCATGTAAGTTAGGGCTGTTACAGACCGTGGTGTAGAGTCACATTACAAAAGATCATTTTCTTAGACAGTTTATTACCTTGGTTCATATAAATATCATGTTTACACACGCACACACACTGCCAAGGAGGCGGGGCAATGGTGCTCCCCGCCTTTAATCCCCACACTTAGGTAGCCGAGGCAGGTAGATCTCTGAGTTCTAGGCCACCCTGGTCTACACAGCAAGTTCCAGACCAGCCAGGGCTACGCATAGAATGAGACCCTGTCTCAAACAAAATAAATACACCTACAAAGAGTGTGTTTAAACAGTGCTAGGAACATAGTGACATTCCCGGAACAACAGAACAACACAACAGAAACAGAACAACAGAATCAATAAAAAACTGGTGACAGTTATTATATTTCCACAGATTGTATTTCCACAAATGTCTAAGCCACCATGTCCAGTCCCCTCGTTCTTCCAGAACTTGGCCAGTCCTGATCAGCGCAGTCTCTGCTTCTTGCTTTAGCTCTGAAAAGGACTCTGGCTGCTTCAAAGCCAGATTATGCACAGAGACACTACTTCTGTCTCTCAAGGCTTACTCTTGGGAACCCAAACAGCTACTCTGAGAAAATGCAGACCGTATGTGCAGGCTCACAGGCTCACGGGCTCAGGGAATGGGGCCCCAGCCTCAGTCCTGGTCAGCTTGCAGCCCCAGCAAACACTGCTGCCCCTGAGAAACTGACTCTATAGCCGCAGAGAGCCGTGGCAGCTAAAGCTGAGAGGCAAGCCATCTCCACTTTGCCAGGCCTAAGCTGCAGACTTGTCAGCCCCTGAGTCCCGGGATGGCTTATTCTTCAGCAATCAGTTGGGGCCTTCGCTGGTGAACCGCGGGGTTTGGGATGCTTAAAGAGACTGTTTGGGACAGTCTTTAAAAAATGAAAAGTATGAAAGGCCAGTGGGGACACATTAGCAGCTAATGTCTGTGTGCCCTGTGGGCTGTGGAGGATTGGGGGTCTCTGCGTAATGGTGGCGTGTTAAGCTGGGGAGTGACGTGGCCATTTGAAGTGATCCCCCTGGCAGGCTGCTAAGTTCCAGAAGCCCTGTCTCCTTCTGAGTCATGCCTACCTCAGGAACAGCTAGTGGGATCGCCAAGGCAAAGTCCAGTAAAATAGTCATTCTAGGAAGTGGGACAACAGCTAGAACTTAGAATAAGGAATGATTTAAGGGGGCAGAGAGAGAAGGGGTGGAGGGAGGGAGGGAGGAAGGAAGGGGAGAAGGAAGGGAAGGAAACAGCAAGAGAGGGAGGGAGGGAGAGGGAGCGAGAGAGGAGAGGAGAGAGAGGGAGAGAGAGAACGAGTTCCTCGGAGTTCCTCATTCTGACTTTAACAGTCTATTTGCAGACCTTTGCCTGGCTGGCTTTGAACTCCAATTCTCTTGCTTTCACCTCTCCAGTGCTGGGGCTGCAGGTTTGCTCCACTGATCACAGGTCCTGTAGCTGGCCTTGCTCTACCCCCTTCCCAGCTTGTAGCAGCAAGGCTGGTTTGCGGTCCTGGGGAGTGTCTGCCTCTGTCCTCCTCAGACGTACAGCGGCCTGTGCAGGAGGACCTGGAAGTCACAAGCCTCCTTTGTTCTCAGGGGTTTGGAGGGAAGGCTCTTCTCTCTCCTCAAGGCCCCATTGTGGTGGCCATGATATGACAGTATAAGTCTCTTCTGCTTTTCCACCCCAGGCCCTGTCATGTGATTGTCAAGCCCTCTCCCTTAATGAAGCTCATTCTGAAGACTAAGTTAGTGATAGTTTCTTTCCACAAATCTGCTGTTTCCCTCTTACGCTGTTAACAGTCACCACATCTACCCTGCTTGTTTTTTTTTGGGGGGAGGGTGGTGGCTGGGGCACACACCCCATGGTGGGCTGTGGAGGTCGGAGCACATCCTGCAGGAGTTGGGTCTCCTTTCCACCATGCAGGTTCTTGGGACTGAACTCAGGTTGTTAGACCTGGAGGCCAATGCTTCTGAGTCATATCCCTGGCCCAAGTTTTTGTTTGTTTGTTTTACATCAGGACCACAGTTTCTCCTCCCTCCTTTCCTTCCAGTGGCCCCCCAAACCCATCCACTCCTCCTCTGCAGACCTCCCATGAATATCAACCAGCCATGGCATATCAAGTTGCAGTAAGGCTAGGCACCTCCTTCCCTATTAAGGCAGGACAAGGCAACCCAGTAGGAGGAAAGGGTCTCAACAGCAGGCAACAGAGTCAGAGATACACTGCTCCCACTGTTAGGAGTCCCACAAGAAGACCAAGCTATACAACCATAGCATATGTATGGCGGGCCTAGGTCAGTCCCATGCAGGCTCCCTGGCTGGCACTTCAGTCTCTGTGAGCCCCTATGGGCCCAGGTTGGTTGGTTATATAGGTTTTCATCTGGCTCCAATAATCCTTCCTCTTCTGCAGGATTCCCTGTGCTCTACCTAATGTTTGGCTGTGGGTCTCTGCATGTTTTTATCAGTTGCTGGGTGAAGGCAGTCTATGAACAGAGCAGAATATCATCAGGAATCATTGCACTGGCTTTTTTTTTTTTTTTTGGCCAATCATGTTTGGTTCTATCCTAGGTCTCTGGCTACAGTCTCTGGGTCCTGGCCCTTCAGGCAATATCAAGGGTAGGCTCCCTCTCATGGCCTGGGTCTCCGGCTGGACCAGTGATTGGTTGGCTACAATTCCTGTCCCACCTTTACCTGAACACGTCTTGCAGGCAGGACAAAATGTAGGTGGAAGGTTCTATGGCTTGGCTGCTGTCCTTATCCCTTTACTGGAAGTCTCGCCTGGTTACAGGAGACAGCCAGTTCTTCTGGTTACAGGAGGTGCCGTATCCCCCAAGAACAGGAGTCTTAGCTGGGGTCACCTGCATAGATTCCTGGAAGTTTCCATTGCACTAGGTTTCTAGCTTGTCCCAGAGATGCCCCCAACACCCCCCCCCCCATTCCAGTTGTCTCTCCCAGCACTTCCTCCCTCCATCCTCTCCCAGCCTGATCCCTCCTGTTCCCATCCCTGCTCCCTCCCCCAGGCCCCTCCCCCACATCCACCCTCGATGTCTTTTTCCCCTTCACATGGAGATTCATGCCCGCCCCCCCAGCCCTTCTTGTTACTTATCTTCTCTGGGTCTGTGAATTGTAGCATGGTAATCCTGCACTTTGTGACTAATATCCACTTATAAGTGGGTACATGCCCTGTTTGTCTTTTTGGGTCTGGGTACCCCTACTCAGGATGATCTTTTCTAGTTCCATCCATTTGCTAGCAAATTTCACAGTGTGATTGTTTTTAATAGTTGAGTGATAATCCATTGTATCAATGTACCGAGTTTTCCTTATCCATTCTTAGTTGAGGGGTATCTAAGTCATTTCCAGTTTCTGGCTATTACAAATAAAGCTGCTAGCTAAGCAAGTGCTATTGTGGTATGGTGGAGCATCTTTTGGGTATATGCCCAGGACTGGTATACCTGGGTCTTGAGGTAGATCGATTCCAATTTTCTGGGAAACCACTAATTTCCAGAATGGCTGTACAAGTTTGCACTCCCACCAGCAATGGAGGAGTGTTCCTCTTGCTCAACATCCTCGCCAGCAAGTGTTTTTGATCTTAGCCATTCTGACAGGTATAAGATGGAATCTCAGAATCATTTTGATTTGTGTTTCCCTGATGGCTAAGGACTTTGAACATTTCTTTAAGTGCTTCTCAGCCATTAGAGATTCTTCAGTTGAGAATTCTGTTTAGACCTGTACCCAATTTTATTTGGATTATTTAATTGGATTTAAATAATTTAATTTAAATTTAATTGGATTATTTGGTTTGTTGATGTCTAGTTTCTTGGGTTCTTTATATATTTTGTATTTCAGCCCTCTGTTAGGTTGTGGAATTGGTGATGATCTTTTCCCATTCTGTGGGCTGCCATTTTGTCCTTTTAACAATGTCCTTTGCCTTACAGAAGCTTTTCAGTTTCATGAGGTCCCATTTATTAATTGTTGATTTTAGTGCCTGTACTACTGGTGTTCTGTTCAGGAAGCTGTCTCCTCTACCAATGTATTCAAGGCTATTCCCCAATTTCTCTTGTGTCAAGTTCAGTGTATCTGGTTTTATGTTGTGGTCTTTGATACACTTGAACTTGAGTTTTGAACAGGGTGATAAATATGGATCTATTGCATTCTTCTACATGGTGGGGGCATTCCAGGAGGCAGAGGCAAGCAGATCTCCATGATTTCAAGGCCAGCCTGGTCTATAATGTGAGTTCAGGGCATCCAAGGACACAGAGAAACCCTGTCTTGAAACAAACAAACAAAAAATAATAATAAAGATTAGATTCAAATAAGGGAAGTTTCCAAACGAAAGGTAGGACACAAGGAAGTGACACAGAAAGACAATAATGCAGGCGATAAAGAAAGCAAATCCCCTGCATGGAGACAGCTTAACAAACCAGATGAAGAAGGACAGTTCATCAGTCAGAAAGGCTGGAAAACCTTGATGCTGAAATGGACTGTTGCTGAAGGACAGATGATCAGGACTACAATTATGAATGATCATCGCATCAATGGCTGAGTGGTTCTTCACAAGGACATTCAAACTGTTAAGTTTGTGGGATTGATAATTGTAAAAGTTAAACTGTGTACAATTTTTGGCTTCAACAGAAAGGGAGAAGTTTTATAGCAATTTTAATTAAGAGCATGGCTGTTCTGGCAAGAGATCACATCCAAAGACCTTCTAGGTCTGTGTAATCAAGCTGGACTACAAATACACCTTTAATCCCAGGAGACAGAGGCAAGCAGATAGATCTCTGAGCTCAAGGCCAGCCTGGTATGGGGAAAGTTTCAGGAAAAAAAACACAAAACCAAAAACCAAAAAACAAAACCTTAGGTCCAGGTGTGCTTGGTACATGCCTTTAATCCCAAACAATGAAGGTAAAGTTTATAGAAGGAAGCAACAGTGTTTGAAAGTGATGTCAAGTTGAGTGGCAGAATCAGTGATGAATCAGAGAAAGACTTGACAGGATAGGATATGCCCAACTCCCAGGAGAAGGGAGCGGTAAGGGAAACTACTTAAGGGGCAACACAGAGCATAAGAGAAAAGAAGTTTTACTGGGCTGGTAATAGACAGGTTGCAGAGAGAGAACTCAGGTGAAGACAGGATGAGCCAGAGAATGAGAAGGAACCAGAAGATTAGAAAAAACTGCTGGAATTAGTTTGAGATCAAGCAGAGCAAAGCAGAGAGAAAAAGCCAGATTGAGTACGTTGGCTAGGTGTTTTTCCTGCATGTATGTCTGTATCAGATGCCCTGGAACTGGAGTTAGAGACAGTTGTGAGCTGCCATGTGGTCTCTGGAAATTGAACCCAGGTGCTCTGGAAGAGCAACCAGTGTTCTTAACCACCGAGCCATCTCTCCAGCCCTTCTATGATTTTGTTAAAAATATTTTCTGGGCCTTTGAACTGGGAATCTTTTCCTTTTCCTATTATTCTTAGGTTGGGGTTTTTTTTTCATGGTGTCCTAGAATTCCTGGATGTTTGTGTTAGGAACTTTTTAGAATTAATATTTTCTTTGATCCATGTATCAACTTCTTCTATCGCATTTTCTGTGCCTGAGATTCTCTCTTCCATCTCTCATATTCTGCTGGTGATGCTTCTATCTGCAGCTCCTGTTTACTTCCCCAGATTTTGAATCTGCAGGATTCCCTCAGTTTGTGTTTTCTTTATGGCTGCTTCTACTTCCATTTTCAGGTCTTGAACAGTTTTATTTACTTCTTTCACCTGTTTGTCTTTTCCTGGATTTCTTCAAGGGGTTCATTCATTTCCTCTTTAAGGGCCTCTATCTCCTTCATAAGATTGGATTTTTCTTGTGCTTCAGCTGTGTTGGAACCAGGGGTTGTCATGTTAAGAAAGCAGGGCTCCGTTGGTGCCATGTTGCCCTGACTGTTAATTGTGTTCTTAGGATGGCCTCTATTCATCTGGGCTTGTGCTTATTATACCTTTAGGTACTGGTTTCTGAGTTTATCTTTATTTGATAGGTGGTTTTTGTATGTTTCTCCCCTGGTTTCTGTTTTCTCTCTGGTCTTCTGGCTTGAGTGGCCTGGGGTTCTGGTGACTAGGGAGTCTTCAGGACCAGTAGGGTGTTGACATTGGGGCTTTTGCGGACTGTGAAACCTATTGATTTTCAGTGCCAATGGTGCCTCTGAGGTTCCAAGCACCTGTGTGACCTCTGGGGTCCTGGGTCCCTGCTTGGTCTCTGGGGTTCCTAATGTGGAGTGACCCCAAGTAAAGCAGAAGTGTTCGCTGACATTATGAGCCCAAATATGGGGCCCAGGGGAGGTGGTGTGTTGAGGGCTGTTAGGCTTTCAGTAGTGTTAGCAAGGAGTGGCTGTGACTTACCTGGGTCCCTAGTACCAGCATGGCTTTAAGCGGTGTTAGGGGGCAGTGAAGTCCAAGTTTTGAAAGTGTTATCAGATACACCGAAACCAAGAAACAAAACCAAAGTTGCAACCCAGAGTTTCCTGCAATCAAAAGAACAAAGAAGGTTGTGTCATCTGGTACAAATGGAGCTGAACCGTGCCAAGAGTTTGACGTATACATGAGGCAAATGACTGTCGTGAGGAACTATGAACAAAGCTGTACTTGTGTGAGAACCAATGGTTTGGCATTGTAAATGAACTGAAAAAGTGTAAGAATTTTTTTTTGTAGTAACTATGCAATGTAAGCCTTACTTTCTACAAGCCCTGATTATTCTAGCTCAGATCTTTCCAAGGAATGGGCAATGTATGTTGAACATGTAATATGGACATGTGTAATATAGATTCATTCCTAAAAAGGAATATGAAAAGGTAAATGACACACCAGATTTTAAAAGACCTGTTTGGGGAGTCAAGATAAAGTCTGGTGTCTTACCAAATTGCTGTGTTATGTTGGATACACGTCTTTACCCCTCTGGGTCGAAGGTTCCTGTCTCTGAGGTGTGGAGACCAAGCCAGTGCCTTCAGACACTCCCATTCTTTGGTACAGTAAACAGGAGTAAGCAGCATCCGTAGGACAGGCTCACAGAATGCCTGGGAAACAAAAACAAGGACCTACTTTGGCATCTGAATCTTGTGTCCTCAGGCTGGAGCCTGCCTCATTCATCTGTTTAGTAAGTTTAGATTCTCACAGCCAGTATTATCATTTCCTGATAATAGAAGGAAGTACTCTGAACCATCATTGCTTGAAACAACCTTTGCCTTTTGTGCCTTAAGTTGGGCGGGGCCTAGAGAAGTGGCTGGGGGTGGAAGCTGCTTCAAAGGCACTTTCTCCACACCCACGTCCAGGCACGTGGGTGGGGAAACAGAAAGACTCAGGGGGCTTTCCCCTGCTTGGCTACAGTGTCTGTAGGGCAGCTGAGACTTCCAACTTACCTTTCCGGGTTCTTGGAGTCAGGGAAAGGGAGCCCTTACTGCTTTTTTAACAAAAGGACTTACATCTGGAGGCCAGAGGACAAAGTGTGGGAGTTGCCCCCCCCACCCCCCTGCTGTCGGACGCCCAGGGATCAAACTCAGGTTGTCAAACTGGGAGGAAAGGCCATGTCCGGCTGCGAAGGTGGCAAAAAGAAGCCCCTGAAGCAACCCAAGAAGCAGCCCAAGGAGATGGATGAGGAGGATAAGGCTTTCAAGCAGAAACAGGAAGAGGAGCAGAAGAAACTCAGACGCTAAAAGCCAAGGCCGCAGGGAAGGGCCCCCTGGCCACAGGTGGAATTAAGAAATCTGGCAAAAAGTAAGCCGTTCCTCATATCTGAGGTGATGGTGACCCTCTTCCATTCCTATTTAAACATCTGGACCCCCTGCCACAGCATCTGTGCCACCTACAGCTAGAATGAAGTGTGATCCTGGAGCCTGTTGAACATCTGTATTCCCTGCCATAACATCTGTGCCACCCACAGCTAGAATCAAGTGTTATCCTGGAGCCTTTTGTACATTGTAGTAAACTTTTGTAGTAAAACAAATACAATGGCTCATTGTCTCTAGTGTTCAGCAATTCCTACCTCAACTTTGAATGTGAAGAAAACCGAGGCCAGAGCCTGCTGTTTCATCTTTGTTGTACTTGGAATTCTGCATCACTTTGAATTAAACCAGCACATTTAGAAGGCAAAAAAAGAAAAAAACCTGGGAGGAAAGCCCCTTACCGCCCGAGCCACTTCACTGCCTGTATATATGCTTGTATGTGTGCTTCCATGGTCTTTTTTTTAAATTTAAACTTCAGTACTAGGAATGAGGCCCAGGACCTCATAAATGCTGGTATTTGTTTTTATATTATTTTTGTGTGTATGAATTCAGCCAAATATGTGTCCCAGTGAATATGTGGCAGTCAGAGGACAACATTTTAGAAGTTGGTTATCTCTTTCCACTGTGGGACCCAGAGATCAAGCTCAGTTACGAGAGCCGTGACAAGCTGAGTCATCTTACTGAGCCTGTTTTGTTGTTTTGTCTTGTTTTGTTCTGTTTTAAGGGGAGAGACAGGGTTTCATACAACTCAAGCTGACCTCAAGTTTACTACTCAGATTCCTTAAGGTTGGGCCAGAAATAGGTGGAGGGATACATCTGTCTCGTGTGGTTGTGTTACTCCGGCTTCCTCCCACAGTCAAATGGAGGAAGCAGCATATCTGCCGGGCAGAAGCTGGTGAAGGAGCCTGTGGCC
Source organism: Pachyuromys duprasi (assembly GCA_028658305.1). Lineage (NCBI taxonomy): Eukaryota > Metazoa > Chordata > Mammalia > Rodentia > Muridae > Pachyuromys > Pachyuromys duprasi. The sequence continues at coordinate 18,825,504 of CM053753.1, read as the reverse complement.
ATCTCCAGCCTGCCTTAGCAGATGCATTTACAGAGTCGGCAGATTTGATTTATTGAGAGTTCACTAGTGTGGCAGATGTTGTAGATAATCTAATATTTTCACCCTAGAAGATATATTTTTAAATTTAGTTTTAATTATTTACATGTGTGTGCGCGCACACACTCCTGCAGATGCTCAGAGGCCAGAAAAGGGTCTAGATCCCCCGGAGCTGGAGTTAAAAGCAGTTCTTAGCCCTGTCACTCATGATGGAATTCTGGTTCAGGAGGTCAACCTTCCTCTTGTCTAAACCCCAGGCCAGATCGGGTTCTAGTCTTGTTATTCATGACTTAAGACACACATAAAGCACAACTGCCCACGTACCTAGTCTCTCAATGGAACACCTAGACTCCATTAAGCACCAAATGTACTTACATATAATGTGCTTTGTCATTCAAAGAGTGTCTGTCTAAATGGTCTTTATGGTCCGTGTGGGTGTGGAAACTTACGATCAGTGTTTAAAGTAAAAACTATAAACACGATATCCCTAAAAAAGACTTGCACTGGATAAAAGACAAAGCCAATGCAGTGCTTTGCGGTCTCGTCGCAGTCAGATTGGGTGGCTCTTCAGACTAACAGAGCAGTTCTGCTACCCCAAACTCGTGCTCGGCTCCCCCAACCCAACTTCTGCAACCACTGATCTTGCTGTCTCTCTGGAGATCTTTCTTTCTTTCTCCAAAAGAATATTTTGGACTTATGGAACATGCAGACTGACTTAGTCACCTGCATTCGTGTGTGGTGCATCCCCAAGTGTGTGTATGTGTGTGTGTGTATGTGCACACACGTATAAGTGCATGCATTATATGTGTGAAGGTACCAGTAGTTATTAGGTGCATTCAGCTTCTCTCTACTCAATTTTTTTGCGAAAGGATCTCTCGCCAAGCTTAGAGCTCACCCTTGGGCTAGCCATGCTGACCAGCCAGCTCCAGGAATCCTCCTGTTTCTGCTTTCCCAGTTTTGGGATTAGAGGCATAAGGATCCTTGGAATCTGAACTCAGGTTGCATGGCAGGCACTTTCCCACCAGAGCCATCTCTCCAGCTCCATGGTAGGTCATTTTTAGCTTTGAATGACACTGGATGCACTAGTCTACCTGGCCTTTTTCCTGCCAAAACCCATTTTGGTTGCTTTGAAGTTTTGACAACCGTGTATGCTATAAACATTCTCAGGCAGGCCTTTGTGTGGTCATACATTTCTAGTACCTTTGGGTAAATACCAAAGAGCACAATTGCTGAAGCATGTAGTAATATGAGTATGTCTTAGGTTTTGAGACAGGGTTTCTCTGTGTAGTCCTGGTTGGCCTGGAGCTGGTCTTGAATTCACAGATACCCACCTGCCTCTGCCTCCCTCTGTGCTGGGGGACTAAGTAATGTTTTAGTTTTGTAAGAAACAGCCAAAGTGCTTTTCCAAGTGGCCGAAACCTTTTGAATTCCCACGAGGAATGGACGGCATTCCCACCCCTCAGCAGTCGCGTCCACACCAGGCTCTCAGTCCCCACCAGGCTACTTGGCGCAGTGGTTCACGTGCTTTTGGTGGCAGTGATATAGAGTATCTTCCCCATCTTCTGTCATCCGTGCAGTGTGTCCCATTATCCGTAAGGGACACAGTCTAAGACCTCAGGGGATACCTGCAACCTTACAGTACCAGACTTTCTGTGTCTTTCTTTCTGTGTATTTATATATATATATAAAATTTAACTTGTAAATCTTAGTAAGAGATTAAAAACCAATAATAGAAGTTATAAAAATATACAGTAGCAAGCAAGTTACATGAACGGGACCACTCAAACTACCTTACTCCACTGTAGATCTGAGCAAACTCAGCAAATGATTTTTTTTTTTTCGTTATAAAATCCAGTTTTACCTTTTGGCTGCAGGAAGCACTGTATGATGTGTCCACGGTGTACCTGGATTGTTCAGAGCACTATTCTTGAGCTTGGGGCCATTATTAGGCACAGGAAGGGCGAGCTGGACACTAGTGCTGAGACTCCGTAGCAATGGACTGATAGCCCGGATGGCTAAGTGATGAGTGCGCTCTGGTGTGTCCTGTCGGGCACAGGTATGATCTGGGTCCCTAGGAGGATGGAGCAGGATGAGGAGCTGTGTTTTACTACACTGTTCAGAACGGTGCACAACTTCAGGACTCGAAGACTGTTTACTTCTGGATTTTGACATTTAAATTTTCTGGCCTGCAGCAAAACCACAAAATAAGGGGCGAGATTGTTTATCTGGTTGAATGAGATGTTTGGCAAGGTCTGTGGTCCGTTTTCCACAAAGGCTTATTATGGATTAAGAAAAAAATTAAGATTCTATTTCCCCAGTTCAGAGCCTTAGCAATCTCTCCTTTCCAACGTTTTTAATTTTTATTATTTTTTTACGTTTTATTGATTTTTTTGGAGAGCTCATATCATGAACCCTGACTATACTCACCTCCCATGTTGGCCCCCTTCACTTGTGACTTCTCGTAAAAAAAGAAAAAGAAACGAGTTCATTTTGTGTTGTCTAAATACTCATGGAGAATGGACAAACTTCTAGTGGCCAGTACCCCAAAGGAAGGTGAATTTTTCTCTACCAGAAGGCAGCAACTGCGGAGAGCAGTGAGGCAGCTGTAGAGAAGACAGGACACCTCTCCCAAGCCCATGCCGCTGCTGGCACTTCCATGTGGCTGCCAGAAGGATCAGGGCTAGCCCATGCTACCATCAGGCAGCTGCTGGAAGGGTTGGGCCAGCTCTCCCCCAGGTCATTGCGTGCACCACCATGTGGCGGCTGGAGAAGGCCAGCTTTACTGTACCCACAGATATCAACATGCTTCATTTGGCAGCCCAGACCATGGACAGATTCATGCATGGACTTCAGGGGTGATGCGGGGTGATAGATATCAACACAGCCCTGGTTTTTATCAGGAGCATTGAACCACTTCTAGCCTTCAACAAAGCCCAGGGACATCACCAAGGCATCAGTCAGTGGCATAGACAGCAAACAGGCTTCCTCCCTGCCTAGGTAGGGTGGCAGCGTGGACCACAGACACCAACATGGCCTCTGGTGGCATTATGGACCACAGTGGTCCTTAGAGGATGGCCAATCCTGAAAAATGAGTGAACCTTTCCTCACCTCTAGCCTTCATCATTGCCCAGAGCCAGGGCGATCCTGTGGCCCTGCAGGAGGTTCTGGGGCTGAGTCTGTGTCTGCAGAAGTTCCAGGATGCTGTACTTCTGTCAAGCCTACATTCCGTTTTTCTATTCCTAGTTCTCCATGACATGTCTATCCATCAAACTAGTGTCTGCTACCTGCGCAGCGAGGGTAGGGCAGCCTGGTTGGCTTCTGCTGCCCATACCGTGAAGGCAGGCCATCCTGTTTTATGATTTTTTTAAGTTATATGTGTGTTTTGGACAATGTTCCTTTATATGTTATGATTTTTGTTGGTATTTTATCCTAGCCTGTGGCTTGTCTTTCGTTCTCTTACAGTCAACTTTTGCAAAGCAGAATTTTAAATTTTTTATTGAAGTCTGTCTTTTTAGATCATGCCTTTGATGATGTAGCTAAAGTCAAACCCCAGATCACTGAGGTTTTGCCTGTGGCCTCTTCTGAGTTTTATATCCAGATCTGCAACCCAATTCTGAGCTAGGTTTTGTACAACTTGTGTCTAGGCAGACTTTCAGTAGATGTCCATGAATCCCAGCTGTTGGCTTTCTTTGGCTCTATTATATCCCTCTCTCTACTTTCAAAGATTAACTAGCAATGTTGTGACTCCTAGGCCTGCACTGTTTCATCCCCCTCCAATGTCGTACTCTGAAGCTAGTCTACAGTTCACTATAGCTTTATGCTACCCTATGAAGTCAGCTCCTGTCGGCTCTCCTCCAGTATTCCGTGAGATGTTCTGGACTTTTCCCTATATTCAAACTCTAGAATCCGTTTGCCTACAAATAATCTGGCTGGAATTTTCATTTGGGCAGTATTGACTCTATAAATAAGGGGAGGGTATCTGATATCTCCACATTATTGATGTATAAACATGAAATATCGTTCCAGTTTTTTAAAAATTTTGTTAGTTTTATAAACTCACCTCATGTAGCTTGAACACATTCCTTTTTGTGGTTTCTTACAAATTGTGTTTCAATTTGTTTCAAGAAGTTAGTCTATTTAATCTAGGTTATAAAATCTATGTATAAAAGTTGTTCCTGGAAACTCATTCATGTCCATGAGCTCTGTAGTCAAGTCTTCTAATTGTGCCTCCCTCCCACCCCCAAGGTTTGATAAAGACTTTTATCAGTCTTTGCAAGGCACCAGTTGTTGGATTTCCTGTCTTGCTAATGAAATTACTTTCAATTTCATTGATTCCTAGATTTTTGTTGTTTTGTTTTGGAAGTCAGGGTTTATCAGTGTATCCCCGATTGTCCTGGAACTCTCTGTCAGGCTGGCCTCAAACTCGCAGAGCTCCATCTGCCTCTGCTGGGATTAAAGGCGTGTGCCGCCACCTTCCTCAACCATCTTAAACTTAACTTGCATGACTTTTCTGGTCTCCCAAGGTGGGTTCACCTCAGTCCTTTTCTAGTATAGACAAGTCAATGTCAAGAACTGTCACACGCAAACACCGTGTGGCAACACCAAAAATTCCTGTTCTGTCCTGTCCTTTCTTTCACATTGTTTTTAAAAGTATGTATGTGTTGTGTGTGTTAACCTTCCAAGTGTTTTCAGCTGTTGTACTGAGTGCTAACAATACTATCAGTGTGCAAAAGCAGACTCCATTATCTTCTGCTGCTTTCCGCCTAAGGGATGGTTCTATACTCCAGATTACAGTCTGGTGAAAGCTCCATGTGATTCAGATGAATGTGTCTTTTGCTGTTGTGAAGCCTTCTGCAGAAGTCGTCCTCTATTGCAGTTTTTGACAATGCTGTTGAGGTCAGCTCTGACTGCTGAGTTTCCACCTGCTAGTCCCCCACTACCTGTTAACTGGTAGGAAAATCTTCAAGTATAAAGTGAATTTATCAACTTTAATTTTTTTATCATTGGTTCTGATATCCTACTGATAAGTGCCAAAGAATGATAGATTTTTTTCAGGTTTTTATTATTTGGGCATTTCATATTACAAACCTTGAGCACACTCACTTCCCAGTCCTCCATACCCTGGCGACCCCGCCTCCAAAAAGGGGGGAAAAACCCCACTAAGTCCAATTTCTCTTGCCCATGTACTCTTGAAGCTCCTGCTGGCCAGCTCCTTAAAGAAAACTGAGTCCTTCCCCACCCACACCCCCGCCAGAAGCCATCAGCAGTGGAGAGCTACATTTCAGCACCCTTATCACAAATTTTAAGAATTCTTTTTGATGGCTTTCTGTCTAGGCTGTTACTTTCGTTGGTCTGTGCTGTCTGTAGGCAGTGCTGTCACTAAGCGCCATGTCTGGATCCACAGTCCTACTGAAGCGGGGGGCCATGTGGATGTCTGTGGTCCGAGCTGCTGCCTGCAGAACAGTAATTTTAACACTGGGCAAGAATGGGAATGGTGACTTTGAAAGAGCATTAGCTTTGCTGTCTAGTGGTTGCCAGGCTGCACCAGGAATGTGGGCCACTAGTTTCCAAGCTACTACAGAATTGGAGAGTGAGGGGTGCAACCAGGCAAAGGCTGGGGCTTTTGCTGTTCTTATAGTCAGTGCTTTTTTTCTAAACTCATACTCTGGAGGTGGCTGGCAGCCATATATTCCAATTTGGGAAATTCAATTCTGACAGTTTGCTAGTTTACCATTGCTTCTGTGGAGGCAAATGCCAAACTGCTTATTCTGCCACTTTCATCATCATTACTTGGCAAAAACTTTATTAACTGAGGTTTCCTGACTGTATTTGACACTCATAAGTTCTCTATCCTGACTATTTAGATTTCCGAATGTGGTAACAGGGACGCAGGTCGCCAAAATAGGGCTTGTTTGGCAAATCCTCACATTTTCTGGATAGATGCACACAACCATTACCCTTTTGGTGCAGATGTCTTTGCTGGGCCTGACATCAGGGTGCACATCTGGAGTCTTCATACTTCGTGGTAAATGTCTCAAGCTCTGACGGGCATACTTCTTGAAGTTCACTCCAAGAGTGTGCTGGTAAATATAGTGGTGTATTTTCTGATTACCACCTCTTTGATGGAGAAGAGCCCTTCTTTTTCTTACCAGTATCCTTGCTGGAGTCATAGAGTGCAAGCAACAGAGCAGCTCTTAAGCCGGTGGTGGGAAGCTGCTGTGTCCTCTCAGCTCAGCTGATAAGGTGTGTGGCTAAGGTATGGGTAAGGCTGGAAGCTACCTTGCACATCCAAGCCCTTCAGATGTCTGGCCTGGACACTTCTATGGCCCTGGCCATCCTTCTTCCTGGGGATTAGGGACTTTTAGTGAAGCACAGGCCGCTTCCCTCTGGCCAGCTCTGGGCACATTGCTCCGTCGGCAGCACAGCCTGGGGAAGAATGGAGATGGAGTCCTAAACCCAGACTCGCAGGACCAAAGTTTGACTTCAGATGTCCTCCATCACGAAGCTGAAGGCAACTGTAGGATTTTTCCTGCATGCTCTTTTTAACATTCATGGCTGCTCAGCTGAAAGGAGACCCCTCTCCTCCAGAAGCACCTTTGCCTTGAACTATCTTCATTCATCTACTTGGGTCTTGCTCGGCAATTCCTGTTTTAAGCCTTCGCTATCACACCACAAGGAACTTTTCTTTCATGTACGTTGTGCCTCAGTGACCAGAATGTGAGCTCACACCAGGCTACCAAAGCAGCAAGTTTTCCAGTCCATACGAAATGGGCATTCTGGCTGTCTCTGTTAGACTACAGCCTAACAGTCACAGTGCCTGCTGCTACTTTTGAGCACCAATGTGTCCTGTAAGCTCACACTTTAGAAAGCAGTGCCTCTCCAATTCAGGTGTTGTGCCATCTTTAAGGCTATCTGAGGCAAGGCCAGTTAGATGCTGTACAGCCAGCGGGCATTCAAAGAGGGCTCACACTTGACAAACTAGCTCAAAAGAAAATTGAAGGGCTGGGTATGGGGCTCTGTGGGTTTGTCTAGTGTATCTGAGGCCTTGAGTTCAATCCACAGTACAGCTCAAACAAACAAAAATCCAAGACAATACAAATTCAACAAAACAAAGGACAGACTCCTGGGTGAACCTGTGACATGCTGTGGTTGGTGCTGCCAGGTTCACTCAGTGTCTCCATCTTCTTTTTCTGCTCCCACAAGTTTGAGCATCCTTCTTACTTATTCAGCAGTTTTTACCAGAAATATCTGTGTAATCCTTAGTGTGTAAAAAAGCAACCTTCTCATCCTCACAGGCTTCTTTCACACACCAGGACTCAGTCAGCAAGTAATTATCTGCATTCCCCCCAAACCCCCTACTCTGATCAAGGCATAAGCATTCTTATGGGCAAGGACTTCACCTGGTCCCAGTATTTCCATTATTTAAGACCATGCTTTCTGTTAGGCCTTAAACCCTGGACAAATGGCTGGGTGCCTACCTAGCAATCAAAGCAGACCCGGCAGATTCTTTCCGATTCCTCAGCCCCTACCTACATTTTCAGGGTCATTCTGGCTGGCATATCCTGGCGCCTGCCCTAAACTTCTCCAACCCAGGGGTTGGGCTGCCTTTCCCTATATACACCAATCACTTTGGTTACCTGGTTCAGTCTCTTGGCTGGCAGCTGCTCTTCCCTCCGTACCCCTCACATGCTTTGGGGTCATGTCCACTCTGGGCTCTCCCATATGTCTCTGCCTCTACCTATGCTCTCCCTTTTATCTACAAGGAAAGTTTTTTCTCCACCTGCCTAGGGGCAGTCATGTCCTTTCCTTTTTACTTCTGCTTTTCATTCACTTTCAACATACCATGTGCTTAGGAAATGTTGAGTCAGGTGGTGGTGCACTTGGCAGGCAGAGGCAGGTGGATCTCTGATTTCCAGGGCAGCCTGGACTACAAAGAAAGTTCTAGGACAGCCAGGGCTACATGGAGAAACTCCATCTCCAAAAACCAACCAACCAACCAAAACAAACCACAAAACAACTCCGCCCCCCAAATCCTTATTCACAAAATAGGTAGAACTCTTTTACCTAAACTTTCAACAGTCTTAGGAATATATCACACCAAATTTATTTCAAAGATTCTCTATGCCAGTCAAAAATAATAAATGAGCCAGGCAGTGGTGGCACATGGATCTATGAGTTCAAGGCCAGCCTGGTCTATGGACTGAGTTTCAGGACAGCAAAGGCTACACAGAGAAACCCTGTCTCAAAAACACAACCAAAATACCCCAAAGCCCCAAACAAAATAAAAGCCAACCACCACCACCACCAGAAACAAAAAGACTTAAAGTTTTGTTTTAAAATCTAGCTAAAACAGCAGAAATAGAATCTATCAACTACAATTAATGTTAGAAGGTATTTTTCTTTCTATAAACAAAACCAACCCAGTAGTCAAATTGCAAGTGTATGAGAGAGTGCAGCAGGACGGGAACACAGCAGTGCCGAAGGAGGGAGGGCTGGCGCCACACAACCCTGTGCGTCACCATCGTTTTTGGTTTTTAGAAGCAGCCACTGTCCAAGCTTTATCACCTCCTTTAGTCTAGCATCTGCTCTGGAGGGCTGAGTACAGTGAGGCACAAGACACTAGCTCTTTTGGGAGCTGTGGTGGGCAGAGATTGGCTTCCTGTCTTTGGAAAAGAGTAGATTCAACATATCAACTCATCTGAACTTCCCCAAACTCTCCAGCCTCCAGACCACCCACGCTAGAAGGGAGCCAAGAGCTGACCATGATGGCAGTACACACCTGTAATCGAAGCACTCAGAAGACGGAAGAGATTACAAGTTTGATGTCAATTTAGGCTACACAGCAAGACCCTGTCTCAAAAGAAACAAACAAACAAATAGGAGAGGGAAACACAGAAACGAGAAGCAGGCATGAAATAAAGACTTCCAAGTGCAGCCAATCAGCGGGCACACTGCCTCGGGCCTATGTGAACCACTCCCCCACCATCCTCCCCTATCCTAGGGAGGCTGGGTTTTTGCCATCCACTTGTTAACCCAATGGAGTGGCAGCAGATGTGATGGACAGAGTGTAAATTATGTCAGTGTGGTCAGAATTCCTCCCAGGCTCATAAAAACCTTCCATGTAACTTCTTGTATTTGAACCCAGGTTCAAGGGGCACAGATAAGCAGATGGGGAGCATCCTAAGAGGTGGCCAAGCCCCTGTGAAGGCCCGGGCTCGAGGCAGTCACTCTGCAAGCCTGTGTCAGCCAACCTACAAAGAAAGGCGCGAGGGTTATTTTGAGCAAGTAAAATATAGGGTGCTAAAGATGGCAACAGTAACTGAGGTGAGCAGATGGCAGGCTTTCTGGTTGCACTCCAGCCCAAGGGTGAGCGACACTCCACTCCCCCATACTTCTCCACACCCAGAGCCTCAGCTTCACTGCAAGTAGCAGGTGTTCAGTATCCCTGTGACCACATTTGTTTACTCTAAAAATAGTCATCTACGAGAATAAAACCGAAGGGAATTTAACTATTTTGAAGTCAGGATAAAAGCAGACAGTCAGCAAACATTAAGAACCACTGAAGGGCTACAGGCAAGAGAGGACTGACTGCACGTGAACTCAGGTTTTAAAAGTTAAGACTGCGGCTGACCGTTATTTCATCTGCTTCCACATGTTAAATGCTATTGCTAGAGCCTACCTCGTAGGTGCTCATTAAGAGATAACATGTTTCAAGCATTTTTGTCTTCGTCTGGTACATGATAAATGATCTACCGGCCTTTTCTATCATTGTTTACCTGCAGAGATGATTTCAAGAAAGGTTAAACCTCCCCTGTATCTGCTGCCCAACCAGCTATTCATACGCATCTGTTTTTATGCCTGCTATCTAAGCTCCATATAATTGCCTATAGTCTCTCTGCAGAGTCAGGAATGCTAAGTGTTGAAGAGCGCTGTACCCTATACCGCCCTCTTCCAGCCCTTGGGACCCGCTGGCTCTGCTCTTGAACCTAGGAAATCACTCAGCCCTTCCTCACCTGCTTACAGCAGACTTGTTCTCAGTGTTCAGTCTTGGTGCCACCCACCTCCTCCATGAAGCTTATTCTGTTTTCTCTCTCGAGGGGTCTTATTCCTGCCTTCCTCGGCAGTTTATCTCACTACACCAACTCATTATGAAACTCTCAGCTGTTAAAGGCTACCGCCACCATTCTGCCACTGCTACCCCCAGGGACAAAGCAGGTAAGGAATGCATACTTGTTAATACATTTCAAAGATTCATTCAGGTACGTTCAAAAGTCTAAAATAAGTTCACTAAAAAGCCACTGAAAATTTTCAGGACAAAAACCATAGCTAGGCACAGAAGCACATACCTGTAATCCCAGCACTTGGAAGTGGAGGAAGAACAATCAGGAATTTATTGCAGGCTGTATGAGACGCAGAAACAAAAACCCCCCATAACTTAACACTTAAAGGGAAAAATTCTATATATGTAAAAAGAAAAAAAAAGACACTTCATTTTTTTGCATTAAAAATTTTTTATTTCATTTAAAAGATCCAATATATGAAGCCAAATTAACCCCAAATTTACAGCTACATTTAGAGATCTCCTGAACTATGAATGGCACTGTTCGAGGCCACCTGTCATCACTATTTCCCCAAAGCTGTTTTTGAGCAAAATATGGTATTACTGTAATACACATCTCAGATGTCATCTCACACACACGTTAGAGCTCACGGGTTTTTCCTTTGTGGGCTAGGATAAAAACACAACAGAAGCAAGTCCAGGGCTTTTCCCACACTAGGTGTGTGTAACTATAAAGTAACTTATGGCGCTGTGCTTTGCTCCTGTATTTACTCAGAATACTGGTGCTGGTCAACACTTTCTGGGACAGGACTTCAGAACTTCCCTCTTCCAGCACACACCAAAGGAAGTGGGTTGCTCACAGCAGGGACAAACTATCACCTCCGGATGTTTTCAGTAATGGCATCACTCACACAAAATGACTTGCGGCCTCCACACTGAGGGAACCTAAAAGATGAGTTTGTTACTTTAGAGCCACACCTTGGATCTCAACAGATGTGGAGACAATGTGTCTAAAGAGTCCTTCTGGATATCACTTCAGCAAAAGGAGTCAACAGCCTGTGAAAGAAGACATGGCAGAGGGTGGAAGATTCATCCTTCCAACACTCTTGGAGGACAGAGCTGGGCCCAAGGACAGAAGTTACCGGGAGGGAGGCTTCCACTCCATTAAGGAGACCTTCCTAACAGAGCTGCTCAACAATGAGTGGACTGCTCGTGAGGTAGTCACTGGAAGTGTTCAAGGTGGAAAGACAACCTTGGAGAAGGGACTCCTGCATTTGTTAAGAGGTTAGACTGGATGAACCTCAGGTCTCTTTCAATTCTGAGATTCTAGAAAATTCCCTCAGGGAATTCAGAAGAGAATTCCTAAAAGGAAAGAGAAAGCACACATATGGTATACTTTTAGAATCCTCTTGAGTTTTCTTTTTTTAAAAGGTACAATAGAAAATGTAGTCTACGGTCTTTAAAATGCATATTTACCCTTCTACCACTATTAATCAGGAAGGAAGGGTTCATTATGACTTTTTTTATATTATAAAGAAAAGATGGAGATTATATTTATAATTTTGTAAATATTTTAGAAAAAATGCTTAAAATCTAGTAGTCAATGCCCTAGAAACTTTATAGATTTTAAGTAATATGCACAGATACAAATACATTATTCATTAAATACAACTCACATCTGTGTTTTATTATACTCTAAAATATACAGGAATCTTGATGTACTGAAAGAGTGCAAGTAAATACAGTATTCAAGCAGTCACTATTTCTATGTACATGCTCATTAATTCTTCAAAAAACCCACAAAATTAGCAAATAGATCAAAATACTGTTCTGTGTTTTCACACTTTATATTCAGAAAAGCCAGCTGACAATTTACAATGTCATAAAGTTCCAGTTTCACAATACAAAAAGGTTAAGATGAAATTGAGTATCGTCTGTTGCAATGGGTGGAACTTTACCCAGCTCTAGCGAGACCTCCCGTGTGAACTCATTCTACCGGGAAAGTGACACTTAAGAGTAAAAGCAGAAGCACAGAAGAGTGTTATTTAAAAATCCTCATGTCAGCCTCTTCTCTATTACCTGAAAGGCCATCTTCAATTTGGCAGGCAGTCTCTCTCTGACAGTAACAAGCTGAAAACATGGTGCTCTAAATCTGAGTAGAACCTAAAGCCTGTAGTATTTTAACTCTTGCCTAACACAGAAATGCCTTCCAAGTAACCTGATTCTGTTTATGTTATGACATCATCAAAAACAAACCTCAATACTTCTGAAAATGAAGTCAAATGGTTTGATGTTGGCTTTTATAAAGAAAACATCTGAAGCCAGGTGTTGGTGGCACACGCCTCTAACCCCAGCACTCAGAGAGGCAAAGGAAGGTGGACCCCTGGGAGCTCATTAACCAGCCTGGTCTACAGAGTGAGTTCCAGGACAGCCAGAGCTACACAGAAAGATCCTGTTTTTTTATTTAAAAAAAAAAAGAAAAAAAAAAGAAAGATCTGAATGCCTTACAGTACTGTACTAAATCATGAGAGAAAGCAGATATATTTTTACATTGTGTTCTTTTACATAAAAATGTTTAAAATTCCTGTTTGTATAGAATTCAAAACTAGCTTTAGATAATATCTCATAACATGAGTCTTTAAACATTTTTTTATTTTGATTCTTGCTTGGCAAAGTTAAGATTAAAATAAATAACAATAAAAGTCCTCCAGCCCAAATGTAGAGACCCCAAAGTAACCTAAAAGTGATGAATGTGTGTCCCCTGCCCCCAAGCAGAGGCTCAGACAGTCCTACTCCCCAGGACCACTGCATTACAATAGGTAAAATAATCTGCTTTTAATTTCATCAAACATTTTCTTCATGGAAGTCCTTAAACAAAAACAGTTCAATTTAAAACCAAACCACTCAAAAGTGGGCAATAGCCCTGACCTAATCTATATCTCTGTCACAAGTACTTTCACCCACACTGCACCTAGTCATCTGGTCTTGAATTCTATAAAAACTGTAATTTAAGATCTTTTATATAAAAATGTAAAAATACATCTGCTTCTTCTCATGGTTTAATACAGTACTGAAAGGCTTTCAGATGTTTTCTTAATAAAAATCAACATCAAACCAAATCTTAGCTTTATTTTCAGAAGTACTGAAGTTTGCTTTAGAAGCTGTCTCATTCCACCTATTTCCATTTCCACAAAATGGAGTTCTAATAAAAAAATCTGTACGTTATTTGGTCCATGGCAATTTGGTGTGTACATAATGCCTATTATATCAAACTTTTATTGCATTTAAATTTAGCTGTAATTTTATGGGTAAAATTTAATCTAGTGTTTTTATCTCCTCCTTTACAGCAGTGTCGCCCATGTAAGCAGGTCAGGGAGCAGTGTCCCAATTTCTGGCACTGCAAAGCCAATTAAACAGTCCCACAAAGCAACTGACATCAATGTGTTTTCCACTGGTCAAGTCATTATTAAGATTCTAGAAGTTCCTTTTGCAAAACTTGCCTTTAAGATTCTTCTTCCTAATGTCATCACATTACTTCTACTTGTTCACTGCGTGATCTTTCTTCAGGTTGAATCTGTGTCTGAGTAAGAAAAGTGCTTTTTTCCTGAAAAAGCGGGTTTGAAGTTTCAGTGTCAGAGCTTCCGTAGAGGTCCAGGCTCAGCCTTTCAGTAGGTCTCAGAATCAGAGTCGTTGAGCTCGTCCACATCAGTATACAAGTACTCCTGTTCCCCACCAATGTTGTTGAAACTGCAATAGGAGCTAGGTTCATTCCTCATGATAGGCAAGGCTTCAAAGCTAACTGTTTTTGAGGTGTTGGTGTAACGGTTAATGGCATTGAACGTCAGGGATGACAACGGGCTACTTGATGAGACAGGCATCATGGTGGCTAAAATGAGAGCCAGGCAGTCAGCCACGTCCTTATTGGGTGCACAGGCCAAAGCTGGGGTATAACCTAGAATTGAATTTAATATTTAAAATTTAGTAACATACAAGCCACAAAGCATAAGACAGCAATTCTAATGGTCTTTAGCTTTACACATAGATCCTATGGCTGATAACAAATTCTTTAGGTAACAAATTCTTTAGGCAAATTGATACACAACTTTGTAATAAGCAGAAAGAGACAAAATGATAAAAATGTTGGGGTACAAGGAGAGGTTTCCTACTAAATAACAGAAGAGGAAACTAAAGCCTCCCAATGGATACTTTGTCCAACATCTCACAACTCCCACATATTCAAACCAACTCAGAAAATAGAGGGCAATATGGAGAAAAGGAAAACCCCAATAAACACACATTCGCCATTTTAAAAGAGTGAGTCAAAGCTTACCATAAATTCGTACTTGTTTAAGTCAACTTTTAATGCTGAGCATCTAGATGTATAATTATATGAATTAAACAGTAAGGAGATGCTCACTAACTACACACCAAATGAATGACAGTAGGTAAACTTTTCTTAACGTGTGTGTCTATCAGCCTCAGATGAAGATGGCTCAGTATGTAAAGTACCTTGTAAGCACGGGAACTTAGGTTCAATCCTTGCTCCCGTGTAAATAAACCAGCTACAGTGGTATGCACTTACAACTTTACTGCTAAAAAGGTAAGTTCCTAGGACTTCCTGGGTAGACACATCCATGTAAGAAAATGATAAACTAAACTAAATGTTTAAAGCCCAAACCTAAGATAAGTATTTCCTTTTATTTTAGCAGAAATCCTTCCTCAGACATAAAGTGCCCCAACACCAAGGATCAATGGGAAAACCACGGGGAAAGCATGTAGTACCTTATTTGGCAAAGAACTAGCCTATGGATGGAGTGGGAGAGAAGATGGTGTAAGTAACAGAGTGATGACAAGTTTCAATTATTCCATATGATGGTTTGGTTTTTATTTCTTTTAAGCCACGTGGACTCAAAAAGTGCCAATGCCACAGATGTCTTGAAATTTTAATCTGCAGCTTTATTTACTGTTGCACTGTTTTTCATATTACTATGTTTGCATTTTACCACCCACATACATGCGAATTTTAAGGAATTAATTTGTTTTTAATGCAGAATGATTTATTACATACCAAATATTGATAAAGCCACCAGCCAAAGAACAACACAAAAGCGACTATTACCACAAGTACTACAGAGCTTCTCCTCTTTCACAGGGATAATCACTACCCTGACCTTTTCTTGTGGTGACTATTTCCTTGTTGCATAGTTTTTGTTTGTTTGGTTGGTTTTTGTTTTTTCAAGACAGGGTTTCCCTGTGTAGCCTTGGCTGTCCTGGACTAGTTTTGTAGAACAGGCTGGCTTAGAAGCACAGATCCACTTGCCTGTGCTCTCCTGAGTGCTGTGTTATTTATTTTTTGAACCAAATGTAAGTGGAAGCATATAGCATACAGATTTTTAAATCTGACTTCTAATACTGTCACAGGCAACTATAGTAAGATAATTTTTGCTGCTGTGCAATATTTCATTATATGACCATACCACAGTATATATATTTAACTACTGGGCATTTGGCTATTTCTACCTTTTCCTATTTTCATATCATCATTATTAAGAATTATTAGCCTTCATGATTAAAATTAAAAATTTCCCTTGTAAAATTACCATTTTGTTACCTATCAAAGGGAACAACTAGCTGACTACTCTGAAGGACTGCAGAGATGACTGGAGGATGAACATGATTTAATTAAATTACTTCCTCAAAATGCCTCTGTGAGTGCGTATCTTTCAAAGGTTCTTTTGAAAATGTGAAGGTACCAGCTGTTGTCACCCTGAGGCTGGCAAACTTAGAAGCCAAACCATTAGAGAGTACAGAGTGCCCTGAATGGGCAGTATTTGTAGAAAGAATATGACTGCAAACAGAAGCCTCTCTTCCATATGAGTTGGTGTGGTTAATGAGAAACTCCTTGAGAACATTCCATGAATATGTAACATGTTCTTTCTTCTTCAGAAAACTCATCTCAATACCTCTAACCCCATTCTTGGGAGTGAACAAAGGCACAGAATATACTGGCCCCTTCATCTTGGCTTTTGTTTTCCAAGACAGGGTTTCTCTGGGTAGCCCTGGCTGTCCTGGAACTCCTTCTATAGCCCAGCTGGCCTCAAACCTCAGAGATCTGCCTGCCTCTTGCCTCTCGAGTGCTGGCATCAAAGGAGTACGGCACCACTGCTTGTCTTGTCTTTATTTAGTCTTCAGAACATATTTAGTCATCAAACTGTCATTTCAAGACTAATTTACAACTACTAGTATACACAATCATAAAATGAGATTGGTATTTATTCAACTTGTCAACTAAAACCATTGGAGACCTTCATCAACAGGTTTAGTATCCTTTTCTCCTCTTTCCCTCCACCCCCACCCGCCCTGTCCTGGATATACTGACCAGGCTGGCCTTAAACTTAAGAGATCCGCCTGCCTCTGTCTCCTGAGTTCTGGGATTAAAGGTGTGCATCGTCATGCCTGGCCTCTTTTTTATTTTGCATAAATAAATAAATAAATAAATAAATAAATAAATAAATTGATTAATTAATTCTTGGAAATAGTCAACAAAGACCTACGTATCATAATGTGGCCAAATATTAATGTTTTTATTTCTACATTTTAATCAATATGAGTAGCTGCATTCCTAGAAATATCTATATTTTGCTTTTGGGCTTCAGATCTATATGTTTACTTACTTAGTTTCACTTAGCTTTCCATATGTCCCCAAATGAACTTCACTCTTTCCCCTGTATTCTTGGCTCAATGACACTTTAGAGAGTCATCCATACAAGCCTCCCAAGCCATAGTGGATATGACTTCACCTACCCTATCTCTCCTTTATACCAAGTCCCAAAGAACCTATGATTAAACACTTTGCCATTCCAAGTCCCTTCACCTCAATAGTGATGGCCACCTACACCTCTAAGTCTTATTTCCCATTCTAGTCTTGCTGCCCCCTTTCCAATGCTTGGTCTCCTAAAAACTTAATCTAATGTTTCTACTTATCTCAAGTTCTCTCTCAACAGGCTTACTCTTCAGTTTAAAAGGTTCTCTCCCATACTAACACAGAAACCTGCAACTGGCCACTGTGCAGTGTGAGGCTTTGGGACATTTAATACTAAACGGGATCTCTTCACCAAACCTCTCTCCTTAAGGCTCAAGGCTCTCTGTGGAAGAGGAGGGGGGGAAAGGCTTTAAGATCCATGATCCACAAGAGACAGATGACTCCAAGCTCCCATCTCTACCAAAGAAGCCATCTACAATTTATAACCACTGGCGAAAGAAAAAACAAAAGTCAGTCTTCTCCACTAGAGTTTCACTGAGTATATTAACCACACTTCAGGGCAGGCCCCATGTCCATATGAGTAGTTGGCCAACAACTATTATTTCTGTATTTTAAAATAATTTTTAAAATTTCTGTGTATTTTAAAATATTTTATAGACTTTTGTCTCATTTTGCTTTGAACTTTAAATGTTACTGGTCATTTTGTACGTCTGTGTTTCCTATTGAGAGAAAAAAAGAGAGAGAATGAATGAACATAAAATTGGGTGGGCAGGAAGGTGAGGAGGACCTGGGAGAAACTGGGAAGGGAAAAACGGTCAAAATACATGGAAAAAAAGAAAAAAAAAGGTTCCCTCCCAACTTCTGCTGCTTTGGAATATCTTACCTGATCTTTTAAGGAAGAGTCAAGACTCTTTAATGTGCCTTTATAGGGAGTAGACTGACATACTTAGTCCACGTCTCAGAACTTACATAGTTTTGACAAAATTACACATGCAACAGACATCCACTGAACCCCCAAACTCTTCTAACACCTAGAAAACATCAGTGAACACAGATGGCAAAGATTCTCTGCTCTTAAGGAGTGAATGTTTATTCTCATGGAGGGGATACACTCCACCATGAAAAAGGCACATTATACTCAGAAAGTTAGGCAGTAAAATAAGAAAGAGACGAATAGGTTGACTGGGACTGAGATACATTAGAAGGGTTAAGCTTCTTGGAGAAGATGAAATTTGAGTTATGATCTGAAACAGGTGAAGGGTTTAGTCAAAGAACATCTGTAGAGCAGAGTGTTCCAGGCAGAAAACTAAAACAAAGATTATAATGCATGTGCAGATTCTGTGCTGGCGGAGCTGGAGGGGCAAAGCAAAGCAGAAAGGACAGGGGCCAGAAACCAGCTCAGCAAGGACGCAAGAGTGGGGCACTCTGTGGGGATCACTGTGAGAACTGTGAATAAGCTGACAGTAGAAACATTTTCACGTGTTTTAAGAATTACCTGTGAGGGTAGCCAGCCGAGAAAAAAGGCAGACAGATGGACTCACTTTAAAGGAAGAGTCAGTAGCTTTCACTGTACAGTGGGAACGACAGGGTAACCATGGACAATTCAAATCCCTGCCTCGAGCTATAAGAAGGGAACTGTCTTCAAGTGAAATCAGGATGGCTGTCGGAAGGGTAAGTTTGAAGTTGGTGAGGAGAAATGTTGACAATTCTATTTATTAGACATCTATATTGTCTTATTGATTATGCAGCCAGACAGATAAAAGAATGCAGACACTGGGGAAGGTGTGGGCTAGCAATAAACACTTAGGAAGTCTCAGCAAATAATTTTCAGAGTCAAGGGTTAGAGTCATCTAGAGGGTGGTAAATTGGACAGAGAAAAAAACAAACAAGGACTACAGACTTGAGAGCCCTCCAACATTTGTGTGGAGTCCCTAAAAGCCAAGTAAAGAAAGTTTACCAAGAAAAAAAAAAAAAAGAGTACTCACATACCAAAAGCTGACCTGCCAAGTGAAATAAAAACTGCCTTAACACTGTGGAGAACCATCAGGTACCTTCATGAGAAGAGTTCTACAGTGAGGTGGGGACACAGGCCTGCCTACAGAAAGCCAATTCTTGAGTAGCTCTGCTATAGTGGAAGACTGAATTACAGCAGCAGCTAGAAGCACTAATGTCTTTAGGTTATGGGAGAGGCTTGGGGGGACAGTTCAGTGATAGGGTACTTGCAGTACTTGAGTCCAATACAGCACAGAGTGATACTAACAAGGAGTAATCGTTAAAGTGACAGTCTCTAACAGGAAAAATGTGACAGAATCTAATTTAAGAGTAGAAGAATCGGCTGCACCTAAGAACATGACGCTTAGTAGGGCCTTGGTAAATATTTGTTGAAAGAACAAAATCTTTGGCTATCAAAATGATTAACAGTGGTCACCAAATAGGAAACATCAATTTGGTTTAATTGAAAATAGGTGAATTCAGAAGTTCACCTATCACACATACATTTATTTCACTTGCTCTCATTTCTCTACTACAAAGAACTCAATATTAATTTCAGCCTTGTTCTTTGCCCCATCAAAAAAACACCAAACTTCATTTCTCTTCAAAGATGTACCATCAAGAGATACACTCTAACCAAGATGCTGGCCAAGGGAAAGGGTGCACAGAGCCTACTTACCATTTTCATCGACAGCAAGTACACTTGCTCCTTTCCCCAGAAGCTCTTGAACAACCATTGTTAGCCCGTTTCGGGCAGCAACATGCAGAGGTCTGTGGGAAAAAATTGTACAGATATGTGCAGTGCACACACAGATACACACCTGGCTGCCAAAGAACATTTGGCCAAGTTGTGAAGACCTAGAGATACAAACCTGAGACAACCAGTTCTCAATCAATGAATGTGGGAGGGACAGCAGTGCCTCCACAGAAAGCTTAGCCTTGGTCATCAGTAGCAGTTTCCTGACCTCATCAAACTCACTGCACCTTCCAGGACTCCTTATTTAAAGAGTTAACCAAATGAACTATGTGTGTGTATGTGTATAAATTTCTTGTATTTGAAGTTATAATTACATCACTTCCTCTTTCCTTTTCTTCCTCTAAGCCCTCCCATATACTCCTCTTTGCTCTCTTTCAAATTCATGGCCTCTTTTTCTCAGGGCTGACCAACGGTATTAGATTAATGTGCTCTTTCTTGCTCTCAGCATTCCACAGGTACAGTGGTAGTTCTTCCTAAAGGAGCTGAGGCCTCCTGGGCTTATCCTAGTCCACTTTGAGATGGCTATTGCTGTCCTTGTTTATGTCATATTTAGGCAGTCATTTTGGCAAGACTTTATGGGGGTAGTTTCTGACCTTACCACCAAACAGTCTCACAAAAAAATTCCCTGACTCTGGCTCTTACCATCTTTTAGCCTCCTCTTCCACAATGTTCCTTAAATTTTAGTTGCAGTAGTGTTTTATAGATGTATTCACTGGGAGTGGGTGAGCTACAGTCTTAACTTACTGTTTTAAGAAATGAAGTTAACAAATACACAATAAAAGCCATGAAGTGCAATATCAAACATTCTGATAATCTTTAAAAAATGTTTACTGGCTCTGTGACCAATATTTGGACCTTTGAGAGATTTGACTGAACCCAGAATGTGAGCTATTTCAAGCTTAAAACAAAACAAAACAAAACGGGTACTGAGGGAGGATGACGGGAGACATGGGCCTAAGAGCTCAGTCGAAACCGGAAACAAACCAAACAAACCAAAACCCCCCCGAGTGGCGGCGGCACACACTTTTAGTCCCAGCTCTTGGGAAGCAGAAGCCAGCCCGGTCTACAGAGTGAGTTCCAGGACAGCCAGGGCTACAACAGAGAAACCACCGTGTCTCAAACAAAACAAACCCTCAGTCAAACTCAAGGCTCACTGCTTATGGAAGAGGCTGTTTCTCTCTGAAACCTCTTTAAGCTTAGCAAGTACACATATACACATACACACATAGCTTCTTACCTCATTTATAGTATTATGAAATGGCACTTTTCAGATGATTTTGATAATACACAGAATAAGCATTATCTTCCTTTAGAAAATTATGAATAAGAAATTCATTATCACCAATGTTGTAATAAAGTTTCAGTTCAAAAATTTTTTAAGTATTAGAGCTTTTAGTTGTATTATTTCAGAAATGATGTCTGACAATTGTAAAAACTATTCTTTAAATAGTTTCTGACTGGTCTATCCTATTCGTCACATTCTTTTTTTTTTTTTTTTAAAGATTTATTTATTTACTATTTATATAATATCCTGCCTGCATGTGTGCCTGCTGACCAGAAGAAGGCACCAGATCTCATTTTAGATGGTTGTGAGCCACCATGCGGTTGCTGGGAATTGAACTCAGGACCTCTGGAAAAAGAGCCAGTGCTCTTAACCCCTGAGCCATCTCTCCAGCCCCGTCACATTCTTAAAAAAGTACATTTGTTCTTTTTTAAAATTATAGAGGTCACTAAGTTTAGCTAGACACTCAAAGTACTCACGTTTGCAAGGCTGCGTTGGTTGCATTGATGAGGTTTCTATCTGTTATCTTTTCCAGTATTAACAAGGCACTAGTTTCATGACCCTAAAATTGTGGCAAATAGCTCTTAAAAAACATCACACTATTAATAATAAACATAAATCCAACCATTTCTAACATATGTACAGTAGTACACACATACCACAATTTTTCTAAGCTAATGTCTGAAGTATTTATTTACTCAAAGGTATCAGAAGAAGAAGAAGAAGAAGAAGAAGAAGAAGAAGAAGAAGAAGAAGAAGAAGAAGAAGAAGAAGAAGAAGAAGAAAGGTCTGTAAGAATCAAGTGTTAAGCTTATGTTTCAAAACCTAGTAAGCCAATACTCCCCACTAACCCCACCCCACCCCACCCAAGAAACTCAGTGTTAGTAATCACTAAGTTCGCTTCCTACTTCTATTCATTTTAATGAACTGGAAAACTTAAAGCCACTCAATAGTAACCATAAAAATACATCCTTAGACTATATACGTACCTTGCCACAAGCCAAATGAAGGGCGGTGTTTTTACTCTTATCTTGTAAAGTCAGATCTGCACTGGCACTGCTAACCAGCATCTCTGGAAGGAAAAAGCACATCAATTCTTATGTTTATGAACATGTTTTTTTAGATTACCAATAACTCACTGTAGAGAAATGAAGACAAAAAAGCAAAAAAAAGATCCCTCTTGCAAATAATTAATTACAAGAAAAACACTATATTACCTATTACCATATAATTATGTGGAACTTTTATATTTTTAAGCAAATCAGATAGTAGAAAAAATATTTAACATTTTGGAGTGTTAAGAAATTTCAAACAGTGTTTTATGTGCTCTGGATTTATAGAACTTATTTAACCCTCACATAAATCTTTTAAAGTAGATGCTGTCGTTTTTCTCATTTTGCAAGTAAAAGAACTGAGGGAGGTCATTTAATTAGATCTAAGACTTAGACTTATGCAATATGATTCCAGAGCCAATGTTATTAAACCATGAGGTTAAACTAGTTTGATAAAGCTTTTCAGCCATTAAGTCTAAAATGAAAATGTGGAATGGTGAGATAATTCATGGAAGTCAGAAGGGCTGGGAATCTAAATTACACACATAGAACAAAATTAGTCTTTAAAAAAAAATCATCGTGGGTTGTACCTTACTACCTAGCCCAGAGCAGCCTTACACTTGTAATCTTTTGACAGGCTCTTGGGCGCATACTAAGCCGGGTTCTAAACCATGTCTCTTTTCTTATGGAGAGACTATGCAGTCAAGGCTAGGCCTGAAACTATGGCAGTTTTACTGCCTCAGCCTTCTCTAGTTTCTTTACCAACTGTATTCGTTTGTCCGTTTTCTGCAGCCATCATGAGAGGTGTTTTTCCAGTAGAGTCCACAGAATTGACTTGAGCATTATGGCTGAGCAGCAACTGTAAACACTCTACATGGTCTGTGAAGGCAGCAGCATGAAGAGGAGTTCTGGACAGAGTGAAATACACAATAAAAATTAAATGGCACAGACACTGAAAAATTACTCCCTAACTTAGAACAAATTTTCAAGGATTTACAGACTACGTTATGAAAGCATTGTGAAGAAACGAATAAGCTCAATGGAACTAATTTCTAGTTTAGAAGTGTATTCTCTACATAATCTAAACAATCTTAAACTATAAGTTGCCTAAAATAAAGATGAACTATGTAACACTGTTAAAATAACACTGTATCGTTAAAGAAAACTTAAAGGAAATAAATGTTTACCTCTAATCTACTACTGCTCTTCCAGTCTTTAATCCAATTTAGAAAACTGTTAACTTTTCAAGCAATTTTCTCTGGGTTTAAAATCATACTTCTTAAAACAGAGTAACCTTCATATTTTAAAATAAAATGACAAAAAATTAAAATTCCCTAATAATGTGAAAAATTTAAGACTTGATAATAATTTATAACATCTGCAAAATCCTGTTTTTAATTAGTTATGAATTCTCTATAAGCTCTATAAGACAGTCAGTAGTCACCATTTTTTCTCTTATTGGAAGTAATAATGGATGTTACTAGTTGGAATCCTACCTTCCCTTTGAATCTGTGGCATTCACAATGCTGGCTCCTAAGGTATCAATAAGCATCTCAGCAGCACCTTCATTGTCATTAATCCTGGACAAAATACCAAGGAGGTCAGTCTCACAGTAATAACAGTCTTTCTTAAAGCAGCCCAATTTGATTTAGTATGGCTTTACTTACACAGCACAGTGCAATGGACTGAAAGCGTTTCCATCTATTTTCTGGAAAACATCCTGTTCTAAAAGTAGTTCCACACATGTCTCATGACCTAATAGGTGCATAAGAACTATATTTAATATCCAAGACATATTTGCAACAATCTCAAATACATAGAAGTAAGGAAAAAATTTTAGGTCCCTGCCCCAAACTATCTCCGCTCTTTAGACCGTAACTAATGATCTCAAAAGCTCTAGAAATTTTCTAGGCATGTAAAGCTGCCTGCATACACTTATTTGCCTTTTACAGTTCAAATGGAATGCTTTGTTCTGCAACTTTCCTTTTCAATTAATAAACTGTATATATCTTTTAATAAGAGCACACATAGGACAAGTTCCTAAAACATGGTATTGCAAAATAGGACAAATACACTGACTGTTGAGAGAAGTAGGGAGATAAGTTTTTAAAAAAGCAACCTTAAAACCAAACCGAAAAAAACCTAACAAAACAATAAATCCTAACCAAAAATTTCAGATTTTGTTAGCCTGAGAGTTAGTTCTCTCTATCATATGGATTCCTAGGAACCAAATTTAGGTTGTCAAGCTTGGTAGCAAGTACCTTTACTTGCGCCATTTTGTAGGTCCCTCAAAAAGTTACTCCTGTAAAGAGTTTTAAACTTTTCAGTTCCTGTTAACAATGAAGACATTATCAATATCTGTACACCCCAAACCCTGAGAGTCACTGTCTGAACTGGGTATGGACTACTTCATCTACATTTCCAGGAACCAGCACTGGGCAGGACCAGGCTGGCACTCTCAGGACCTCTGTTAATGTTTCAGAGAGCGACTGCTGAGGGCGCTTAGGAGAAGTAAAAAGGCTGATTGACTTTTGAAAGTTACAAATGAAATAAGCAAAATACTCAAAATTATATTTATATAAGCATATGACTATGTCAACTGAAATTTTAAACTTTAAGTTTATTAAAGTTTATTAATTCTTTTCTAAAACCAGGTTATCATTTCATTTTTAGAAAAAAGCTTGTTTGATTTTATTGGAGTATTTCTATTTTCTGTATAAAACTTACTAACCATAGTAAAACCATTCAATATATTTCACTTTCATAATGTCAAAACTATAAGGCAGGCATTTGGCTATAAATACGTCATTAATTTTAGACTGTCTGGTCTCTTATTCCATTGACTAACATCCATTTCTTCCAGTTCAATTCAGAATCACTAAAATTTTGCTTGTCTGAAGATCAGACACTTTTTTCTTTTAATGGCAACCAGGCATGCAGTGTGTGCAGAATTCTGTTTCTGATACAGAATGTACTTAGGAAGGCCAAGTTCAACAGTGACAGGGTAGGTAAAGCAGTCCACACACAGACTTGGTAAGAAATGTAATAAGGGCCTGGAGAGATGGTTCAGGACCCGGGTTCAACTCCTAGCACCCACATGGGACCTCACAACTGTGTGTAACTTCAGTTCTGACACTTTCATACCAATGCACATAAAATAAAATTAAATAAGTTAAAAAAAAAGATTCCCTGCACTCTGCCCAAAGTCTGGCCATAAGTCTCAGAATCTTCTTTGATACCCTGCAGGGTAGAGCCTTTCAGAGGCTCTCTGTCTCAGGCTCCTGACTTGTTCCCTGTTTTCTCCTTCTTCTCAAGTGGGAAAAAGTAAGACCGGGAGAGGACAGGAGCTCTACAAGGAGAGCAACAGAACCAAAAAATCTGGGCACAGGTGTCTTTTCTGAGATTGATACTCTAACCAAGGACCACGCATGGAAATAACCTAGAACCCCTGTACAGATGTAGCCCATGGGAGTTCAGTGTCCAAGTGGGTTCCCTAGTAATGGGAACAGGGACTGTCTCTGACATGAACTGATTGGTTTGCTCTTTGATCACCTCCCCTTGAGGGGGAGCAGCCTTACCAGGCCACTGAGGAAGACAATGCAGCTACTCCTGAGGAGACCTAATAGACTAGGATCAGAAGGAACGAAAGGAAGACCTCCCCTATCAGTAGACTTGAGGAGAGGCATGCGTGGAGAAGGGGAAGGGAGGAAGGGATTGGGAGGGGAGGAGGGAGCTATAGGGGGGATACAAAGTGAATAAAGTGTAATTAATAAAAATAAAAATAAAAGAAATGTTATAAGATAAAGTAACTCTCCAAAGAACAAATAAATTCTCTACCTTAGGAACATAGTACTGTGTGATTATTCTTCCCCAATGGTTAATTGTCGCTGATACATTAAAAAAAAAAAATCAGTCAATAAAATATTCTGCTTTAGCCAGATGGTGGTGGCACAGGCCTTTAATCCCAGCACTTGGGAGGCGTGGCAGGTAGATCTCTGAGTTTGAGGCCAGCCTGGTCTACAGAGTGAGTTCTAGGTCAGCTAGGCAGACAGAGAAACCCAATCTCAAAAATAATAATAATAAAAAAATAAAAAAACATTGCCTTACAAGTTGATCTCACTATTTTTTTGAATAAAATTCACATCTGTGGATACTTTCTCAGTACATCAGACTTATCATTAAATATCAATCCAAGTGAGTTTAAAGGAAAAATGTAAAGGCTTATCTCAAGTACTTTTGAAAATTAGTGACCTGTTTTTGGCAAGATAAAGAACAGGAGTAAAGTACAGAGTATAGATTATTCTCTTAGCCTTTCTACTAATCTTATATCTTAAGATTATAAATCTTAAAACTATGCCTTATAAATAAGCTATTGTTACCAGCACCAAAATGTATTATGAACTGCTTGTTTTCATGTAGTACCTAGTGGGCAGGCCCTCAATGCAGGTTTTTATCTGATACTTAACCATTGTAGCAAGCCCAGTGAAGTGCTGTATACCCATGATTGTCTACTACGGCTGGATTTGCATCCACAGATGCTGCCGACTGCAAAAGGGCTCCAAGAACTCCAATGTGTCCACAGGCAGCTGACAAGTGTATAGGTGTCCGGCCCCTGCTGTCCCGTAGTAAGCACTTAGCACCATGTTGAAGTAATGCATCTACACATTCTTCATGGCCTGTAACTGCCTGCAAAAATAATTTGGGTGTATTAAATATATTATGGGGGCATCACTATGGACCAACTTTAGGTTGATTTTGGCTTACCCCTCTATGCAATGCTGTCCTTCCCCATTTATCTTTGGCATCTACATTTGCTCCTTTGTTCAGTAGTGAATATACACAGTCCGTGTGCCCATTGAGAACAGACAGCATGAGAGGTGTCCTGAACAATAACAGAATGAGGTTTAGTTCTACCACTTATAATACCTTATTTTCTATGTATGCATTTTTGTGACATACCATTTTTCAGTTACAAGCTTTGACATACTTACTAAAATAGGGACCAAAGTATTAGAATCTCGTATTTTAGCAGCATTCTAAAAGGAAGGTGTAGTGGCGCATGCCTGTAACCCCAGCATTAAAAAGCATGAGGTGTGAGAGTGTGGGAGGGAGGCCTGGGCTATATAATGAGACGCTGTTTCAACAAACAAAACAAAACAAAACAACCCAAAATTTAAAAATTATTGAAACTTACTGCCCATTTCCATCTTGAATATCTACTGCATTCTGTGGTTCTGCATTTCCTATTAATAACCGTAAGCATTCTGAGTGACCATTTGTTGCTGTAGAGTTAAAAAAATTATAATAATTTTAATATACATAGTAAACCAAAAATCATCTTAGAATAAGCACATCTTTTAGAATATAATTTTGGGATAATTTCACTGAATTCAATAAGCAGAAGAACAACACCTGTATACAAAGCAGGTTTTATACTATAGTTGTTATTAAGGGAATCATATCTGTTCACAGCAAGCAGAATGCATACCTGACATTTATCCCTTCATCATCCTCCATGCTAACAGAACCCTCATTTTATTAGCTTGTCAATAGAAGTGACCTGTCTCTAGCAAAGGGGTGCAATCAAGTCAACTATGTTAGACCAAGTCAGTCTCAGAGCAAGTCAATCATATTAAACATATTTTTTTCAACAGTGATTAGCTGCAAGGTTGAGTACAAGGGCCAGAATCAACCATTAAGATATTGAGAAGTCTAGAGAGCTTTTGGCAAATAATTTTAATTCTGATAATTCTTTTTCTGGCCTGATACAGTGGCACATACCTGTAATCCCAGCACTCAGCGAGGCAGAGGTAGGCAGATCTCTGTAAGTCCGAGGCCAGCCTGGCCTACAAAGTGCGTCCAGGACAGCTAAGGCTACATGAAACCCTGGTCTCAAACCTACCCTCCCCCCACCCAAAAAAGGGCCTCTTTCTACAATCACAGTTGTGGATGTGAAGCTGAAAAGCAGTGACATTCTGTGACACAAACGCAAAAGATAATAAGAATTTGACGGTGTGCTGACTGTGCTATTCTCTCAGATGAGACTAAATCCCTGTCAATTAGGACACACTGGTTAGGTGATTTAGAGCTGAAAGAGTTTCCAAGTGCACATACATAATAAATGACACATATTTCATAAAACATGTTTTTATATGCCCCAAAGCATAACTGGCAAGCAGAAGAACAACCTCTCCACCTCAATAGGAAGTTTTTAAAGTATGTTATATTCTCCTCCAAAATTCAGGTCCTGCCACATAATATATGGAAACATGTAAGTTACAAAGTGTTACAGAAAAAAAAAAGTAATGAGGGAAAATTAAGTGCCTAATTGCCTATATTACCTTGTTTGTTTTGTTTTGGAGACAGTCTCATGCAGCTTGGGCAAGCCTCAAATTCACTATTTATCAAAGAACGGCCCTAAACTTCTGCTCTTTCTGCCTCTACCTCTTAATTGCTGAAATTACAACCAAGTATCACCATTCTTTCTTCACGTGGTTCTGGGGGAGAACTGCTGACCTCTCTGCTTCCATCATTATACGCACATACTGCCATTCCCTCTTTTATATGGGTCTGGGGAATTGAACCCAGGGCTTCACACATGCTAGGCAAGTACTCTACCAGCGGAGTCACACTCTAGCCTTTCTACAGTACCTTTTAATCGTTATATGTTGTAACTAATAAGTTATAAAAACTTATCACTCAAAAGCACCCTCATTCAGTTTGTATGTTGAACTCTGACAACAGCACTTAGCTTAGTAATAAATAAGTATCAATATACCTGGGGATAGTTCAGAGAAATAGAATTTGGCCTACGATTAAAAAGTGTGTACTATTTATATTCAGTACACAGTAGCTACTGATGAGTGTTTTTGTGTTCTAAGTTTGATAACTACAATGCCACCATAGTATCATTGTGAGAAAACAATGTTAACCTTCAAGGAGGAGAAAAAAAAGTGCTTTCCCCATAGCATATAAGTAATAAGATGCTTCCCAAAAGATCTCTGATTGTGAAAGACATCTATAGAAACACAGTTTCTGGCTGGAGAGATGGCTCAGAGGTTAAGAGCACTGGCTGCTCTTTCAAAGGTTCTGAGTTCAATTCCCGGCAACCACATGGTTGCTCACAACCATCTATAATGAGATCTGCTACCATCTTCTGCCATGTAGGCGTACATGCAGGCAGAACACTGTGTGTGTGTGCAATAAACCGTTTCATTATGTGCGCGTTCTTCTATTTAATGGGTAGCACTTATGGTGCACTATATAGTCAAGAGTGCCTCAGAGCACTTTACCTTTCAAGAGTACACATGAATTATTATAGTGGTGGTTGCCTGTATTCCTAGCACTTGCCAGGGAGGCTGATGCAGAAAAATTGTCAGTCTGAGGCAGCCACAGGCTACAGACAGCTGAATTTTAAGCCAGTGTAAAGTGATGAGGCGTCTTAAAAAGGGGAGGAGAGGGAATGATAACACAGATGCTCCGTTTACAGCTTTAAGTTGCTTCTGTAAATAATCTGCAGTTAAAATATAATTTTGCGGTTATAGATTTTTATAACTCCATTCTTATCTTTAAAAGAAAATGACTTATTCGTACCACTTGATAGTTTTTATAAATGTATTCATTAGAGAGTTCATATCCTCATTAAAACATTTGTCTCTAAGCCTTGCCCAAATATTCAATAGTTTAAAAAAGTTGCTCTGAGAGGAACAGTGAATACTTTCTGTATTTCTATTATCTTCTGAAATGTATCCTTTTCCAAACAATACAAAAGTATAATTCGAATCATATATTTGGGTTGTTTCCTAAGGACCACTCCATAAACACAAAGTGAAGTGCAATGAGATCACAGAAAGACTTCGATTAAGACAAACACTTGACTCTCCCACCTCTCCTCTACTCCCCTGCCCCCAGCTGCCCTGGAACAACAGGCTGGCCTCTCACACGAAGAGATCCTCCTGCTTCTTCCTCCTGAGTGCTGGGATTAAAGGCATGTACCACCATCACCTGGTTTGACTACTGTTTTTCAATTGTATCAGTCTTGTTATTGAAAATGAGTACTGCCTTGTAGTAATTCCTGTAAAGATTTGGGGAATTTGTGTTTTCTACAGCTACACTGTTGCTATTAAGTCATTTCTAAGACTATCCCTCCCCCCAATCTTTTCCCATATAACAATAACTTGGTTATAGATCTCTGCATTTTTCGTACATTGGCAACTTTATGAAATTACAACTTTGGGTAGTTCTTGCAGAATTTAACATTTTGTAAAATTTTCTCAGTGTTTAATGTAGTACACTAGACTAGTAAAATAAGTAAAAATAATTATTAGGGCTGGAGAAATGGCTCAGTGGCTAAGTGCACTTGCTGCTCTTACATAGGACCCGGTTCCTGACAATAGTGGATGGCCCACAATCACCCATAACTCCAGTTCTGGGGGACCTGACACCTTCTTTTGGCTTCTGCAAGCACCAGGCACACATGTGGCACATATATACGAACATAACACCCATACATATGATTCAAGTAAGTCTTAAAAATAAAAAATATTATTTTTAAAACATTAACAGTTGCCATAATAGTACATTAATCTAAAATAACTTCCATTTTATGTTTTTTTAAAGTGTTGTCTTGCTGTTGTTTTTCCTTCAGAACACAATCACTTGACTAACAAAAAAAGTAAACACAATGACAGCAGCAGTATGAAAAGCACATTAAGATTATAAATGGCAAATCAAGTATATTTGGCATACCTGCTGCATGAATAGGTGTTCTCTTCAAAACGTAGTCTTTTACGAGGATTGAAGCTCCCTGATTAATAAGTACATCCACACATTCAACATGGCCCTTAAATGCTGCAAGATCTAAGGGTGTTCTACCACTACTATTTCTTACATCAAGATCTAACAAAGACTGTACCAACACTTCCAGCGCCTGGTGATGACCATGATAAGCCTAGAAATAAAAATATATAAATTAAAACAAATACATATTTATACCAACTCCCCAAGTAGGTCTTCCCCGACCTCTCAATTCTGGGGATTGAAACTAAGGGCTGCGTATGCCAGGTAAGTAAGGACGTAAGCAAGTTCTGCCACTGAGTTTCATGCCCCAAACCCCACTGCATTAGAAAATGTAGAGTAAGCAAATTCATCTTTCCATTGTTACATCTGAGATAGCGTGAACTTTTATATTGAGAAGCCAGAAAGTTTAAACCACAGATTTTGTAGTCATCACCAGTACTCTCCCATTAAGGAATACATAATCCATACATACAAAACCTCACATAGTAGGTGGTAACAATGCTTGAACCATGGATATGACATGAAGTCACTGGAACCTCTATCTGTAAGGCTAGGACAAGAAGGCTCATGCTCTTTATGAGCCCAGTCACTGTGACATTGACTCCTTGACAGAATTTCACTAGACAAGGACAGAAGGGTAATTTGAAATGAGTTGGTGCTCAAGTCTTGATTCTCAAATTAAAGCAACTACTTTTATTCCATGATGTGCCAAAGCTCAAACATAAGCAAACTTTCAGCACAAAAACAGTAAATTGAGATATGGTAGAATATTTATCAAGCATAGTGCTAACTATGAAAAACAGTAAGACTTAAAAGATTTGTCAGAAAAAAACAAGAGTTCCCTTTGTTACACAGCATCACAAGGAAGCTTTCCAGAAAATTCATTTACAAAAACCTGGACAGCAATGACATATATATTATTTACACTGGACAGGGGAGTGTATAGGGAGTAAAGCAATAAGCTTTCTTCAAAGGATGGTACAGCAGTATTTTTTTGTACAAAATGGCCAAAAAGTAGGCTGGTAAAATGGCTCTGTGTGCAATGGCACTTGTAATGCAAACCTGGTGACCTAAGTATAATTTCCAGAACTCATGTGAAGGTAGGACAGAATCAAGATCATTTATGAGATGGACTGAAATGAGGTACAAACAGACGGGTCAGGGTATCCACACTAAAAGAAGGAAAGAAAGAACCAGAAAGTACAAGCAGAGAGAAAGCTTGGCTTTGCTGAAGCCTGTATAGGAAGTTTAATTATTTACAAGCTTGACTATCTCAAAGATTTAGAGTGTAGACAACAGAATCTAGAATCATGTCCAACTGTGTTTAGTAATATAAAGTGAAACTCATGTTACTCCAAGAATGAGCTTTGAGAAATCACTGGACACAAAGAAGACAGTATTTAAACAAACAAACAAACAAACAAACCAACCAACAAACCAACCAACCAACCAATCAACCCCCAAACGGAGAGAAAAGGAAGACTAGAAATCATGATGCTTTGTTATATGGCTCTTCCCCTCATTACCTCTTCTACAGGGCCAAAGGAAAAAGCCTGTATGTCTAGTACCAATACATTGAGGAAGAAATATACTTTCCCTAAGCCTCATTCCAGTGTACCACTGTATCAGGTTGAAAAGGTGAGTTTAAAATAATAATAAAAAAATTATTTCAACTAATTTCTGAAGATCTCTTAGGATTAAATACTGCGGTGGCTTGAGTGTGAATGTCTCCGGAAGACTCACATGTTTGATTGCTAGACCTGAGGAGTGGCCCTGTTAGGAGGTGTGGCCCTATTGGAGGAAGTGTGTCACTATGGGGGCAGGACTTGATGCTCAAGCTCTGCCCACTGTGGGTAGAAGCTCTCCCTTCTGCTGCCTTCAGATCAAGATTAGAGCTCTCAGCTCATTCTCCAGCACCATGTCTGCCTGCACACTGCCATGCTTCCTACCATGATGATAATGGACTAGACCTCTGAAACTGTAAGCCAGCTCCAATTAAATGTTTTCCTTTATAAAAGTTGCCATGGTCATGGTGTCTCTTCACAGCAATGGAAACTCCAACTAAGACAGATATAAAATGCAAAAATTGCAATATGATCACATTTCACTGAACTTAATTACTCAAATCGCAAAACTGTGTCCATTTCAGTTTAGGAAAAACTAACACAGCTATACTGACAGCACTTACATAGCTGAGAGATGGAACAAGATAAGTGTCAACTGATAAGCTGACTGAACAAAAAATGCACTGTGCACATGCGCATATGTAAGCTCAAAAATTGAAGGAACTGTGTATTAAATTTATGGTAGTAGCTAGAGGAAGGGGAATATACACAGCTATTGTTTTAATGAATTTAGAGTTTCAGATTTTAAGACACAAAAGTTCTAGAGATCTAACACTATTAACAGTACTCTTAAGAGATGCTTAAGGAAGTACATGTGGTATAAATGGCTGTAATTGCAGAATATGGGAGGCTAAGAGGCGGAAAGATTTAGTCTGTCAGTGTTTAACCATATGCAAAGCAAAAATTAAGATAAAAAGTTTTAGAACATGTAAAAGAAACAAACAGATGACTAACTTCTAGTGATCCTAGTAAACGAAGTTCTATCATAACATCAGAGGTCATATAAATATCTGGCGATAGATCCTGGTCTTCTGATGATCATAGTCCTCCATCCAAATTTGTTTAAAAAATAAATTCTTTTAGTCCAGAGGAGCTGAGATGGGTTTTATTTATTATTGCCTAATCTCCTTGGCTTAGATTCCTCTGACTGGCACTCAGAGGAATCTGAAAACGGATAGGAAATTACAGAGCATGTAACCAAAATCCTACAGCAATGAGTACGTAGATGCAGTACTGACTCTACAGTTAGCCAGCACTCATGGCCACAAGCAAGCTAACACCTGTTGAAATTTACAGAAACTATGTGGTGTATATGACCTGCTTATCAAATTACAGTCCTACTAGGGCAGTACATTTTAAATTCAAATTCATATTCTTTCACTTGAAAGCAGGGCTTAAGGGAACCAAGGACCATCACTCAAAGATAAGTGAGAAGCAGATACCAAGAATTGCACTAAAGTTGTTTCTGGATTAAATCAGTTCTTAAAGTTTTAATTCTATGATAATGTCTAGGGTTCTATGCTGAGTTAACGTAAGTAGAGCTGTGTTGTGAACTAACTAACTGGCTATGAAGGTAGTACTTACAGCCAAATGTAAAGGGCTTATTGTTGCTCTATTATCTGAGTCACTCAACATGTCTGTTCCCGAGGTTTCCATTAACTGAAAGAATGAGAAGCATTAAAAATATTAGGAGAGACACTTAAAAATGTTAGAAATAATACTTTTAAGTATATCATAGCAGTTATTTCTCCCATCCCTCACTCCAAACCATATTAGAGTACATTAATAACTCAATAAATTCACAGGACAGGATAATCACAAAAGTATTGTTAAGAACCACTGACTCTGAGCTTTATCAACTAGGTGTTTGGGAAAATGTTCTTCTATCAGGTAAACACTTCCCCTTCCTGAACACACTTTCTTGTCACTGTCTTGGTCTCAGGGGTACTATGTGAAAACACATCTAACTTTATTCTAATGAGAACGAAGGAACATACTATTTTGAATGGTAGTATTCTATTTTGAATGTTATGGGGAAATCAATACTTACAACATCTAAAGGAGTTTCACTTGCAATCTGAAATAAAATTAAGAAATGACATTTTATGAAGTTATTCATATATACTAATATATTTGACATCTTTATTAATACAGGGCTTTGTTAATTTGTTTTAAATCCACACTTTGCCTCCAGAAAAGAAGTCTTTTACACAGATAATTAGACACTACACTAAACAACACATCTACATACACAGCCTAAGATTTTGGTCTAAAGAACCTATGAAATTATGGGTTATTTTTATAGTAGCACACTACATGATATATTAAATATGCTGACCATCTTGTATACCTTTCTTGAATTTTACTTTTTATCAAAGGGAAGCAATGCTTAATGTCGATAAAGGACACTTTAACCTGGAAGATCTGTAACACAGGAGTGTTTTAACTGGTTCTGAATGGTGTGTGTATTCCAAGGACAAGACCACAGTGAAATTCAAGCTTCCTTTGCAGAAGTAGACTACCCTTCATTAGGAAGAATTGAGAAATGAAAGGACCTTGCAGAATTCTCTAAACATATGGGAAAAATCTAACTCTATCAGGGGTTCTCATTTTTATTTTTCAAGTAAGATACGGTTATAACTTTACAAGAAATATGGACACTATTTATTTAAAGGAATAGACATAAACACAATATAGCTAGAGTAGACTATTAGGAGGTTTTGGAGGTTGGTAGTATATAGCTGTTCATGTGTGCTTGCATGAATTGAGTCCCAGCACACACAAACAAGGTGTGATGATACATGCCCAGGATTCAGGGAAAGTTCAAGGTCATCCTCTGCTACATAGTTAGTTTGAAGCCAGCCTGGCTATATGTGACTGTCTCAAGAAACACAACATGATTTTAGGAGCCTTCTTCAGAGATTTATCTGGTTTTGTTTGTTTTTGAGGCAGTGTCTCAGTACGTTGTTCTGGACTCAAGCCAGTGTCTTGTCTCCCATCTAGGACTACAGGGGTACACTGCTGTGCCTGAGTCCCCCTCAAGAGACTACTGTCATTTAGACAATATCTCATGGGAGCCCAGAGTAGCCTGGACCTTATACTCTTCCTGCTTTAGCTTTTCAAGGACTAAGATTACAGGTATGTGCTGCTACACTGGGCTCAGGGATGTTATTTTTTTCTTTTTCTGAAAGGAAAAGAGGAGAGTTATCTTATTGAAGCAACCTTGAATTTAAGAGGTAAAAGAAGTTTGCATATGTTAAAAACAAAACTGAATGTTTTCTGGACCATTTAGCCATGTTACCAAACTACGAACTCACACTAGTCCCACCATGAGAATTTGGGAGTCTTACCAACTGAAGACATAGACGGTGGCCATATGCAGCTGAGTAATGAACTGCATTGTACCCTTGCTTGTCCCGGATCCCGGGATTTGCATCATTTCTTAGTAAGTATTCCAGGCACCTATACAGTAACAGCAAAATGAAAGTTCTGAAATTTACATTTAAATACTTTATTATAAAAAATACTGCCAAACAAACAAAAAAAAATCACACGCCAAAACTAACCAGACCCAAAGACTATAAAACCCAATAAACTTTTCTAAACTGTAAGAATAACCATTTGGAATGGAAACTGCGGGGTTTCACACTGGATTTTATATTTTTAGTGTCAAATACATTTTTAGATACTAATCCGCATTCATTCATTCATTCACTCGGAACAAGGTATTTATGAATGTATTAGAAATACGGTGTCTCTATCTAATTCTGGCTGTCCTGAGCTATAGGCTGTCTGAATGTGAGAGATTCTTCTGCCTTTACCTCCCACCATACTTTACCTTTCTAACCACATTTTAAACCAATGATTAAATACTGGTAATTATTATCTTGTTACTAAAACTTTATATCCATGATTACATAGAAATATTATATCCAAACTATAATTGCTTGTTTTTTGTTGTTAACTTTATTACGCTTTTAACAGGGAAAAGGCTCGTTTACATAATTATTTGGGAAGAAGTCTAAACAACTACTAGTTTCATACAATGGAGCTATGTCAGGTACATTTGTGCATTTGATCTAAATCTCTAAAGTCTTAATTTTGTTTCAAAAGTACAGGATAAATTAATGCATAAAAACTGTATGTAGCTGTAATACTAATGCTTTTGTGCTTGACAGATTTTCAGGCTACAAGGTATCTAACAATATAAAACTCTTAAAAGTTACCAAACTATAGCTGGTGTACTGTTTCATAAGCTGCTAAGCCATATACAACAGATTTGCACACTTCTGTCTATTAATATTACTCAGAAGCATGGTTTCTGACAAGTGAAGCAGTACTCTGTTGAGATTAACCTTGGCTCACAAGGGTCTTTGAGTACTAACAGACGGCTAAAAGATCAAAGGTGTGTGGGGGTGTGGAGAGGTGTTATTTGCTCATTCAGATAATAAGGGTCAATATACACTCATAAGATGGCCAGAAACAGGTTTTTAAAAGACAGGGTTCTCTGTGTAGCCCTGACTGTCCTGGAACTCACTCCGTAGACCAGGCTGGCCTTGAAGAGATATGCCTACCTTTGCCTCCTGAATGCTGGGATTAAAGGCAAGTGCCACTACCACTTGGTAATACAGTTCTTGATACCTTAGCTCTGTAGATTTAAAAAAAATATTTTTTTTATTTTTAATTATGTGTGTCTGTGTGTAGGCATGCACATTTTGATGCTAATCCTTATTTCTTTTCTTTTTCAATTTATGTGTATGTATGTGTGTGTGTGTACACAAGTTGTATGCAGCAGTGCGCAGCCATTACTCTCTGCCTTATTCCTAGAGACAGGATTTCTCACTGCATCAGGAGCTTGCTTTTTTAAAGCTGGGCTGGTGGCCAGGAAGCATTAGTGATCCACCTGTCTCTGCCCTCCACCCCCTGTGCTGGTTAACAGGTGTGTGTAGCCACGTCTGACTTTTTACATGGTTTGTAGGGATCCTAACCCAGGTCCTTAAGCCTGCATAGCAATCACTCTTAACCACAAACCCATTTCTCCAGCTCCTAACTGCTATTCCCCTAATGATGAACTGTCTAAAACCATTCAGACCTCTCAAGGATTACTTTCAGAACAAATATATATAATTACCCTCAACAGTAACAAGTAGCACCCTTCAAGCAGGAATTGCCTGATAATTTGAGCTCAATTACCTGGTCCCAAGTGGAAGGAAAATAGGTTCCTGAAAATTATCCTCTGACTTACGTATGTCTGCACACATATCAACATACACACGTACACAATAGTAATAACTGTGTGTTTTTGCACGTGTCTGGGTATGATTATGTGTGTCTAATGTGTGTGGAAGTCAAAAGACAACCGTGGGTATCAGACCCCACTCCCATCTTTGAGACAAGGTTGCTTGTGAACTCCCAGGAATCCTCCGGTCTCTGACTCCCACCACACAGTACAAATGCTATAATTCTAGGTGTTTACTACTGATTGGGATTAACACAGATTCTGAGGTAGTTAAACTTGTGAGGTCAAGTGCTTTATTCACTGAGCCATTTCCACAGTCAGAACCAGATGTATTTGCAAAAAGAATAAAAAAGTGAAAAACAAAACACAGACTTTCATGTTAAATATAACTTCCCAGAAGTATGTTTTTTTAACATCTTTCTCTAGGAGTCATTATTCTTTCAAACATTTCATTCTTTGCTGACTCAGACACATGGGGAATACCAGAAACACTCAAGATCTAAACTGCTGTTTCCATTGAATTTATTTTAGTCTAAGAAAAAAAAATGAATCTGACAATGAATTTCTTCTGAAACAGTTTATATATCATTTATCCTGTCTTTTCAACCACCATTCCAGACCAACATTTACTTAGTCTGCTATCTAATAATATTTATTTAAGCAACATGTACCTACTACGTGCCAATCCCATACCTTGGGAGGTAAACACAGGCAATCTCTGAGTGCAAGGCCAACCTAATCTACAGATCAAATTCCAGGACAGCCAGAGCTACACAGAGAAAACCTGTGATGAAAAACCAAAAACCAAACAAACAAATACTATTTTGTAGGAAGAAGAAAAGATCTACCATATTTTTCAAGTAAGGGCCAGATGCTTGGAAGACAGCAGCAGCTAGGATTTAGTAATAATTATAAAATGTCTTTATTTTACGAATTGTGGATTTAGGGAATAATAATAAAAATACAGAAAGGAAACACATTTACAGTAAAACAGTCCTCATACAAAGATGCCAATTTGTAGAAATAGTAATCCTCTTCTGCCACGTGGTACTTACTTGCCATCTGTGTCCGATGTAGCTGCATAGTGCAGTGGTGTGCAGCCTCTTTCATCAAGGTCATTCACACTTGCTCCTGATCCCACAAGAGCGAACAGGCACTGGTAATTGCAGTTGGCGGCAGCATAGTGCAGTGGAGACCTTTTGTGACCAAATTAACACAAGAAAAATAAAAGCCAAGAATATACATTTATAAACAGCACAGCTGACCCTTACTCCACACAATATAGCCCCCAATCAATTACAACCTCTATGTTTTGCCTGGACACCTAAACACTCTCATTTTAATAAAGCTTGTCCTCTACTGACAAAAGTGCCCCACAGTCCACTCCTTAAATGTTAAAAGCAAAGAGGAAAAAACAAACAAAGGACAACAACAACAAGAGAAACACAGAAGAGTTGCTCTCCGCCCCACACAGGCCTGGACAGCAACACCAGATATCTCAGGCAATAAGCTAGGCACAGTCTTAGACACTAATTTCCTATTCAGAAGAGCTAGTGTACTGCTTTAAATCTCTAAAGACTGAATAATCACAGCTAATTTCTCTCTAATTACTAAAATCATACAGAATACTATTAAACATAGGAGTAACTATTTTAGGATGATAAAAATAAGATTCTATGATTTTATTAAATGAAAACCCAGAAATTATGGAAAGTTTAATTCGGAGCTTCTTACAGTGTATTTTCCCCCTGTAATACATTTACCTGATGCCCAGCTATTAGAGATTTTTAAAATGCAGATAACCCTAGAAATGTAAAGCTATAAAATTCATAATAGAATACACTTCAAAACCCTCTATGCTATTTGTTGTATGGAATGTGCAAATAATTACTAATAAGAAAATTAGCTATGAAATTTCATCTTGTGGGCCATTCATTCCTTCTATTAGTACATTTATGAGTTCAGTTTATTCCTCAAGTATTATGAGTCAAACAGCATTTAGTTTCTTCTACTCATTTCTTACTTCCTACCATACACAATCCTTTCTCTTTTTCTTCTGCATTGGTACTATTATAAACTCACACATTCCCTTCTGATTTATACCCTTCCCAGAACAGTCTGACAAACACAGCTTTCACCTGCTGACAAACATTGCTTAGACTGTTACCTACATCTTCCAAACAAATTCAAATGGCATTTACTTCTTTTCCGAATGGCCTTAATGTATTTTGTGTGTCTACTCCTGATATGAGTAGGAACAGATAACAGAAGCTTCAACTGCTATTACTATGAATGCTAGTAGCAGGCTAGACAATGAGATTTTATCCTTTTATAGCTGTTTTCCTGCAGATTGTAGTCAGCAGGTTATATGGATGTGAATAAGAAGATAGAGGAAAAAAAATCATATATATATTTATAACCAATTTTTTTCCTTTTAATAGTGGGAAGCAGTGTTTCTCACAAAACGACTTGGGAAAATTTTAGGTGCTATGTGTTTTTTTTTTTTTGAAGGCACTTTGGTTCAATGAAGTTTTAAATTTCCACATCATGGTTACGGGAAGAGGACAATTAATATCAAGAAGGACAGAGCTAGAAGAGATGGCTCAGCAGTTAAAGAGTACGGGCTGCTTTTCCAGAAGACCTGGATTCTATGCTCAGCACCCACATGATGAGCTCTCAATGATCTGATGTGATGCACAGGCATACAAGCAGACAAAATGGCTCTTAAGATAAATTCTTAAATAATAATCTAAAAGAAAGGCAGATGTGGCCTATGACTGTAGTGGAACCCAGTTAAAAGACTAGGGTTGAGAACACTTAGCCCCACTGACTTTAGCTGGCTAGTGTGCACTTGCCCCCTTTTTCTTTCACTCTCAGCAGTGCTAGGATCAAACCCTGTGTATTTGAGGAAGGTAAGCCATATCCCAGGCCCTACTTCAGACTCTTAACTAATCATGATTACAACTCAAAAGATCCTGTATGACACATAAAGTTACATTTCAGAAGTTGTTAAAGGTCAGGCAAACTATTTGGTAAGCAAATTTAACCTCGTTTTACAGAGTAGTTAAATCACAGATTACCTTCCAAATTTATCCTTTTTGTTGAAGTCTGCACCAGTATTCAGCAGAAGGTTTAGGCACTCCAAATTTCTAGTTAGAGGGAAAAATATTTAAAAGTATAACTGTCAGTTATACCATAAAAATGGGAGGCTTAAAGAAGCATAAATGCATATTTTAAAATGAGGATTACTTTATATTTTATAAAGAATAAAACATTAAAATTCATTTGTAAGAGATCCTAAGAGACTTTTAGAAAACAAACTTATATTTAAATGTCTTAAATTTAAGGTATTTAAAAGTACTAAATTAAAATGAACTAAGAACAACAAAAACTTCCTTAAAACATCCTTAAAACACATAATAATAGCAAGTCAATGTCCCCCACTGCCTCCTATACTATCATTACTTATTCAAACTGAACCTTAGTTAAACCTGTAGGACACTCTTGCATGCTTCTTAAAACTTTTTATAAACCTAACATCAGCTTTTTATATTATAATGAAAACTGTGCCTGTTGGCTTCTCCTGTAGGCAACACACACACGCACATGCACATGCGCACACACACACAAGGTTTAACTGACATATCTTCTGGTGGCCATAAAAGCACAAAGGACTGATTCACATATGTTCATCATCTCTGTAATTTAGACTTGGTGTCATTCTTGGTTCAGCACAATTGTTCTTTGAAATCACAGAAAAATATTAAGAAGTTATCACTAGAAATAAAGTGCTCACAAAGCATCCTTTTTGATAAACCATGAATTAAATGGCTTAATACAAATCTAAATTATCAGAAGCATTACGGTAACAGAATGCCTTCAGAGACCAGATGTTTTGTCATGCAGCAGAACTAACTTTGCCCACAGTGCTTCTTAAAACTAAAATCTAAACAAGGAGGGTGGTCCATGCTTACAATTCCAACACCTCAGAGGCTGAGGCTGGAGGACTGATTGTTAAGGCAGCCTTGGCTACAAAGCAAGACTCTGTCTCACAAATCTAGGAGGGAAAAAACCTAATACAATATAAATAAAACTTAGTCTAAACTGTTCTAATCACAATTATTTCTTCCTCTGAGCCAAGACAAAACTGTATAATCAATATTTTTTCCTGACGATATTTTAAAAATACCATTTACAGAGTAGAGTATATTATTTAGAATACTCAAATATTTTTGATATTCTCATAATTTCATGAACATTTTTATTTGTTAAGACATTATCTTCTCTTATAAAAATACTTCCTTTTGTAGGTTTTTTTCTTCCTGGCTTAATACGTATTACTTAGTTGAAAGAAGACAAAAACAAAACAAAAACAAAAAACCTAGCACCATCACCAAACAACAACA
Organism: Pachyuromys duprasi; assembly: GCA_028658305.1. NCBI lineage: Eukaryota > Metazoa > Chordata > Mammalia > Rodentia > Muridae > Pachyuromys > Pachyuromys duprasi. The sequence continues at coordinate 18,783,493 of CM053753.1, read as the reverse complement.
AAAGAAACAAAACCAATTTTGGCTACCCTTGTCTTTTGTTAAACTCTAGGCAGTTTCTATTTTGTGGCAACTCAGAACTAATGAAGAAGAATAAAGAGAGAGCCTCCGTGACTGGTGTTGGTCTCTCTCTGGACTGACCATAGGTGCTCTTGGGATATTAAGTGCATACTCTAACACTGACTTCCATAATTCCCTCTGTACTTTAAAAGAAATGAAAATACTATTAACATACCCTCCAGCTGCAGCTGCATGTAGACAGGTCCTGCCAAAGTCATCTGGGGTATCTATATCAAATCCTGTAGAAATGAATACATATCTTCTCTCATATAATATTACAGATGTATTACTTTGCATTAAGACAATATATAAAAATGATCAAATATCATGTTCTTTTCAATCCCAAGCAAACCTATATATTCATAACAAGAACAAAATGAAGAAGGAAAGAAAACACTAGTAATGTACAAAACTACCAAAAAAATACCAGTAAAAGTTTGTCAGTTTTACAACAAATGCTATAGTGCTTGTTGAAAGACTATACTAGGAGTGATGGGTCACACCTTCAGTCTCATAGTCCAGCTGCACAGAAGGCTAAGGCAGGAAGATCCCTTGAGCCTCGACTAACCTTGGTAACATGGTTTAAAGCCTGTCACAAGCAAGCAGGCAGGCAGGCAGGCAGGCAGGCAGGCAAACAAAACCATTCTAATTTCTAAAACGCTACTGTAATGGTAATAATAGTCAACAACAACAACAAAGAAATGAAGTATTGATAAAAGACACAAATATAACCCTTTAAGAACATAAAGTGAAAAAGGCTAGCCATGAAAGATTTTGTAAGGTGATTCTACAGAAATGGATTAGGTGGCTAATATATCACACTATGCTACTAGTGCTTCATTTACAGGGATTAAAGATGTTCCACAACGGCTGCATACCCATACAAACATATTATAAATATTGAACTATACATATTAAGTAAATGAACTTCTAAGTGTAGAGCACACAAATATCTCCATAAAGCACTTTAGCCAGGCATGATGGTACACACCTGTCATCTGAGCACTTGGGAAGCAGAAACAGGAGAATTGCAAGTTCAAGGTCAGCCTTGGCTTTACAGACTCTCCACTCACCATCTCCCTCCCTTCTAAAAAAAGGATATGTACTTTGTTCCATATGGCTATTATTAATACCAGGGAGAGACTTTAGTATTTCTTTTCATACAAATTGGAAATGAACGGTTTTATATGAATACCTGTCAATACAGACTTAAATAAAACAACCACAACAAAGAATTTACACACATAAAAATAAATCATACACATTAACAAAAACAACTCCTCCAAACCTCAGAAGAGTGTCTGCCTCACTATATCATACTTTCACTGAAACTACATTTTTTTTCAGTAAACATGAATGCTAATATTTAACTTTTCTATATACTGAGAAATACAAAATAATTTAAAAATCAATGAAATCTTCTATAGTCAGTAATTCAATCCATTTAAAGAATTATAGTTTGCAGTAATACTGATAAAAATCCACAGCAACTATAGTTACAGCATTTTAAACTATGTATTGGTGATGAATTAATAATTTAATGAGCCTATAAGATATTCATATTAGGACTTTTAATTCTCAAAGACTCAAACCAATGAAACATGCCAATTAAGGTATTTTGCTTCTAGGACTAGTTAAATAGGACAAGTTAAGAAGACTACCATTACTGGGTAAAAGCTGCTCTATAGACATTCTACACCCACGTCAGCAACTGACAAACAGACTCAATTACAAGAATAAAGCATTTTTCAGATGATGAGATAACTGTGACCACAGAGGAGAGGGAGGAGGCAGGCGGGGAGAGAGAAAGCGCAAGCAAGCGTGCACAAACAAAGCGGCCTGTGAGAAGTCCCACCTACCTGAAGAAAGGAGTTTCCTGCAGCAGTCTGAGAATCCACTTAAGGCTGCCAAATGGAGTGGGAACATCCCATGTATACCACGCCTAAGTTAACAGGACAGAAACTTCATTACCACACACAAAAATACAGTAAATTAAATCTATTATAGAGATGTCATTTAAGTAAAAGATAATTGGTTGAGCAGAAATCTCTTAATACTTCACTTTGGAAAAAAAATCTGGCCAGTCATTGAAAAGCAGTGTAACATACCTTAGCTGTACTTTTCCAAAGCTTGTTTTTCTAACCTCAGCACTATCATCACTATTGACTCACTGTGTATATATGGGTCTATATTATAAATGTTGAATGCCCAGCAGCACCTTTGAACTACATCACTGATACCATTCTCCCCAACCAAAATGTCTCTAGGTATTTGCTCAGGGAGCAAAGCTTCTGCCCATCTCACCCCACCATTTAAAACCATTTCTGCAAGGTAGTATGCTCCAGAATGTTCACCTCAGTCACTCTGTAATGGTGAAAAATTGACAGCAACTTGATGGAATATTGTATGCATCAGTACAAAGTAAAATTAAATCCCATAAAATAACCAGCAATATCTATAGAAATGTGAAAAATCTCAAGCCTCTATTAAGGATCTATATACATGGCCAATTCAACATTAATATACATTTTTTTATTTTTATTTTTATCTCAATCACAGGTTAGGTACTTTGAATCCCAGGCGTAGCCCCCTCCCCCATTCCCTTCTACCCTCCCACTCTCTCCCTCATCTCCTTCTTCCCCGCCCCCTCCAAGTCCAACAGGGATTAATATACATTTTTAAACCATAAAAATCACTTGTTTAGTAGCATATCACTTACGAATATATAGTTTGCAATTTGTTCATGAATACTTATAAAAACATACAGAAATTGGAAACAACAATTTGAGTATGATCTTGACTTTATACAAAATAATTCATGTTTTAAAAGCTTAGAGGGCAACTTTGATATATAAAATAATAAAGAGTGAACTTGATTTAAAAAGTTGGGGTTGGGGAGCAGGGACCCCTTTGTTCTACCATCTAGGGACTCCTGGAATTTGTACAACAGAGTCTAAATAAAACCACTGTCTACAGATGGTCCAAAAAATATCATTTGGTGTGTACAATTGTAGGAACTTCTGGATTGAAAAAAAAGGAATCATAAAAGTTAAAATTCTTATCAAAACTTTGTATTATTTATGCTGGGGGTGGAGGGAAGACAGAAATGTAAAAACATGCCACACTGATTAATCAAATAAAATTATATATAGAACACTTCAAATTTACCAATGTCAAAAATATAAGGTAAAACAAAACAAAACAAAACCCATGAAACAAATAGTCAAACCAATTACTAGCATGTTGAAGATAAAATCCATGTTTCTCCTGGAAGCATCTAGAGAACTCTAGTTCCTTGCTTTGTTCTTCCCCATAGCTATCACCGCCTCTGTAAGTGCTACTCACTTTGCGGTGTCAGCACCACTTGTGATAAGAGTGTTGATGAGCAGCTCATGGCCATAGCGGGCTGCTATGTGCAAAGGGGTATTTCCATTCTTATCTTCACAGTCAATTACAGCTCCTGCAAGAAAGGATGTAGTGTCAGACACTAGATTCCATACAGTTTGGCCAAAACTGCTAAATGCAATGTAATATAAAATGTTGTTTAAGCATAAAGTAATTCCAACTAATTTCATTCATAGCATATTTATTGGAGTAACTAAATGCATATTTAGAACAGTTTTGTGAATTGAGCATAGGATTTAAACATTTTAATCTAACAGAAGGGTTCTAGTTGCAGTGAGTCTAGAGACTACGATGCTAAGGACAATGCTTTAGAGCAGCACTTTAGAGTAACCCTGTGCTTCCTGGTGACGACTGCTTATAGCACCTTACAGATCTTTCATGAGTTCTTTTTAAGCCCTTGTAGAACTCCAGCAACAAAAAGCTAACAAAGGTTCTTGGGGAAATGGCTAAATGGACAAAATGCCTGCCATTAAATCTGAGCAACAGAATTCATGTTTAAGTCATATTGGGTATGGTAGCACCCATCTATGATGAGTTGGGAGGTGGGGATGAAAACATCCCTGGAAGCATGTGGACCAGCAGTCTGCAGCTAAGACCTTAAGTCTAGCGTGTACAAGGCAGAAGGTGAGGACAGTGCCTGAAGCTCCTCTGATCCCACCATGCACACCGCAGCACTTGTATTCCTGTCTTTCGCATACACATATACCATGTACACATATACCATGTACACATATACCACGCACACATATACCACGTACACATATACCACATACACATATACCACGTACACACAGATTGCTTTAAAAAAAGGGGGGGGGCACAAGGGGCTGAAGAGCAGGCACAGGATATTCTTCCAGAAGACCTGGGTTCAATTCCCAGTACCTACACTGAAGTTCACAGCTACCGGTAACTTGAATCCTAGGGACTCTGACACCCTCCTCTGATCATCATATGCACGTGGTGCACAAATATACATTCAGGCAAATATTCATGTACATAGAATAAAAAAATTAACAAAATCTTAAAAAGGACAATTCAAATCTTTAATAAAAATGAAATCTTAAGGACTATTAACAAACAATCCTTTGGAACACAGTTTGAAAAACAGATTTGCATTAACAGACATAAAATTATTTTATTTAAAAGTTTAGTTTGTCTAGTACTAATTCAAATACAAGAGAATAAAGTACAGAAAATAAATCAAAACCCTCAAGAGTTCAAAATGCAAAGAGGGAAAAATGAAAATGCAAAAAAGCATATAATAATATATATTACATGTAGAAAGGTGGCTTTCCAATAAAATTCATGGGCAAGATGGTGCATGTGGGAAGAGGACTGTGGATTCAAGGCCAGATGAAGCTATGCAAAAGACTCCTCTCTTCCCATTTCCAAAAGACAAAGAAATGAACTAATAATTCAGAAGAGAAATGACATATATTTCTATGAATACACAGACTGAATAACATATATTTATGGTATTTTATCCTGTGCTGATTTTCAGGAGATTTGAAATAAAATCTTAACAGCATATATACTGCTATGGCAATTCCACAGTGACACTCATTTTGTGGATAAAAAAAAAATTCAAAAAAACAAAACAAAAACCAACCAAACAAAAACCCCTCAAACTACATTGAAGAAATAAAAGAAACAAACAGAAATACTTTTTACCACTCTGGATAATGGTCTGTGATCTGGAGAATCTACCATGGAGGGCGGTCATATGCAGTGGGGTTTTTCCATCTTTACTCTGAAACAGCGGTCAACATAAATTATTCATTTACTATGCTATACCCAGAATATGCATCCCTCAGTAATACTTTAGGTATCTTCTTATATACATTTTATAAATATTACTCAAGAAGGAAGTCTTAATGAAGGTAATCCAGCTGTTCAAAGTATGAACTGGCTATTTTTTAGTATGTATATCAAATAAAAAAACACATGAAAATCTTCATGCTTACTATTTATACAAATCCTGTGTGGCACTGTAAAGGTAACCTTAACATTCCACTCTACAGGTAGGAAAATTAAAACATAGGATATTAAATGATTCAACCAAGGGCACCATAATCCCAGTCAGAATGTGCTTCCCAAGTTTAACATTCAAACTCTCACCTTGCACCAATGCTTTCATTTTATGAAACCTGGAAACCTCCCACCTTAAGTCACTATAAGTCATTTTAAAAACCACGTCTTAATTTGTTTACAATAATTATTTATAATCAATACTGTTATTTTCTTGAACTATTTAAGGTCTTCAGACTGGCTGCGCATTTCTATAGTTCAGAAGAAATTCCAAAAGTGAAAAATAATGCCAAAGTAATATTATCTTCCTAGTTAAATGATGTCTTTTTTATCTCTAAAATCTTTTGGTGAGTTAAACTATACAAAGGAAAAACAAGGCTTTGTGTTCCTAACCTTTGGCACTATGTAGCATGTCTTCTGCACATATATTAACTAATCCTGTAAAACTTTTCATGTTATATGGACACTAATAGTTATCAAGGTATTTGATTCTATAGGCTTGCTAGCTTGTTTTGGGACAGGGTCACACGGTGTCAACTCAAGTTCACTACATATCCCAGAATGGCTTTGAACTTGTAATCCTATCCCATCAGCCTCCCATGTACTGGAATTATAGGGACAGTACCACACCCAGGCTGCTTCTTTAATTTTATATTATTTTTCACCTTTTCTTCCTCAAATGAAAATGAGGGTATTATCTATATCTTACATGTCTGTTGCACAGTCTAAACCACTTACATAATATACCTATACTTGTTACTGTGTTCCTTTAACCAGGAGGAAAAGCAGCAGATATTTAACAAACGCATTCTAATTTTGCGTTTCCAAAAATTTTCACTCAAGACTAACTTCAGCTTAGTTTAATTTTACTAACAGCTATTTTTGTAGAAAGAAAGAAAAGCAAATAAGAATGTATAATGAAAACAGGATTCATAATATAGTGAAATTTCATAAATACGACTTCAGTTAACATTTTTAAGTCTTATAAACAGACTTATATGATTTTGAAAGAGTTCGTGTATGTTAGTCATTTAATCCTCCCAACCCTGAGATAGATACTATTATCTTCAGTCCACTGAGATGGCCTCGTGGGAAAAAGAGCTCCTTGCTAAGCCTTGAGTGTGACCTCTGGACGTACATGGTAGGAGGAGAGAACATAATCCTGCAAGTTGTCCTCTGATCTCAACATGCATGCAAGTGCAATACACACTTTACTAAGTGTAAAAGTATAACAAAATTTATATAAAAATATACTATTCTTTCTGTTTTATTAGCAAGAAAACAGAGCCTGAGATTAAAGAATTCCATTTTGTCTTCTAGCTGTTAAGAGATGGTCTTTTATAAGCTTATAGATAATATTAGGTAGTTTTACTTTCTATATATTGATCATAGAAGGCATTGATCATATACATACAAAGAAAGGAATAGACAGAGAAGGTAAATACACAATGAAAGAAGGATGATTAAGGTTACCATTTGAAAAATATGCCTTAACACCAGTAGGACAGCATGTTTATTTCTCTTTGAACTAAAGAAAAAATTTGGAGATTGTCTTTAACCATCTAAAATCATGTTAAGAGTCAAGAAGTTAAATTTTAAAATATTTATTTATATATTATTTACTTTTCTCCATGTACATGAATGTGTCATGGTGCAAGTGTGGGGCCAGAGGACAGCTTGCCAAAGTTGTTTCTCTTACTCTATGATGTGGGTTCCAGGGATCAAACTTAGGTTGTGAGGCTTGGTGGTAAATGCCCTTGATCTGCTCAGTTATCTTGCCAGCAAATAAATAGAAGATCACCAACATTCTGGGAATTGTTACCAAAACCCAGTAAAAATAACAAAAACCACATATTTTATAGTAACTTTATGCTTAAACTTTAGTGTGATACATCTTGAGCTGAAAAATTTATTCTTTTATTTTCTGTTATTTTATTTTAAGGCAGGGTCTCAGTACATGGTGCTGGCTGTCCTGGAACTCACTATGTAGACTAACGTGACCTTGAACTCTCTGAGAGCCACCTGCCTTTGCCTTCCAAGTGCTGGGATTAAAGGCATACGGTACTACTACCGTAATACAGGTTAATTAATTTTAGGTATTTTATCATAAATACGTATCATTAAAAAAAACACAAAAAACTTCTGAGGTCCATTAAGATAAACTGTAATTCCTTTTACCACAAAAAAATTGTTATTTTTCTGGGTTGGGTAAGTTTTCAAGCTAAGAGGCTGGAGAGATGGCTCAGAGGTTAAGAATATCTGTAACCCTAGTTTGACCCCTAGCACCCATTCCAGCACCAGGGGATCTGACTCCCACTTCCTGCCTCTGTGGGCCCTAGGAATATAAACAAGTGAAATATCAATATGCATAAAATAATAAGATAATTTAAAATTTAAAAGAACTTTTAAAAGACAGCTTAGCCCAAAGCATAATAAAGGTTCTTTTTTGGTTTCTCTGTAACCTTGGCTGCCCTGGACTCACTCTGCAGACCAGGCTGGCCTTGAACTAAATAGAAATCCACCTGCCTCTGTCTTCCCAAGTGCTGGGATTATAGGTGTGCGCCATGGCACTCAGCAACAGAGGCTCTTAATGATACTTCTGGTCTTCCTTGCTTGAGTATGATGCAAATAAATCTGTCCTTCATGTGAGAGAGGGAAAAGAATGAACTCCTGCTGGACTTAATGTTGATTTACGTGTCAAGTAGGTCAGTGTTTTCACTGAAGTTAGGCAAGGCAGGGCTCATCTATATCCACATTCAAAATGGGCTGAAATTCTCTGTAAACAATATTTGTAAGCTTACAGATTTTTACTAATCCTAAATGGTTCAATATGATCGACTGTAGTTTTTCTTCCATGGGTTTGTCAAGTGCTTAAATGACAAACTGATGAATACAGGAGCAAACAGTGAAAATACCTTTTAACAATCTAAAATAATCATGTACTATAAAAGAATAATGCTTGAAATCTTGGTTACCTGTGTTTCTCACAGAATTACAGTGAAGATAAATTTATTTTGCCTCCGAATTTTAACATATTTCTAAAATGCTTACCTCAGAAAGCATTTATGAACAAAAAGGCCAAGTGAGTACTTTTTATGTGTAAGACACCAACGTTTCTGCCCTAACATCATGAAAAATATCATAAAAGAAATTTCAGAAAAGAACAATTTCAAAAGTTTTACAGCATGACTATCCATATACATATCATCTGGATTCTAGCACTAACATTTTACTCCATGTTTTTCATCACATCATCAATACAATTATTCGATGCTTGAGAGGCAGCCAGAGGTGTCATCGTTATGTGATAATCAGGATGTATCATTAGTCAACACCTATCTCAAAAGCACCTTTGCTTATCTACAGCACACAAAGCCCTGTGAAAGTACAAAGCAACACCATTACCCTATGCAGACTCCTCATGCCCCTTGCCCAGGTGACCCTTCCTTCCTTCCCATGGGCAACAATGCATCTGTTATTTTCCCCCAACTATAAATTCTGGAATTCCAAACAAGCAGAATTCCATCTGTTCTAGAATCTTACATAGAGGGAAAATGTATTAACTTCTTTCTCTGATTCTTCAGCATAATATTTTAGAGCTCTATCCATAGTCTTTTTTTGGGAGTGTGGTAGAGGGGTTGGCAGTAGAGATAGGGTCTCACTGTGTAGCTCTGCTGGCCTCAAACTCAGAGATTCACCCACCTCTGCCCCCAAAGTGCTGGGATTAAAGGTGTGTGCCACCACTGCCTGGTCTTATTCCCATTCTTAAGTTTACCAGTAGGTCCTTTTTAATTTTGGATGGTATTTTTTATGAATACTGTTTTAGACGTTAAATACTTTAAAGCATGGATTCTGATTTTGTTTCATACCTTCATATTGACATCAGCCCCATTGCCAACCAGAAGTTCTAAACACAGTGCTCCATGTGTCGATGCAGCAGCAAAGTGCAAAGGAGTGAATCCTTTCTCGTTCTTCTGATTTACGTTAGCACCACAGTCTACAAGCTCGTTCACAACAACATCTTGTCCATTATAACAGGCTACATGAAGAGCTGTGTTTCCATAGGCATTTGCTTCATTCATCTATAGGGAAAAATGTGAAGTAATTTTTCTACTGCTGCCATAAGCTATTTTAAATTATTAATTATAGAAAAAGTGATAAACACAAAGATGAGGTATATAATGCTAAGGTTGTTTTACAATAACAACAATAGGCAATTTATGTTAAACGGGCTACATATGTTTAGAGAATGTGCTTCACACAATGTCAAATTCTTCCATAAAAATCATTTTAAGAAAATAAAAACAACATATTTTCAAAAGTCTTTGAGCTAAGGGAGAATTTACTGTAAATGGTGAGTAGAAACAAGGGTACCTCATTCATCTATTTCAGAGACCTTTCAAGGCCATTATTCTAAAGCGAGTCCAGACAGCCAAGGCTATACAGAGAAACCCTGTCTTGAAAACAAAAACCAAAAAAACAGAAAAAAAAAAACAACCTTTATTGTCTTCCTCTCTTTGCACCCTCCTTTTTCCTTATCTATCTTTGAAGAACTAGTAAGTTTGATCCACATGTCCCTCAAGTAACATTAGGGCAGAGATGGTATCACACACTTATAACCCAAGCACTTGGAAAATGGAGGAGGATTCGAAAGTTGAGGCCAACTTGGGCTACACGATGCGACTGTCCATAAAACCAAAAGAGTAAATATAATAAAAGTGGGAATAAAGGACATGTTTTTCAAGCACGGCATATAAAAGCTATGTGCATTCTTATTCAGGAGTCAAATACATACTAAGAGAACAGCATCCCTTCCTAGCAAAAAAGAATGGCATTACTACAGTGTTAATAGTACTTATGTCTTTCCTCTCTTGCTACAGTCATTTAAAATAAAGTTAGACTTACTGGCTCAGAAAACTAAACATAAAACAGACAATAACACAGCTATCTGATCTGCTGGTTCTCAGAGAACTGAAAGAAACAGAGCTACAGGAAATGAAATGTGATGGAAAAGAAAAACTTTGGGCTAATCACTCATCTTTGGAATGGGTTTAACTACATATTTTGACTTTTTATGTCAAATTGACACAATCATTTGAGAGGAAGAAACCTCAATTGAGAAACTGCCTCCATAAGACTGGGCTATAAACAAACCTATAGTGTATTTCCTTAATTAATGATTGAGGGGGAGGGCCAGGCCTTTGTGGGTGGTGCCATCCCTGGGCTAGTGGTCCTAGTGCTATAGAAAACAAGCTGAGCAAGCTACCAGGAACAAGCCAGCAAGCAGCACTCCTCTATGGCCTCCAGGCTCCTGTTCTGACTTCCTTCAGTGATGAATAGTGATATGGAAGCATAAGCCAAATAAATCTTTCGCTCTCCATGTAGCTTTTGATCATGGCATTTCATCGCAGCATAGTAATCTTAACTAAGACACATATATTGATCACATCAGTATACTAGTCGGTGAAAGAGTCAGAAGGATTTGGTAAAAGGATACTACTGTTAAGAGATATTTGGTACAAGACGTTACTGCTATCTTTCAAACCTAAGTTCTGAGAATATAATAGCAAAACCACAGAACAATTAATTTTATACTGCTCAATCTATATACCTACATCAACTCCAAGATCTAGAAGGTACTTGACTACACTGATCATTCCACTAGAGGCTGCTGCATGAAGAGGTGTGTAAGACTTCTTATCCTTACACGTCACTTCAGCTCCATGAGATACAAGTAATTTCACTACTTCGATGTGACCTGAAAATACATTTTCAAAAACAAAACAAAACAAAGAGACAAGCAAAAAAAAAGCATCAGCACATAGAAATTTTTAAATATATCCTATCTACCTTAAGAAATGTAAAATAGCACATTAATTTTATAATTCACGATGACTAATAATTCATGCTATAATTCAAGATGATTAAAAATCCAATAATTCAGAATATTTTTGACAAATGTTGGTAGAGAGAATAACTAAAAACAACACAATTTACTATGTTATCTAGTGTTAACTTTGACTAGATTTTGTTCCTGAAACCCATGGTCATATAACATCTCTCGCTTTCTCTTTGACTTTATGATATCTTCTGTCAAGTCATGATATGATACAGCAGGATGGAAGGCGCTGGCCAGATGACAGCACTGTCATGTGGACTTCCAAAGCTCCAAAATTTGAAAGAAATTAAATTCTGTTTAGGATAAATTACCCAACCTTGAATATTCTGCTATAGCAACACAGGTAGATCAAGAATGTACTGTTATTGGCAAAATAAAGTATACCTTTTTAATCATGATTAAGTGTATCAATAACAACCAAGCCACGCTAGGCCAGACTAGGGTCCACACACTTTACTACTTTGGATGCTCAACTTCAAGCAAGCTATAAAATTATTCTGGCCTTCATTTCATGAAAATAGTCCATTAGGTCAAACCAAATTCCTTTGTAGTGAAAGGGACTCCAGTGACTGTGAATATCTTTTTAACACAAAATGTGTTATTTTAAATCACATACACTGCTTCTAAGCTGTCTAAGTGAAGAACCTATCACAGACTAGTCAGAAACTCTCCAAGACTTAAGGCTATAAAATTCCACATGGAGTGATATACTTTAGGATGAAAGAGAACTCCTTCTGGCTATTTTACCTTCAATTAACACAAGAAAAAAATTCCTTGTATAAGAAGAGGAACATAGTTTTGGCACTAAACATATTTTCAGCTTTTGGTCATCAAAATAAGGTATGTGACCAAAATGTACGGTACCCTTAGGGTTAAGACCGAACACTGTCAATGCCAGTGCTGGGGAGTTAAGAAACACGGAGACCACTGGGGCTTTCTGGTTAGCCAGTCTAACATAACTCTAGGTCCCAGTCAGAGGCCCTGACTCAGAAAATAAGGTAGATAATCCCTGAGGAATGATACTGGAAGCTGACTTGGCACACATGTACATACACGTGCATATGTGAATATGTGAACACCCCAACCAATCTTAGCGTATAATAATAGTTTTTTTTTTTTTTTGCAGTGATGGAGATTGAACCCAAGGCCTTGTGCATACAAGGCACAGTATTATTTTAGTTATACTTCCAGTTTAATAAGATGCTTCTCAATGCATCTTCACAACTTATACATCAATAATGCAATAAAAAGAAAAATGGATATGAGAATTAGTAAACACCCATTTTAAGTTAAACATCATAGGCCACTGTATGAGATGTCTCTTCTTTTATAAATTAAAACAGAATTATTTCAGTTTTTATAAGCTAGATCCAGCATATTGTTGCAGCAACCCTCTTCTACTTGTTCTTCTTGAGCAGCAATCTCAGATAGTGAATGACTTATTATTTTATTAAAAATGCAAAAAATGCAAAAAACAAAATGCATGTTTCCCCTAAATATATTGTCAAAAGTAAATTTAAAATGCACATACCCATATATGCTGCCCAATGGATTGCACGTCTATCTTTCTTGTCGAAAGCATTAATATTGGCACCTCTGGACAAGAGTAGTTTGACCATCTGAAATAAAAGTAAATAGCTTCATTGAAATTTAGAGTAGAATTGTTCATGAGTACGTCTTGTGATTATTCAACCTGACTTCTCTGGCACTGACTTGCTGCAGTTGAAGGACATTTAATACAGTTATGATGCCGGAGGGGTTCACTGTGTTACTGAAGTCCAACTGCAGCCTCTTTAAGATGCCGCTTTGCAACTTAGTATTTTGAGAGCATCTAAGTAAACACAAACTTCCACAGTCTAAAGTTTAAATACTTAAATAGAAATTGTATTGCTACTTAAGCCTAACGTGTTATTAGAATGTAACTGTCTCACACCAGTAATGTCTGAAATTTAATTTAATCACTCATGGTAGAGCCACTATATTTAAATCAAATTATTATAAAGTCCACTTATCTTATAATGAACTAATAATAATAATACATATTTATAATTGTTTCTCCATTTTGTGATCTATGCTATAGTTGATGCAAGGATTCATAGCATTGCAATGAAAAAAAAATGAGGCCACTTCGCTTACAGCTGCAAAATCTTGTGAATGCCATTCTAAAACTGTGTTTTTGTGTCTGCAAAATGAAGAACTAGAGTCTGGGCACACCGGAGTGCAACTGTTGTTTCAGCTGCTTTAGAAGAGGTTGAGATAGGAGAAGAGCTTGGAGTTTAAGAGTTTGGAACATAGCAATATTTCACCTTAAATTTAAAAATGGTGTGGAGAAGGCTGGGAGAGAGAACAGAAATCACTGGGGGGAGGGCATCTCTGAGATGAAGATGGTGGGAGGCCTCCAGGGGTCTATGGGGGTGACCCTAGCTGGGACTTCTACCAGTGTGGGATAGGGAGCCTGGAGAGGCCACCTCCTGTAGCCAGGCGAAACCTGCAATGGAAGTTTGCTAAGGGCAGTATCAGAAGAAATGAAGATAGACATTTTTGTTTGCCTTTTCTACGAACTAAATGCATTAAAAGAAGTCAAATTCATTAATAACTAGAGGCTAAGAGGAAGAAAATCAATTTCTAATTGAAGGCACCTACCTCACCGTGCCCACTGAAAGCTGCATGATGCAACGCAGTTCTTCCTGCTCGATCCGATACGTTCACATTACTCAGAAGAGGTACCAAAGATTCAGCACACTTTACAGCTTTATTTGCAGCAGCTATGTGTAAAGGGGTCTGCCAATTTTTGTCTCGAGCATTAACATCGGCAGAATGCTTCAAAAGTATCTGAACTGCTTCCTACAATATAAACAAGAGGGATGAATAACTTTAGAAACTTATAAAGATGTATACATATGGAGAAAATAAAGTCTGGAAAAGCCTGTTGTAAGTAATGGGAATTTAAGAAAATATTTTTAATTTAAAGATTGTACTTAGAGCCATAAAAAGATAAATCTTGATAAACCAGCACTCTCTATGAAAACATACAAGGGGAAAAAAAACCCTAAAGAAATGTATGTTTTTCATTAAATGTTCATCTCTTAAGTTTCTTTTTAGCAAAATACAATTAGCATATTCATTGAAGAGCTTTAATAAGATTTATTACTTTGATATTAAGTAACCAAAAATTTAAAAAGGCTTTTCTCATCTCTCAAAGAAGTATGTGTTGCATTTTAGTAAATGAGAAAAAACAGTAAGTCTGGTTCATTAAATTAGTCTGTGAAAGATCTTTTATTGTAGTGCTATTTAACATAAATGCTAGTATTGAGGTAACTTAAAAATTACTGTTCCAAGAAATTCACCTCCTAGAAGCACATGGAAACATCATATTACCATTTTTATAAAGTAGATGTTCTTCAGGATTCCTAGGAATCTAGGAATTTAGCATTCAGCCATATAATTATAATTCAACAGCAACATCTTCTTAGAGTAATAATCGTTTGGTAAGTACAAAACCACATATACAATTAAAAATAGAACAGAATCTCAAAGTAAAACTTTATTGTAGAGAACTTGTGAATAAAAACATCACACAAATAAATCAGACAGACTCAAAGTCTGTAAGTCACAATGAACTTCTAGTTAGAAGCTGTGAAACTCTACACTGGACCTTACCTTTAGTATCAGTTATATTTCCACGCATCAATCTACCACCCCCTCCAAATCCATGAGTTAAAACTAGAAAAACAACCAGCTTTATATCCATTCATAACTCGTTGTCCTGTATCTGCACTCTATCCTTTCTCGTCACCTAGTATTTACCCTTTCTTGTTCTTCTTTATACAAATACACATATAAATTATAGGCCAGAGTCCACAAGGAAAAATATGCAGTTTTTCTTTCTGAAATTGTATGACTGCGATTAATATTATATGTTCTAAGTTGATCAATTTTCCTGCCAATTGTGATTTCACTTTTATTTAGAGCAGAATAATATTCCATTTGTACCAGATTATAATTATCCATTCACCTGATGATTATAAATGAGATTGGTTTCATTTCCTTGCTACAGTAAATAAAGCAACAATAAACATGAGAGTACAAATATCGCTGTGGACGGCAAGAAATTATAAACACCTGGGAATAAATTAATTAAATATTAAAATAACAAAACCACAAAGTCAACTAAAGCATTGGTTCTTTGAAAAACTTAGCAAGATTGACAAACCCTTAGCCAACCTAACACAAGAAAAAAGGGAAACGATACAAATTAAGAAATTTCAAGATGAAAAGAGTGTCTATTACAACAAACTCCGGCAAAATACTAGGATTATGAAAAATTATACTCTAAAATTAAAGCTGGATAACCCAGAAGGAATAGAACTTCTAAATGTACAGCACCTACAAATATTAAACCTAGATGATATCAATAACATAAACACATCCGTTATAAGTAATGAGACTGAAGCCATAGCCAAGGCCTCCCATCAAAGAACAGCCCAGGACCAGATGGATTAACTGCTGAAAATTATCAAACTTTCAAGAAAGATCTTATATCAATTCCTCTAGACTTGTTCCACAAAATATAAAATACAGAATAATTCTGATCTTTATTCTATGAGGTTAGTATTATTTTGATACCAAAACCAGGTAAAGACACAAGAATGAAAATATAAACTTGACCAGTTTCTTTAATGAACTCACATGCAAAAAACATTCTCAGCAAAATACTTGCAAATGGAACTCAGGAACACATTAAGATTATATATTACGAGCTGTTGGACCCTGCTGTTAAGATTCAAGTCTAGGATTACCACATAGCCCCTGTCTCTCCAAACCAAACCACTGCTTCTTAGTTTTGGAGCTCTGAGCCTCCACTAACAGCTGATCTTGAAGCAGCCGTCGATTTGCTCAAGTCAGGCTGGACCCTCGTTGCTGCCTGGCTCTGGTTTCAGAGCCCTGAACTCCTTGCTGCCAACTGGCCTGGAGCTGGCAGCTCAGCTAAAGGAGCAGTAACACTTATTTCAGAGAAATCTTTTCTCCTGTACCTCTGGCTGAACTGGAAATCTCCTAGCAGCAATTTCGGCTCCATGTTCCACCCTTCTTGGCTCAGAGATCAGTGTTCCTGAGAGAGGCAGAACCTTTACCCCAAGCTTCACCATTTTCTGCTTAGAAACCAGAAGTAGCCGTGACCTTCCAGTTAGGGCCTGACAAGGCCCAGGCTCCCACTAGACACAGAATTGCAATGACCAAGTGTGCTTAATCCCAGAAAGGCAACACTGGTTCATTCACATACATAAATTAATAAATATAATACATTATATAAATGACCTTAATGACAGAAATCACAGTTATTATGATTGATGCTAAAAAGGCATTTGACAAAATACATTAGACCTTCATGATAAAGTTTGGGAGATATTAGGAATAGATGGAATATACTTCAAAATAATAGAGTATACACAACAATGTTAAATAGAGACAAACTGAGAACATTTCCTCTAAAACCAGGAAGACTAAGAATGCCCATTCTTCCTGCTCTTATTTGATGAGTACTGTTACTCATAGTTTTAGTTATAGCAAAAGACACAAAGGAGAGGAATAAAAATAAAAAGGAAAAAGCTAAACTATTTTTAATTACAGAATGCATGATCCTTAACTTAAAAGGCCCTATACAGTTTACTAGAGAACTCTTGTTTTGCAGATTTTATCCCATTGTGAATCCCAAAATTGTGAACTGTAAAACCCTGTTTCTTGTTTAGTGTGGTTGAGCCCTATCACATACCTTTAATCCAAGAATTTTTTTTTTTTTAATGTGGTTCACCCAGCCCTAGCACACTCTTTTAATCCAAGAGCTTTCTGTGCACAGGATTTAATAAAGTTAACCCTAGGTCAAAGGGCAGAGCAAGAAACCAGCTGACAGGGATTAAAGAGGGACTTTGAGTTGAGGGGTATTTACGACAGCACAGAGAGGAAGGAAGAACTTTTAGCTTTGGCTTCAGCTCCTCAGCTCAGGGTTTCTGAGCCTTGAGCTAGCAAGCCTTTGGCTTTTTTTTTCCTTTTTCTCCAGTGCTATCACTTGAGCTAGTGAGCCTTTTGGGATTTTTCCATCTGGACCTGCACTGAGAAGGAAGCTCAGCTGGGTGCCTTCTCTGCCTCTTTGAGCTAGCAATTTTTTACCCCAGCATCTGGCTCCTGAGTTTTTATTGGTAAAATAGAACAGTTGGGATTTTCATTTTTGTTTATAACATCAAGCAGCACCCAGACGTTGGGCTTAGAATAATGGCTAATGCTGTAGAAGAGACCACAGGCTTCTGAGAAACAAATACACTGTTTTAGGAGATGAGTAGAAGGTACTGCTGCTGCTACTGATGGTTTCTCGCTTTAGAGGGAATTTTCTGGTTTTACTTCATCATCTTACTACATTCCACTTTAAAGAAGGTTGGGAGAATTGTTGAATGATTAGAAAGTTGCGAGTGAATATGGAGAGATATGAGAAACAAACAAACGAAATGAATGAAATAGGAAAACCAGAAGTATCACTCAATTCTCTCATTTTGAAAGGATTGCAGAGTTGACTGTGCTACTAGAGAGTCTGCAGGTAGAGATGGAAGTGAACAGCAGACCTGGTAACTTAGAGCAGGAGTTTCCCAAAATTTCGGCCCTGCCCTGCTCCAAGCATTTTCTGTGTTGAGTTCCCACAGCTTCTGGGTAGGCTGGGGAGCCAGGAAGAGCAGAAGGCTGTACAGGGCGAAAGGTTTAAAGAGAAACAGCCCGTTTCAAGAAAAAAGGTTAATTCTGAGTAAACTGAGCTGCCAGAGCAGCAGACTTGGATTAAGAGATTACACCATTAATTTTCACAGCAGCCACCAAAGCCCTAGATATCAAAATGCTCGGTACTTCAATTGTGGTAGATGTGGTCATTTGAAAAGAAATGTGACCAAGCCACTAAAAGCCTCAGAGCTCAAAATGGCCGGTGAGTTAATCTGAGAAATACGGTACATTCTGCCAGAGACAAACAAGCCTTTTCTGGTAGCACTGGGTTCTCAGCAAGAACCGGACTCTAGCGACATGATAAAAGGGACCATTTGACTAGGGAATGCATGTTCAAGAGAGACATATGAGGTAACTTCTTGCCATTAGAAAACAGCTTTGGAGTCCTAGCTCGAGGCCCAACAGCAAAAAATATGAGCCATTCCAGACAAGAGCAGACAAGAGTTATCAGGTTACAAAAGAAACTATTGATCCAAAAAAAAAAAAAAAAGTTTGGTTCCTTGATCATCTCCTTTTAAAAAAGCAACAGCAAGTCTCATTCATATTAAAAGTAAAGCCTTTTTTTTTAACGCAAGGGGAAAATGTTTGGATGTAAATATGTTTTTGTTTTTATTCCAAGTGTAGGATATAAGACTGATAGAGATGGTCCACAGCAGCAAATTATTTGCCTTTTGCCAGCTTCAGGCAGTTTACATCTGAGGACTCTGAAAGGGAATAAAGGCTAGAGCCCGGAGAGGGTTGAGGGGCTCCAAGAAAGAAGGCTGCTGTGCTGCCCCTGGCTGCTGCTGACAGGGCTGGATGAGATACCATGAAAGAAGCCCTGAAAGGAGGACTGGATTGGCCCTGGGGAACCGACAACCTTCACCAGCAGGAAGTAGCCTAAGGTAACTACGGCCGTCTCCTCACTAACCTCTCTCTTCTACCTGGTATTGGGGTGTTGGAAGAGCTTGGGGTGGAAAAGGGAGAGATGTAAGAACATAAATAAAATAGTTTTTTAAAGTGTGCAACAACTCTGGAATCTAACAAATACAGTAAAGTTGAGAATACAAAAACCAACATATAAAAATACAATGCAATTTCAGAGAAATAAATTATAAAGATAAATTAAAAATTATTACTATCCCATTCAAAATCATTGTTAGAAATTAAGTATTTGGGGATATAACTAATCAAAGAATACAAAGTGCTCTAAACAATAAAAAATTCAAGACATTGAAAAAGAAACTTACAGAAGGTAATAGATGATAGAAAGACCTTCCATACTCCTGAGGTGGCAGAATTAATATTGTGGGAATGGCTGTATTATCAAAAAAATGTACAGATTCACAGCAACTATATATAAAAAATCTGATGTCATATTTTCACAGATTACCTAACAGATCAGCAAATGTATTGTCATACGGAATATATTTTTTAAAAATAAAGAACCACATAGAACCATAAGAGACCAAAATAGCCAAAGTAACCCTAAGGAGTAAGAGCACCTCTGAGGGTGTAATACCTGAGCCCAAACTATACTCCATAGTGCCACAGGGATCCAGACAGCCTGGTGCGCACAACAGGAAGGTCAGCAGAATAAAACGACAAAGCTATGCCCACTTAATATTGACAATGGAGACAAAAAGCACATATTTGAAAAAAAGAGATAACAAATGGTGCTCTCAAAATTGGATATCTAGCTGCAGAAAAATAAAATCAGATTACATTCACCTTTTAAGAAAATTAAATTCAAAACGGATCAAATTCCTTAATTTAAAACTGGAAACACTGAGACAAAACAGGTAATACTCAAGATACTAGGTTCAAAAAGAACTTTCTGAATAGAACATCAACACAGGAACTAGCCTCAAGTATCAACAAACAAGATTATATGAAAAATTAACTATCAGCAACAGAAACTATCAGCATGGGAAACAATTCACAGATATAAAAAGGTTGGAGAGATGGCTCAGTGGTTAAGAGTACTTGACTGCTCTTCCAAAGGTCCTGAGTTCAATTCCTAGCAACCACATGATGGTTCACAATCATCTATAATGGGATCTAATTGCTTCTTTTGGTGTGCACGAAGACACCAGTACTCATATAGATAAAATACACGAATAAATAAATCTTTAAAAAGTAAAATGAGAAACACAAATGGCCAGTAACTGATTTTAAGAAGTGTTCAATATCTTTAACCATGAGGGAAATACAACTAAAACTACTCTTACCCCATTCAAAATGGCTATCAAGAAATCTAACAACAGGGGCTGAAGAGACAGATCAGATGGCGACCCAGATTTAGTCCCGGGCACCTACAATGGCAGGTTATAATCATTTGTAACTCCAGTTTCAGGGGACTAAGGTCTCTCATCTTGCTTCTGCAGGCAAAACACTCAGACACATACAATCAATGTAAATAAACTGGAAGAAAAGAAACCTTACTCTAACGTTAGAAACATAACTAAAAACTAAAATGGTTTTGTGTAAAACCATTCTGTGTGACTTTGAAAAATGTAATGTTTGCAAGTGGTGTTAAGAGGCTAGCCACTGTGTGACTTTGGCTCCCTTTGAATTTCCTGTACACTTGCGGAGTTCATTCAGGCTCGCCTGTCAGAGCTAGCAGCTGGCTGATGCCCCAACAGTGCCGCCCTCCAGCTAGGACACAGCTAAAGCACCTCCCAACACACAGCATCAAGCTACCAGCTCACTGGCTCTGCTTGCCAGTCAATAAATGTTGGGGAGGGCTGGAGAAAGAGGAACACATTTCACTGCTGGTGGCTGTGAAAATTAACACTGCCATTATGGAAATTTGCCTGGAGATTCCTTAAAAAAATTAAAAATAGAACTACTATATGACTCAGCTTTTACTCCTGGGCATATATAAAGAACTCCACTTATAAAACATACTATTCAAGTCTTGCAAAACTGCTCCTTAGTGCTCTTCTCTAGGGTAAAGAGGATACTCACTAACCACCAATCTTCTTAAGATTGCTACAGCGAATGCACATGGAGAATAGCTATAAAGTTACAAGGCTACAAGGATAACTAAGTGAAAGGCTATTGTTTATGGCATATGCACAACTTTTTAAGACTTTGAAATAAAGAACAATTAGAACTTTCTGAAATATAGGAAACAGTACTAGTATTTAATGGGCTTGGCAAAATGACTGAATTGATGCTCAGGAATCTACTAACTTGCTGAGGAAGTCAGGCAGTAAATCAAAGATACACAGAGACCTATGTGACCCCACAATTCCATTGCAGTTAAGAAAAATAAACGGACCTTTTTAAGAATGTTGTCTTAGTGTTTCTACTGCTGTGATAAAACAAAAAGTTGCAATGATCAAAAGCAATTTAGTGAGGAAAGGGTTTATTTCATCATATAGCTTATTATGAAAGGAAATCAGGGCATGAAATCAAGGCTGGAACCTGGAGGCAATAACTGAAGAAGAGCCATGGAGGAGTGTTACTTATTGGCTTTTTCTTCCCAACTTTCTCAATGTGCTTTCCTACACAATCCAGGACCACCTGCCAAGGTATGCATCGGCCACAATAGGCTGGGCAGACTAGCCTACAGGCCAGAATCTCAACATCGCCATCTCTTCTGGGGCTGGAGGGAAGGCTAAGCAGTTGAGAGTGCTCGTTGCTCCTGCAAAGACCCGGGATCAACTCATGGGACCCACAGCAGCTTACAATCATCCAGAACTCCAGTCCCAGGAGATCTGGCACTCCCTTTTGGTATCCATGGGCACATGATCTGTGGTACACAGACACACAGGCAGACGAAACACCTCTATACATTGAAAAAAAAAAGAAAAAGAAAAAAAGAGCAGACCAAGCTGGGTATGGTGGTATACACCTTTAACCCTGACTCGGGAAGATGAAGCAAGAGAGTCAGGAGTTTGATGTCAGCCCACGTCACAGAGTAAGTGCCTGTCTCAAAATAAAGAAATACATTTCTTCTTAGATGACTAGCTTATGCCAAGGTGAACACACAAACAATCTAACCAAACCCAACCAGGACACTTGCCAGTTACCCTAATGTTACTGTTTATATATAAAAAAGTAAAGTCCTATATAAATAGTAAAGAATCTTTTTACCATGTGAAAAACCTCACATTCCTTAAGGCAATACTTTTCAAACTACTGCAATGGGCATCAAGGGCTGGAGACCTGGCAGTGTTTGATAAAGTACAAGTACGTGGACCCAGATTTGGATCCTCAGAAGCCTTGTTTTGTTAAAAAAAAAAAAAAAAAAGCCAGGTAGGTGTGGCAGCTGCCTGTAATCCCAGCACTTTGGGGGCATTAACAGGATACCCAGGTAAAGCTAGCTAGCTAGCCCAGCCTGAGTCAGTGAAATCTGAATTTAGCAAGAGACCCTGTTTCAAAGAATAAAGTGGATAGTCATTAAGAAAAACATCTAATGTCAACACATGTAGACATGCAAGTACACTCATGTGTACATGTGTCCAAACACAAGTAAACATGCACTGGGGACCCCCCCCCACACTTCATTTAAAAAAAAAAAGCACTTAAAAGTAATATTCCTAAAATTAACTTCAAAGTTCAAATAAATTAATCATGATACACCGATGACATTATGCTCAGCATGAACCTTGCGAAAGGCTGTGGGATAGGGTGTCACGAACCAGTAAAGAAAAGACACAAAGCCAATTATGTGCTAGAAAAACACTCTCTTGTGAAGGAGGGACAGAAATAAGGGTCTCTATTTGTTTACCTAAGACTCTCTAAAACCCTGACACACAAAAGGAGAAATGCAACAATTAGCTTAGTTTGTACAAATTCTGAAGTAAAATGACTAGTGTAGATATTTTAGTAGTTTTTTTTCCTTTGTTTAAAAATGCAGTTTTAAGTTGGACCCATGCAGGCCTCCTTAGTGCTTCTTTATATACATTTACTAAGAGAAATGTCATACCTCACTACAAGATGCAACTGCTCTGTGTAAAGGTGTCAACCATTTGCTGTCTTTGGCATTAACTCTAGCTCCTGCAACAAGAAGAAAAAAAATAATTGAAATATTTTATATGAATTATTTTTTAAATAAACCTAAAGTGAGATGTAGGATAACGATTGGAAAACTAATTGTATATTTTCTGCCAATAAGTTACCCTTAAGTTATAAAACAAAATTCTTTTAAGTTGATGTAGTTATCCCAAAAGGAATCAGTTCTTTTTATTAAAAAGAAAATAAACAGTATTTTATATTTAGGCTAGAAAAGCCACCTTTATACAGAGCATATTCAAGATAAAGTCAAATCCCACTTTAAAATATGTGTTAACCTCTAATACTTAAAAGAAACAAACACAGTATTACTCCAAGATGAACTGTATTTTAACTTAAAATCTTCATTATATTTCTTTACTAATGAATGTATAATGTCATAAAATACTATAATGATAGTTGTACATTGATACTATAGGGTCATTGTACAAAATGAACCCAATGTTCACAGATGTAGGAAAACAAAGAAACAAACAATTTACATATCTTTCCTGGTTATACCTAAACTTTAAAGAAGGACCTTTTAAAAATCAACTATGTGTAATTTAAAAAAATTAAGTCAACAGACAAAAGTACCAACAGAATATAAACACATTCAGTAGGAATAAAGATATTACATTGTAAGTTTTAAAACATGAACCAAAGAAAAGAAGCTCCTACTTGTAGCATGCTGTGAGCAGAAAGGAAATAGCTCTGGATATTCGACTGGCCATCGGGTCCTGTCCTATACATCACTGTAGATTTATGCCCCAAACCCTGATTCCTAATTTCCTAGATGATAACAACAACAACAAAAGTATGTTGAATAATCCTTAATAATTTTTTGCAGTTTTACACTTAATGTGCACAAACCAGAGTCAAGTATTGCTAGAATTCATACTTCTAATGCTTACACTGACTCTGTGTTTTTAAGTGTGAGGGTGCAGGGGATGGATGCTCAAGTGATTTCGTTATAGCTCCAGTTCCTACAGCCTCAGAAGAAACCTTCTAAATAGTGTTGTGACCCCTCTGAGCCTAAGTTTTTTCATCTATAAAACACACTTATAATACATTGGTATAAAAATTATCATAAATAAACCCAAAGTACACACTGCACATGTTGATGGTAGATGTAGAAGTGCTGAACACAAGAGACTATAAAACATGAAGAAAACAAATGCAGCAATTAAAAATTTCAGAGTAGTTGAATTCTCTGTAGCTATCAACAGTGACAAGATGACAGAACCAAGAGCCAATGGGAGAGCTCTCAAGAAGGCTGAGACAGGAGGAAGGAGTGAAGTCAACAAAATAAGGAACTAGTCATAGAACAGCAGATATATGTTAAAAATATTCTCTAGGGTTAGTGAGCTAACTCAGGACACCTTGTACATGCCATGCAAGCACCTACCTCAGAGTAAGTATACCTCAGTATACTCACGCAGTAAATTATTTAGGCAACTGCTTGCCAGGTCCCTGCAGGCCAAGAAGGCTAAGGTAGACAACCCGGCCAGAGTGAAGTTGAAACATTTGAAATGTTCACTTTTTTGAGAAGGCTCAAGTTTTGGTGAAGGACAATGGGGCTTTTCAGTCTCTCAATTGTCTTCATGGTTCTCTATAATCCCTATGTCTCTTTCTACAAAAATAGTTATATCCACATATGTATCTACACATGGAAATGCAGGCTTAAAGGTACAGACACAGACAACTAGAAGAGATACTACCTGGGCCAACAAAGGCAGAGAGAGAGGAGAGAGAGGAGAGAGAGGAGAGAGAGAGAGAGAGAGAGAGAGAGAGAGAGAGAGAGAGAGAGATCTCATAAATGCCTTCAAGAAGTTAGCTTTAAAGTAATGACAAGAGAACAGAATGTGGCTGTCACAAAAAAAATGAGGCTCTTCATGTGCTGTATAGCTTTCAAAAATAAAGTAAAAAAAGCAGTAACTATAAACAATGTTTTACCTGTAATTAGAAACATAAAAAGATATGTCTATATATTCTATTTCATTAATATAAACACTGAAACCATAGGGGAATGACAAAATATTAAAAGAGTAGGTATCCAAGTGTTTGGTTGGTTACAGGGTACACTGAATACTGGGCAGGCACACAAAAGGCTGGCGGTGGGGGGAAGAGCTACTTCATTGTTATTCTCTACTATTATAGTTTCCATTATTTTCTAGAAAACCATTTTGTACTTACTCAAAAAATAAAACATACTCAAGCAAAAAAAAAGGACGATCATGAAAAATTCCAAGAATTTGGCAATCCAGGAATGGGATATGTATATGTGTGTGTGTGTGTATTTTTTTAGGTATTTTTATTTTATTTAAGGTATTTTAAAAAATATTTCTTTTGGATATGGATTATCAGATATATAACTATTTAAAAACATTCTAATTTAATGGCACATTAAGGATATCAAAATTAAAAAAAGCTTCCTGTTTATTCTGTCTTGTTCTGAGTATTTTTTTTCTTCATGTAATTAACACAAATTAATTTATTGTAACAAGTGACTACAAAAAAGAATCCATTAAAAATTAACTGAGGATATCACACTGCTACTTGGAACAAATAATACAAAAAATACAGGGCTTGTTCAATGATAAGTTTTTAAACTTCTGATCATTATCTTCTTTTTTCTTTAGAAGACAGTTTTTTTATTACATCCTGTGCTTCTTTTAAAAGCACTAATCAAATGCTGTAATTTCTTATGTAAAAGCCAACTTACAAAAAACTTCAGGCACCAATGAAAAAGGTCTCTCTTAAACTGTATGATTTGCATACTAACAAACATGACATAGTGATGTACATTTTCAACAACAGTAGCTGGATGCGTTTCTACCAAAGAAATTAAATAACAACAACAACAATAATGAGTCACAAGCACAGTGGCACATTTTTAACGTTTCAGATTCCTAGAGCTTCTTTTGATAAACTTTCCAAAGGCAGTAGATTTCTGTTCTACAAAGAACTCTAAGATTACCTATTAGTGTACCTAAGATTACACTAATATTTGCATCAGACAGCAAAGCCATTCTACGCAAAAGACTCAGCCAGAGTAAAGTTAAGTCATCCAACAGCTAGTCAAAAGTATAAAATACTACCCAGAAAGGTTAACAAGGAAGTCAGGGATAAAGAAAGGAAAATAAAAATGGGGAGGAGAGGGAGGAGAGCATTATATTCCCCTAAAACACAAACTGTCTTTGTAGACAGAAACAAAACAAAACAAAACAAAAAACCTAACAGCCTCTAGCAGTATCATTACATGTTCTACACTTGACAAAAGATAAAAATCTATGAGCTACAAAGATGCTAAGTCACTGAGAAAAGGGTAATCTCTTCACTCCCTCTTGGTCATACAAACAAAAACTATATGCTCCCCTGCTCCTACTAAGTTACTGGTAGATGTTTTGGCATGAGAAAGCACTGCAAACTATCTGAAGGCAAAGAAGAGAGCAATTTAAGGAAGATGGCATTGATGACTACTTTAACCACCGAGCCATTTCTCCAGCCCCCAGTTCTCAAAGAATTAATACAAATATTTCTTAAAGAACAAGAAATGTGGACACATACAGACAGGCTGAAAGCAGAGGGAGAAGGCCTCTATTCACAAGTCAAGGAAAGAAGCACAGAACAGATAGATCCTTTTCTTTTGAGAAGGAGGTAATCCTGCAACGCCTTGATTGCAGGCTCTGACCAGAAATGTGAAAAAATAAATTTCTGTTGTTTAAGCTAATTGCTTGATGGTACTTTTTTTTTTTTTTTTTTTAAAGGACAGCCCTGGCTAATACACTTAGGTTGCAAGCTTTCGAGATGTGCATACTTTAGGTCTAATTCCTAGAAACAGAATTCCTACTCTGTATTAAAAACTATTTTCTACAAGAGGCCAATGAAATTATTTTTGAATAATGTTTTTCTTATGCTGAAAGGGTAACATTCAGCAGTCTGCTAACAAATGATTTGAATGGAAGCAGTAAATCAATAGCTTCCAAACAAAGTATTTATTCTTAAGTGATGAGAAAACTTAGTCTTTTGGAAAAACATTCTAGAATAAAAATTAATGTGTACGCAAATTTTACTCATGTGAAGTGATAGTGGTAATGAAGAAGGGTAGGAGGGTACAGGAAGGGAGAAAGGTTCAGATTATGTCAGGGGTAATGTGAATTGAGTCTGCATTTGGGCTCTAGCTTTTTAGTTATAATAGTACAAGCTTCAGTTGTAAGCAATGCTGCTAAGAAATGCTACTGTTTTTTAGTTTTCTTGTTTTTTTAATGCTTTTATAGATCTGACGGTAAAATAGAGTAAAAGGAAAGCCTTACTTTAGTATTTAGTATTAATGAGGCAGAGTAAGTACTTGTTACTCACTGTTATTTTACTTCTTCTAAAACAATTATTAATTACAGTGGATTTCAACTTAACTACAGATTCGAAGAAAGCTTGGTTATATGTGCCATGTCAAAACACTACTACTTACAAATCTTGGAGCTGCATCATGCAGAAATATTTATTTTTCAATGAATTTAACTACAAATTTTAAAATGCTTAATCTTAAGTCATCAAAAATACTCAGAATAATATGAACAAACACTATCTTCAAAGAGGAAGAAACAGTTATTACTGGCTGTGCTGGTTTGAATGAGGTGTTCCCCATAAGCTTTGGGCATTTGAATACCTGGTCCCAAGTTGGTAGCCTAAAGAGATTAAGATGTTGCTTTGCTGCAGTGTGTCACTGGGGGCAGGTTTTGAGGTTTCAAAGGCTACACACCATTCCTAGTTCACCCTGCTTCCTGTTTGTGGTTTGAGAACTGAGCTCCTAACTCTCAGCTTCTAGCGGTCACATCCATTACCTGCTGTCAGGCTGCCCCTATCATTATAGACCCTAATTCTCCAGAACTGTAAGGCCAAAACTCTTCTGTATGTTGTCTTAGTCATGATGTTTTACCACAAATAGAAAAATTAACTAATACAGAAACTGGTACCAGGGAGTGGGCTGTGACAGACTTGACCATGCTGCTTTTTGAAGGAGTATAGAGGAATCTGGAATTCTGAACTAGAAAAGTGGTTGAACACTTAAGTGAAGCTTAATGGGAACCTAGTGGGCCACGTTAGTAGGAGCTTGGAAGACACTAGTGCTTTGAGCTATATGACAAGGAGAGGCCCAGCTCAAGAGATTTCAGAAGGAACAATATTAGCAACTATTAGCTAGAGACCATTCCTGGTATTTTGGCAAAGAATATGGCTGCTTTTTTGCCCTTGTCCTAAGAACTTCCCTAAGGTTAAATTTAAAAGTAATAGTCTAATTTCTTTGCTGTAAAGTTCAAGGTATACTAATATTGGCTCTGTTGTATGATTATTAGCCACCAATCATATGTAGGCCTACAATGAAAATGAGCAAATACAGTAGAAGGAAATACAAATGTACAGTTTAGAGAAAAAGGACACTGCAAGCTAAATGTTATCACCATGGATTGTGCTGGAAGAGAGGCTGTAACTGTTAAGAAGACTCAACCATTAAGGAGAGGCCAATGTTGTATATTGAGCATCTTTCAGTTATATGCCTAGCAGTGGTATAGCTGGATCTTGAGGTAGCACTATTCCCAATTTCCTGAGAAAGCACCAGATTGATTTCCAAAGTGGCTGTACAAGTTTACATTCCTACCAGCAATGGAGGAGGGTTCCCCTTTCTCCACATCCTCTCTAGCATGTGTTTTGATCTTAGCCATTCTGATGAGTGTAAGGTGAAATCTCAGGGTTGTTTTGATTTGCATCTCCCTGATGACTAAGGATGTTGAACATTTCTTTAAGTGTTTCTCTGCCATTCAATATTCCTCTATTGAGAATTCTCTGTTTAGCTCTGTACCGCCATTTTTTAATTGGATTACTCAATCAATTGCTTTTTAACTCTTTGAGTTCTTTATATATTCTAGATATTAGCCCTCTATCAGATATAGGGTTGGTGTCTCCAAGTGGGTTCCCTAGTAATGGAACAGGGACTGGCTCTTCAATCACCTCCTCCCCTGAGTGGGGAGCAGCCTTACCAGGCCACAGAGGAAGACCTGATAGGCTAGGGTCAGATGGATGGGAAGGAGGACCTCCCCTATCAGAGGACCTGGGGTGGGCCATGGGAGAAGAGGAAGGGAGGGTGGGGTTGGGAGGGAATGAGGGAGAAAGCTATAGCTGGGATACAAAATGAATAAACTGTAATTAATATATATATAATATATATATAATATATAATTTTTTTAAAGGAGAAGCCAAATCTGCCCTTAGGGCAAGTCCCCACCCAACTAAACTTTGAACTTGAAAAAAAAAAATTCTGCCCCTAAAAGCAACAAAACCAGGTGCTGCTAATGTGGTAAAGGGAGGCAGAATTCATCCCATGTTTGCAGCTCTTGTTGGCAGTGTCATTCACGTGGTGCTGGCTTCTGAGTCATGAAGGATAAATGGAGGAAAGACTTCCTCTGCAGTTTAAGAGAGTCACTGAGGCTAGGCATATGGGTGTGGGGCAGTGGCTGAATGGAGTCCTGAAGCTGGGTAAAGTAAAACCTGGGTTATGTTGGAGACCCCAAGATATTAAAAGCTGCACAATCTGGGAACGGAACCATCTTGGTGGTAGTGTGGTAATCTTGCAAGTAGTAAAGCTGGAAGGACAGTTCCGTCTAAGCACTTGGATATCAGACAAGAAGCCACATAATCTGAGTTTGCCCTGTTGGATTTTGGTCTTGCTTTGGTCTTCTATTTCCTCACTGTTCCCATATTCCTTCCTTTGGGAACTGTAATGTGTATCTTATGTCCTTTATGATACAACTATGTAACTTGGGTGTTTTGTTTAGTTTTGATTATACAGGTGAGAGACTGTCTTGAATCTCAGAAGAGACGTTAGACTTTAAAACAGTGTTAAGTCTCAAAAAACTGTGGAAAGTTTTGAAGTTAAACTAAATGCATATATTTGCATTATAAGATGACCAGGAGCCCATGTGGGCCCACAAGTAGAATGTGGTGGTTCATATGAGGTGTCCCCCATAAGCCTCAGGCATTTGAATACCTGGTCCCTAGTTATTTCAGAAAGGCTTAGGAGGTGTGTAGCCTTGCTGGAGGAAGTGTGGGACTGGCTTTGAGGTTTTAAAAGCCATAAAAAAACAAAAAGCCATGGTGGTTTCCAGTAGTGTTCACTCTCTACTTCCTGTTTGTGGTTTGAGATGTGAGCTGTCATATTCCCGCCTTCATGTCTCACCCCTGCTTGCATGCTCTCTTCATCATTATGAATCTTACTGGAACCACAGCCGCCAAATAATTCCTTCCTTCTATAAGATAGCTAGTTATGGTGTTTAATCACAGAAATAAAAAAAGTAACACACTACTATTAAAGCCCAAATATAAAAATGTCTACCTCTTATATGAAAATATGTCCCCAATGAGGATGGACACCAATTCAAGTGAAGCTTCTTCTCAAACAGGGAAAGCTACTGAGCTCTCTCAAGGAACATTTCTGTACTGGTGTCACTGTGTTCCTTTCTTTTGGCTGCGTATTATAAAATCCCAAACAATCCTTCAGATGATCTAGAGCTATCTGGGTCATCTCTCCACAAAGGAACACTGTGCTAAAGGAGAGATCAAGCAGGCAACTTGATTAGTTCTTACACTAGTGGTGATGAAGGGGGGGCTATAGTCAATCACCAGCAGATCACTCAATAAAAGCCTATGGACTTGAGAAAAAACAGTCACCTTAAGTCCAATAGTGTGCTCTACAAAAACGAAGCACACCTGGTCTGAATAAAGCCACTTCAACTGTAGTTAGTTATTAAACATCTTTTTATTTGGCAGCTAGAAGTCAATACTGGAAATATTCACTTATGAAAGAAAGACAGTGAGTCTGACTCAAACCTAGCATCTGAAGTTTCTTCTAGGCATAAAAATTTTAGTTAAATGTGGAAATGAACTTCTCCGTACAGGATCATATAAATTAGCATATATAAATACGAATATAAAATATTTGTTTAAAACAAACAAAAACCTTTAAAAAACCTAATTGTAGTAGTTATCAAAATCCTAGACATTAAAATAAACAAAATTGTGCTGTTTCTTACACAGCCATTTTCTTATCTTTTTGTGTATTATATATGTGTGTGTGTGTGTGTGTGTGTGTGTGTGTGTGTGTTACTCAGAAGACAACCTCAGGTCTGGTACCTTCCTCCCACTGTGTCTGAAACAGTGTTATCTTTGTTCATCATTGCATATTACATATTGTAGGCCGGCCTCAAGCTTGTTATGTAGCTGAGAACTACCTTGAGCTCCTGATTCTCTGCTGCTTACTCTCAAGAGCTGAGATTACAGCAACATGTGTGCTGTCACATTAATTTACGAAGTGTGGAGGAGCTGGGTATTGAACTCAGGGCTTCCTATATGCTAGACCAACTGAGCTAAGTACCCAGCCCATACAGTATAATTTCTTAAAAAGCATTTTAAAGACCTTAAAATAACTGAAATAAAAGCAATTTTCTTTTTTAGGGAGTGTGTGTGTGTTCCTATGTGGGTGCCTGTGGTATGTATGTGCATGTGAAAGCCAGAAGCCGGTGTTGGGCTGTCTTCCTTAATCATTTTCCATTTGTTTTTGAGGCAAGGTCTCTCACTGAACCTAGAATTCACTGCTTTTGTTAGGTAGACTGGTTGGCTAGCAAACTCCAGATATCCACCTGCCTCTGCCTCCCCAGGACTAGGATTACACATGTGTACTACTGCACCTGGGTTCTTACCTGGATGCTAGGAAGCTAAACTTTTAATTGTGTGCTTACACAATAAGCACTTTACCAACTGTACCATATCCTCAGCTCTAAATAAAAGCCATTTAAAGGAAGAAGTTCTGTTGGCACTGACTTAAATTTCTGTATACATTAAGACTTATTTCTTACCATCTAGCTGCTACCACTACTGCCTTCTCTCCTTTGGAGAGATGTAATTGTCTCCTTGTAACTCTGTATTGAATAAGGCTCATTAAAATTATAATATATAAGTCCATTTATACCATTTATCTCCTTCCTAGTCCACTTTACCTATGATTTTCCTTATTCCATAGTCACAACTATTTTTTTTTTAACAAACGTTAAGATTACTTGTATTTATCAAAGTAGAATGTCTATAAGGGCATCAACCTTTGTTCTACTTGTTAAAATACTTTAAGCTCTAGACCAAGTTATATGATCAGAATTTGTAAAGTAAATAATTAAATTGCTTTACTTATGAAACCAATATTAAGAAACAGGTTAAGCATTCAGTATTCGGTCCGGCTTGAGAAACATTAACTATGACAAAACTAAACAACATGTACTCATCATAGGAGTTGCCATACCAGATAAAATAAGCAGTTCAATGATTTCTGCATCTCCAAGATAGGCAGCAGCATGCAAAGGAGTTCTTTTCTCATTGTCCTGTGAAAAGATGAAATAGCACTTTTAAAATAATAAAAAATCTAATATAGTTTAAATGAAATAAATACATTAGTAACTCTTAAATAATTATTTACACAACTCTACTCTGCAAGTCTCACCATCAAAATATAGGGTTGTTTCAAGGCTAAGACAGGTAAAAGCCTTTACAAAGGCACTTGGCTATATGGCTTAGCTGGGCACAGTGGCACATGCCTGTGATCCCAGGACTCAGGGAGATAGAGGCAGGGGGATATCTGTGAGTTCGAGGCTAACCTGGTCTACAAAGTGAATCCTGGACAGCCCAAGCTACATAAAGAAACCCTGTCTTGAAAAAAGAAGACAAAATAAAACAAGTCTATGGCTTAAGTGAACCAACTTGTCCTATTTTAAAAATCTGTAAAGCCAATATTAATTTTGAAGAAATTTTGTTTCACATATAAAATTCTCAAAGATATTATGCACAATTATCCTTAGCTGGTGTGTAGAAGGTATGTTGTTGCAGGATATGTGATCCCATCGTGAACCTGGAAATTGTGAACTATTAAAATTTGTTTAGAGTTGTGGAGTGGCTCAGATCTAGTACAACACCTTTAATTCAAGAACTTTCTATTTATTGTAAACAGGTGGGTATAGTGTGGCTCAGCTGTAGCACAACCTTTAATCCAAGAGTTTTCTGTAAAAAGGATTAAATAAAGCTAAGCCTACATCAAGGGGTTAACAAGAAACCAGCTGACGTTAAATAGAAAGGAGGAACTTTGAGAGAAGGTTATTTAAGACCACAGAGGCCTCTGAAAGACTCTACTCAGCAGGGTATTAAAGCAGATGCTGAGACTCATAGCCAAACTTTAGGCAGAGTGCAGGGAATCTTATCAAAGAAGGGGGAGATAGAAAGACCTGGAGGGAACAGGAGCTCCACAAGGAGAGCAACAGGGGTCTTTTCTGAGATAGATACTCCAACCAAGGACCATGTATGGAGATAACCTAGAACTCCTGCATATATATATACCACATACAAAATTACAATGAATTATCAGTGACATGCCTATTTTGTAAAAAAAATTATTTTTTTAGAGATAATTATTTTTAGATTTACACTTAGTATTGTTGATGAGGGCTTTTGTATTAAATTAAGTTTTTTCTTGAGCTATGTTCTCCTCACTGTCTATAGAAACTCTATGTAGCCCTTGGCAGCTCAGTCTCCAAGTGGGTTCCCTATTAAGGGGAACAGGGACATCTCTGATGGTCAGTAGCTGGCTCTTTGATCACCTCTCTCTGAAGGAGGAGCAGCCTTACCAGGCCACAGAGGAAGACAATGCAGCCAGTCCTGATGAGCCCTGATAGACTAGGATCAGATGGAAGGGGAGGAGAACCTCCCCTATCATTGGACTGGGGGAGGGGCATGGGAGAAGAGGAAGGACAGGTGGGGTTGGGAGGGGACGAGGGAGGGGGCTACAGCTGGGATACAAAGTGAACATAATTGTAATTAATAAAAATAAATGAATAAATTAAAAAAATAAAAGCAGTGTGTAGAAGAAAGAGCTTTTTGGCTTTTTCTATCTGGGATGGAGTTGAGTAGGAGGGCCTTTGCCTTCTGGAACCTGAGCTGGGTACTTTCTCCACCTCTCTAAGCTAGGTTTTCACTCCAGCATTTGGCTCCTGAGTCTTTATTGGTAAAATTGAACATTTGGGATTTTCATTTTTTAAAACAAAAGCATGTGAGATGATCTCATGATTAGGTTTGAATCTCATCCTCAAAACAATCCTCCACAAAGATGGATGAGATGGATTGATAGACAGACATCCCCCAGACATTTTTAAAAACCTGAAATCTCACACACTCTGGTATCAAGAATTTTAAAATAAGCGATATTCAATCTATATAAAACCCATCAAAGAATAAATAAAAATATAGACAAGAACCAGTTTAAGACTTTATTGATGCATATACTGCAACTGGGCGCACGTGTGTATGTGTGCACACACACACCTTTTTCAAGACAGGGTCTCACTATGTAGACCAGGCCGGCCTCAAACTCAGAGATATCTACCTGCCTCTGCCTCCCAAATGCTGGGATTAAAGGAGTGCACCACTATACCCAGCTTGAGCAAGTATTTTCTTTATATGCTACTTTTCTTTTTGCCAATACACTTCTACAATTTTAAAACAGTTTAGAATTACCAGCTTAACACACCAAATACAAATGTCAAAAAATCGGTAATTTATGAATCAAAATGCTTTCATAGGAATATTCATAGGGGGAACAGGAAAAAAAAAGGTCTTTGTGAATTTATAATTATTCTTTAACACAACACCAAGGTTAGCTAGTCTTAATTTTTCTATTGGTTTTTTACTTTCATACTCAAAAGACATACATTTGTTTTAATATAAAAATACATCCATTTTTCAAATCTTCCTCCAAAACAAGTGTACTCTGAACGAGGAAGCAAGGTACAAAGTAATGTCATATACTGAGATTTTAAATTAATATATACCACATACAAAATTACAATGAATTATCAGTGACATGCCTATTTTGTAAAAAAAATTATTTTTTAGAGATAATTATTTTTAGATTTACACTTAGTATTGTTGATGAGGGCTTTTGTATTAAATTAAGTTTTTTCTTGAGCTATGTTCTCCTCACTGTCTATAGAAACTAAATTGTAGCTACCATTTACCCACATGGTAAGAGGTTATCTCTCTAGATTACCTGAAGTTACACTACTGTGGTCTAATAGTAGAGAGGTGAAGTCAACTCACATACCTTTCAGATCACCTTCATCTTAAAAGGTAACTAACTGAACCCTATATGGTTGCACAAGCCTGTAATCCCAGCACTAGAGGATGCAGAGACAGGAGGATCTCTGAGTTTGATGCCAGCCTGGTCTACTAAGCAAGGCCAGGCCAGTCAAGGCTACACAGAAAAACCTTGCCTTGAAAGCCTAAATAAATAAACAAATATGTAAGTAAGTATATAAGTAAATAAATGGAAACTGTCAACCTGGGTGACCATGCATATATAACAGCAGCATTGGGAAGGTTGAGGGAGAGGTATAATAGTCCAGGCTAAACTATATAGCAAGATTTTGTCTAAAAGACCAAAATGAAATGGAACAAACAACCAGCTTCCAGCTGGAGTATTCCCCACTGCTTGCAGGCAGAAAGGCAGATAGGGGATGAGCCAGCTCTGAACATGTAGGTGGGTGTAGGGTGCCATCACTGCAGACTGTCAAATGAGACTGAGTGATCTCAAAAATTGAGCCACCATCTTGGACCACTGACTTCCAAACTTATTAGAAAAATAAGCTCGGATAAAGTAGCATGCCCCCCCATCTTCACAATGGGGGGTTGTATATGTGGATATGAGGTTATGTATGTGTGCACGTGGAGGCCAGATGTCAACCTCAGGAGCCATTCATCAAGAGCTGTCCACTTTGGTCAGACAGGATCACTCACTGGGACACGGGGCTTGCTGGTTATGCTAGGGTGGTTGGCCAAGGATTCCTAGATATCCCTCACTGCCTTCCTGCTGCTGGTATTCATGTGCCACCAACATCCAGCTTTTATGTGGGTGTCAGACATCAAATTCTGATCCTCATGCTTATCCAACAAGCACTTTACCCACTGAGCTATTGCCACAGCCTCAAGATTTTAAAGATAATAAATTTACTTGATTTTGTAATAATTTTCTAGTTTGAGAATCTCTAAATTACTCTAAGAAAGAACAGCTGAGAGTAGGAATTGGGGTGGGGAGGCTTAGCAACACCATATTAAAATACTACATTGGAAACTGGTTTAGTTTTATTAATGTTAAGTGAGTTAGTGAGCTAAGAGTTTTCATCTCTATGACTGGAGTTAGAATCTACTGCATTGTGCTTTTTATTTTAATCTTCACCCCAGGAAATATAATAGATTGAGAGAAATCACACACCAAACAGCTACTGTAAAGCTCACACAAAATACCTTGCAAACATTGAAATATAAAGGTTTACTGAAAGCCCGATACTAATTTAGATATATTTTTAAAAAGGAACTCTTTGCTTAGGCTTTTTGGTGTTACCCATTAACCAAAAAAAAAAAAAAAAAAAAGCTGCTAACATTAAAATATGATTAGATTAGTCAAATAGAAAAACACCTCTAATGCAAAGAATAAACATGACAGAAAGCACAGTGACACAGAAAGTGAGTTATCTGTGTTTAAGAGATGCTGGAATTCTATGACTTGATGCTTGGAATACTATGAAGCTATTTTGACTCATATGAACATAATATTCCTTTATGCAAATCAAAATAAAAGGAGGGACTTAAGTAATAATGAAAGAAAAATACATCTTATTTTACTTTACGACAGCTCAACAATGAAAATTAGGCAACAGAAAAGCTAAAATTAAAATGACTTTAAAAATTACTTCTGTTCATTCAATCACTGTGGGAAGCAAAATGCTGAAAGCAAATGAGATGGTCCCTACATGGTCACCTAAATAACAGAACACAAAAAGCTCTTAATCAACCTTTATTTAACTAACTCACATGATTAACCAATATTCTCGGTTTCCTGGGTAAAATGAATAATTAGTTTTTGCACATGAGGTGCTTTGACCTCATAGTCTTCCACTAATAAATCCACATACTCTTGATCATACAATGGAGTCTATGTTTGCCAAGGGTAAAATGTATTTGTAATTTACGTATATGTGGTTTATTTAAATAGTACTTAAACTGATAAATCAGGAATGAAGAACCAAATATTTCCAAATCAACAGGCTACATATTATTTTTAAAATTCAATAAAGGAAAGTTACAAAAAACATTTAAAGAGTGCTAGAGCATCAGAAGACAGTTAAGACTACTGAAACACTAAGGCTGTCTGCTTTAGGAAGGAGTACGAGTATAAATCTCAGGAGTTTTACTCTAAGACTAGGTTTGTCCTAGAGGGTTTCCCTATGAACTGCAGGCTGACCTAGAACTCTTAGGTAATTCATGTAGTCCTCAAACTCAAGATCATCCTGCGTCTGCTTAATTTAAAAACATATCCCTGGTGACTATATTGGTACACTGAAATGCTTAGCAATCATACTTTTAACATAACAGAAGATTATTAATTGGACATCTACACAATGATATACTGTGCTTACAATTTAAATTAAGAAGCAAGGACCATAATAAAGTAAAACCACTTGTCACCAAGCCTTGATGACCTGAGTTCAATCCCTGGAACCACATGATAGAAGGAGACAGTAGTATCAGCAAGTTGTTCCCTGACCCACACATGAGCTATGGCATTCACATTGCATGTGTGCACGTGTGTGTGTGTGCGCGCACACAGAAGAGGGGGAGAGGAGAGAATGACTAAATAAATGTAATTTTAAAAATTAAAATAAAAAGTAGATCAATATCCCTCATCAATGCAACAATCTATAACAATCTGGTATAGTCCTGGAGCAACTGTGAGATTTTGAGGATACTTAAGCTTGAGTAAGTATCTGGAATATTACTTAAGGAGTATTTTAAAGTAATGTTTGGAGTTCTTAGCATGTACCTGTTTAAAAAAAGTAAAAATAAGGATGTCAGCAGAGTGACAGAATAGAATTATCTGCTGTTCGCTGTTATCAGCGCCAACCCTTTCCCTTTCTTCCAAAAAGAACCACAGATTATACCATAATGAAGAATAGGAAATGAGCCTGAGTGGAGTAGTGACATTGCCATGGGGTACAATGTCCCCAACAGCATCACAGAGAGGAGTGGAGCATGCTGACTCTTCTCTGAGCCGTTTCCTCCACCATAACTGTCTGACAGCATGAATTTCTTAAGAAGAAATAAAGAGCTAGGCTAAAAATCAATGGTTTCTTCTGCTCCTCTAAGTGACTACACAAATGACTCCTGTGGCCCTCGTAGGCTCTTCATAATTTAGGAAGTTGCTTGAGTGTATGTGATTGTATTAGCACAAACATGTCAGGTACACTAAAACTTGAAGCCAACTTGAAACTGGACCCACTGCTGGAGTACACCCTTCCTTGAGAGCTAGTAGCCATGTGTATCTCCATTCTTGAGAGAGAGAGTTGTCATTCCATCATGTTTGTATATGATGCACAAATATAGGTCCAGCAGAAAAGCTGAGACCCTTGCTTCCAAACTCAGTGACCATATCCAGGGAACACATAGTTTATTTGCACAGTGAAAGTCAACAGAAGTAAGCCTGGCCTTTTCTAAGTGGAAGAAAAGCAGTGGTACTACCATACTGACATTTGTGTGCAGCCTAGACCTTTGACACAGTATAGATATTTTCTAGAACCACAGTTAAAGAAAACTGCAGAAGCCACATAGAGTTAATCCAGATTCAAAGTATACACACCACACCCAATCAAAATGCTAGCAGAAAAACTCACAGAAAGCTCTTGTTCTCTTTCTGTCTCCAAAAGAGTGAAAAACATAAAACAAGGTAGATTATTGTATTAGATGCAGATATCAATTTAGGGACAATAGAAACATGTAAAAGCAAACATGAGACTTGTCAGGGAACACAATTATTTCCTACCATCTGATCTCAAATGAAAGTAAATTTAGAAACTGCCTGAATATGAATTTAGAATAATGATCTTACTGAAGCATGACTTGAGACAAAAGAAAAACAAACAAAACAAAATACCTGACAGATAATTTAATGAAATCAGAAAAGGAATTCATGACTTGAATAAAAAAAAATTCAATAAATGGCACATGCCTGTAATCCCAGCACTCGGAGGCAGAGGCAGTCGGAGCTCTGTGAGTTTGAGGCCAGTTTGGTCTACAAAGCAAATCCAAGACAGCAAAGGCCACACAGAAAACCCTGTCTCTAAAAACCAATATAAATAAATAAATAAGTAAATAAATAAATCGAGATTCCCAAACAGCTTACAAATGAAACCTTCAATGAATGAAAAATTTAAAATTCAAGAGTTTTCTGAATTTGGACAAGTCTTTTAAATTACTCTAGCTGGGAAGTTGGGATGGAGAGAGGAAAAGGGGGACAGTTTGCTGTAGGTTACAGAATAAACACTGCATTATGGGAGTTCCAGCAGGAGTTGTTGGTGCATGCCTGTACTAGCACTTAGAGGACACAGAGGCAGGATGACCAGGAAAATCCATCCTCACTACATAATACTCTGCTTCAAACAATCCCAAACAAAATAGAGAGGAAAAGACACAGAAAGTGCTTACTGAAATAACTGATAAAATCTTCCTAATAAAGCCAAAAACTTGAGATTTCAGAGAGAGAGATGATGCCCCATATAAGCACGTACACGTACATACACACACACATTTACACATATTGATCCTTGAAAGACAATCCTATCTACTGTATTATATGCAAATTTTAGTAGTTCTCATGAATACACATTATCTTTGACTCAAGTTAGAAAAGGTTTCTTGGGTTAGAGAGACTGCTGATTTGGTAAGGTGCTTATTGTGCAAACATGAGGATCAGGGTTCAAGCCCCAGAACCCTCATAAACAGTGCAATAGAACATGCCTCTAATTCCTGTGATGGTAAGATAAGAGGCAGAGACAGGTAGACCCCTAGTTCCTAGACTAGGTAGCCTGGCTTATACGACAAGATTTAGACCAATGAGAGATATTGCCTCAAAGGGTGGTAAGCTCCTGAGGACTGACAGTGCAGTACTTTCTATGTGCAGGAAAGTACTTGCACTAATGTAGAGCCCCATCCACACACTTAAAAAAAAAAAAAAAGGAGTTGTGGCATGTGCTTGTAATCCGAGTGCTGAGGCAAGAGGACTTGCTTAGCTTGTCAATGAGAGATTCTGTCTCAAAGAAAAGGTGGAAAGCTCTCAAGGCTCACACTCAAGGTTGTCTCATTTTCCATGTGCCGGGTAAGCAATTTCCATGTGTATACTGCTCCCCTCTCAACACATCCACAGCCTCAAAAGATTGGGCACAATGGCAAGAACTTGTAATCCCAGCATCTTAGAAGCAAAAGATAGAAAGACCCTCTGACTCACTAGCCAGCCACACTAGCCAAATTGTTGAGATATAAAACAATGAAATCCTGTTTCAAACAAGTAAATGGTTTCTGTGGCACAACACCTCAGACTGTTTTCTGGATTTTATACGTACTATGAATATGAGTGGGTGGGTATGTGTGCACATACATACATGGGGTATAGGCTGACTTCCTTAACAAGGCATCTAAGACAATTGTAAATGAAGATCTGGACAGGTTAAAATTAATACCTCATGTTCAAGGATACCACAAATAATTAAGGCAACCTGGAATACAAGATTAGAACTTATAACATGTTACAGTTCAAAGGGAGCGCACTCAGAATATAAAAAGCTGCTGCAAATCAAAGATAAAACTCAAATGAAAGATGGCAAGAGATTTAAGAGGCTGGCTCTATGTGTGGACATCAAGTCAACCCATTAAACACAGCTCAACGCTGCCATAAACAAAAAAAATAATACATTATAATGTGGCATACCCTTTAATCCTAGTTCTTGGGAGGCAGGGGACCTTTGTGAATTTTGGCCAGCCTGGTCTACATGGTGAGTTCTAGGACATTCAGGGTAATAGAACAACTCTATATTTAGACTTGAGGAACCACCATCCTGTTTTCTATAGTAATTTCTTAGTAGAGTGAATGAGGGCTTCCATATCTAGAAATTCTTGACATCATTTGTTACTGTCTGTCGTAAATTATCTTCATCAAGCCAGGCATTGTGGTACATGCCTTTAATCCCAACACTCTGGAGGCAAACAGATCTCTATGAGTTCAAAGTGTTCCTAGTCTATCATATCAATTTCTAGGCAAGCTAGGGTGGTAGAATGAGACCTCTGCTTAAAAAATAAAAAGCAAAGCCAAGCAAGCCAAACAAACAAAAAACCATCTCAGTGTGTAATGAGTGCTATCTCAATTGTAGGTTTGATTATCATTTTCCTGATGGCTATTGCTGTTCACCATGTCTTCATGTGCTCATCAACCCTTCCACACTTTCTATGGAGGTATCTATTCATCCTTTGCTTGTTTCTGTTTTTTTTAAAGATTTATTTATTATTTATACAGCATTCTGCCTGTATGTATGCCTGCACACCAGAAAAGGGCACCAGATTTCAGTATAGATGGTTGTGAGCTATCATGTAGTTGCTGGGAATTGAACTCAGGACCTTTAGAAGAACAGCTAGTGTTCTTAACCTCTGAACCATCTCTCCAGTCCATGTTTTTGTTTTAAATTGGGCTATTTGTCTTTTTTAAGAATATAGGAATTAACGAACATAACTTGTCCTATGTCTGTTGTTAAGACCAAATAAATGATGATGATGTGCACAGCAGATTTCGTATGAAAGAGGTTTATTACATGGAGATGGAGAGAGAGAGAGAGCGAGCAAGACATGATAGGGGGAAGGGGGAGTGCTCCAACAGAGAAAGGGGAGAAGGCAAGAGAGGAGAGGGCAAGATGCAAGAGAAAGACAAAGTGGCGGGTTGGTCCTTTTAAGGAGCAACATAACCATGACTGCCAGGTATGGCTACCTGGCAGGGAACACATGATGATATCATAAGTTGCTAGGCAACCCAAAAGCAGACTGCCTAAATACTAACATCTGTGACATGCAATCAGTCCTGCTGTGGACTTGTTTGGATGACCACTATTCAAATTCAATCCTAACACTTCCTACTTGGGAGGCAGTAATAAATGACACTGTAAAGGGCTCACTTCCCTCAGAATACCCTAAATTCAGACACTAGTCACAAGTTTCAGTGTCTTTTCTGTACTTCTGACTATACATTAAGGTTCCCATTTCCTCCTCCTGTCTTTCTGTGTATAGGCCATTCCTTAGGAGCTTCCACTTGCACAGCTTTGGAAGCCTCTCAAGTAGTCCTTTTGGTTTTGTCTATGTTCATTATGTTAGATATGATTCATTAAATTACTGAACACTGGTGATCACACCAATCTTCAGTCTTTACTCTCCAGAAGCAGAAGGTAAATATGAAAGATCATTAATAATGCCTTGGTCTTTCAGGTGACCAACTCCCATCCTAGAGCTATTTAGGGGTCCCTAGATACTTAGTCACCTGACTAACGCACAAAAGACACTATCACACTTAAAATTTCAAGGGTTTAAGTGTTATGTGCTAATAAATGGGAAGAAAGTCAAACACTTTATAATATCAGATTCTACTAAAAACACAAGAATGTGGTCGAAAGATGTACACCAACAAGAATTCTGATATAGCACTCATGAGAATGAGTTAACACTATATATAGTGCTATAGGCCACATATATACCCTATAGGAACACAAGCTTATGTATAGCGTTTTACCAGAAACATGTTTAAAATAGGTTCATTGTTCCTAATACACAAAAAAACCTAAAAATAACCCAACAATAGCAGGATATATAAACTGTGTTGTATATTCACTGGAACTACGTAAATTTTTAAAATAAACCTACTATAGAAAAGAACTCAGACCAAGACAGCAGTGGCGCATGCCTTTAACCCCAGCACTTGGGAGGAAGAGACAGGCAGATTTCTGAGGTCTCTGAGGCCAGCCTGGTCTATACAGTGAGTTCTAGAATAGCAGGGGCTACCCAGAGAAACTGTCTTGAAAAAAAAAAAGAGAGGAAAGAATTCACACACAAGTAATATCATATTGTATGTTATATGATCTACTGGATTTAAAAAATATTTAAAAAACTAAATTATCATGGTCAGACATAAAAAACAATAAAGACAAAGATTTTAAAATAAGATTTATTTTAATTATATGTATCTGTGTGTATCTGTATGCATGTATGCACACGTGTGTAGGTGTCCACAAAGGCCAGACGAGGATGTTGCAGGAGTGATACAGTGTGAGTTACCTAACATAGGTCCTAGGAAACAAGAGCAATACACCCTTTTAACCACTGAGTCATTTCTCTAGTCCCAAATGTGAAATTCTAATCATTATGTAGATACAAAGGGTAGTTTTGAGGTGCTAACACTCAGAACAATGAGAAGAAAAAAATATGGACAACAGTAATCATTTTTACAAGGTATCAACTGAGGTCCATTTAAACTAAGGGGGATGTATCAGTATCTGCAGAACATGAAGGTTCTGAAATGGGATCTTCAAGTTAACCACAGTAACTGGAGCCAGACCTGCATAATTCCAGATACTCAGAAGGCTGAGGCGGGAATACTGAAAATTCAAGGCTTATCTGGGAAACAATGAGAATGTGTTTCAAAGGTTTTTTTGTTTGTTTGTTTGTTTGTTTTTTTGAGACAGGGTCTTTCTATGTAGCCCTGGCTGTCCTGGAACTCAGAGATCCACCTGTCTCTGCCTCCCCAAGGGCTGGGATTAAAGGTTTGTATCACCATCACTCAGCATGTTTCAAAGTTTTAAGACAGAGATGGAGAGATGGCTCACTGGTTAAGAGCACTTGTTACTCTTGCAAAGGAGCAGGGTTTGGTTCTCAGAATCAATATGGTGCTCACAACTGTAACTCCAGCTCTAGGGGATCTAACACTCTCTTTTAGCCTCTGCCTGTGAGACACACACAGGGTTCACAGACATTCATGCAGGTAAAGCACTCGTATGCATAAAACAGTGAATTTATTTTTCAATTAAGAAGGTAAGAGGGCTAGGGATGTAACTCTTGCCTCTCATGTCAGATTCTATGTTCAATTCTTAGCACCAAAATCCCCTTCCAAAAAGTAGAACTTGCCTACTGGCTTATTTTATTCCTTTGGGATACTTTGAGTTAAAAAAGTTACCTGAAAAGTCAAAATATTATATTCACTCTTTATATCTCTCAATACCATTTTTAATATGGACATTAAAATTCATGTAAAGCAATCTTGGAGAGGCAAAAAAGCAATCCAATTTCTATGAAAACAAAACCATAAGCC
This sequence comes from Pachyuromys duprasi, assembly GCA_028658305.1. Classification (NCBI taxonomy): domain Eukaryota; kingdom Metazoa; phylum Chordata; class Mammalia; order Rodentia; family Muridae; genus Pachyuromys; species Pachyuromys duprasi. The sequence goes on along the minus strand of CM053753.1, from coordinate 18,739,052 downwards.
TTCATTGAATGCTATTCTTTTTCCAAGCCAATGATAAATACTTGATCTATCACATTTTGTACCTGATTTTTTAAAAAGCACATATAACACATCCTAAAACAGTTCTTTCACTTTTTTTGTTTTGTTTTTGTTTTTCAAGACAGGGTTTCTCTGTATAGCTCTGGTTGTCCTGGAACTCACTCTGTAGATCAGGCTGGTCTCAAACTCACAAGAGATCTGCCTACCTCTTGCCTCCTCAGTGCTGAAATTAAAAGCATGCACTACCACTGATCAACTCATTTACTACTTTTGACTGGTATAGAAGAAGTATATCTCTGAAGTAACTTTGGTGCAATATATTCAAATCCTGATTCTCTATAAAACTAACAAAAGCTGGGGAGATGTTTCAGTGTAGATGAATGGTTGCTCTACAAACAGGAGGACTTAAATTCAAAGCTCCAACATGTAAAAAGCTAGGTGTGGTCGCTTGTGCCTATGGGTGTCAAGACAAGAACAACAATATCAGGGAAAAAAAAAAAGAAAAAAAAAGTATGTTATTTTTTAAATGTGTAACTCAGATGAATTCTACAAGTGATTATAAAACATAAAAAATTCATTTCAAGGCTTCCAGCCATTTTATGAAAGCTGCATATTTACTTAATAATTAACGTACAATCATTTGTTTAATAGTAGAAAATCTCAATTATGTAGTGAGAGTAAAATATTTCCTTTGTGAATACATCATTTGAGTGGGATGAGGCAAGTTTCCCCTTTCAGTACTGACTCAAAATAAAAGTATTTTGGTTTACACAATTTTGAATGTTTCCACTACTTAGACTGGCTATATGTACCAGTAATCTAGCAGCATGATCTGAAACGCAAGCCCCATGTTATCAAAAACTACACATTTGGCTCACCTGAGTGTTCACACAGAATGGCAGTGCTCAGCATCCATCCTGTTTCCACTCCTCTGCCCTGCCCCAGGTTGCCATAATTTCCTGAGTTACTTTTATGATCTCGTGTTTGCGAATCTTATAATCATTAAATTTCCCCTCTGTAATATCGTAATAAATACCTAGCTTGTCAGGAAAGCTCTAATGGTATGAACTTTTAGCAAATGGGTCTCCTAGAAGTTGAGGTTCCTGACCTGAGCAACTGAGGCAAAATGATTTGAACGTGATCTCTTCAAACGATAAGTCTTGTGAATGGGACAGTAAATGGGGGCGAAAAAGAGGTTTAAGAGATGATAAGGCATTCAAATACGATTAAGTGATTAAGAGTTCTCATGAGGGTCAGCAAGATGGCTCAATGGGTAATGGTGACTGCTGCCAAGCCTAAGTTTGGGTCGCTAGCACACACAGACATACCTTTAAAATTCCATCACACAGTTAGCCAGATCCCTGAGCTCACTGGCCAGCCAGTCTAGCTGGACCAGTAACTTTACGATCAGTGAGACCCTGTCTCAAAGAATAAGGTGGAGAGTGACAGAGAAAGGGACTCAACACTGACTCTTGATCTCTATTTATATCTGTATACATAGCAGCACACAAATACATACATACAACACATGTGCTTACATACACAAGTCTCACAGAGATTAGTATTCATCTATAAAAGGACAGCAGCTTTTTCCTCATACCAATTGCCTCCTAAAAGTAACTACTAATAGCAACTATAGCAACTAGTAACTATCCATATTACCTTTGTAAATGTCCAAAAAAGCTCTGTAGTATACTTTAGGGATCCCACTGGATGACAAACCATGGAACCATATTAGAAAGGTAAGATAAGTTTCATTTTGCTTACATCACACTTCACCCAAAATAGCACTGCACCACATAGATAGATGATTCTTCTGGGCTCCCTGTTCCTATTATAGTGGAAAAATAAAGCTGGGGGTAGACTAAAGATTCATAATCTGTCTAGCATCTGATACTTCTTTGTAGAAGGTCTTACCCTATGGGAGACACTGAGGGTGGTGGGGACAGACATCTAGAGTCAGAAGGAGGATGGTGAGGTCACAGAAACAAGCAGAAGGATGTTAGTGACAGCTCTGCATTCTGGCCAGTGAAGATGTACCACCAGAAAGAACTTCCCTCCATGTAAACTGATTCATCTCAGCTATGAAATGTTAAAATCACAGTGTTTGCTAGTTATACTCCTTGGTCTTTGTTTGCCATAGACTGCCAGAACATGTAAAATTTTCAAACATACATACAATATCTTTTTTTGCTTAGTGGTATCATCTTCACTGAGAATGGCTGTGTTATAGGGAAGAGGGTTTGTTAAACAGATTGAGCACAGAAGGAAAATTAAGCATTTCAAACTAAATTAAATACCATTTACATTAGGAACAAAAAGTACAGAATACTGAAAAACTTGACAAAAACCATGCTCAGTGGAAAGTATAAAAAATAGTGGCAAAAGAAACTAAAACTTACCTACATAAGTTAAAACTTACCACATAAGCCAAAAAAATCTACATAGTATGCTTTACCTACCAATCCTAGATATTTTTAACTTTTGATAATCGTATTTTGATGCCAAATGACAAAACAAATATTTTTCTACTAACTGTACAAGACCGCTCTTTGAGTAAAACTAATATGTAAAAAAGTTTATACATATGTGTGTCTCTGAAATAAATTTTTTAATAATAAATTTATTTATTTTTATATCAATCACAGGTTAGGTTTTTTGCATCCCATGCGTAGCCCTGTCCCTCCCTCCCTCCCACCCTCCCTCATCTCCTTCCCGTCCCCTCCAAGTCCACCAACAGGGTAGGATCTCCTCCTCTTCCATCTGACCCCAGATCATCTTGTCTCCTCAGGGCTGGTTGCAATGTCCTCCCCCCCGGGATCTAGCCAGGCTGTTACTCCCTGGCATGTATGGGGGAGGGTCGAAGAGTCAGCCATCAAGCTCAAGACTGAAACAGGCCCTATTTCCCTTACTAGGGTCTTCAGTTCACCAATGAGTTATCATGGGCAACATCTGAGCAGGGGTTCTAGGCCATATCCATACATGGTCCCTGGTTGGAGAAACTGAAATAAATTTTTGTAAGTAACACTAATGTCTACCACTGTGGATAGAGAAAAATAATATCTACTGGTAGAAAAAGTTTTCCTGTAATTATGAATTAGACTTTTCTCTGAAATGGGGTGCCATCAATATTTCAGATTAAAATTATTTGAAAAGCACAATATGATATCAAATTCTTATAAATTTTAAGGAAAGACATTTAGTTATTATTTTAGTCATGTAAAGAAAAACAAATTAAAGTCAGGAAGGCAGCTGGGCTCGGTGGTACACGCCTATAATCCCAGCCCTTGGGGAGGCAGAGGCAGGCAGATCTCTGTGAATTCAAGACCAGCTTGGTCTACAAAGCCAGGACAGCCAAAGCTACATAGAGAAACTCTGTCTCAAACACACAAACAAATCAGGAAGGTATCCAAAGTCCCTGAGGACTTTTGGAGAATCCTAAATTTGGGTTAGAGAAAGACTCTGAAGCTCATTGATGTAGCCGAACACATTTACACAGAAGTATAATGCTAGTGCTGAAGCCAGCAGAATTTGTTCAAGGTTGTACATCTAAAGTGATAAAGAAAATTTGTTCAAACATTCTTTATACTATAAATACCAATATAGCTTAAATTTTATTTTACTTACCCTTAGTGGTTTAATAGTTTCTTTCATAAGTAACTTTTTTATTTTTCCAAAAGTTTTCTATTTCTGTTGTAAAACAATCAATTATCTATCTTTGTTAAGTTACAGGTGTAAGCAAGTACTTTTCCTTTCTTTCCTCCTATGAAAATTCTGATCCACTCCAGACATAGCAATGAAAACAAGCTCCTATTCTTTCCCCAAGAAATGAAGCAGGCAACAAAGTACAACCAACATAAGCAAATAAATTAAATAAATAAATAGGTAAATAATCCTTTTTTATTTTGCCTGCAACCACTGAGACCTCAGGGGTAGTTTGGTCAGTATTCTAGAAAAGAATTTCCCCCTGATGTGAAGGAAACATAGAGAATATTTTTTCTGCATTGTCTGTTTTGAGCATGTGCAGTTGTTACTCATCTAATGCTGTCAGGACAAGGCTCAGATCCTAAACTGTTCATTGCCATAAGACCAACATCTTGCTATGGAGTTATCATTCAATAAGCATGCTTAAGGCTTGAATTTGATCCCCAACACTACAATCATCAACGAATTACACATGCAATAAGCTTCCATTTATTCGGTCAAAAGCCTTCAAATTGTCTCAGCTATCTCCTCATGACAAATAACATGAATATATGCTTCTTAAATTCTAGCTTTTATTTAAGATAAAATAGTTTAAAGAAAGTTACTGTGTAGCTGTCCATAAAAGTTTAAACTTCAGGATTTACAAGAGAACCTTGTAAGATTATACATAGAATAAGATTTGAATTTACACACAACTTAAAAACATAAAATTGTGCTGCAGTGATGGCTAAGTTAGTAAGCTGCCTTATTTGAGTTCAGATCCCCAGCAGCTACACAAAAGCCAGGGGTGGCGGCAGGCATTTGCAACCCCAGTCAGTTCTGGGTGGTTAGAGAGAGACAGGCGATCTCTAGACTAGTGAAAGACCCTGCCTCACACAATCAGCTGAAGAGCTACCTGAGGAGACATCCAGTGTCCATATCCAGCCTCCGCAAGCAAAGAGGCACATGCGCTCACACATACCACATACACACTTGCACAAAATAACTTCTAAAAACATTAAATCTGAATTTCAAGGAGTATTCTTCTTCAACACTTAATCTCTGTTATCACCAGGAACCTGTTATAGTCTTCCTCAAAGAAGGGCCACTGACATTTCTTATGGTGCTAATGATCACCAAAACCAAGACTCAACTATTTTTTTTTCAATTTAAGGTATTTTAATTATATAAAGTATAGAAGCAATGGCAGCTACGAGCTTAGTAATGATGAAGAAATTAGCCACACCAACTAGATTTCTGAGAGTCTCACTAAATACAAAATGGTAGCATTATCGAAAACCAAACAAAAAAGCGTACATTCATTTCCCCTCTGCTCATACATCTATAACCTATAACTATTTTCTGTGCTAAGAAGAGTAGACTTGCTAAGACAGCCCAATTAGTTAAGGTGAGCCACACACTCCATTTAAAATAAATATATCCTGAATTAGGTGTGTGTTCTCCAACTAAATATAAACTGAGAAGCCATTTCTTAGAAAAGGTTTAGGAGGAAAATGTTATGATAGCAGTCTCTAGGTAAATACTTCATGCTTTTAGAAATCAACTATTTTAGCCAACAATGCAAATATATTCAGATAACCTGAATTAAAAAAAAAAAACCTAGGTAAACTTTTAAATATCTACCAACATTTAGTGGTCACAGCACTCAATGGAAGAAAAAAGAAAAGATCAGAGTTCAAGATGTGCTTGTAGTATATGCTTTTTCATAATTACAAAATATTCCAGATCATCTGTTTTGGTGTTGTTACAACAGCTTTAGGAGTCATGAGACTTTTCATGTTACTCTTAGCATAGGGAAACATTTGCTTCCAGAATATAATTATAAATTAATGAAATCATTGTCTTATTAAATTATATTCTTTAAGCAAGTTTAATAAGTTAAAAAGATCAGCCTTGGCTATAAAACAAGACCCCACTTTAGAGCAAACAGTCCTCAATAGATGAGAGAAAGAGACCTCTCCTGAGGCTTTACACTCTTCTTCACACTTCCCAGCATGCCAGCCTTGACGACTACATCTACTATATTCCCAAAGTTTTCAAACAAGCGAGTCTAATCAGAAATCAAAAGTCTTTGTGTCTACCTACCTACCTACATAGAATCACACAAATAAGAAACACAAAAATGAAAAGACTATTTGAGAAGAAGGGTTGGGAAGGATAGAAAAAGGTAATGGAGAGTAAATAAGATCAAAGCACATGATTTACTTAAACAAATGTCATTAATGAAGCCCATCATTTTGTATAGTAAATATACGCTAATAAAAAGTCTTCATAAAAATCTCACCAGTTATTTAGAGAAATCACATCTAATCTCATAATCAAGTTAGATACATTTTAACTTTACAGAAATCTTTTCTGTCAAGTTTTAAAAAGAACCCTCAAATTTAAAATAATTATGAATGTCATATTTGCGATTTGCTTTCAAACGGTGGTTCAGAAAACAAAGTGTATTATCTACACTGTCTCCCCCTCCCTCTCTTTCTTTCTGAATGAGAGTCAACAACAAGATGTTATAATGGTGAACCACAGGAAGGATATATTAACCTTGAGAGTATTTTTTTTTCCAACATTCTTGTGTTTGAAAATTTCAAAGCAAAAAAGTTCAGAAAACAAAAACCTTTCAACTTGCTTCCAGGAGTTGTGGGTTCTCAGTAACACACACACTCACACACACACACACACACACACACACACACACACACATCGAGCATACCCCTTTTGGTCTCCAGCAAGGCTCTCCTGCCTTCACTTAAATACAACTGGTACAGAATTGTGCTTTTAAACAAAAACATACAAACAAAATCACAATACTAGGAAAGGCTTTTTAAAGTAAGTTTTAAAAGTTGGTATAAGTGAATTAATTGTTTTACCTGAAAGTTAACATCTTCTTTCTTAAATATTAGTGCTCGGACTTCATCTGGATCACCATTAAATATAGCTTGCACCAGTGATGGCTAAAAAAAACAGAAGTAACAAAACATTAATCATATGATAGTTTTAAAGTTTTCCGAATAGCTTCTAGATCTAATGTTTTGTTTTTGTTTTTTTTTCCTCCCCTGGAGGCATAATCTTTTTAAGGGGTTAGGGAACATAAATCAGACATTTCATGAAGCTTAATTATATCAAGGTATAGGGTTCGTCCTAGGGATGGTGGTAATAAAGAAGCCTACCTAATAAATCTATTCAAAAGTAATTTGACCAAAACTAAGTAATATAAAGCACTAACTTTAATTCTTATTACTTATTTATGATGAAAAGACATACAAATATAAGCCTGATAATTCAAATCTATTTATGTTATAAAACCAGTCAAATAAGCAATTCCTAGTCCATAGAGAGCTATGAAAGATGGAGATTCTGAAAAGGTCTATTCAGGGCATAAAAATAACATGCATGCAGTTCCTATTATATGTATATAATGATAGAAATCCCAGAAAGAAAACTTGGCAACTGATGAAAAATTGCTATTCCAAGACCAAAACATAGTATATATCTGAATAACATGCATGTCTAAATATAATTTCCTGATCAACAACATAGCCTCTGCAAGGTATCATATTATACTAGCCACATAAGGAGTTAGTTGACAAGTGTTTTAAAATAAGGTTAAGGATATAGCCTGATTCTTTTTAATAAATATAAAGAATTTACAGAAAATTCTTTATACAAAAGGCTATGCCTTGACGTTGCTGGTAGTAACTCAACCTTTTAAAAAATATGCACAGTCCCTGGTTCTTTTTAATTCTAAAACCAAATGAAAACAAGAGCATGATTTTATAACTACTTCTGAGTTTATTTTCAAGTCCCCATAAGGAGATGAACAATGAAACCTAAAGTGGAACTTAAGCATTTGAAAAAGAAAAATTCACAAATGCACTAACTATACATGCAAATAACACTGCATCATACAGACCCACATACTGCCTTAAGTTTCTAATGAAACTAGTAAAAAACTAACTCTGTGTATTCTTACAAAACCAATTCTACATAACTAGCTCAATAAAATATAAGCAACAGAAACTCTCATAGCTTACCAACACATTTCCAGAAGGTGGAGAATGTGGAGATTTACTTTCCTGGGGCAACTTAGAAATGAATATAGGAGAATCATCTTCTATCTCCTCCAAAACAACAATACACACTCGACTCATTCGCTCTTTTAAAGCATTAGACTCCAAGCTATGTGATCAAAGTCACGGTGGGAAGAGCACAAGCAGTTCTTCCTCCTCTTCTGAACACCACTATAAACATTCTCTGCACAGTGCAGCCGGTTTTCAAGAATAAAAACCTACTTTTTTTCTGCCAGGTTACTGCAATCTATAAAAAGTTTCACATCAATGTCTCAATAATTAAAACTCAGTCTAGGACTAGTTCTTTTAAGTATATGTTCTTCCATCAAAATAGTTACATTGAGCTCTGATATTTACTTGTACAAAGCAATCATTGTTTTGGGTAACACACCATAAAGAATGAAATTAGCAACAACTGCTGTGACAGAGGTAGTCACAGATATTCCCACTCTTGTCTGCAAGGTCATATAGTTACCAGTAAGCTGGGCGGCCTGTAGCTGAAAACAAAAACCAGAATCTCACTATTCTGTTTCCACTTCTAATTTGTCTTCATTTTCTCAGCTTCACTGACTTCATGCAGATAACATCCAGGAAACAAACAAAAAGATACAGAATTGAGCATAAATCTGAAAACGAAGCTCAGAGGTTGACAAGGCTGTGTTTAGGAAAGAGAGAAAAAAGAAAGCCAGCACTCTGCATTAGCAGCAAAGCTGCAGCACATTTACATGTGATGAGTCAGATCACAGGAGACAATAGGACTACTGGTACGAGAGCACAAATTGACTAATCCAGACTTCCCAATAAGAGGCAAAACACAGATAGCTCTATCCCATCAGTTACATAGGCAAGGCAAAGCTTCCATTCTTTCTCCATCAGGCAGTTGTTTCTGGCAGCCCAGTAAAAAGACACAGACACCAGGCAGAAATGGTGTCAGTAGAGAATCCTAATAGAACAAGCAGACAGCAAAAGAATCAGAGGACCTTTGAGCTCCAATTACTGCTTCAGGGTTTTCATTTTAAAAAGAGAAGGGAAGAAAGTAGTTTATCACTCTAGTATTCTCTTTGATCTCTACATGAATACAGCTTCCATTAAACAGTCTTCATTCAGAGGAAAAAACTGCATCTTCTCGGAGCCAACTACTTTATTCAGTCATCTGCCTCTGTGCCAATATAGTTTCCTTCGCTGGTGAAAACCGCTACAGTTAAGGTTTTTCAGTTGATTTCAGATGCTTTCCTGTTCCTCAGATGATCTTGCAAAATGCCGCTGATATCCTCAAATGAGCAGGCCCTTGAGAAATACCTACACAACCTTAGGATCAGTCCGGCAGAAGCATTCAACCAAGCAACAGTCTGAAGAGCAAAGACTGCAGACCCGCAGGATGAAATGCCTAGTAATGCTCACATGTTACACTTACCAGGGAGCCGAGCGACTGCTCAGGATGTAACTTCCTCTAGCAGGAGAAAAAAATAGTGCATTTGGACAGCTTCACAATTAGAATGTTCATGCCAGTTCTGTGACTAATCCAGATCAAACTGAAAAATTCTATAACTGAAAAAATAAGTGTGCTTTTAACATTTTCCACTAAAAGCCACAAGGAAATCTGGTGTACTGCCCCGACTGACTAACACTGGTTTTAGCAAGTAAACAATTCCAAACAGCTTCACTGCTTTTGTACGCGTCAGTATAGCAAACGTTTAACTCCCTGACAGCAGCTGCAGCAAGAATGTCTGTAGTACTCATAAAAGAGACCTCAAGAGGGACAAGAAATAGTCTGACGACAAAACAAAACAAAACAAAACCATGAACCTAACATAAGGTGGATTGCTCTTATTTTTGTCAAAACCTTTTTTCATTCCTTCCTCCTCTCCTCCCTCTTCCCCTTCGGATGTGTGTTATTTTCTAGAATGAAAAGAGGTTTAAAGGAAACACATATAAATCTTGCTTTGACTTCTAAGTTAAAGAAATGAATTTTTTATTAAGAAAAAATGTTAAGTTTCATAAATGTAGAAACCTTAATGTTAATATTTTATGAATCATTTGAATTTTCACTAAAGAAATTAAATAATAAAAACTCATTAAGCAGCTGAATAAAACAATTATTTAAAATTGTCCTGAATTACCCCACATGTCAAAAAAAAACCCACAGAATCTTAAAAAGAAAACAAACAAACAAATCACCCTTCTTTCCCCTATAAAATAAACTTCCAAAAAGCTACAATTAAGTTGAACACCAACCATTTGGGGGCTGGGTTGTAGCACTTGTCTGCCATGCAACAGGCCATGGCTTTAATCACAAGCATTGCACACACAGCCACACAGACCACTTTGGAGCTGGCTTTTAATACCTGATTCTCCTTTTGACCCAGACTAAGAATATTTCCCAATTACAAAGAAATACTACATCCCACTCTGATCATTTCGTATTCTTTTAAGTGACCTCATGCTATTTCTGAGCCTTTAAGATGTGCCGGGTACAGTGGCGCACACCTTTACTCCCAGCACTTGGGAGACAGAGGCAAGCAAATCTCTTGAGTACAAGGCCAGCCAGGTCTACACAGTGAGTCCGAAACAACCAGGGAAATCCTGTCTGGAAAAACCAAAAAAGCTATACTGGGTGCTATAAACCCCCACTTAAAATCTCCTACCGTCTCATTTTATACAGGGGGGGAAAAAAAAAAGAACCCAGATATTAAGTATTTTACCCAGCTATCAAAATGACTAAAACACTAATGCCAAAAAACATATTCTTATAACCACTAAGATTTTTCTAACTTTAATTCTATGTTGTAAAATTGATCATTAAAGAAAATCTCTAACAACTGTTGAATGTATAGGTAACAAAAGAGTATTATCTATTTGTGAATAAGTTTTTTTTTTCTTTTGTTTTGTTTTTGGAAACAGGGTAGCCCTGGCTGTCCTGAGACTCACTTTGTAGATCAGGCTGTCCTGGAACTCAGAAATCCACCTGCCTCTGCCTTCTGAGCACTAAGGTTAAAGGCATGTGCACAAAGCTGGTGTGAATAAGTTGTTTTTGAATGAGCATTTCAATTTCAAAATGAGCATTTTGAGCCTTTAAGATAATCTGAGTGCTGTATCTCTCTGTTTAAGCCAATTATTAAATCACAAAGAAAAAACCCCTTTAAAACTATAAACAGAAGTTACAGAAGAAACAACATTCACATGGGCTCAGTGGTTATTTCATTTCCGTGGTGAGGAAGGATGGGCTCTTGCTATGTTGCTCAGACTAGTCTAGTACTCCTGCACTGAACAGATCCACTTGCTTCAACCTCCTTAGCAGATGGGACTCTCCGTACATTCGACCATGTCTGCTTCTATTAGTTACTTTCAAATACATAAAATGAAAAAAATCCTGGAGAAGAGGAGGAGGAAAGATTGTAAAGGTCAGAGGGAATAGAGGACATCAGCAGAACGATGGCCCCTGGAGCTCACAGACACTGAGGCAGTACGCACAGGGCTTGCATAGGTCTGTAATGGTAGCTACTCACTTAGTAATTTAATAGGACTCCTAACTGAAAACTCCGACTCTTGTGCTCTTGGACTCTTTCTGTTGGGGTGTCATGTCCAACTCCCATATGGTAGTTTTTGCTTTGTCATGTTTGGTTGTTATCTCTTAAAAGCCAGTTCTGTTTGTTTTTTCGATTTTTTGTTTTTATTGAGACAGGGTTTCTCTGTGTAGCTTTGGTTGTCCTGGACTCGCTTTGTAGCCCAGGCTGGCCTTGAACTCACAGAGATCCACCTGCCTCTGCCTCCCCGAGGCCTCCCTAAGTGTTAGAATTATAGGTGTGAGCCACCACGCCTGGCTAGAAGCCTGTTCTTTTCTAATGAGAAATGGAAATGGAGTGGATCCAGAAGGGAGGAGAGGTACACTCTTGTAATCCAGCCCTGGACCTTGTCCCAAAACCAAACCAATAACCTAAAATACAACAAATGTTAGAGAGTATAAGAGTGTGTACCCTTACACACTGTTGATGATACTGTTACAATAGCTCAGTCTCTATGGAAATCAACATGAAGGTTCCTCAAAATTTTTAAACTAGAATTACCATGATTCATCTATACCACTCTGCATATAACAAGACACTGCAAATCCATCATTATCACAGCACTAACAACCATAGCCAAGCTACAGAATAAGCCCTTCAACAGTTAAAGGGGGGATTAACTGATGAATTATGATCACAATGGAGGCTGGTTTTCATAGGGGAGATTAATAGGACACATTTGAAGATAAAATTTTCATTGTATTTGGTCAAAATTAGTAAGTATTTTTTACTATTTCATAGTCTTAAATATAGTTTTCTTATTTTTGACATTTTTTAATGTCAGTGGCATCTATCCAGTGGTTTCCGTCTGTCTGTTTTAAACCTGTTTTACTCCCTTCCTTTTAAAAGACCTCTAGAACCTCAAAGTGTTTTCCACTATTGGTGCGTTGTAAATAATTTGTACTGGTGGGAAAATCAACTCTGGAAGAAAATAATAAGGTTAAACTCTTTGTGTAACATGTAGCTTGGTGCTGGATGCCTCCTTAGCCAACCACCATTAAACTTTCCCTTCTTGGGGCTGGAGAGATGGCTCAGGGGTTAAGAGCACTGACTGTTCTTCCAGAGGATCTGAGTTCAATTCCCAGCAACCACATGGTGGCTCACAGCCATCTGTAATGGAACCTGGATCCCTTTTCTGCTGTGCATGAAAACAGTGTTCATATACATAAAATAAACAAATCTTAAAAAAAAAAAAACAAAAAAACTTTCCCTTCTTATAGACTTCCTGCAGTTTTGTTTGGATGTCACTTCTATATTCCACATGACTTGGAGAAAAATCTTGAATAGCGTACGGTGATCATGGTAATTCTATTCTACCTAGTCAGTGATTCATTTGGAAAATAACATGAAATCTGAGCCAGCTTACTCTGTCACATGCCAGGAAAAGTCAGCTGTAGTGTTTCTAGGAAAGTCTTTTTTTCCCCTCCCCTTAAAAAGGGACAGACAGGGAGATAGAAAGGCCTGGAGGGAACAGGCACTCCACAAGGAGAGCAACAGAACCAAGAAATCTGGGCCCAGGGGTCTTTTGTGAGACTGATACCAAGGACCATGCATGGAGAGAGCCTAGAACCGCTGCACAGATGTAGCCCATGCTGCGCAGATGTAGCCCACGGCAGCTCACTCTCCAGTCTCCAAGTGGGTTCCCTGGTAAGGGGAACAGGGACTGTCTCTGGCATGAACTCAGGGGCTGGCTCTTTGATTATCTCTCTGAAGGGGAAACAGCCGTACCAGTCCACAGAGGAGGTCAATGCAGCCAGTCCTGATGAGACCTGATGGGCTAGGGTCAGATGGAAAGGGAGGAGGACCTCCCCTATCAGTGGACTACGGGAGGGGCATGGGAGATGAGGGAGGAAGGGTGAGATCGGGAGAGAATGAGGGAGGAAGCTACAGCTGGGATGCAAAGTGAATAAACTGTAACTAATATTAAAAAATAAAAATTAAAGGGACAGACAGAAGAAAATGGCCCCTCCTACCAGACAATAGTCCGTTTGATAATAATGCTATGAATTATATGGGTATCTTATGACTGAGTAGAGATATCCTTAGAGTCCATACTAAGATGGACAGAGGGAAAAGCGGCAAAGAAAGAGGGAATGACCTCCTATGGCCATAGCTCTGAGTAACTAAACCACTCAACCTTTTAAAACAAAGTATTTCAATCACTGTTCCTGTGATGACAAGACCCTTTACTATTTTATCCAGTTTCTATTTTAAATGTAAAGTATTTTCAGTTTAAAATAGCCCTAATATTAAAGAACAAATAATATCCTATTACAAATAAAAAAGAACCATTAAAATACAAGTTAACCTTATATTGGCTCATAAGTTAAATATGCCTTCATGCTAAATATCATGAATATGAACATCAAGAAAAAATACAGAATGATTGTTGGTAGATTTAACAACTAAATTAGCTAAGAATGGACTAGTAGTAGATGCTAGTAAATTCTCTCCTTTGTTTTTAAATAGTTTGGAACAGGCTACAACTAATGTAATTTAACAGTTATAAGCATGGCATTTTTATAAGTTTATTAAAGTCATAAAAATGTATTTAAAAAAGAAACCCCACACCACAAACGTATCAGAAAAATACTTCTCTTCTTTTAACCTTAAAAATCTTTACGTAGAAAAAGAGCATTCTTTAATAAAGGGAACTAAAGAATAAGAAAAATGTTCTAAACTATCTGAGTCATTACTTGAATTTTAAAATAGTATGTTCAGTATGTCTCCACCCAGTTACACTGCAAAAAGACATGAATCATTTTCCTTAGTATTTTCCAAATGATAGTTACTTTAGAACGGAAGTAATATATACAGTTTCAATTTGTGTGCGGAAAAAACAGTGTACACATAAACTACTGATCTTTCTGTACTAGCAGAAATTCTTTGGCTGTCTCCTGTAATTATTGCTTTAAAAAGTAAATACTGGGTAACCATAGCAACTCGTTTTTAAATTGGAAATTGCTCTAACTTTTAAAGTATAGTAATGCAATACTACATTTACCCCAGTATTTTCAAATTATAGAAACCAGCATGAACTGTAAATAGTTTTTCTCTTTTAAGAATTAACTTTATATGAGTTAACTTTATGTACGAGTCCTGCATGTGTATGTGTGTACCCCATGAGTGCCTGTTGCTCATGGAAGCTAGAAAAAGGATATGGGATCTTCCTGGAAATGGAGTTACAGTGATGAGCTGCCGTGTAGGTGATAGTAACTTAACCCAGAATCTCTGCAAGAGCACCAGAAAGCCTCTCTTCAGTGTTCTTTAGTGTTTTATAAATGGCAAAATTTAGCCTGTTGAGAATAATCTCACATTCATCTAGGTATAGTGGTACATGCCTATGATCCCACTCAAGAGGCTAAATCAGGAAGATGAAATGAAGGCCAGCCTGAGCTACACAGCAAGACACTAAAACAAAACAACAGACCTCAAACGGGAGATTTGAGAGTAACAATATATTAAAGAGAAAAAGAGCCTCTAATTCAAATTGGCTTTCAAGTCAGTATGAATGATAAATAGCTTTGCTTACTTTTAACCTACTTGAGACATGAAGAAATAAATTTACTTTTCAAAATATGATAGTGGTATATACTTATTAGAACAGTTTTCCCTTTCATCTTTTCTTTAGGCATACTACGTATATTCTAAAAAGCCTTATTTGCTGTTTAGCCTTATTAAAAATTTTTGGTTATACTCTTTTAAAAGGAAATAAAGACAGAAATTTCAAAGTGTTCATTTAATTTCTGAATAAGATCAAAAGTTCTTAGGCATAACTCATGTATAACTCTTGAATCTATACTACCATACAAAGGCCATTTTACCTTCTGTTGTTAAAACAGAAAACTCACTGTTTTCCTAAGTTCAAGCTTCTCTACTGGTCTTCTGTATTGTTGGCTACTGCTTTGTTCACACTCAGTGTTATCTCCAGAGTACCTGTGTTTTCATGATGGAAAGAAAGACAGGACAAAGATAGCATTCTTTTAGTCCTCCACTTTAGTCTCCCAATGTTACCAATATACTTGCCTATAAAAGCAATATCCTTTTGAGACATATGCCTTCTAACTAGGTGATGTTCTTATTTCTTGTTGTTTGTACCTGTCAAATACTACTACCCAGTAGCATATTTGTCTCAGGGCCGTCAGATAGCTCAGTGGGTATCAAGACACTTGATACAAGCCTGACAACCTAAGCTTGATCCTCAGAACCCATGTGATGGGAGGAGAAAACCAAGCTCACAAGTTTTCTGAGGTGTAACACACACATAGTCGAAATGACTTTCATTACTACCGACTCAAGTTTCACATATACCAAGTTGTTGCAATTAAAACATGCACGCCATACAGCTTTGCCTTTGTACACGTGCTGTTCCTTCTGCCTAGAATGCTTCCCAGCTACTTCTTTAACCATAGAATATATAGTAGGACTATATAAAATAAGGTAGAAAATTAGCAGCTAAGACATGAAGAGCCTTGAGGGTCATATTATAGCAAATACAATTTAATCTGCAGAATGATGGAATATATCTTTAAAACCAAGTTGAAAAGTGAAAATCAAGTTTATACATTAAAAAAAAACCCAAAAATAAAATACAACAACAAAAAACCCCTCACTGTGGACATAAAATAAAAGGTAACCTAAAAATAAGCTGCCACTATAGGAGAGATAAGCACCAATAAATTACTGCAACATTCTAAGCCAAAGACCACAAGATAGTGAAAGGTGGCAACTTAGAACAACTTTTCTGGAGGAAAAAAACAATCTGTTAACAGCTATTGATAGCATCAATATGCCTTTCAAACTTTTTGGCTAGCATTTCCACTTGCAAAGATGTTGACATAAGGAAATAATATGAAGCTTACACAGCATGCATGGTAAGAAAGATCTTATGAAACACCAGACAGAACATGAAAAGCACCTTAATGCTGAATAAAAGAATAATTTGAGATGTAACACGTGCCACATAATACACATGTATCTGATATTTAAAATCCCCTTTGCCCTTGCAATGCTGGAGACTGAACTCCAGAGCCTTGCAAACACGAGGCAAGTACTCCATTTATCCACGGGCTACACACCAGCTCCTTTGTTAGGGGATTTCTAAAACCACAACACAATTCTTATAAATGTCACATGAAATAAAACATTTACAGCATGTATGTGTAAGGTAGTCTTAATTATTAGAGAAAGTCTGAGTGTTGGGGATTAAACTAAGGCCTTTCACATGTTAGATAAATGTTCTAACACTGAACTAGACTCCAAAGCCCAGAGACAGAGTGTGTGTGTTTTGTTCTTTTGGTTTTCGTTGTTTTGAAAAAACAACAACAGACCAATTAAGCCATAGCAAGATTATGGGTTATTTATTCTCCCCTTCATAGTTCACATATTTATTTCTGAATAACATTACTCCTTAAAGCCATGACTCTCATTTTTCTAAATGGAAACGTCATGCTGTTACGAAGAAAACTAAGGCCCACTCACATATAAGGATGTATCCTTAATGTAGAAAAAAAATTAAATTAGGTGTGTTGGCACATTCCATAAACCCAAAATTTGGGAGGTTAAGGCAGGTGTTTTGCCAAGAGCTCATGACCAACCTAGGATTACATAACAAGATATTGTCAATACACATACACACAAACTTTAACTGCATAGTATCTTACAAGATAATTTTTTTGAATCTTGTTTAAACTCACATAACTGTATGACAAACTATCTCACCACCTTAATTTTACTATGGATTTTTGAATGGTTCCCTCACATAAATTTGGAAAGAGCTTGTAATAACAATGCAAATGCACCACCCAGTGGCAAAAGATAAGAACTACAACTTTTACAAAGCTAATAGCAAAAAAAAAAATTAATAAGTGTCTCTAACACTTATTAATAGAGAAAGTGTGTGTGTGAGAGAGACAGAGAAACTAGCAATATGCTATTTGTTGCAATTCTTTCCAATTAAAATAATTTACCACACAAGTCTGATAGATTTTGTTTGTCTTTGTATTTTGCATAGGAATGTTTGCTTTTCTGTTCTGTCCATCTATTTCTCAAATGCTGGGTTAAGAAAAGAATTAGAAGGGCTGGAGAAATGGCTCAGAGGTTAAGAGCACTGTCTGCTCTTCCAGAGGTTCTGAGTTCAATTCCCAGCAACCATATGGTGGCTCACAGCCATCGATAATGAGATCGGAGATCTCATCGATAATGAGATCCTGCACACCCCTTCTGGTGTGCAGGTACACATGAAGACCAAACACTGTATATATAATAAGTAAATCTTTTTTTAAAAAAAGAAAAGTAGAATAAGTTTGTTTTATGATTTGTCCAAGTCTTTATAAACTAAGAGTTATAAAGTGGTTTATGACTAACAGAAAGTGGATGAGGCATAGAATTTCCAGTGAAAACCTAGGTACCAACAACCATACCAGATTACAACAAATGAAACATTCAATATACTTTTAAAAGTGAGAAGAAATTGGTTGGGTATGGTGGCCCACACCTTTAAGCTCAGCACACCAGAGCAGAGGCAGGCAGGTCTCAGTGAGTTCAAGGAAAGCCAGGCTACACAATGACACCCTGTCTCAAAGGGGTGGTGGAGGTAAGGAGTGAGGAGTGGAAACCCCCTTGAGCGAACACTCCTAGCATA
Source organism: Pachyuromys duprasi (assembly GCA_028658305.1). Classification (NCBI taxonomy): domain Eukaryota; kingdom Metazoa; phylum Chordata; class Mammalia; order Rodentia; family Muridae; genus Pachyuromys; species Pachyuromys duprasi. Next base: position 18,721,053 of record CM053753.1, on the reverse strand, counting down.
TGCACATCAGTACCACAAAACCAAAATAAACAGTGGTCATTTGGAAGGTAATCTAGACTTTCTTAGAAGAGGGCCAGGTAAAGATTCACATCAGTTATGTATCTCATATATCACAATTGTTAAAGGGAACATGAATCTTGAATGTGGTCATATTCACTCCAACTTAATATATCAAAGTTTATCTCCTACTAGAAAACAGACTTTCTACTTCTAACTTAACAGCTTTCTTCTTTAAAAAAAAGTTAAATAAAACTAAAGGCAAATGAAATGAAACTACAATAAAAGTGTTTTCCTGTTCTGAAGCAGCTCTGTATTGAGTCTACTTAGCATCACGCAGCATCGCTGTTTTGAGAGCATAGGATATCTGACATGGACATCACTGCTGCTGCCTGGTGACTGTGATGCAACAATTAATCAGTTTCCTCCTGTGCTGACTACAAAGTCTTAAATATGTTTCTATTTTAAATGTGAAGTCCAACAAACAGCAGCATGATATTCACACCTGTGTGCCTTTCTATTGCCCTCAGCCTAAGGCTTCTCTTCTGGAGTCTGAGAAATATTTTCAGATACTTTCACAGGAGACATTCACATACTTGAAGACTCCTCATGATTACTATAGCTGATGAATAAAGTATATACCATGTTTAGTATGTAAGAAAACAAAAAAGGAATGGACAGCTGGGCAATGGGATGAAAAAGTCTACTGGTTTTACAGGACAAAATAAAACAAATCTGGAGCACTGTTAATTATCTTGAGATACTTAATATTTTCTTCTCCAAGTGATAAAGAGAACAGTAAGTAAGATTTATATGCCCCCTTTCACTGAAAATCTCTCAGAATTATTACATTGTTATACTTACATCTTCCACCAATAAAGGGCTCACTACTGTACATGAACTGTCTCCAACTGGGGCTGACATAAAGTATTAATTCACATGTAACCATGTGTAAGGCTAAGTGATACGAAGGCATATATAGGTAGCAATAAAATAGCCAACTACAAGAGCTTCTCAGATTACTATACAGGACTACATAACCTAGCCTGACAGGAATTCCCACACTATCTTCCTCTGGTGGAGGCAGTAGTTATACTCTCTGAGTTCCAATCACAGACCTGTGACAGAGCGGACATCAGAAACAAGAGTATGCCAAACCTCAAAATGAAGGGGCTATGTGCTTTAAGAAAACACTGAGTTATTAAATGCAACAAAATGTACTTTGTTTTTACTGATTCAGAATTTAGTTTTTATCCTTCTATCAAAAAAAACCTAATTTATATAGGATATTTTCCCTTTCCTGTTATTTTTTTTCAGTTTTTACTTTTTTTTTTTTTTTTGAGTTTTTCTATCTAGTAGCCCAGGCTAGCTTCAAATCCTCAATCCTCTTGCCTCCAGTTTTCAGCTATGAGGATTACAGATCTATACATGCCCTATGTACATAGAACACACATATTTTAAGAAAAATATTTTTAAAGAATGCCTCTATATTAAAGCTAATTCTTACTGGATTCTTGAAGAAACCCCAAATATGGGTATTTTTTTTTCAGAACTGGCGGCAACAAATTGTCTTCTTAAATCTTAAACACACAAGCAAAAATCCTGTCCAAATAGATTTTCTGACAACATATTCAGCCACTTTGCCAATTTGTTTACACATGGTTTGTCTTAGCTAAGAGGCTGTCAATAATGCATAAAATGTTGTTTGTATCTTTATATGTGAAATGTCAATTTCAAATTTATAAGTTTAAGAATTTACTACATTACCTCTTAAAAATTAAATACTGCTATGTATTTTCTCTGTATATGTTTCTAAAAACTTTCAATTATGTATTTTGTTAGTTTGCTTCTCCACCCTCAAAACGAAGCAGGAGTTTAGAAAGGAAGAGTTTCCACAGGACTTGAGGACAGCCGCCTGCTGGGAAAAGTGAGTGCGGGTCTGGCTCCACGCTGTCCTCAACAACACTCAGAGTGATTACATCAAGTTCTGCACAAGCGTGTATCACGCATGGGTCACATGCAGCCCATTTCCCGATATTAAACATTTGAGTTCCTTTTTTCTAAGAATGCGATATTCTTCTATAAGTTTTCTAGAATGAAAATAAGTTGCCCCCCCTAGTTAATTTAGCAAATGGCTTACCTTCAAAATAAGTAAAATCAGTTCTAAAAATTATGAAAATATATGCTTGTGTGCCATATCATTAAAGAATACATGTCAGAATTAAACTTGTGTAAAACAGTATGCATCAACCATATTTCATACTACACTAAAAAAATCTTGCAGGGTTTTTTTTTTTTTAACATCTTTGTCAACAGTAACTAGCAGCAAATGTCCTAATAGGCCTTTGCCAAGTACAAGGAGCATAGAAATGATCTTAGCGCTGGTGCAAGAAGGTAAGATATGGCTTGTAAAATATTAAAATGCTTTTCTTATCAGTTCAGAGTATCAGGCTGGGTAGGTGGCACACACGTATAAACCACCGAGTGCTGTGAGGCCACGGCCTGCCTGAGCTAGGATGTGGAGCTTGAGCTATAGAGTGAATCTTAACTTAAAAATCAAATCAAATCAAAAGGGGGGGCAGTATTTTTTATATATTGTCTACACGTGTAACAAACAGTAATGTCACTAATTTGCCACTTGGTGGCAGCAAATACAAAAGAAAATATTTTCAGTACTTTTTATTATTTTACCAATACAAAAGTATTTTTCAAATCTTGTATTTTAAACAGAAGTTTCCAATAAAGTTTCACCACAAACAAACAAAAGTCTGATTGTGTTGTTCAAATTGGCCTCAAACTCATAACCCTCCTCCTGCCTTGGCTTCTAGCAAGCTGGGTTATCACACATGCATAACATGGCTCAGGAAAACTTTAAAGGTTGGCGTTGTTATAAATAAACGGGGCCAGAACAGCTTTGAACTCTTCTCATCCTTCTCTCTCAGCCCCGTTAGCTATTAACATTACTGGCATGTGCCAGCCAACACACTCAACTTTGGTATTAATGCTTTTAACATTTTTCACAGTCAAGCTCAATCTGATTAAAAATAATAGCCCTTTTATTTCAGCACTGACAGACATAATTTAATCACTTCAAAAAGTATGTGACTCTTTTGATGCTTATTAAACAACATGTATCAAAACAAAAAGTACATAAATCAATTTTGTTACTCTAACCAAATCAGGTGGTCTAACAATCTATCCCCATATCTACTTATTCAACTCATTGTTTATTCATAACTATTTATATGTGAAGTTGTAAAATTACATCAATGAACAAGAATTTCATTTTTGGTTTCATGAATCTTATACAAAACCTCTCATGTATTTTTTTTACCCAGACCTTGTTATATCTAACAGTACAGTGAAGAATAGATAGTAAAATATCCTCAAGAGCCAAATCACATAAACAAACAAAAAGACTGTGGCTTTCCTCCACCTGTAACTTAATTTTACAATTAAAAAATAACAGCAAAAAGAACAAAGTCAGGATATACACAACCGTCCTGTTTCGCTTCCCTTATTGTTGTGCTTCTCTTTTGTTGAAATATTTGTTCTGAAAGGGACAGCGTCCGTTACTTTGTATTAACTATTTTGCTTCTTAAATTCACAAAACTTCACCTGACCTAATTATTTAAGTTACAAACACCTAAAAAATATATTTAGGGAGCTAGAGAGATGGCTCAGCAGTTTAGACTAGTAACTGTTTTTCCAGAGGACCTGGTTCAATTCCCAGGAACCACACAGTGGATCAAAATTTTCTGTCACTTTAGTTCCAGGGACCTGATACCATCCTCTGGCCTCTTTTGGGCATGAGGCATGCATGTGATGGACACATATATACATGCAGGGAAACACCCACACATATATAATAATAACCTATGTAGAGCAGCTTCTTACACAAAATTAGTAATGTAGCAAAGTAGGTCTCGTTTCTCAGTGATCTGTTCTCAAAATTACTACCAAAATGCTTTACAGTGCAAGGCACTGGGTATTGTGGGTTCAACCTGAGATTAAAAGTATGGATGTATTGCTAGATTAAGCCATGGAGTTAAACACACAAGAAGATTGTAAAGGACTAGTCTTCAGAGAACATCTTATTCAAGAGCAGGGATAATATCTCATTCACATCAGTGTCGGCTCTGTGCTCTGCTTAACACAAAACAGTGATATACTTTTTCTCACAAATGAACACTTCATACTATTTAAATCTTGTCAAAAGAAGTGTCATAACATCCCCTAATTTTTGGATACTCTTGTTTCTACAAGATTTACAGCCTATAAATTAATGAGCAATTTTACACAGTTCAACCTAATACCTAGAGTCCACAACATAAAATCCCTAGAGGCAACATTTCTATTTCCCTAAATGCTCATCTCTTCTGTTAGAGAAGAAAGGTAAACTATAAAGCAGTAAGTGCTTTCATAGATGTGTGTGTGTGTGTACATATGCACACATCACTAAAGGAAAGAAAGGCATACATACATTTAGTATAACTGGAATTACAAGACATCCCAGTCAATTACTGATAGTAGTGTGTTGGGGGTTGGCCTGGTGCTGTGTACTCTGACACTCATTATTGGCCCCCAAGATCTGGTTGCTGTCCACATGAGCAGACACTCATGTACCTCAAAATGATATTTGTAACCTTGCCTAAGAAATTATCCCTGATTAAAAGGCCTATACCTGGGCAGAGCAGAAGGAGGTAGGTGTGGCTAGAGTTCTCAGGCTTGGAGGAGAGGAAGATCCTGGGGAGGAGAGAGAAACCAGAAGAGGGAGAGGTAAAAAAACAGACAAGGCACATGGTTGAGCTTGGAAAGAAGCACATGGCGGCATGGATGGAGGAACTGTCCCAGATGAAGAATAAGCAAGTATTTATGAAATTATGGACGGGAGGTAGCCTGGGATGGGGCTAGGAGGTAAAGGTATTTTAGAGAGTTAATATCTGCCCTACTCCAGGGGAAATAAGGCAATTCTAAAATCTGTCAAGTGTCTGAATCCTTAATTGATTATGATAGTGGGTTCAATATATTACTGTAATAATTATAGGGCTAATAATAAACATTATTAGACCTTACCATTAAATTAACAGTAACAGTAGGGAAACCAGATTCCTATTCAATTTTGCTGTTCTGAGAATTACATATTATTTAAGGAAATGTAAAAGTGCCAGGGAAGTGCTAATTTCTAAGATAGCAAACATGACACAATTAGCAGAGTACATACTTGTCTCTGTAGAAAATTACACCAAATTTACTAAAAAGCTCCTAGAACAAAGAGGGAACTTTTTGTTGTTGTTGCTGTTTTTTGTTTGCTTGGTTGGTTGGTTTTTCAAGGCAGAGTTTCTCTGTGTAGCCTTGACTGGCCTGGACTCACTTTGTGGACCAGACTGGCTTCCAACTCAGAGATCTGCCTGTCTCTGCCTCCCTAGTGCTGGGAATAAATGTGTGCACTAGCACATCTAGCCCCTTGGTAGCTTTTTATTATTATTATTATTATTATTATTATTAAAAGTCCTATGTTGTTAGTTTTAGGTAATAGAAATGAAGGAGTAGAAATCAAAAGTTTTTCAGGTACCATTTATAATGGTCCTCAAACTCTTAAAAAAAAAAAAGGTATAAACTGCACTTGCCCAGGATGTAAAACACAAACCATGAAACATTAGTGAAAAGAAGAGTAAAAGACTTAATAAGTGGAGATATAATGTTAGAGGATAAGATAATTATTATACATTAAGAAATGATTTTTAACGAGGTGTGGTGGTACACAACTTTCATCCCAGCACTTGGGAGGCAGAGGCAGGCAGATCTCTGAGTTCAAGGCCAGCCTGATCTACACAGGGAGATCTAGGACAGCCAGGGCTACACAGAGAAAACCAGTGTTAGTTCATAAATCTTGATGCAGTAGCCCACTTCTAGGTTGCTTAGCACCTGTGAGATCAACACTGGTCGCTGCCCACAGGGACCGAGGACCAAAGGACCCCTGCCTCCCACCTGGCTCTCTACTTGTTCTCTCCCCTTTCTCTGCCTGGGCACCTCCTCTCCCTCTCTCCCTCTCCCCCCCGCCCCCCGCCCTCATGGCTCACTCAGGCCCTAAAACTCTCTCTGCTTCTCTTCCCCTGAATAAATTCTTTATATAAGTTCTGCTGTTTGCATGCAGCATCATTTTTATATAAATACTAACATTTGGTGCCAATGGCCCAGTGGGCAATCCCATAGTTTTCATTCTGGGACCCCATTCTCTTTCATGCCCACATACAAGAAATCTTTCTCTCATCTGCTCTGCCTTTCACCTGTCCCTACCTACCACTGCTGTAGCGTGCATCTGTGCTGCTTCCCTTGACTGCTCAGACTCAAGCTCAACCCACAATGACACCCTCATCTGCTCAGGCTAGGCCTGCATGCCTGCTACTGCTCCCAGGAACAGCGCCTGCTCCTGACACAGGCTGGAGCCAACTTCACAACTATCAACAGTCCTGCCAGACTATCTACACTTAGGGATAAGGCAGGATGCAAGGAGGCTGGGCTGCCCCCGCCCCCCAGCTTGCTGGCTTGGTCTAGGACTAGAACTGCTCTAGAACCAGCAAGAGGAGACTGAGCCAACAGATCGGAACCAAAAAAAGCATACCACCTACTTCTAAACCATACCATTAGGTAAGCAATGGCTTGGGCCCCAGTGCATACATGCATGGTTTTAAATCTGCCCTCCACCACAGCTTCAGACAACTTTAAATTTTGCCGCACAAGGTTTTTAAATCTCCCGCAACATGCCTGCTCTGAGAGCTTGCTCTGCTCACTTGCAGAGGAAGACTTTCAATTGTGCAGATATGCCATACAAAAAGAGCTTCCAACCACTTGGGGAGTTTCAAACTGGTAGGGACATCCATCCGGTCAACAAGCACCCCAAGTAAGAGGTGGGTCCCACTGTGTTGCCTTGGATGTACAAAACAAATGGCAAAGCGCCACGCTGATTCTCGGATAGGGAGGGCGGAGCCATGTCTCCTCCCACTGCACTGTTCTCAGAGCTGCAAACTGTGCTACGTCCCAGGCCCCCGCCCCTCTTCTGCGGTCTCCGCGGTCTCCTAGCTCTTCTCAAAGTCCTGTCTTCCTCTAAATGAAAGTCTGCTCTCAAAGAGAACCTTAACAGGACACTACGAACTTACCTAAAAATTCGTAATTTCCTTACTGGGTATGATGTTTAAAATCTACCTTCATCTCTTCTGAGACTGATACTCCAACCAAGCACCATGCATGGAGAGAGCCTAGAACCGCTGCGCAGATGTAGCCCACGGCAGCTCAGTCTCCAAGTGGGCTCCCTCGTAAGGGGAACAGGGGCGTCTCTGGCATGAACTCAGGGGCTGGCTCTTTGACCACCTCTCTCTGAAGGGGAAACAGCCGTACCAGTCCACAGAGGAGGTCAATGCAGCCAGTCCTGATGAGACCTGATGGGCTAGGGTCAGATGGAAAGGGAGGAGGACCTCCCCTATCAGTGGACTGGGGGAGGGGCATGGGAGGAGAAGGGGGGGGAGGGCAGGCTTAGGAGAGGATGAGGCTAGAGCTGGGATACAAAGTGAATAAATTGTAATAAATTTATAAATAAATTTTAAAAATCTAACTTCAAACTCTCGTTTAGCCTATATGTATACATATGTATTTCTAACACCTGTTTATTTTAATTAACTGCTTATTTCCTTGTAGAATAACAAAACAAGTCTCATTTTAAATTGGTATGAATTTTTATAAAAATTCAAAGTTATATTTTTATAGCATGCTGTATATATGATTCAACCATGGTTCAAAATAATTTTTATATGATGCCAAAATTTCAAGGTTATAAAGGTCTATCTAGATTAACAAGCTAATTTAAAATGTATGTCTAACTGTCCATGTCTTTACCAGCTCCTAAATGAATAAGTAAATGCCGTTTTACTTGCCATCAGCTGCCTGTGATCTGGATTCACCACTAGGTTTTCTGGCTGATTTAATATAACAAATTCAATTGTAATTTTAAAATTGCTTTATACTGTTCTACCATATTGCTGATTCTAAAACTCCTAATTTGTGTATTACTAGGTAAAAGTTTTCCTGATAGGCTCAGCTACAGCATAAAACTATACTCCAGATTTTGACTGCTGCTCTGAGGCTGTTGGCATTCCCACACAGAAAGAGGTCTTCAATGTCCCATCCCTCAGAGTAATATGGCTAAAGTCAACTCTGCCAGGTACCTGTTTCAGATGCAACCAAAAAGGACACTGGTCCCACAGCTGCCTCAACAAATCGTGCCTTGTCTGCCAGCAGACTGACCTCTGGAAGTCAAAATGCTCCCATGCAGGCTCACCCTCTGGGCCCAGCCATGGAGGCTCAACCAGCACAAATGCCACAGACACCTCTAGCCTCCGAACTCCGTGGCCTGGCAGAAGACAAATAGTTCCTAGATTCAGTGACCTCGCTAAGCCCAGGATAACATTGCAAGTCTGTTTTAATCTCACACTTGGGTCCCACAGTCATATTGTAATTCTCTGTCACAGAAGGCTTCAGGTGCCTTCTCAGTCCTCTTCATAGGCAGGAGACCAGACCTTAAGCCTCACTCCTAGAACTACTAGCGTCAGGTCTAGACACACTCTAACTTGTTACCAGACTCAAAAACCAGGTCTGAGATGTGGTTCCTTAGCTCAAGGACAATAAATGTTCACAGCAGTCTCACCCCCGTCTCATGGAAAATAATTAGAGACAAAGGCCTACAGATACAGAAGTTTGCGTTATGAAGCTTCTAAAAGAGTATTTGAAGACCTAAAAACGTTTTAGGATTGTTAAATGCAAGTTATTTAACGTTAAACGGTCTAAGATGATTTAAGGTATCCTAAATAAATAAAAATGCTTCATCCCCCTGTTGCTATGCTACTGTTGTAGTAACTGTCCAGAGATTTGACATTTATCACTAGGGCTCTGATTTATTAACCCAATTCTGATAAAAACAAACAAACAAACAAAAAACAGTTCTGCTATATGATCCACTATCATGGTTCCAAGCTCAAGATTTTAAATTTCCTTTGATTGATCTTTTAAGTATAGACTTAAAACTTACTTCTCATTGTGCTAGATCTATATACATCCAGTCTTCTGGATAGAGAGAAAAAAAAAACAAAAAACAAACAACAACAACAAAAAAACCTCTCTTCCATAATGTGTAAT
>CM053753.1:18520556-18711367 GCA_028658305.1 Pachyuromys duprasi | reverse complement strand
TCAAGACCCAGCTATACCACTCTTAGGCATATATCCAAAAAATGCTCAAGTACACAACAAGGACATTACCTCAACTATGTTCGTGGCTGCTCTATTTGTAATAGCCAGAACCTGGAAACAACCCAGATGTCCCTCAGTTGAGGAATGGATACAGAAATTGTGGTACTTTCACACAATGGAATACTACTCAGCAATTAAAAAGGAGGAAATCATGAAATTCGCAGGCCAATGGTGGGACCTGGAAACAATCATCCTGAGTGAGGTATCCCAAAAGCAGAAAGACACACATGGAATACACTCACTTATATAGCCCTATAGGATAGGAAGGTCATGCTGAAATCTATACACCTAGGGAAGATAAGCAAGAAGGAGGACCCAGGGTGGGATGATCAATTCTTGCTTAGATGGGCAAATGGGATGGACATTGGATGTAGGAGAAAACAAGCAACAGGACAGGAGCCTACCACAGCGGGCCTCTGAAAGACTCTACATAGCAATGTATCAAAGCAGATATTAAGACTCACAACCAAGCCTTCGGCAGAGTGCAGGGAATCATATGAAAAAAGGGGGAGTTAGTAAGACTTGGTGAGGACAAGAGCTCCACAAAGTCCAAACAGATCAGGTCACAGGGGTCATCTATGAGACTGTTTCTCCAACCAAGGACTATGTATGGATATAACCTAGAACTCCTGCTCGGATGTGGCCCACGGCAGCTCAGTATCAAACTGGGTGCCCTAGTAAGGGGAACAGGGAGTATTTCTGTCATGAACTCAATGGCTGGCTCTCCGACACCTCCCTCCCCCACGAGGAACAGCCTAGCTAGATCCCAGAAGAGGACATTGCAGCCAGCCCTGAAGAGATATAAGCTAGGGTTGGATGGAAGGGGAGGAGGTCCTCGCCTATCAGTGGACTTGGAGGAGGGCAGGGAGGAGATGAGGGAGGGATGGGGAGAGTGGGACGGAATGAGGGAGGGGGCTATGGCTGGGATACAAAGTACATAACCTGTGATTAATATAAAAATAAATAAATTAAAAAAAGATCAAGTGAGTTTTTGCCCCTTCTACTTCATGGAAGTCTTCTGCCTTTCCAGAACTTACTTTAAAGAGTATTTATGCTGTTAACACAAAAGTGTATATCTACTGCCTTTTTAACAATGAATATTTCAGTGCAAATTACAATGGTGATGCTAACATGTATAAAATTTATCTCCTTTGTAAACTTAAAAGGGATTCTTATGAGCTACAGGAAATCCACCTGAATCCACCTCTCAGGTCAAATGTAATCCAGGTTAAGTACTGCCAGTCAACAGCCTAAGTTTCCCACCTATTGCCTGTCTCAGAGGTTGGGATTCCTTCCCCTTTCCCTAGTTTTGGGACTCCCCTTTCCTGGCTACTGGATCTCTACATTCCTGCACCCAACACCAGCTGATTGGTGAGTCTTCACTTCTGGTTGGCACAAACACTTCCTACTGCTCTCACCAACCTACATCCAAATCCTTTATCTAGGACCTTCTCCCTCAGGTGAGATTTTTCTCTCTACCAGCACAGTTTCACTCCCTCCCCTTCTCGCATGTCTAGGAGCTGTTGGAACAGATTGTACCATACTACTGTACTGAGCCAAACCTTGCTCTTGGGACACCTTGACCCATCACCGACTCCTACCTGTCCAATGGCAATAGTCCATTCGTCCATTCCTCCAGATTCTCCTCTGGGATGCCTTCTAGAGAATTTCAGGTTTCTATACCTAGTACCCGAATTAAGGACTTCCAAGCTTACATGCCTCTTCGAACAAACCTGGCCTCAATTTCCCTTCGATGACAGATCCAAAATAAAACCTTTTTAATTACTGTCAGCAATCAGGAAAATGGAGTTTGGAGTTTCCCCTATGTTCAAGCCTCTCTTCATTCCAAAACGTTCCTTCTTTGCTTGTTCTAAGAGTTTCAAATGTATACCTGAAAATTATTTTTCTCCTTAACCTACTTCACTTTGTCTTCATCCCGTATCTGTTCCAGTATCCTGCCAGGTGTTTCCTACATCTAAGACATCACCAAGACAGAACCCACAGGTGTTCCAGTCTAACTTCACAGTCTACATCAAGCTGGACCTGCACTTACTTTCCCTACCGGCCACAGATGTTCTCACAGACCCTGGACAGCAACAAAACAGCGTGCTCTTCCTGGACTTGGCCAACGTTTCAGCCTTTTGGCCTTCCATCACCACCCTAGTGTCAGCAGAAGTATCGAAAGATGACTGATTTCTTTGCCCATTACCCACTTATTAGCAACAAAGGGCTGGAACAGTATGCTTTAGGCCCAGGACAAACAGCTCCAGGTTCTCCCAGCACTCCTCAGTCTCTATCTGCTGCTGAGCATGGCTGACAAACCCCACCCTCTACCCTGAACTTTCCAGGGCAGGGGCTTCCTCTCCTCCTCACCAAGTAATCTGGACATTTTGGTATTCTTACGTTTTCCCTCTCTATCTCTTACTCCTTTGCATGGTGACCAAGAGCTGCTTCCAATGAACCTACATTTCTATAGTTTAACTTGCCTTACATGAGAAGCAGTCCAACATCCATCCTCATTCCCATCTTACCACCCCCTCCCTAGCTCTTTTTTTTTTCTTTTTAATTAAACAACAACAAAAAAGGAATGTTATGTTGTGCAGGCAACTCAACTGGCCTATCCTTAGGGACTTTTAGAGTCCTGATAATGTCCTATGTCTGTACCTGCGTCCTATGACACCATCTGGGCCAGGTACTTCAGGTATAATCAGTGATTGGTCACTCACACTCTCTCTCTTCTGCACTCTCTCTGCCTCGCTTTCTTTCCTGGGACCATCTTCCCCCCCCTTTCTCCATCTCCATCCAATAAACTCTTTTATATCATATCTGCCGTGTAAGTGTAGCATCATTTTTTAAGTGCTAACACCCTGTCTGGGATGGGGGAAGGGGAGGAGAGGACCCTAAAACACAACAAAACAACCAACCAAACAACAGAAGAAATGGCTTTTAATGGTACATGACAATGAAGACTATATTCTTGTCTATTAAGCTTGTTCAAAGAGCTGGGGATGAAATAAAAAAAATTCAGCTTTCTAAAGAACACTAAACCTCCATGCCACCACAAAGCAATGAGGAACAGAACAAAACAATCACAATCAGTATTATAATAAAAGCTAATCAATAGCTTACAAAACCCAGAAAAAATGCTTAATAAAGAAGAATGCTGGGAGGCAGAGGCAAGTGGATCTCTCTGAGTTCAAGGCCAGCCTGGTCTATATAGTGAGTTCCAGAACAGCCAGAGCCAGACACTGTCTCAAAGAGACAGACAGACAGACAGACAGACAGACAGACAGACAGACAGACAGACAGACAGACAGACAGACAGACAGACAGAAGTTGATGAGTTTTTTGGTAAAGCTCTGTGGCAATTTAACTTACCTATTTACCACCCACAACTTCCTTAAATAACTGCAACCATTACAATATCAACCCACATCATGTAGTTGCTGGTATCAAAAAAAAACCTGTCACTTTATTTATTTATTTATTTATTTATTTGTTTGTTTATTTATTTATTACAGTTTATTCACTTTGTATCTTGCCTGTGGCCCCCTCTCTCATCCCCTCCCAATCCTACCCTCCCTCCCTCTTCTCCTTCCATGTCCTTCCCCCAGTACACTGATAGGGGAGGTCCTCCTCCCCTTCTATCTGACCCTAGCCTGTAAGGTCTCATCAGGATTGGCTACATTGTCTTCCTCTGTGGCCTGGCAAAGCCATACCGAACCCCCGCCCCCACCTCAGGAGAGGTGATCAAAGAGCTGGCCACTGAGTTCACTGACACTCGTTTTGATTATTGGGTACTAAAGGATGGGTGTGGGCCTTGTTTTGGTTTCCAAGATTTGAAGCAGATTCCCAGATGGTATGTATCAAAAGCATTTTGAGGCCAATGTTTACTTGTAGCCCCCCATGGCAAGATATAATAGCTGCACAACAAGCAACAGACAAACCTAAAAGCTTGTGAAAGAAGAGGCTGAGAGATGTGATAACTAAGTGACCAGAGGTTATTAAAATAAATAAATAAAATAAAAAAGCTCCTATGTATGCTGTAAAACCTACAACTCTCCACAAATACCCAGGACTACTCAAAAGCTCAGAAAAGATCTATCGAGAACCTAAACTTTTACGTTAGGTGCACCTTCTATCTCCTATGCAAGTAAAAATGACCTTAGAAAGGCAGCATTGTTTGCCTTAACACTGACTATTCTAATACAGAAGGGATCTGCAAAGACTAGGAAAGTTTTTGTCTTTTGATTCAGGTATTTTTTAAAAATTCTGTCAAATCACAGCTGACCACCAAGAGGATAACATAGAATTCAGTTTTAATAACAAATAAATACTGAGGGAGGGAGGGAGGGAGGGATCATTAAACAAGTCATAAAGACCAGTAATAACAATCTCTAGGGAGGGGGATGAGCTGAATTTTTGCATTATAGAGAGGTCCTCAACCCTCCTAATGCTGTGACCCTTTAATACAGTTCCTCATGTTGTGGTGATCCCAAACCATGAAATTATTTTGTTATTACTTCATAACTGTAATCTTGCTACTCTTATGAATCATAATGTAAATACTGTATAAACAGGATATCTGATATGCAACCCCCAAGGCACAGGTTGAGAATCGTACTATACAAAATGTTCAGTTTTCAACAATGACAAAAAAAATTGAGCCATTCAAATAAACACAAAAGTATATATTAATACATAGGAAAAATAGAAACCATCTCCAAGAATGGACAATTGCTAGGTTTATTAGAAAGACTTTTAATCAACTGTCTTAAATGTATTTTTTACAAAAAACTAATAGAAACCTTGGACAAAGAACTAAAAGAAACAATGGAAATTATGAAAGAGACAGACAAAAATTTCTGGAGCTGAAAAATACAGTAACTAAAATAGACAGAAACTATAGTCCTTTGAAAAGATTATCAAAAATGCCAGGCCTCTAGCTAAAGTGACCGTGGAAACAGGGGCAAGACTCAGGTTACTAATAATCAGAAAACAGAAGTAGGCATACCGACCTTACCTGGGGTGGGGGGGGGGGGGGAGAGTGCAAGAGTAATACTATTATGGTTAGTAAAATTGTATACCAACTGTTGTTACAAATTTTTAAAAAGTGCTGGGCTAAGTAATGTTTATTATTAGCCCTATGATTATTGCTGCAGTATTATTTGACCTGCTATCACAAATAATAAGACACAGACACCTGTTAGATTTTATAACTGTATTATTACCTTGGGCTGGGCAGATATTCCTACTGAGGACATTTCAATAATCTAACCATCCATTTCCCAGCCCCAATCCAATGCCACCCACCTTAATCATTCCTATTTTGGCTACTCTATCCAAAATCCCGAGATGTTTGTATTCTTCATCTGGGCCTTTTCACACCATTACTGGAGTCCTTCCTCCCAGCCCATGTGCTTTCTTCTCTATGCTAACCCATCATGGCAACCTCCTCCTTTCTCTCTTCCAGTCTATCTGTCTCTGGTGATTCTCCTGTCCAATCAGGTAGGTTTACACAACAAGGATAGGTGTACCCAGACAGTAACCCCCACCAATATACAAGCATCAGATCAACCCCCAACAATCAACAAATTAGATAATTTACATGAACTGAAAAGGCTACCCCAGAACAAAAAAAAAAAAAAAAACATAAAAATAAAGTACTTGAACATACATACAAACAATAACAAAGTAAGGCTAAACTGGTCATCAAAACTTCCCAATAGGGGATGGAGGGACAGCTCAGCAGTTAAGAACACTTGCCGCTCTTACACATGCTGGGAGTTCAGGTCTCAGAATCTATGTGTGTGGTGCATAACCACCTGTAAATCCGGCTCTAGAGTATCTGCAAGCACCTGCACACATACAAAAAAGTGATAAAAAAGAAACTTTCCAATGAAGAGCAGACCAGAATAGACTGCTTCACTGAGAAAGTCTAACAAAAACATCAACAGGCATTCTTCTTAAAACAGGAAAAACATGTGATTGTTTTCTTCCAACAAAAAGAGCTGAGTTAAATGAATATTGATAAATCTTGAGGCCAGAATTACTCTAAACGTAAAGCCAAAAAAATAAAACAAAACACTATAAGAAAAACACATCCACACATTAACATCCCCTATGTATATAAAAATAACAATCCTCAGGAAAAGTACTTGTAAACCAAATACACAAACCATTGCTACAGAGTCTTCAATCTCAGTGGTTTAACCTTTTTGTCTGTTTCTCTGTGTAGCAGCCCTCGTTGTCCTGGAACTCACTGTGTAGAACAGGCCGCCTCTCACGCTGCCGCTGCCACACTGTGCGGCGATTGAAGGCCTTCGCCACCATGCCTGGCAGATTAGCATTTTTTAAATGCCACACTATGTTAATTAAACTGACAACCTCAGCTGATGCAAAAAAAAAAAAAAAGCATTTTACAAAATAAAATAAAAACATACTCAGTCTCACTAGGAATGTGGAAAATGTAAGTTACAGCAACGTATCACTTGATATGCAAACATCAGATTGTATATTTAAAATAATTCTTAGCAAAATTGGAAGAGAAATTAACAATTGCTTTCAGTAATATAATTGCTATAACCACCTTGACGAAAATAATTATAGTAAAATATCTTTTCATCTCTCTATATATGCTCTCTATAATGCTTATAGAGATATAGAGACACAGAAATCCCAGTAAGTCTGTTTCCTCATGTCAATCTCAGATACACTGAAGACAAAATAATATACCAGAATTTCTATCACAGTACTACCTGTTCAAAATTGAACACTATGTAATTACAGTGTGCTAGAGCAATAAACTGATTTATCTGGATGAGATTAATAGCAACTGTAGCACACAATAAGAGATAAATTTTATAAGTATTAGAACAGATAAAGTATATTTTGCTTTTTAGTAAGTAAAAGTGATAGTACATATTGACTGTTACACTGTTATATTGCTGCTACATGAATATATTTATTTACATAGAGAAAAACAATGATATAAGCTACTTTCTTTAAACAATTTATTTACATACGGGCATTGGTTTTTGACTTGCATGTATGTCTGGGTGAGTTGTTGGATTTTCTGGAACTGGAGTTACAGACAGCTGTGAGGCACCCTGAGGGTGCTGGAATTTGAACCTGGGTCCTCTGGAAGAACACCCTCTACTCTTACCTGCTGAGCCATCTCTCCTGCCTACAAGCTACTTTCAAGGTGGCTACTTAAGGAAAAATAAAGGTACAGCTGTATTTTTATATGGAGTGATTTTTTTCTTTAAGAGAAAAAAAATATGGCAAAGTACTGAATCTCTTTATTCCATGCAACAGAAACTTAAAGCTTTCTATTAAATATATTTTACTTTAAAATTTCAACTTAAGAATAAGCATTTCCAAGTACTTTCCAATTCTGACTGGTTTCACTACAGCAGATAAACAGAGTAGAGTATGACTAAAATAGACTACTGCCATGGTTAATCTTGATTGTCAAAGTGATGGGAAATAAACCTCTGGGCTTGTCTGTGGAGGGTTTTCTAGATTAAGTTAATTGTGGTTGTGAGAACCACCCTAACTGTGAGTGGTAACCATCCCCATGGTCTGGGATCCTAGACTGAATAAAAAGGAGAAAGGGAAAAAAAAAAAAAAGGAGAAAGGAAGCTATGCATATACATCTCTTTCTCTCTCTCTGCTCCTTGATTGTGAATACAATGGGACCAGCACATCCTGCTCAGGACACTGGGCCTTCCCTGACATGACAGATGAGTGGTGCTCAATCTGTGAGTCTTGACCCCTTTGGCAGTGGGGAAGGGGGGGATCTTTGGAAGGTAGGAGGAGGGTGAGGATGGTCATGTTCCTGGCCCAACAATCCTTTCACAGGGGTTGCATATCAGATATCCTGCATATCAGGTATTTATATTATGATTCATAACAGTAGCAACTTCACAGTTTTGAAGTAGCAACACAAACAGAGGAACTGTTATTAAAGGATGCCAGCATGAGGAAGGTTAAGAACTACTGTGATAGACTGTATTCCCTGGAACTCTAAGCCAAAACAAACCATTCTTTGAAGAATTTTAGTCAGGCCTTTTTGTTGCAACAACAGGACAAATAGCTAATATATGTACAATAACCAGAGAATTACTGTATTAAATCAAGTAAGAGGTGACAGCAGTTTGAAAGACAGCTATAAATGTGGGAAGGAGGTCAATTACTAGATCAAATATGAAGTATGACTAGAGAGACCCACCATCAGTTATATAAGTAATGCATACCTGTGAGTCATTTCCTTTTTAAAATGCTCCTACATTAACAAGGCAAAGGCACAGGGATTGTTTCAGGTAAATGATTTCTAAGCCAGTTTGAGTGACAGCCTGCCTCAAAATAAAGAAACCAACAAAACAAGCAAAAGTAAATGAATACACAAACATTTGTAAAATGAAGACATACAAATGGCCATCAGTTACATGAAAAGATAACCAAAGTAACTCATTATCAAGAACTGCCAAATTGGGGCTAGAGAGATGACTCAACGGTAAGAGCACGGACTATTCAACCAGAGGACCCAGCGTCATTTCCTAGCACCCACACGGCAGCCAACAGATGTTTGTAACTCTTGATCTGATACCCTCACACAAACATACAAAAAAATGCATATACAAATCATTTTTTAAAAAAAATAACCAATTAACAAATTAAACCACAAAATAGTACATCACTCAAGTGAGTGAAAATTACTACTACCAAAAGGAAAAAATAAGTGTTGGTGAGAATGTACAGAAAAGAAAACCTCTGGACACTGCTGGTAGGACTGTATACTAGTAGAACCATTATTTTAAAAAAAGGATAGAAGTTACTCAAAACAATAAAACAAAACAAAATAAAACCTGCTTGCTTGCCAGGCAAACTTGAGGATTTGAGTTCAGAACCCTAGCAATTATGCAAAAGGCCAGGCAGAAAAAAAGGGTCCCTGGTGCTTGCTGGCGAGCTAGTCTTGCCAAATTGTTAGGACTAATACCAAGTTAATACCAGGTCAGTGAGAGACCTTGCCTCAAAAAATAAGGTGGAATGTAATAGAGGAAAACGCCGAACACTGACCTCTCTCTCCCATAGGCAAGTAGAATTTCCTAGAAGATATTTAAAATAAAAACAAAGAGCCAATGTGGTGGCACATGCCTTTAATCCTGGCACTATGGCAGGCAGATCTCTATGAGTTAAAGGCCAGTCCAGTCTACAAATGGAGTCCAAGACAATTAAGCTACACACAGAAATTCTGTCTTGAAATACCAAAAATGAATGAATGCAGAGCTGTTATATGACCTAGCAATTTTTTAATTTGTTTTTTTTTTATTTATTACAATTTGTTCACTTTGCATCCCAGCTGTAGACCCCTCCCTCTCAATCCTGCCCTCCTTCCCTCTGTTCGACCCATGCCCCTCCCCAAGCCCACTGATAGGGGAGGTCCTCCTCCCCTTCCAACTGATTAATACCTATCAGGTCTCATCAGGACTGGCTGCATTCTCTTCCTCTGTGGACTAGTAAGGCTGCTCCTAGCTCAGGGAGAGGTGATCAAAGAGCCAGCCACTGAGTTCATGTCAGAGACAGCCTCTGTTCCCCTAGGAAACCCACTTGGAGACTGAGCTGCCATGGGCTACATCTGTGCAGGGGTTCTAGGTTATCTCCATGCATGGTCCTTAATTGGATTTATCAGTCTCAGAAAAGACCCCTGTTGCCCTCCTTGTGGAACTCATGTCCCCTCCAGGTCTTTCTCTCTCCCCCTTCTTTCATAAGATTCCCTGCACTCTGCCCAAAGTTTGGCTATGACTCTCAGCATCTGCTTTAATACCCTGCTGGGTAGAGTCTTTCAGGGCCTCTGTGGTAGGCTCCTGTCCTGTTTCCCATTTTCTACCTCTTCTGATGTCTTTCCCGTTTGCCTTTCTGAATGAGGATTGAGCATCTTACCCAGGGTCCTCCTTTCAGCTTCTTTAGGTGTACAGATTCTAGTACGATTATCCTGTATTTTATGTCTAATATCCACTTATAAAGTAAGTAAATACCATGTGTATCTTTCTGCTTCTGGGATACCTCACTCAGGAAGATCTTTTCTAGCTCCTACCGTTTACCTGCAAATTTCATGATTTCCTTGTTTTTAATGGCTGAGTAGTATTCCATTGTGTAAATGTACCACAGTTTCTGTATCCATTCCTCAGTGGAGGGATATCTGGGTTGTTTTCAGCTTCTGGCTCTTACAAATAAAAGTGCTACGGACATTGTTCAACAAATGTCCTTGTTGTATACTTGAGCATATTTTGGATATATACCTAGGAGTGGTATAGCTGGATCTTGAGGAAATGCTAATCCTACTTGTCTGAGAAAGCACCAGACTGATTTCCAAAGTGGTTGTACAAGTTTGCATTCCCACCAGCAATGGAGGAGGGTACCCCTTTCTCCACAACCTCTCCAGCATGTGTTGTCACTTGAGTTTTTTATCTTAGCCATTCTGATGGGTGTAAGGTGAAATCTCAGTGTCGTTTTGATTTGCATCTCCCTGATGGCTAAGGATATTGAACATTTTTCTCTGCCATTTGCTAATCCTCTATTGAGAATTCTCTGTTTGGCTCTATACCCCATTTTAAAAATTGGGTTACTTGATTTGTTGCTCTTTAACTTGAGTTCTTTATATATTCTGGATATTAGCCCTCTGTCAGATACAGGTTTGGTGAAGATCCTTTCCCAGTCTGCAGGCTGTCATTTTGTTCTCACTACAGTGTCCTTTGCTTTACAGAAGCTTTTCAGTTTTATGAGGTCCCATTTATTGATTGTTCATCTTACAGCCTGTGTTGTTGGTGTTCTGTTCAGGAAGTTGTCTCCTGTGCCAATGAGTTCAAGGCTCTTCCCCCACTTTTTCTTCTAACAGGTTCAGTGTGTCTAGTTTTATGTTGAGGTCTTTGATCCACCTGGACTTTACTTATGTACAGGGTGATAAACATGATCTATCTGCATTTTCTACATGTAGATATCCAGTTAGACCAGCACCATTTGTTGAAGATGCTGTCCTTTTTCCATTGAATGGTTTTGGCGTCTTTGTCAAAAATCAGGTGTCCATAAATGTGTGGATTTCTGGATCTTCTATTCGAGTCTATTAATACACCAGTCAGTTTCTATGCCAATACCATGCAGTTTTTATTACTGTTGCTCTACAGTACAGCTTGATATCAGGGATGGAGATACCTCCAGAGATCTTTCATTGTAAAGGATTATTTTAGCGATTCTGGGTTTCTTGTTATTCCATATGAAGTTGAGAATGTTTCTTTCAAGGTCTGTAAAGAATTGTGTTGGTAATTTGATGGGAATTGCATTCAATCTGTAGATTGCTTTTGGTAAGATGGCCATTTTATTATGTTAATCCTGTCAAGCCATGAGCATGGGAGACCTTTCCATCTTCTGATATCTTCTTCTTCTATTTCTTTCTTCAGTGACTGGAAGTTTTTTTCATAAAAGTCTTTGACTTGCTTGGTTAGGAGTTACACTTTGTGTCCTTTGTGGCTACTGTGAAGGATGTTGTTTCCCTAATTTCTTTCTTAGCCCATTTGTCTTTTGTATACAGGAGGGCTACTGATTTTGTATCCAGCCATTTTGCTGTAGGAATTCTCTGGTTGAATTTTTGGGGTCACTCATATATACTATCATATCATTTGCAAATAGTGATACTTTGACTTCTTCCTTTCCAATTTGAATCCCTTGATCTCCTTTAATTGTCTTATTGCTCTTACAAGGACTTCCAGAACTGTGTTGATGAGATATGGAGAGAGTGGGCAGCCTTGCCTTGACCCTGATTTCAGTGGGATTGCTTTAAGTTTCTCTCCATTTAGTTTGATGTTGGCTCTAGGCTTGCTGTATATTGCCTTTACTATGTTTAGGTTAAGTGCTTTGTATCCGTGATCTCTCCAGGACTTTAAACATAAATGAATGTTGGATTTTTTCAAATGCTTTTTTAGCATCTGAGGAGATTATCATGTGTTTTTCTTTCTTTGTTTATATGGTGGATTACATTGATGGATTTCCATATATTGAACCACCCCTGCATATCTGGAATGAAGCCTACTTGGTCATAGGGGATGATACCTTTGATGTGTTCTTGGATTTGGTTTGCGAGTATTTTGTTGAGTATTTTTACATCAATGTTCATAAGAGAGATTGGCCTGAAACTGTTTCTTTGTTGGGTCTTTGTGAGGTTTAGGTATCAAGGTGACTGTGGCTTCTTAGAATGAGTTTAGTAATGTGCCTTCTACTTCTATTTTGTGGAACAGTTTGAAGAGTGTTGGTGTTAGCTCTTCTTTGAAGATCTGGTAGAATTCTGTGCTGAAACCATCTGACCCTAGGTTTTTTTTGGATGGGAGACTTTTGATGATAGCTTCTATTTCCTTAGGGAATATAGGACTATTTATTTACCTGGTCTTGATTCAGCTTTGGTTAGTGACATCGAACAAGAAAATTGTCCATTTCATTTAGATTTTCAAATTTTGTGGTATATAAGCTTTTGAAGACCTAATGATTGTTTGGATTTCCTTAGTGTCTGTTGTTATGTCCCCCAAAATTTTCATTTCTGATTTTGTTGATTTGGATGGTGTCTCTCTGCCTGTTAGTTAGTTTCACTAAGGGTTTGTCTATCTTTTTGATTTTCTCAAAGAACCAGCCCTTGGTTTCAGTGAATCTTTGAATTGTTTTATTTGTTTCTAATTTATTGATTTCAGCCCTGAGTTTGATTAATTCCAGCCATCTACTCCTCTTGGGTGTGTCTGCTACTTTTTTCCCCCCTAGGGCTTTCAGGTGAGCCATTAAGTTGCTTAAATGAGATGTTTTGAAGTTCTTCTTGAAGGCACTTAGTGCCGTGAATTTTCCTGTTAGCACTGCTTTCATTGTGTCCCATAAGTTTGAGTATGTTGTGCTTTCATTTTCATTGAATTCTAAGAAGTCTTTAACTTCTTTATTTCTTCCCTGACCCAGCTGTCATTGAGTAGCAAGTTGTTCAGTTTCCATGTGTGTGTAGGCTTTTTGCTATTTCTATTGTTGAGGTCCAGCTTTAGTCCATGGTGGTCAGATAGTATACAGGGATTATTTCAATCCTCTTGTATCTTTTGAGGCTTGCTTTGTGACCAACTATATAGTCTATTTTGGAGAAGGTTCCATGAGGTTTCTAAGAAGAAGGTAAATTCTTTTGTGTATGGGTGAAAGGTTCTATAGATATCTGTTAGGTCTATTTGATTCATGGCATTTGTTAAGAGTCCTTGTTTGTTTAATTTCTGTTTTGTTGACCTGTCCTTTGTTGGGAGTGGCGTGTTGAAGTCTCCCACTATGAATGTGTGGGGATCTATATGTGGTTTCAGTTTTATTGATGTTTCTTTTACAAATGTGGCTGTTCTTGTATTTGGGGCATAGATGTTTGGAATTGTGATGTCTTTTTGGTGGAATTTTCCTTTGATGAGTATGAAATGACCTTCCCCATCTCTTTTGATTAATTTTGGTAGAAAATCTATTTTATTAGATATTAGAATGGCTACTCCTGCTTGCTTCTTGGGTCCATTTGCTTGGAAAACCATCTTCCAGCTCTTTACCCTCAGGTAATGTCTATCTTTGTGACTTAGGTATGTTTCTCGTATGCAACAGATTGTTGGGTCTTGTGTATATATCCATTCTGTTAGTCTGTGTCTTTTTATTGGACAGTTGAGTCCATTGATATTGAAAGAGATTAATGACCAGTGGCTGTTAGATGCTTTGATTCTGCTGTTGGTTGTAGTCGTGTGTTTGTGTGCTTGGCTACTTTTAATTTTGCTGTAGTGGGGTTATTTATTTCCTGAGTTTTCTTGAATGTAGTTAGCTTTCCTGGGTTGTATTTTTCCTTCTACTATCTTCTATAATGCTGGATTTGTGGATATTCTTTCAGTTTGTTGATATAGTAAACTACAGTAATGGATTTCTCTATGCTGAACCACCCCTGCATACCTGGGATGAAGCCTACTTGATCACAGTGGATGATATCTTTGATGTGTTCTTGGATTTGGTTTGCTAATACTTTTGCATCAAAGTTTAATGGGATATTGACCTGAAATTCTCTTTGTTGATGACTCAGCATCTGCACTATGTTTACTATAGCACTAGTCACAAAGTTAAGATATAAAATCAACCTCAGTAACTATAAATGGATAGATAAAGAAAATGTGGTACAGACTGAATGCTCCTTATTCAAAATGCTTAGGACTAGAAGTGTTGGAGATTTGGATTTTCAGGATTTGTAATACTTATATAGAAACAGGCAATAAAATCATGAGGATAAAATCATGGTCTACACATGAAATACATGCTTCTATATACCTTTCCACACAATCTGAAGATAATTTTATACATTAATACTTTTAGTGCTGACAGGATGGATCACCAGATAAAGGAGCTTGTTTCCAAGCTTGAAAAACCTCAGTTCAATCTCTGGAATCAACGTAGCAGGAAAAAAATAAATGATTCTTGAAAGTTGCCTCTGATCTCAACATTTAAGCCATGCCCACACATATGCACACTAAATACATAAATTTGAGATAAATTTGAGAGAGGGAGAGAGAGAGAAAGTATTTTAAGTGCATTTTCGCTGTATCCTACCACATGAGGTCAGATGTGAAATTTTCCACCAGTAGTATCACACAAGTATCAAAAAGTTGTGGAATGTTGGATTTAGGATACTCAATCTGTATGTGTAAATACCATACTATCAAGTTTTAAGAAAAATGGAAATCTTGTTACTGGCAACAATATACACCATCATGTTAAATGAAATAAACAAGGCACAAAAAGAATTATTTTAAAAAATCAAGACTTCCAGACAAGTGGGGGATGAGAAGGTGCTTTCACGTGACCCTCTTAAAGGTAATGAAGGCTATAATGAGAGTTTTAACTTTGGGACATACATTGAAGCATGAGTACTGGTGCCCTGGAGAGGGAAAACAAACAAACAAACAAAGAATATAGGATTCCTCTGGAGCTGGAGTTGCTGATGTGGGTACTAGGAAGAAGGCGTGGGTCCTCTGGAAGAGTAGCTCACACACCTAATCACTGAACCATGCCTCCAGTTTCCTTTTAACCAGTTTTTAAATCTGGTCTACACTTACGCAGTTTGACGTTACAGTTATGGCAGTTTGTTTTCTCCTCTCAATGAAACCAGAAATCCAGCCTTAAAAAGCAGGCAGTTCACTGAGAAACTCCCAAATAAAATCAAAGAATTTGATTCAAAATTAGTCAGAAGAGATAAAGAAGGCCACTGTAATTCATTAGAAGGATAGACCTTTTTTTTTTTTTTTTTTGGAGCTGGAGAGATGGCTCAGCAGTTAAGGGTACTGGCTATTCTTGTGGAGAACCCAGATTCACTTCCCAGCATAAACATGGCAGCTCACAACCTTCTGTAACTCCAGGTTCCAGGGAATCTGCTTCTCTGTTCTGGCCTCTTTGGGCACCAGACATGCAAGTAAGTCACACACACACACACACACACACACACACACACACACACACACACACACACACACACACGGGGTTGGGGGGGGGGAGATTCAGTTAAAATTTTTAGAGAGACATACCATTTTGAAATGAATATGCACTAACTGTTGGGGTTCCCAATCGCATTAAACAAACAAAAAGTGCTGCCACACATAAGAGGATAGAAACACTAGTAGTCTGTGATGTCAGCACCTTACTCCCATCAATACATAGTTGCTCCAGGCTTAAAAAATACTTAAAAAATCAGTAACAGAAATTCAGAGTTAAATCACACCAGACATTTACAGAAGATTCCACTCAGCAGCTGGGGAATATCTTCTCAGCAGCCCATGGAATCTTCTCTGACTCTCTAAATATTTGAAATTAAGGAAAAAAACTTATAAACTCCTACATTAAAAGAAAATTAAAAGCACAAATCATCCGACCCTTTGAGATATAGCAAAGGCATTTCTAAACAGGAAATTGATAGCTATGCTTACGTTTATAAAGCAGGGCAATCTCCAAGAGCTCAATAATGTACTCTAACGTCTTAAAAAAACAAACCAGATCCATTATCAGTAGACAAAAGTAAATTAGGGTAGAAATTTTTTAAACGGAGAATAAAATATAAAGAATCAATGAAGTTGGCTATTTGACAAAACAGAAAGGAGTGATAAACTCTTAACCAAATAAACCAAAACAAAAAGAAATATTCAACTAAACAAAGTTGAAAAAAGGACAGTGCAACAAATACCAAAGAAATCCAGAGGGAATGCTTCAAAAACTTGTATTATCCCAAACTGGAAAAATCTAAATGAAATGGATAAATTCCTACACCTCAGACCTACTAAAATGACATAAAGACCCAGACAAATAATGCCACTGAGACAATAACACAGTCTCAAAAAGGTCCTTGCCGAAACAGTCACTGTTAAACTCTATCAAAGCTTTAGAGAAGGGCTATCACTAGGGATCCTCAAACTAAGTCTCAGAAGGCAGGAAGATCTCTGACTTCCAGGTTAATCTGGTCTACATAGTGAGCTCCAGAACAGCCAGGAAGACAGAGACCTTCTCTCATAAATTAAAAAATAATAAATAAATAAATAAATAAATAAATGGATGGGTGGGTGGGTGGATAACTAGATAAATAAATAAATAGCAATAAAAATTAAAAAGGAACAAAGAAAGAAATAGGAAGTCTCATACTTGTAAATTGAATTAAAGAACAACCTGGCCTATAAAGCGAATTTCAGGACAACTAGGTCTACAGAGAAACCCTGACTTGAAAAAGCAAGCAAGCAAGCAAGCAAGCAAGCAAACAAACAAACAAAAAGTCAAATCTCTACTTGCAGACATGACACTTTATTTAAAAGACCCTAAGGACTATCAGAACCTTTAGCCCTAAATACATTTGCAGCAAAAGTTGTTGAGTACAGAATCAATGTAAAAATTCCATAGTTTTCTTGCATATCAATAATAAACTCTCTGAGAAAGAAATCAGGAGACAAATCCCATTCATGATAGCTTCAAAATAAGTAAAAGACATAGGAATAAACATAAGCAAACAGGTAGAAAACTTATACAGTGACAACTTTAAAACACTAAAGAAACAAAAGGCACTTAGATGCTAAGAGCATCTCCCATGCTCAGGTACTAAGTTACATACTGTGAAAAATGGCTACATTACTGAAAATAATCTAAAGATTCAATGTGATCAGTATCAAGATTCCAGCAACATTCTTCACAGTACTAAAAAAAGCAAAAGACTACAACAAAAATTCAAAAGAAACACAAAAGGCATTAAATAAATCTAATTAAGGTAACCCACAACAGAAAGAGTAATGCTAGAGCATGCTAGGATCGCCGGGTAAAATGGCAGATTATCAATTATCTCTCTGCGACCCAGTAAAAGAACCTATTCGAATAAGAAAACAAGCTGAAGGAAAAAGGATTAAGTCAAAGTGGGGTTTGGCTACAAAACAACAGCCAAGCCAGGGACAGAGGTATCAGTAAAAAGGAGGCACTCTACCCCAAACTCTCAGTGGCAATATGAAAACACTGAACTGGGGAAGACTTTCCAATCTGTGGGGATGTAACCAGAGCCTGGATACAGTGTGAGGGAATACTGCTGAAACAGAGCAGGTTTTGAAGACAGGCACCAGGGTGCTGTAGGAGCTGAGAAGAGCTGAAAGATTCTTCACAGAGGCCATGCAGATAATGGCTTCCTCACTGCCTGGATGAATGAATTATAAAGGAATAAAGGAAGTACCCTGGTGAATCTGGTATAATTTTCTTATGGAAAGAGCTAGAAAAGATTTCCCGGTGACAAAAGTAGTATGGGTAGGTACTTAGAAAGCACAATTCTAAAGACAGAGAGACATAGTTGTAATTGGTGGCAGAGTGACCTTATAAATTGCAGAAATGGTCTTCCCACAGGGAAATTCCCTGCATCATGAGATACTGACTTATTCTGAACATTTCATAGATAATTCTACAAAAGACAGTCAAAGGAGAGAAAGAAAACACATCATTACAACTAGGAAGGGCTACTAGGATTTTTTCCTTTTATTTAAAAAAAGTTTGTAATTTATATTTCTGTACTTTAATTATTGTTAGTGTTTTAACTTGCATCTTACTCAAATAGGCTTTTATGAGTGCCCTTTCTAATTTTTTTCCATGTGTGTTATGTTTGTATGTATAGTATATTTCTGTTTGTGTGGCAGGAAGATCAATGTACACATGTAGAAACCTGAGAAAGATGTCAGGTTCTCTAGTCTATCATGATTTACCTTTGAAACAGGCTCACCCACTGAACCTGAAACTCAAGTGTCATATCGGTTGCTGGGCCAGCATGCTCTAAGGACCTGCCTGTCTCCTCCCCGAGCATTAAGGTAAAGGGCTGACAGCACCTGACTTTGACATGAAGGCTGGCAGATCTGAACTCAGGCTCTCGGTTTTGTGCAGTGAGTGCCCTTACCCTCTGAGTCATTCTCCTCTGTCCAAACTTACTTTTTGTTTCTCTGCCCATAGTGTAAAATATTTTATCATACCTCTAACCCATATACTTTTCTTCTTGTTCATATATTACTTCTTTTCCCTCACTTCACTACTTAAATACATCTTCCTCCAATCAGTATCCTAGTACTGTTACCTCTGAAATATATATAACACAAGTGAAGTGCCCTACTGTCTTCTATTGCAAGTTCACACTGGGGATGCTGTCAAGTTCTTGTTCTGTTACTGCAGTCAGCTTTCTCATTAAATAAGAGCAGTCACCACAAACCTAAAGCTAACTTACCAAGAAGATTCACTTAAGAGAAAAGGAAAAAAAAATTGAAGTTGTATAGCCATCCTAAGAGAAGAACAAAACACAAACACAAAAATAAAACAACCCATTACAAAATGGGTAATAAGATCTTTGAAATGCCAAAAAAAAAAAAAAAAAGACTTCAAATTTCTACTTTCAAAGGGGATCAATGACAGCTTACAAGATTCAAGCAGATGAATGAAAAGGAAGAAATCACTTCAGGACCTATACAAGAAAGTTAGTAAAGCAGATAAATCAGTCAGTAATTTGGAGAGGAAAAACATGAAGGAAATTTTCAGAAAATAAGCAAAGACTCTGAAAGGAGGCCACAGAAATGTTGCAAATGGAAGTACTAATCGACCAAAAAACAAACACACACACACACACACAAACAAAAAAACAAAAACAACAGTAGAAAGCATCGCAGACAAGACCAGATAGAACTAACACAATTCATGGCACGCAATCTGCCATGCAGCAAATACAGAAATAACATAGAGAAAAATAAGCTTATGATACATTTCTTGAAGAGAAAAGGATGAGCAAGTCAGGGCCACATGAAGCTCAACACAGCAAACTGGGCTCTTCTTGACCGGACCCTTTGAGGAGGGAGACTCACCCGAGATCCGGGCCACACCCTCTGGTGGCAATCCACTTAAAAGGACATGAAGAAGTTTTTGGCTTTTGCTTGCTTCCCTTTACTGCTGCAGCTGAAGAATTCCTTCACTGGTATTAGAATCTATTTCCTTGGGACTCCAATCCAGACCTTAGTCTAGCTAAAACACTCAGCCTTATGGACTGAAGAATGAAACTAGCAGATTCTTGGACTTTCCAAAGAGAGGAGTAGCCAGACTACAGCCTATAAAACACTTTAATAAACCCTCCTTTAATATTAATATAGATTCATTCTATCAGTTCTGTTCCTCTAAAGAACCCTAGTAGAGAAATCTTCACAGCTTTATAGGGTGTTTCTTTTCAATGGCTTTACAGATATTTCTCTAAGTCTTACTTAAAACCAGACCACACTTACCCTTTTCTTTTCAAAGGAGAATCAGCAGGATTCTAAACAAGACAATCCAAATTAATTATATGAAGATAAGAAATATGTAAGACGCTAGGTGTGTTTGTGCACACCTTTAAGACAGAGGCAGGTGAATCTCTGAGTTCCAAGGCTAGCCTGGTCTACACAGTAAGTTCCAGGAAGACTAAGGCTACACAGAGAAATCCTGTCTCTGGAAAAAAAATAAACAAAAGAACAACAATAACTAATTTATTTAAACCTATAGAAGAACCTCCTGACACTGAGCAAAGAGGCACCTTGCAGTCAGGGCAGAGCAGATGGCAGTCCTTTGTTCATCCTAGCTTGATGCCTGGCTTGGTGGCCAAGCTGTTTTGTGCTTAGGACTCATAAAAATTAAACAAGTCCAGGCAGTGCAGTACGGGAAGATGAAGACACAGACCTGCCCTCCAGCGAATGGCACAGGTGGACCATAAATACCCTCCTGCTGCCATGCCATGCAGCTTAGAAGGAGGATGTCACCTGAGGCCCACCAGCCACATGCCAGCTTGCAGCAGGAGCCACCACAATGAGTGTGCAGTGGTCAGGTGGAACAGAAGAAGTAGAGCAGCTTTAGCATTATGAAGAGATGAACTGGAGATTCGAGAGTAGAGAAAAGAAGCCTGTTGTGAGTGGCCAGGCCTGCTACCTGGGGCCATGGTGAGGTCTCACCCTGAGCCACATCTGAGTCCATGGCTACTGAAATGGCAGGGGTCAATTTTGATGTCCAGGGCTTTTATTACCACTAAAGAACGTTCCTGGTCAGGGCAGCCAACCAGGGACCACATGGATGTCCAGGGGCTGTACAAAACTGGTCCTGCCCCTCACTGGATGTGGAGCTCTAGAAAGCTGGACTCTTCTTTCACTAGCAGCAGCACTTCATGGTATCAGAAGTGTGGATGAGCCAGCCCCAAGGGCATGAGTGTGAGAAAGCTGACTCCACCACTCATCTGCCATGGGGTGGGCACAAGTGCAGAGGTGATGTATGCCCCCACTCCCAGGCCCTCATTACCTCCAGCAGTCAGGAAAGCTGCTCACAGGTTCATG
Source organism: Pachyuromys duprasi (assembly GCA_028658305.1). Taxonomy (NCBI): domain Eukaryota; kingdom Metazoa; phylum Chordata; class Mammalia; order Rodentia; family Muridae; genus Pachyuromys; species Pachyuromys duprasi. The sequence continues at coordinate 18,690,392 of CM053753.1, read as the reverse complement.
AGCCTAGGAGAGCTAGTCTTGTCCCTCACCAGCTGCTGTACTTGGGAGAGCAGGCCCTGCACCTCGCCTAAGCAGCACAGCAGAACTGACCCTGGTGGTGGGGGCACAGGTGAGCCAGCGCCTAGGGTGAATGTTGTTCCCATTCTGCTCCCACGTGGGCATGATCACCTGTGAATAGGCTAGTGGCCTGAGAGGGAAAACAAGGCAGTAAGTCTGGGGGTGATGAGACCTCAGGCAGCACTCTTGGTAGGCTGGCTTCATTGAGCAGCGAGTTTATTTGGAGGGGGGAGGGAACAAAGTCTATTTAAACCTATGGGGAGTGATAGAGGCTTTCAGAGTGAGTATACATCACTGGCCCAGGCCAATGTGCTGGGAATGCCTTATTTCTATGAAGAGGAATTCCAGGTGCTTACTAGAAATAGACCTTATAAGGGGAGAGGCATTTTAACTTGTAACCTGGCCACCAGGCGACATGACCACCTCAAAGGTGGCAGAGGTGGAGGTCATAAGGCTATGTGCAAAAGGAACATGCAGGCCCAAGGAGGGGATTCCTACTCTGCACACACCTCGCCTCACTTGCTCTAGGCCGGCTCCCCAGGTCTCAGGGCTCCTCATCACCACAGGTGAGGGCAGACACGAGCACAAAGGTAATACCTTTCCACCCTTCACCCCTCATTACCTGCGACAGTCAGACAGGAGAGCTAGCCTCAGGGTCATGAAAGCAGGAGGGCTGGCCCTGGCCCTCCTGCTACAGCACTCGGGAGAGTAGGCCCTGGCCCTCTCTTGGGCAGCACAGTGGAGGGGCAAGAGAGAGCTGCCCGACCAATGCATACCATTAGGGGTGTGAGCGCAGGGGTGGTGTCCTCCCCCTCTTTTCCTGTGGTAGTCAGAAGAGCTGGACCCAAAGGCAGGAGAGCTAATTCTGCTGCAGCACTCAGGAAAGTGAGCGCTGAACCTCACCTAGGGAACACACTGGAGCCGCCCAGCTCCTCATAGGCTGCAGCACTTGGGATAGTACCCCAACCTTGACTTGACAGCACAGTGGAACTGTCTCTAGAGACATGAGTGCAGGTGAGCAGGGCCTGAGGGCATGAGAACAGGACAGCTGGCCCAGTCTCCTGCAGATGGCAGCACTGGGTGGCCTAGTCACAGCAGCGCTGGTGAGCTTGTCCTGGTGGTGCAAGTAAGGGAGAAGTGGTGTACTGACCAGCTTAGCTACCACCTAGCTCCAGATCTAGGACTCTGAGTTGGCCCGCAACAAAAATCTGTATCATCTGCAAAGGTTGGGACACATGAAAAGGCCAGTCCTGAAGCTACAGGATTTCCATGACACAAGTCAACAACTGGATAACTGGGAAGAGTCCTGATGAAGACCCAATAGTGATGGTGTCACAGAAGCCAGGGATTTTGAACTAAACCAATGCCTTACTGCAATAAACATGTGTAAGTAAATATGTGTGGACACAAGAAGATATACTATGGGACACACACACTAAAGCTTCCAAGGTAAGATGTTTCCTATGCTTTGTTGGTGGTGGTGTTGCTGGTGGTGTATGTGTGTGTTTTATTTTGGGGGGAGGCTGCATGGGCAGAGGGCAGATATGAAATGAGCAGGACTGGAGTGCATTATGTGAAACTCACAAAGAAACAATTAAAAAAAAAACTACAGAGTTTTTTTTCTGGGTTTTTTCAAAACAGCCTACTATCTTTGTTGAAGGTTAGAATAAAAATGCAATGTGTCAAAACTTAAAATGTAATTTCTTACCTTTAAGGTATCAAACTTTATCTTGCTTCTTTGCAACTTTCATAACATAATGCTTTCTCCATAATCACCTGTTTATTATAACCTGAAAAATAATTCATCCACTAATTCCTAATTGTATTTTTTATTCTGACTTAATTTTCCAATCATCTGATTTGTAATACATTTTTTAGTCACATGAAGACAGAATTTATTGATCAGTATTAAACTCTGCTCTATATTTCATTTATTAAAGCTATATTCAAAGGTCTGGGTTTACTGGTTAAGAACATGGGCTGCTTTCCAAAAGATCAGGGTTCAATTCCCAGCACCCATAAGGCAGCTCACAACTGTCTGTAACTCCAGGTCCAGGGGATCCATCACCCTCTCACAGACAACATGCAAGCAAAGCATCAATGCATACAAAATAAAAATAAATTCTTTAAAAAGAAAACTATATTCAGGTTGCGCACACGAGTAGGGATGGGAGTTCATCAAAGACCAATGAACTTAAACCTGGCCTGTGGCAGACTAACCCAACAAAAAAGAAGTTTGTTCAAAACTTCCTAAGGGACCTATCTTAGTGGACCACCTGCTCTAAAAATCGTTATCTCCTAAGCCCTTCACATTTTTAAATTCCTAAGAAACGGAGTTTCTGCTTGTGGGGGTTATTTCCTTTGATAGCTATTATATTCAAAATTAAAACTGAAAAAAATCAATAACTAAAAGCTTTTTACTAAAAAATAAGGTAAAAAGCACTGCACTAACTTTTCACAAACTCTGTAATGTCTGATTAGCTTAACTAAAAACAGCAGGAGTCTCATCGCTGTTTCTGTATCCAATCTATGGCAGTAAGTCATCGTGACTCAACTATATATATATTTTAAAAATCGATATCCATAAATACAAGGGAAATGGCAGCATTTAAAGACCTTCAGGTAATTGTGGATTTTCTCTGGAATACAGCAGAACCTGACAAATTTTGTTTTTTAATATAGTGAAATCTCTAGCTGCAATGGAACCTTATCAATGTACTTTTCATGCTTCATTAATATCCAATGACTGGGGTCTGGAAATCAGTGGTAGAGCACTTGGGTAGAATATACACAAAACCCTGAATTTGATCCCTAGTGTTAAAAAGAATATATACATACAATTCATACAATTATATACTATAATATACGCTGAATAAATCTTTTACCTGTGTGTGATTTAATAACACGAAGAATCAATAATCTAGAAAATGCTAGTTTATTGAATTATACAAATCTTCCAAGTATTGATATCTCATTATATATACCACCTCCTTCAAAGAAAAAAAAAAAAAACAACACAATTGCTAATGTCAATAACCAAAAAGTATATAAATACTGTAAAGTTAGGCACAGGTGGACAGTACTGATCTCTCCAATTGTTTTAAAGTTCTAATTTTTTTATTATAAAAATATTGATAGTATATTTCTCGAGGTGATAAATTTACCTTTTTTCCTTTTCAATGGAATGTCTGAGTCTGAATAAATACGTTCTGTCAGTTATTCAAGCTAAAACGCATTTTTAAAAAGTCTAGTTTAGGTAAGCAAGCCACAGGGCTTGTGAAGAGATGGCCTCCGGAGGCTCATATATTTGAATGCTTAGTCAATGGGCAGTGAAACTGTTTAGGAAGAATTAGGAAATGTGGCCTCGCTGGCAGAGCTGTGTCGTGGGGGGCTGGGGGGGAGAACGTGAGACTTCAAAGGCCCATGTCAGGCCCAGCTGTCTCTGCCTCCTGCCCGTGGGTCAGGATATAAAGTTCTTAGCTACTGCTCTAGTGCCATGTCTGTTTCCTACCATGATGGTCATGAACTCATCTTCTAAAACTGTAAGCAAGCTCTCAATTAAATGCTTTCTTTTGTAACAGTTACCTTGGTCCCGGTCTCTCTTCACAGCAACAGAGCAGTAACTAAGACACATCATCTCGGTACCTAACAAGACATACAGTAAGCACCACAACTTTTGTACCACTAGTACAAATTTCAACAAGGTACAAGAAGCGGCAAAGAACATTTAATTATTATGTGAAAAATCTTACCCCAGAGTAAAATGACCTAGGAGTCTATACAAAATGCTTTCAATGGACAAACAAGTCTCTTAGGCAACAGATGGGTAGGTACGAAGCAATCTTAAATCCATAACAGATCTTAAACCAGCCTCTGAGAATTTACTCAGGTAGCTATTATTTTAAAATATTTTATTTTTATTTATGTGCATATGTATATTCCTTTGTATGTACATAGATATGCATGTGTTTGGATGCCCAGAACAAAGGCCAGAAGAGGGTGTCAGACTGTCCAGAACTCGATTCTACCCAGTTGTAAGCCACCCAAGTGTGGGTGCATAACCCAAGTCTTCTCAAGAGTTCCAAATGTAAGAAACTGCTGAGCCATCGCTCTGGCCCTTTGGTAGCTGTTTGTTTCCAAAGGAGAAAAACAAAAATGCAAACAATGAGACTCCCAGTATATAGTGAAAAAATTACCTTCAGTCAAAGAAAGGCTTGGCCCTCACTAAGCTTGAGGATAAACTCTTGGAATCATCTTTTTGCTAACAAAACAAAACAAAAAAGCAAAAACAAACAACAACAACAAAACCTAGAGGCCTTTGTCTAGGCCTGAGTCTAAATAATAAAATTTATGTTTAGAACTTTAGGCTGCATGGCATCTGATTTACCTCTGAAGAGGATGAAGACTAAGATCAGCCACATAGATGGTTGACCCTCTAACTGCTAACCACCCCTCAGCCCCCCAAAAAACCCACTGCACACCAAAGCACAGGTGGGTATTTACTAGTTAGTAAACCTCTCTAGGTTTTGTCTTAACTCACTGTTAGGAGAAATAAGAATTCATTGACTACGTAACTCTATAGAAGAGAACAACTTGCACCTTGTGCATGGAAGTTTCCTGGACCCAGGCCTGTGCACACCTTTATCTACTGGTGGGTTAAACCTGTATTCCTCTGATGAAATAAAACACATTATTAATTTAACTGTTTTGCTGAAACCACTAAGTCCAAACAAATTACTGAATGGTAGTGGGCATCTCCCAAACAAGGTCACAATCAAACTCCTCAGTATATAAAGGCCTATTAATCACCTACATGCATATGTACACAAGACATACAATTTTGCGCAATGCTGAAAACTAGTTTATCTGTATGTATCCATGAACATACACATCCATATATTTATATATGTGGATATATATATATATATCCACATGCTCAAGATATGGACTGTGTTGCCAGACTGTGTTAGAGAAACCCAGCACTACTGAATTTGAAATTGGATAGTTCTTCCCACCGCACTGTGTATATGCCAAAGGCTGACACCCTTCTCCACCTTACTTTATTTTTTAAAAAGACTGATTTTTATTTGCATTTGTGTATGTGCATGTGTCATGTCGGTTTGTGTGTGCCAGTGGGGGCTACAAGAAGACGTCAGAGCCCCTGGAAAACTCTAGCTCTCCTTTAACCCTGAGCCACACATCTGTCAGTGTCACCAACCATCCTCAGGAGTCACTACTGTTTCACGTACCAACAAATGTGATCTTCCCTTCTGAGGCTTTCTGTGATCACTTCCACAAACACAATCATCCAGACTGACATGTATTCTTCATACCAGGTGAATTCCCACAGTAAGCACAGAAGGATTTCCTATGAGGGGAATCTGATGCCTTATCACTAAGCATGTGTGGAAACCAACCACGCAATTTAGGTACTTGCTGTTAGTAACTTTATAATGAAAGCCCATCATATTGTCTGACATAAACATTTCTAACTAAGCCCCAAGTCTTAGGTGATGTTTTCCACCTTTAATTTTGTCCAACCTTTCATGCTGAACAAATTCCTTTACCTCTGGATAGCAGTTGTCCTAATAGGAAATTTTGGTGGTCATTCTTTAAGTTCTTTATTACTCTTATTTATGTGTATATGTATGTACCATGTGTGTAATGGTGCCCATGGAGGCCAGAAGACAGTGTTGGGGCCGTTGGAGGTAGAGTTATGTGTGGCTGTGGGCTGTCACATGTGTTAGGAACCAAACTCTAGTCCTCTGGAAGAACAGAAAGTGCTCTTAGCCACTGAGCTAATACTCTAGGCCCATCTACATTACTTTTTGAGAAAAGACTTATCACTAGATCTAGCTCACTATTTTTGGATGGACTAGTTGGCCGGCAAGCCCCAGGGAATTGCCTGTCTTGACCCCGGACACTGGGTTATAGACACATATCACACTGGGCTTTTATGCTACCCTAGGGAGCTGAACTCATACTTATGTAGCAAGTACTGAACCATTTCCCATCTCTAGATGGTTCTTTATTAAAGGAAATGTGCCATTCACTGCAAAATTTGAGAAGCATTTCTGGCCTCAACCCAACAGATGCCAGTAGCACCTCCCTACCCCACCCCACTTTAAATTTTTTTTTCCAGACAGAGTTTCTCTATGTAGTCTTGGCTGTCCTGAACTTGATTTGTAGACCAAGCTGGCCTCAAACTCACAGAGGTTCGCCTGCCTCTGCCTCCCTGAGTGCTGGACTATAGGTGTGTGCCACTGTGCCCAATTCCTCTCTCCATTTAACAATCAAAAACTGCCCCAGATATTATCAAAAAATGAGCAACAGGATAAAAAGAAAAAACCTACAAATTAAGTATTGTTCTTGATATAAATCATATATAAGATTTGACTTCACCTTTTTAACAAGAAGGCAAATAAACTGGGGATAGTTAACTTAGAGGTTAAGAGCACTTGCTACTCTTGCAGAAGACCCAGGTTCAGGTCTCAGCACTTACATGATGTCTTCACAACTATAACTGCAATTCCAGGAAATCTAACACCCTTTTCTGGCCTCTGCAGGCACCAGGCACACACTGCCTCCACATAGGCTTACACACATATAGGCAAAACATAAACACAAACACACATGCGCACACACACACACACACACACACACATTAAATAAACTCATTTTTAGGTCCAACTGTCCACCTCTCCTAAACTTAATTATCTGATGATGGAGAAAATTGTTTGGGTTCCTATGTACAAACAGTATTTCGGTAACAGTGATTAACTCTTCTAGGAAACCCAGTCAGGCTTCCAATCCCAAGTGAGTAAACACCTAACGAGGATCTTTCAAGTAAAGATACAGAACTTATCATGTGCTTCTTAGGCACATTATTTTAAGCCACAGAGGGAAGACAACTTCATCTAACCTCGAAACTAAACAACAAAATAACCCAAGGTACTTTTTAAAAATACAGGCACCAGGATAAAAGTATCCACCTGTTACTTGAACATCACTATATGTAAAACACTGTTATAAATGATAATGGATATAGCAGGCCTAGCCCTCTAAAAGTTCATTTCAGCAGAGGGAAATGTTTATTTGACACATATTCACATATTTGGGAACAGGACATTTCCTTTTAATAAAGAACCATCTAGAGATGGGGAAATGGTTCAGGAGGTGAAGTACTTGCAACAGAAGTATGAGTCCAGTTCCCTAGAATAGCATAAAAGCCAGGTGGGATATGTATAACCCAGGCTGTATTTGTCATATAGGCTATATTTCTTTATGTTCTTAATACTCTCCACAGAAATGTTTAAAGTGCTCAATGTGATAGGTGAAAGCGTTATTTTGATTTACATGTAGGAAGACCATGACATAATTATGTGCCTAAATTCAAACTTCTTTGTTATGTATAGGTGTTGACCTATTCCAGCTGTGATATAACAAAGTTTATTCTCAGGACTGAATTAGCAAATTCCTCCACAGTTTCAAGTCTAACTTTTATTAGTCCAATCAAAACAGTATGTAAAACTCAAAAGCGAGAAAGTTTATTGATTTGATAAATAAGGATAAAAAGAACTCCTGTAATCAGAAAACTATAGGCCATTAGGTGAGTCTGGGTATAATGGCTTCTGCAGAAGTCATTCACAGTGAGTGGTGACGTAAACAAAAAATACGGACAGAGGCTGTTAGAGAATTTCTCCCTTTCACTTTATACGTGAGGAATTGGTAGTACAAAGTAGGAATTAGTAAATATTCACATTAGTTTTTCCTTAGAAGCAAAGCAAAGCCTCTTAAACATTTCTATGGATAAAAACTAGTGACGATAACATACATACTTAAGTAATACGTCCCTTTTAATGGCAAAACTACTGAAAGATACTGCTAATGTATGTTCTGCCCTTCTTTCAGAGACAGGTCAGACATCAAAGGATGTATTTATCTTTCAAAATATACAACCTCCATTCCATGTATACAAACCTAAGACTGTTCATTCTCAAAGAGTGGTTTTCCCCAACTGCTGCTGCACATGGTGAGCTTCCACAATTCCTACTCTATAAACCTCACTGCACTTTGCTATGCATACATGTATTTCTGTAGTGCTTGTGCGCATGCACGTGTATGTGCGAGTGCACATATGCACACACAGAGGCCAGAAGACAACCTCAGTTGTCATCCTCAAGAATGCTATTTCCTTTGCGACAGAGGCTCTTACTGGCTTGGAATCCACTGAATAAGGGTAAACTCAGTGGCCAGCAAACTCTAAAGATCCTCCTGTCTCTGCCATGCCTGGCACGTCTACATGTGTTCTAGAGATAGAATTTAGAATTTCATGTTTGCAAGACAATTACTGTACCTCTTGAACCATTCCCCACAGCTCTCAAATCTGTAAATATTTATGCCTACAAGTAATTACCTGGATAAAATTGGCCAAAACAGTAAGGAAATCACAGAGAAAAAAGGACTACAGCTTGTCGAAACAGGCCATATCTGAATAAGCATTCTGATCATCCATCCTGTCTGCAAAGCCCTTTCCTCAAGGCTCAAATCTGAAGGGATAATATGTCTTGACTCTCAAGAAACTGTTGACTTTTTGAAGTGTTGCGGCTGTTAAAGACTAGGGGAAGTTTGGAAGTTGAACTAAATGCATTCTGAGACAGCCATGGACCTATGGGGGTCTAGGAGTGAAACGTGCTCATCTGGATGAAAAAACAGCACTCCTTATAGGCTCAGGGACAAAAGTAACAGTCAAGCACTAAGGGAACTTCTTTAGGATAGACTCAAATAGTAGCTGGAATTCATATGAAAAAGTATTAAACTGTCAAAATCAAGGTAAAAGAAAGTATAAATATATGTCCTATTTTTATTTTCTATCTAATTTAAAAGTTTACTGGATGAAATAAATATAACTTTACTGTTGGGCTTTTCATATATAAAGATGTATATATGTAACAGGAAAAAGAAGAATTAGATAATCTGCATTAGTGAAAAAGAATGATGGTAGGTGACTAACGTTCTAAGATCAAAGGGAACTTTAAATGGTAAGAGTGTAGGTTAACAAAAATACTATTAATCTTGCTTTTTTCTTTAAACTGGTACATGCTCTAGAAAGAAATAGTTAAAAACAACAACAACACTGCCATGAAGCTCCTAAACTAATGAACATAACATGTATATCAATAACAGCACCATGGAGAGGAAACTGAGTTAGCTATACTGAGGCATTAATAGCACTCATATGAAGTACACTGCAATAAATAAGACACATATTTAATATGTGGAACATAAGGTAGAAAATAGATATATATTTTTTGAAAATCAAAGAAATAAAAAAATGACAAAATAGGAAGAAAAACCACACACACGTATTAAAGATGAGAGAATTAAGGCTGGAGAGATAGCTCATTGGTTAATAAGTCACACTTTTCTGGCAGCGCAACCAAGTTTGGTTTCCAGGACTTACAGCTGGCAGCTTACAACCACCCATTAGGCCAGTTCCAGGGGATGTCGCACCCTCTATTGGACTCCTTGGACACACCGGCACTCAACACACACACACACACACACATAAACAGATAAAAAAATAAATGGATTAAACATTCTATAAAAAAGTGTCTAATCACATCAGGACCGGTATGATGGCACGCAAGTGAAAGCATTTGTGGCACAAACCTTATTGCCTAAGTTCCATCTCCAGCTCCCACAGCAGACAGACAGAATAGATCCCAAAACTGTTCCTCTGACCTCCACTGGTAAACCACATCACAAGCATATCCATACTGAAGGACACATCATAGATGCACACACAACTTTTTTTTAAAAAGACAGTTTGCCTATTGTAGCAGTACTCAAGCTGAGCATTTAGCGCATTCAGGAATAACAGTACCGAGAAGGCAGAAACAGGAAGCCCACTAGGTTCCAGACCTATGTGAAGTCTTAGTCAGGCCCTGCCTCAAAAAGCAACACCCACAAAGCAACACCAAATCACTGATTATACTCCATCTAGAGAGACACTTCAGAGTCAAAGAAACAGAAAGGCTGATAGAATAGAAAAAAACAATGCTAAGAAACAGTCACTGACAAAATATAATTTAAAGTTTTTAAAAGAGACAAAGATATTTTATAATATTAAGACTATCAATTAAGCAGAAAGGTATGACAAATACAAATATACGCACTTAATTAAAAAAGTTCCCAAATAGGTACCATTTTTTAAGATAGAATGATAGATGAAATTGCCAATTTAATGGTAACAGGCAGATGTCGATTTCATCCTCAATAATAAAAGTATAAGCAGGAAATTAGAAAAGATAATGAAGATTTGAACTTCACTACCAACTAATTTGACCCACAAGACCCCCAAAAGAACCCAACTGAACTGGAAGTTTCTGATTTCTTTGAAGACTCAGTTTTGTCATTGTGAGGTTTTGCGAGAGGCTGGCTTGTGACAGAATACGTGAACTTTTGCTGTGAGCTCTCTCGTGGGAGGGGCATGACTGTGCAGCTGAGAACATCCCTGGGTGGCCTCTGAGGAGAGGCGATATATAGAGGCCACACAGTGAGGCATCCTTTTTTGGCACTTATACACTTGACTTCCCAGACAGAAACATTCCAGAGAATTTCTCGGGGCAATCCAACTGAGTCTTGCTGTTTTCGCTGATTTCTCAGAGCTTCTCAATCATGCTGCTGCTTGGTGTTGGCCTTTGGACTGGACTGCTGGTATCGACAACTGAGTTTGGTAACCCCCTAAAGACCCAATGGCCCTAATCAGCAGCAAGTAGAAAAAAAAGAGGTCTACAGCCCCTTTCCCTATTAATCTCCTGTCTAAGGTGGGTGGGGGGGAGGGTGAAAGAGAGGTAAAGGTATTTAAGAACCCTAAATAAAGTAGGTTTTGTGAAAAATCTAAGCCTACACCCAACAATAGGAAAATGCAAACAAATTCTTAAGTACCATGGACCATTGTCTGAACCATGACAGTGACACAAAGAACTTCTCCAATAATGATATAAGTAAACTAGAAATTAAAAACAATACTTGAAAATCAAAAACAAAACAAAACCCTTGGGTCAAAGATGATATCACAAAGGAACCAGAACGTATTTTAAGTTGAATAAAAATAAACAAAGCACAAGTTTAGGATACAATTAGCCATGTTTATAGAAGGCAATTTATAAGTGTAAATATCACTAAAAATGAAGAAATGTCAAGCAAACGTCTACCTAAGATTTAGAAAAACAAAAGCAAGCTAAACCCAAAGCAAGCAAAAGGCACGGTATTAGCAAGAATCAAACTGAAAAGATGAACAAAATTAGTAAACCTTTATAACTATACTGACGAGAAAGAAACCACATATTACCCAATTCAGCAATGGAAGGAAGGGTATCACCAACTTAAAAGAAGCTAAAATGGTTATAAAGAGAAACATGAACTGCTATCAACAAACATCAAGTTGAATAAAAATGGACAAACTCATAAACAAAGTACTGAAACTGACTCAAGAGAAAACAGAAAATGCAACTATCTGAAATTAAAAAATTAAATTAAAAATCCATACCATCTGAAATGAAAAATAAAATAAAAATTCCACACTATCTGAAATAAAATTAGCCCCTAAAATTTTCCGACAAAAAAAAAAAGCTCTGACTACATTCTTTCACTGTACCAAATATTTTAATGACAAAATTAATTCCTCATAAACTCATGAAGACAATTCAACAGGATAGACTACTACTCAAATTCATTCTGAAGAAAGCAATACACTCATATGAAAGTTAAAGACATCACAAAAATAAAGACAAAGTACCAGCAAACCAAATCCAAGTATACACAACAGGACTTATATATTTATCTAGTCTTAAATCATAAAATATAAGCTTACCACACAATCTAACAATGTTGTCCCTAGGACTATTTCCAGGAGAAAATTTAAACGTATCTTTACAAAGACTGATAGTTAGGTATTCAAAGCATTATTACTCATCATTTCCACAGTTGAGAAACCATTCAAATTCCCATCAACTGGACTGTATTTGATATATCCACATGAAAGAATACTTTTCAGCAATGAAGAAATGTTTAAACATAACTGAACCTTAAAAATATTTATGCAAGCAGGGCAGTGGTGGCACACACCTTTGGTCCCAGCACTCAAGCAGGTGGATCTCTGTGAGTTCAAGGCCAACCTGCTCTACAGAGTGAGATCCAGGACAGCTAAGGCTACATAGAGAAACCTTGTCTTGAAAAGAAAAAAAAAATCATGCAAAATAACAAGAAGCCAGATCCATTCCTGCCAGGAAACACAAATCATTTACTTACGATTTTTGTTTATTTCAAGTTAACAGAAAATGTAAATCAATAGACTACTAATTGGTAGTTGCCTGAGATGGGCGGTGGGACTAGGGAGGACTGAAAATTTGGTACATGATATGCTTTTGGCATGGTAGAAGTATCTGAAATTGCATTATACATTTGTAAGTATACTACTAAATTTGCTAAACACAATTAAAATGTATTTTAAAATAGGTGAATTTCATGGCATAGATTATCCCTCAATAAACTGTAAAAAAAAATTACTGGTTTAATCACTCACCAGCTCCCTTAACCCACCTTGAATGGGTGATCAGCTAATCAGTTTCTTAGTTTTAGACAAGACAACAGAAAATTAGACTACAACTGGGAAATACTAAATCGAGCAAAAGGTTTTCTAACATGTAAGTACAAAGAAATACTAAACAAATTCCTATATTTTACAATCAACATGGTCCAGGAAGAAAAATACCTGAAGTTACGGTTTTCCTGACTCCAGGGATAATAAAAAGAATGCTTGATCAAAAGAAAACAAAACCATCCTGGCTCATAATACCACTAAAGGTCATGGGTATGTTGCTAGTCTGAGCTGCTGCCTGCAACCTGCTGAAACCCAAGAGCTGTGCAGAGCTGGCCCCACGCTGCAGCACTCAGGAGAACAAGCCCTGAACTTTGCCTGGGCAATACAATAGAGCTGACCTGGTGGTGTGATACAGGTGGCTGGCCCCAAGGACATGAGAGCAGGCTGCCCAAAGCAGTGCTGGAAGCTCGCCCTGGTGATGCGGGTGCGGGAGAGTAGGCAGGCTACCAACTCAGCTACCACCAAGGCTGAGATTCAGGGTTTCGAGCTAGCCCACTCCAACGTCTACCTCATCTATAAACTACTGGAGCATGTGAAGGGACAGGTCCTGCAGATTCAAAGCTACAGGATCTCTGTGACACACGGCAATGACAGAATATCCAAGAGAAGTCCCTGTGAGGATCTAGTATTGATAGCGTAGCAGAAGCCAGAGCCTGAAAACAGACCAACAACTCACTGCAATGAACATTTTCAAGTAAAGATGTATAGATAAAAGGGTATTCCACAGGACACACTTCAGCTTCCACAATGAGATTTTGTTTGTTTGTTTTGTTTTTCGAGACAGGGTTTCTTTGTGTAGCTTTGGCTGTCCTGGACTCACCCTGTAGAGTAAGTTGGCCTCAAACTCACAGAGATCCACCTGCCTCTGCCTCCCCGAGTCCTGAGATTACAGACGTGAGTCACCGTGCCTGGCCTGCTTTTTGAAAATATTTTTTTTCTTTTCTTTTGGTGGGGTGGTTGTAAGGGTGGAGGGCAGGTGTGAAGGAGAGGAAGGTGAGTGGGACTGGGTGCATAGTGTGAAATTCAGAAAGACCTTTTCACAATTACAGATTCTCAAATACGACAATGAAAATGTTTCCACTAATCAGTAAAGTAAGCAGTATTTTTAAAGTTTTACTAAAGTATACAGCACATCTAAGCAATAAACTGAACTCTGGCTACGCATGTTAGTAAATGCCTATAATCTCTGCACTTGGAGGCAGGAGAACCTTAAGTTTAAGGTCAGCCTGTATAATAAATATCCTGTCTCAAACAAAACCAACCTGAATACTATAATGAGCATTGCTTACCTGGTTTTTGCCCAACCTGAATATTACAGTTTTGGCTAACACACAGAACAACATGTGAAAGGAGGAAGATTAAAAACAAAAGTAAGAGATAAATTCTCTAAATTTCAGTTAATATAACATTAAGAATATGTTCTGGGAAATAAATATCAATTCCCTTGAGCCAAAATTTTAAAAAAAGAGAGCTAAGGTTATTATAATGCCTATGATCCTGGGTTCAATCCCAACAAGGGAGGGAGAGAAAAACAATGGCAAACTGCAAAATTATCACCAGTAAACAAAATTCTACTAAAGTAAATTTCAAGAAATCCTTCCAACTTCACCCTTGGGTGCAATGAGTCACCTTCTTTAATGTTTCCAACTCATAGCTAAAATAACTATATCTAATTTCCTTTCATCCCTTAATAGGAAGTAAATACCTTGTTTTATAGATGTACCCCCAGCATCAAGGACCAACAGATAGTAGACAATTAGTTTTTTTTTTTTAACCCAACAACCAGGGTATTTATTATACCCATTTCCATTAAAAGTATTACAAAGAAAACAATATACAAAAACTGGAAGCCAGCTGTTGAAGACTACTGCCTACTGTTGCCTACTACACAAATAGTCTTTAAACACAAATAGCACAAACCAAGGACAACAGACAGCAAATCTTTATTTTTGTTTTTTTGTTTTTTGTTTTGAGACAGGGTTTCTCTGTGTAGCCTTGAAACTGCCTCCCCAAATTCTGGGATTACCACCGAGTGCCACCCAGCTGAGTTAGCAAATCTTGATCCTTAGAAAATATTCTAAGGACTTATGATAGTTGTGGACATTATAACAGATAACCCGCCCCCCCCTTCCCTCAAAACTAGGGCTAACACAAAGTTTACTTCTAGTTCACACTTACTTAAACCCCAAGTTAACAAATGATTACCTGGGAGACTAAAGGAAGCTGGAAATCCTCAACCTGACAGGTTCAGAATCTGAACCCAATCTAAAGCTGTTCTGGCAACATGTGGGGAATAAGAGGATTATTCAAGGGAAGAAATGAAGTAACACTCAACACTTTGGCTAAATTTTCTATGGCTGTATCTTAAACACACCACCACCACCAAAACCACTGCCACGGCCACCGCCAAATGCACACAGAAAGGTAGTAAGTAGCAGTTAATTGTGACCCACTTGCTAAGAACAAAACAGCCTTTACAACAAGAAGTGTTATTATTCAGATCCTAGAGCAATACCCAAGATGATCCTTGGTCTGTGAGTCTAATTCTCCCAATGCACATCCCAAGAATTTGAACTTAGGCTTGCCAAGTGATTTTGATATAAACACAAAGAAACAGTAGCTTCAGTAGTAAAGAGCTTGGGAAGACCATTTCCAGAGAAAGTTTAGAACAAAGTGCTGGATTATGACAGATACTCAATAATAATTCCCATCTTAGGCACTATAACTATTTGCATAAATTTGAAAGCCTTGGAAGGAAAACTACTCTGGTTTCAACCACAATCATGTTAGATACAGCTTTTCTATTATCCAGACTTTAAAATGTATTTCTTTGATAACAGCTATTTAAGCCTAAGTTAAACAAAGCCCAAAAGAATATAGATGACACTTGACAAAGTCTTTACCCTTTAACCTGTGTGTGATAAGCAGTCTCTGGTAGCTTTTTCCTACCTCTTGTAGCTCTCAGAATTTCCTTTCCTCCATCCATTCTATATTCTCCATTATAGTCTCTTTGATCAAGACCCTTTCTCATTCTCTAAATAAATTCATTTACTTTGATTACTACCTTAAAACAGTCTCCTATAAAATCAGTCTCATATTTACCAGGTTTCTCAAGGCCATTTCAATGATTAAAAGTTCAAAGAACTTCAATATTTCCAAAATCAAATTCATCTTACTGGCTAACATCAAACCTAATGGATTTAACTTCCTACTAATTCCTATACTTTATCAATTCTCCAGAATTCATTCAAAAAACAAATCTTGTACTGTCTGCTTCAGTGATATTTCACAATTAAGTTCCAAAACCCTGGCACACAGACTCTTCATGACCTGGTCCCTCTTTTCACATGGTTACTTCTTCATGCTCCAACCATATATTTTAACATTGGGGCTGGGAGGACTGGGGAAGTGTTGTTGAAACCAGGTCTTTCACTGTAGCTCATTGTCCTTGAATTTGTAACAATTCTCTTGCTTCAATCTTCCCCAAATGCTTGGTCCCATTTCCTGCAAACAATTCTCCAAGCACAAGTTTGTATGCTTTACAGTCTGGTTATAGACTCTGATACAAAATAAAATCAGTCAGTCAAAGGAATAAACTGTGTCACATTTGGAGTGAAACAATTATAACTGACTAAAAGTACTAAACAGAAAAATGTTGGAGAGGCTTGAGCTTAGATAAAAACTCAAATCCATAATCACAAATGTGGGGCTTGCCATTAAACAATATTTAAAAGTTTTAAGGATGGAAAAGCTGTATCAGTAGCACAACCTTGGCTGAAACCAACATTCTTTTTCTAAGTTTTTATTTTACTCAAATAGTTACAGCATCTAAGATGAAACAAATGATATCCATGTTTAAAAAGTTACCAATACTTTCCACCACAGCAGCAGTGAACTGCCAAGATGACAAACACAAAAGAGAAAGGGGGCGCTCTCTATATGTTCTCCAGGCCTTTCAGGAAACATGGAGTTGTTCCTTTGGCCACACACGTGAATCTACAAAAAGGGTGATATTGTAGATATCAAGGGAATGGGCACTGTTCAAAAGAAAGTGCCCCATAAGTGTTACCACGACAAAACTGGGCGTGTCTACAATGTCACCCAGCATGCCATGGGCATCACTGTGAACAAGCAGGTTAAGGGCAAGATCCTTGCAAAAAAAAAAAAAAATTCAACATGTGCATTCAGCACATCAAGCACTTAAGAGCAGGAATGGCTTCCTGAAGCACCTAAGAAGAACCAGAAGAAGGAGGCCAAAGAGAAGGGCACCTGGGTTCAGTTCAAATGCTAGCCTACACTTCCCAGGGAAGCACACTTTGTGAGGACCAACAGGAAGGAGCCTGAGCTGCTGGAGCCCATTCCATACAAGCTGCTCATGGCCTAATGTACAAAGAAATAAAGAACTTGGACAGAAGAAGAGGAGGAGAAGGAGGAGGAAAAAGAAAAGGGAGAAAAAGAAAAGGAAGAATGGAAGGAAGGAAGAAGAAAGAAAGAGAAAGAAGTAGTAGTTGTTGTTGTTACCAATACAGCCTGTGACTGATAACTCTGTTCTCTCCAAAGTGGATCTCAGTACTGTTTTCCTCATTCCCATACGCACCTGGAGACATCGCTCAGTTTGGCTACCACCTATAGGCACATCAACTTGGGGGCCACCCACTGGTCTCAAAACTCATTAGAGCCAGCCAGGTACACAACTGGAGAAACATCTAAACTAAATGAGACCTTGTCACTAGTAAGGAATCACTGGGACTGATGTAGAGAACTTGCATACAACACCAAACAGTATGGTGAAAATAGTGAATGGCCACTAACTAACAGTGTCTCCTCAGACCCGGCTGATTGCAATTATTATAGAAGCTAGAAAGAATCCTTCTCTAATTCCTTCTTTTACCTTTTTTCTTTATATTTACTTTTAGTACTTTTAAAATTTTAAAACAAAACCGTTCCTATTTTATTATCTTTTGCTGCTGTTTGAACAGCCCTGGAGATTTAAAAACCCAGAGCCCTGGGCGTGACAGGCTGCCCTGCCACCGCTGTGCTCTCTCCAGCCCACCTCTTCTCCCTTTAATCTAGTCTTTCTGACCTACTTTTTCTTCCTTTGTAATCAAATTTTTATCTCTTGCTCTTTTCTTTTTTCTTTATCCTTGTTTCTTTACCTGCCTTTCTCTTTCATCGTTTTATTAAGTTTACCTTCATAGTCTTAATTTCATAGTTTATTCTACATTGCCCTTTCTTTTTCTATGATTAACAGCGATATAGCAGACTTTAACTGATTTTTGTTTTGTTTTGTTTTTTGTTTGTTTGTTTTTTGAGACAAGGTTTCTGTGTAGCCTTGGCTGTCCTGGGCTCATTTTGTAGACCAGGCTGGCCCTGAACTCACAGAGATCCACCTGGCTGTGTCTCCCTGAGTGCTGGGACTACAGGTGTGCGCCACCGTGCCTGGCTCGTTAGTTGACTTTTACTGCATTTCTGTATTTGTCTTGCCTTAGTCATTGCTGTTGTTATCACCACTGGCTTTCTCCTCTGAAAAGTACTGGTATTTGAGTCCTCAAGAAAAGGCTGCTCCCTAAGAAGACCACAAACCAACCTGAAGAAATATACATCCCAATAACTGCACAATCATAGCAGAGAAACAGCATGAACAAGAAAGGCAACAGAATTCCCCCCAAACCGGATAAATCTTCAATAACCAAATTCAAAAGTGTGGAAATGGGTAGAATGTTGGTAAAAAAAAAATTTAATCTATTTTTTAAAATAGTGATCTCAAAGAAGATTCAAATAAACCAATGAATGATGTAAGAAATCAATTTAAAACTTGGACAAGAAATTCAGCAACCTGGATAATTCAGCAGAGACATACAGAATTTGGGGGTGAGGGTTCCTGGTAATAAAAAGCTCAATATATCAAATAAAACAGAAAGACATGGTTGAGAATACATTCAGACAGCAACAGGCAGAGGGTTGTATCATTATCATAAGTTTTGTGGGTTTTATTTTGGTTTTTTCAAGACAGGGTTTCTTTGTGTAGCACCGGCTGTCCTGGACTTGCTTTGTAGACCAGGCTGGCCTCAATCTCGGAGATCCACCTGCCTCTGTCTCCCAGAGGGTTGGTATTACAGCTGTGCGCTATTTTAAGACCTCCAGGATATAATTAAGAATCGAGTTCTATGCCAGACAGGCTACATAGTAAGACCTTATCCCCAAAAGGAAGGAAGGAAGAGGAAGAGAAATTATAGTAGAATCTCCCTAAGTCTAAGGAAAGAGACAGACATTCAAATATAGGATGCATTTAGAATCCCTAATAGAAGTGACCAGGAATCCTCCCCACATCATCTTATATATACAATGCCCAGAGTACAAAACAAATAAATAATACTGAGAACTTCAAGGCAGAAGTTCCGGTTTTTGCTGCTAAGAATGTATCAAAATAACAAAATGCTCAACAGAAACCCTAAAGGATAGGAGAACATGTACTAATATATTTCACACCCTGAGAGTAACTGCCAACCAAGATTTCTGTATCTAGCAAAATTATCTTTGAAAATTTAAGGAGGAATAAAGAATGCCACAATAAGCATAACCCAACAATTAATGACTACCAAAACACCAAAACAATTAACTACCAAAACAGTAGCGTATATCTCCAAGACTACTACACGAAGACAGACAAAATCACAAAAGCTTAAAGAAGAAACAAATCCTCATTAGCAGAACAAATAAATGAGAATTAGTAAAGAATCAAACTCAATATACCATCAATCCTCTATGGTGAATAAGGGGAAATTTCATAAATGCCTTTTTAAAACCCTAATGGCAAGGTTTTATCTTTCAAATGAAGCACATAGACTGCATGTTTGGTTTAAAAAACAAGAGCCAGCTGAGTGTAAGAAAATCACCTCACAGTTGCAGGCATTTCAAGTAAATAGAGAACCCGAGAGTACGCAGGAGTAGGTTATATATGTATATTAAAAAGCAGACTTTAACCAAAATTAGAAGCAAGAAAATCACTGAGTATTATTAGACAGCAATTTGTCAAGCTGTAACTATAAATATATCAATTTTTGCACTCAATTTCATCAAACAAGCACTACTTGTCTACATATTACAAGATATGACTTTAATACACTCTCATGACAGATTATCGAGCCAAAAACAATCAACAAAGAAACTTCTAAGTTAAACTATACCATAGATCAAAAGATTTAATAATACCTACAGAATATCCCATCTAGGAGTTGCAGAATACATGCTTTTCTTGGCTAACTATGATACATTCTCCAAAACTGATTGCATTTTAGAACATAAAACAAGTATTATCAAATACAAAAAATACTGAAATAACTTCTTTTATCTTTCCAAATCAAAATGAAATCAATACCAAGTGAAATATATATATATATATATATATATACACACACACAAACACATAAAGAATGAACAGTAAATATTTGAAGAAATTTAAAAATTTCCTACAACCCAATAATAACAAAAACACCTGGGTGAGATACATCAAAAGCAGTTTTAAGGGGGAAATTTACAGCTATGGGTGGACATTAAAAAAAAAAAATCTCAACCTAACGATGTATCACATAGTCTGAAAACAAAACCCAAAATTACAAAGAAAGGAAGAAATAAATAAAACGGAGACTAATGCAACAATAAAAAGGACAATAAAAACAAAAAGTTGACTCTTTGAAAAATTAAGCAAGATTAACAAAACCTTATTTAAGCCACCCAGCAGAGAGAAGACCCCAGATTAATAAATGGAGAAACCAAAACGTACCTTTTACAAAGAATAGCATTGATATACAAAGGATCATTGGGAATATATTGAAATCTTGTGTTCTAATAAATTGGAAATTCTAGAATAAATTTCTAGGTATGTCTGACTTACCAGAATTGACCCAATAAGATACAAACAAACAAACAAAAAACTCAAAGATTAACAGCAAGCAGTATTACAACAATAAAAAAAAAATCTCAAGGAAAAATCATACGACCAGACAGATCACTGCTGAATTCTACCAGATCTTTGAAGAACACTAATGTTCCTTAATTTGTTCCATAAAACAGAAAGGAAAGGAACAAATTCATTCTACTAATCCAGCACAGAGAAAACAGTAAGAACAACAAACTACAGACCAATTTCCTTGATTTAAACACACACTAAAATATTCGCAGATTAAACTTAAAAATATACTAAGGGACTATGATCAAGTTTGTTTCTTTTCAGGAATAGAAAAATAGCTCAATATATACAAATCAATAAATATAATAAACAAACAAAAATGGGGGAAATCAACTGATTTGTTTGTTTGTTTGTTTTTGGAGGCAGGCTGGCCTCAATTTCAGAGATCCTCCTGCCTCTGCCTCCCGGAGTTCTGGGATTACAGGCATGCACTGTATTAAGGCAGCCTGGTCTACAAAGCGAGTCCAGGACAGCCAAGGCTACACAGAGAAACCCTGTCTTGAAAAACCAAAAAACTTAAAATGTAGTGGTTATCTAAATGCTGGGTGTCACAGAGCCTTCGAGACGTTATATACCCGCTTCAAAAAATGTGTACATGCACACGTACAATCGTGCTGAAATTATCACTTTATTTGAAGGAGGCTCAGCTAATGCTGACCATCACTAAATTCTAAGCCTAATATTCAAAGTACTTCATAACACAGTCACTCTTGACTTCACCAATCTATCTGCCATCCTTTGCAATTACACTTATCAGGACTGTCCCCTCATTATCCTAACTTTTTTTTTTTTTGGCTTACCATCTCATTTTTCTCTTACTATTTGCTTCTGACACTGACAAATCCTTTTGGTGAACTATTTGTTCACTTGCCCCAAGAGTTTCTATCTAACTATAATCTGATCCTTTCTGAATTATAAAGCATGTTATCTCCACCTCTTATGGAACTCAACTTATTACTTTGTATGACACAAGTTATTCAAAAGCTACTGATACACATGAGCTTCTTAATTTTCAATTGCCCGTTAGTTACATTTTTACTTAATATAACCTATGTTTTCCTTCAACATCTATAAATTTTGCACTTGAAGTAACTCACGTACAGTATATACGTTGCCTTTTTTCCTGTCTTAGCTATTATTACCCTTAAAGGCAGAAATGATGCCTACCTCTTCCTGCTGTCCAGTTTATTTTCTAACACAAAGCAAAGGGAAATCTAATATAGAATACCTGAATATATGAGCATCAGTGTTCTTCAGCATTTCATGTATTTTGAAGTTTTAAGATATCTCAAAGTGTCTTAGTCACTGTTCTGTTGCTATGAAGACACCATGACCAAGACAATTTTTATAAGAGAAAGCATTTAAGTGGGGGCTTGCTTACAGTGTCAGAGGCTTCGTCCATTGTCATCTTGGAGGGGAGCAGGGCCCTGGAGCAGCAGCTGAGAGCTGCATCTTGAGCCACAGGCAGAGAGAGCGACTAGAACTGGCATGGGCATTTGAAACCTCAAAGCCCATCCTCAGTGACACACTTCCTCCAACAAGGCCACACCTCCTAATTCTTGTAATCCTTTCAAATGGTTCCACTCCCTGGTTACTCAGTAATCAAATACATGAGACTTAGGAGCCATTCTTATTCAAACTACTGCAAAAATATTCTCTTTCTTTATCCCTATTCATGAAAGGCCAAATGATGCTCCATTCTTAGTAGATCCTTGATCACGTGAGAAATTTTACTTTGCAGAATAAGTTAGTTTTTAAAATATATGTAGATTTTAAATCTGTTTTTTTTTAAGTTCATACTTTTTTTTAATGTATGAATACAAAATTCGCATACAGTTCAAGGCCAGCCTGATCTACAAACCAAGTTCCAGAGTAGACAGACACAGAGAGAGGCCCTGTCTCCTCCCAAAGTTGTTGGACATGGACATGATAGTGCACACCTTTAATTCTATCACTAAAGGAAGAGCTCTGTGAGTTTGAGGCCAGCTGGGACTACTCAGCAAGTTCTGGAACAGCCAAGGCTGATACCAACCACTAACCTAATCATTACAAATTGTACAATATTTTCAATTGTCATAGTATATCTCATATTATGTACCTAATAGGGCCATAAAATGTACATTTTTTTACATGGGAAAATGGTATTTTAAGAAATCTATATACTGCTTTTTGCACTCCCACTGGACCAGCTAGCAGGCACGGCCTCGACATGCAGAACGACGCTGGCGAGGTCATGGACCTATCATGGACCTATACATGCTCCTCCAGCAAACACATCATTGGTGCCAAGGACCACACGTCCATCCAGTTAAATGTGGCTGTGGTTGACAAGGTCACACGCCAGTTTAATGGCCAGTATAAAACCTATGCTGTCATTCGCAGAATGGGCGAGTCAGACGATGCTATTCTCCGGTTAGCTAAAACTGATAGAATTGTCTCAAAGACTTTTGATCAGAAGAGATCGGGAATATTTGTCATAAATAAAAGTGAGAAAGAAAGAAAAAGAAAAAACCTCCTATATACTAATGTTGGGGATTGGTCTGATGCATGCTACTGGCCCTTAAGATCTAGTTACACCTATCTTTGTTTTGTAAACCTGCCTACGACATATCTGATTGGTTGATTAAACAGCCTATACCTGGGCAGGGCGGGGCAGGGCAGGGCAGGGTAGAATAAAGTTCCTGGGCTTTTGGGGTTCAAGAGAGGATCATGGGAAACAGCCAGATGGGAAGAGTCGAAGGAGGAGGATGCAATGATGGACTAGCCTGGAGAAGAAGGACTCCAATAATGGTGTAAAAAGGCCCAGATAAAATAAAAAATAAAAAAAATAAAAGCAAGTGTTTATAAGATTATGGATGGAAAATAGGATGATTAGGGAGGATGGCATTGGACGGGGACTGGGAGATGGATGGTGAAGTGATTCAGAGAGTGTAGTTAGGAATAGCTACCTGGCCCAAGGGAAATAGGCAATTATAAAATCTAACAGGTGTCTGTATCTTATTATTTGTGATAGTGGGTTAGATAATACCACTTAGGGCTAATAATAAACGTTATATTGCCCAACAGCTTTTATTTATTTACTACAACATACTAAATGCAAATTAAATTTTTAATCTAAAAATTAAAACCCACTATCCTTTAGTATTACTACAAATAAAACTTAACTCCAGTTATAAACAAATTCTGAAAAACAGAAAAATACCATTCCACACTATAGTTAAATAAGCTTCAGGTGCAAGTTAAATGGTTTAAATATTTTAAACATTTTTTACAAACTCTTGAACATACTATAGAAGTTTGTGACCAGGGTTAGGAATACAGCTCAGTGGTCAAGTGTCTATTTAGCATAAGAGCTCTTGGGTTTGAACCCAGCACTCGGACACACATACACACAAAAGTTATGACCAACACATAGACGCAACATGAATAAAGCTCTATAAATAAATAGACCTTTAAAAGTATTCTGCTAAATGAATCAAATGTGACATACAGGCCAAATGCCAAGTGATTTCATTTAAATTAAATATCCAGAACAGGCAAATTGATTTAAAAAAAAAAAAAAAAGCAGATTGATTGTCAGGTGTAGAAAGCAAGAGAATAGTTGAAAATGACTAATGTGGTTTTCAGGAGTGGTAAAAATATTCTAGAAAAATGGTGATTACAGTTTGGTGAATACACTAAAAAAACACTTACTTTAGGAATGTGAAATTTATGGTATACAAATTCTATCTCAATTTTTTTAAAGGCGTATAACCAAGTTGGTGGTGGGTGTAACTCAGCAGTAAAATGTCTGCCTAGCATGTATGAGGACCTGGACCCGATCCCTGGCTATATACACACATTTACACAGAGAGCGGAGAGGAGAGGGCGGAGAGGGAGAGAGAGAAAATGGGAGGGGTAGAAGGGAGAGAGAGAGGAGAAAGGGAGGGGAGAGTGGGAGAGAGAGGGAGAGAGAGAATGAAAGAGGGAGGAGAGAGGGAGAGAGAGAAAAGAGGGAGGGGAAGAGAGGAAGAGAGAGAGAGAGAAAGAGAGGGGGAGGGAAAGCGAGAGGGGAGGGAGGGAAAAGAGTGTTTATGTCCACTCTGGCCCCTAGTACCATTTTTGTAGTTTTTCTCCAACTCATCTGAATGAGCAGTTGCAAACTAGTTTCATACGAGTCCTCTTTTATAAGCTGAGTATTCACTGTAGTCACTGGGTAGCTACCAACTTGCTAACATTTATAAATAGATTTTTCCTTAACAATCTGGACTTCTGGTATCCTAAAGGAAAAATGGAATTCCAGAAATACTAGACACACCTGCACAACAACAAAGGCTTGGGGCTGAGGAGCAACTAACATGCTTGACAGTAAGGTCATGATCTCCACCACTCCCAAACCTTCTACACATTGAAGCCAAGTGGCTCTTGCTATTTAGCTTCTGAAATGAGAAGACCAACACCGACTACACAAAGACCAAAGACCTTTATGACTTAAAATTTAACTATATAAATAACTTTTTATCATATAAGGAGATAAAACAGACAGTGATAACCTCAGGGGAAAAATCCTGCCACTGTTACATCTGAATGTTACATGAGCCAAAGTGAAGTAATTCAGGAAAAAAGTTCATGTATGCTATTATCAACAGAACAAAAAAGTTTCATTTTACTAACAATTTAAAAAATATTTTCATCTGCTCATAGAAAGTAATACAGTAATTCTTATCCCCTTAATTACATGCTGGCACAAAATAATGCTTGTCATATTCTGATTATTGAATAAACAATTTCCTTTATTTACTTACTGATTGTATATGTCTTCTTTGTGTATCTTATACGCTTGTGTCCCTGTGGGCACATATGTGCGTGTGGAGGCCAGAAGTCAACCTCCAGGGTCATTTCTCAGGAGTAAACCAAGCTGGCTAGGCTACTGGTCAGGAAGCCCAGGGGTTTACCTGCCTCTACCCCACCAGCGCTGGGATCACAAGTATATGCCATTGTACCAGGCTGTTTATGTGAGTTCTAGGGATCAAACTCAGATCCTCATGCTTCTGTGGGTGGCAGGCACTTTACAGATTGAGCTACCTCCGCATCTCTGATTGTATAGCTATACCATGTAGAACCATTCTCACCTTTAAATGCCTAAAGAAAAGCCTACTCATTTCTACCTTCTTTGTACTGTGCTTTGAAAGGTTAGGGAAAAAAAATCCTACTTTCTATCTCAAGTGTATATAAAGCTTTTGAGTTAGAATCTATGTTAAACCTTATAGGTTTAAAATCCTGTGCGTGGGCTGGAGACGGCTCAGAGGTTAAGAGCCCTGGCTATTCTTCCAGAGGTCCTGAATTCAATTCCCAGCAACCACATGGGGTGGCTAAAAACCATCTATAATTAGATGTGATGCCCTCTTCTGGCCTGCTGGCACACATGAAGTCAGAATACTGTATACATAATAAATAAATAAATCTTTTAAAAGAATAAATAAAATAAAATCTTGTGCACATATCCAGATCTTTCTCAAAAAAAAAAAAAAGTACTTTTTCTAGCTTAAGTGCTTATCCTACAAATGGAAAACATTAAACTATTCGCATTCAACTTTATTTCTATCATCATTTCAAATAGCTTGTAACATATCAATACATAAACTAATTCCTAAAAGGGGAAATTCCCTTTCAATTAGGCAAAACAAATTAAGTTCTTAAAGTCTTTTAGAACTAGATGAGCCAATTATTTAGTGATATAAGTCTTCCCCAGCAATGCCATCTCATACTTTCAAGTCTACAGGTGACATTTTAAAGATCAATATCACTAAGTATTAACTGATATTACATAAACGGGATCGGTATTACCACTGCTTCAAATCTGTAGTTCCTAAACACTCAAACGCAAAGATGAAAATGGATTTTTTATTTTTAATTCATGGTTTATTATAAACTAAGATGTCCTAATAATCTATCAACTCCCTAATACACATGACCAAATCACAAAATAATCTTTCTAGAAGTGAATGATTAGAACCAAATATGCAGGCACAAAGTGCTACGAGAGTAATAAAGATTAGTGGGAAATCTAGAGACCTAGTTCATGGTATTAATATATAGGAATTAGATGATTTAGGCTTTACCTCTGATGGTTATTATTTTTTTCCTAACAGAGCTTTGTGCAACAAAAGGTTCTACTGCATTTAATACAGCAACAAAGAGCTACCTGTGGCTAGCAGCACTTTTGAAAAGTGGCTAGCACAACTAAGAAACTGTTTTCTTAATTTTAATTAACTTAAATACTCTCCGCGTCGTTAACATGCTGCACACTATACAGTTCTTCACACAGCTTGAAATACAAATTATCAAGCAGTTTTTCGAAGTATCATATTCTGATGTTAATACCAGCTAAAACTCTGCTGATACCGAATGATACATAAAGGCAGCCGTCAGGCTAAACAGACTATTCACTTTTGAAATGAGAATTGATATTAGCTGATTTCAGAACTTAAGTTTTGATACAAAATTATGTAATTAACACACTTTTTCCCTATCGTGTTTGTTAAGCCTGTGATCACTTTCAGAATGGGTTCCCTTCTAATCTGTTCAGTATCGCCCATTCAGAAAAACAAAGGCAAAGTAAGTACTCCTCATTAACAGATTCCCACGACTCCGTAAATTTCACTCGCTAATTTCCTTTGTCCTTCAGATACAAACATTGGGGAGCGTCTCCTTAAAGTCTTATCCCTCCTCCCAGGCTTTTAAGCGTAACAAGCTTTAAGACATAGTTGCGATTTCGTTGGGAGATACAAAGTTATTTTTCCCAGGGCCACGGTGTCAGTCCTCCAAGCACTTCAGGTGTTCTCTGACAAGCTCTCCCTAAGTCAAGAAAACTAAACCAAGATGGTGCAGAGGATGCCAAGAGAGAGCAGGTCTGGGGGTTTGCCCGGGAGCCACTAGGCTCCGGCAGGCTCGGTGAGGACCGGTGGCTCTGCGCTCTTCCGCCACCTCCTCTCCGCGAGCCGGGGCGTGGGACCGCGAACCGCCCTCCGGACGAACCCGGGAGCAAGGTCGTGACCCCGGGCCGGGGCCACCTGTTAGGCCCGGGCCTCACCTGGCAGGAAGGAGCGGGCGCCGAGCGCGAGGGCGGCGGCCGCGCTCCCGGCGGCACGTGGGTCCGGGAGCCCGGGCTGCGCTGACAGGCGCGCGGGGCGGACGCCCGGGCGGCCCACGCCGCGCGTCCACCCGCCCCGGCTCCTCGATCCCGCCCCGCCGCCCGCCACCTACCTGGTCGCGGAGTTTGAGGAACGCCATGGCGGGCGCCGCGCTCCGGCCGCTGCCCGCGGCCGGCGGGTAGGCGGCCGGCTCCGCGGAGGAGAGCGCGGGCAGGGGGCGGCGCCGCCTCCCCGGCCGCCGCCGCCGCGGAGAGCCCGCCGGTCCCGCCTCCTCCGCCGCCGGCTCCCGCCCTCGTTCCTCCTTCCTTTCTCTCCCGCCCGCGGCCGCCGCCGCCGCCGCCGCACACCCCCTTCCCGAGATACCCCGCTGCCCCCGCCGCCGCGCCGCTCCAGCCCGCGGCAGCGGCGGCATCCAAACTCCACAATATTACCACCACCGCCCGCCGCGATTGGCGGCCGCGCGGGGGAGAGGCCAGAGTAAGCCGAGCGCCCATTGGCCACGCCGCCGCGCTCGCCCGCGCCCAGGCCCCGCCTCCCCGCCGAGGGAGGGGCGGGGCCCAGGAAGCGGCGACGCGCGGAGCGGGCGGAGCGGGCGGAGCGGGCGGGCCGGCCGGGCGGCGGGGCTTCTGGGCGCGCGCCCCGGGCGCGGGGGGCGGAGCCGGGGCCGGAGGTGGGGAGGAACCGGAGCGGGGCACCGGGTAACGGCCCGCGGCGGCACGTGGAGGTGGCGTGCGCGGAGGGAGCCGCCGGAGCGGGTGCCAGGGGGACCTCGGGGCTGACGCGGCTTCCGTCCGGGTGGCGAGGGCAGCGGGGAACCGGACTCGCACGTGGAGCGAGAGTGAGAATGCCTCCGCGGCTCTGGGGGAGAAGGGGTCACGGGGGGACTGCTGGCACGCGGGAGCGAAGGGCGCGGTCTTCTAGCCCGAGCAGGTTGTGACCGCGGAGCATTTCCCTCCAGAGCTCTTGTTCCTTCGAGCTTGCATGTATCTTCCCCCCCTCCTTTCTTCTTTATCATCAAAAGGGTTTTGCCTCCCACTCCAGAGAAATCAATTTTTTTTTCAAAAAGATGTGCAGGATTTCCAATAAATAGCATCCTTGGATGGAGAAGAGGAATGACTCCCTCGCCCTGACACACACCCACGCCAACCCACAGCTCAGAAAAGGCTTTTTCTTTCTTAGGCAGCTGCACACTGTTACCATTCCAGGCTTGTGTGGGAGAAGGTTGTTGTTCGCCTGGGTCTGTCCGCCTGGGCGGCTCCAGCCCCTGGTTAATAAAAGGTACAGATGGTTAGAGCACAAACGTGAGACATCAGGCTCGGTATAAAAACCAAAAAACACAAACAAACCTCTTCTTTTCCCTGCATCAGTGTGTCCCTTGAGACGGACTTTATTTGGAGAATCGATTTGAGCCTAATGGCAGTCTAGAAAAATGGGGATCTGTGCCAGGACTGTCGGTTTATTATAATGCTACTACAAAAAAGAAAGGAAAAAAAAAAAAAACCTTTAGCCCCGTAAGAACAGAAAATGTCCAAGTCTAAGATCAAACGCACTAATAATAGTATGAGCCTTCCGATGTCTCTTAACATAACTATGCCATAATTCTGCTGAAAGAATCCCTTTCCTAAAATTACATTTTTCACTGTGGATGGTATATGCTACTTTAAAATGGAAGAGGCTTAAAAAGAGGCAAATGGTTCTTGCTTTGTATTTTCCTCAGTACCTAAGTCCTTCCTGCATCAACTCTGGCAGATGGGATAAGGATTCTCTTCATCAGTGCACTGAAGGTGAATGAGTTGAAAGAGTCAATGGTGTGAAAGCCTTTAACTTCTCCCAAACAAAGGTGTTGTGGCAACATTATTACAGTAGTTTGTAATTACTACATCCAAGGATCTCAGATTTACTCTACCTTATATGTATGCCTATTTAACACTGGATGTTGATCAAGCAATTAATACTACTGAAAAAAAAAAGCATCCTCAGTAATCTGTCCTCTGACTTAAAGTTCTAGAATTTAAAAGCGCAACAGGAACTTGATCAGAAACACAGCATAGACTGACTTTGGGAGCATACAAGTGGTTTTAAGGGTACAGATTGAGATAGTGGACTAAATGTGAATTTCGCTGTGTTCCGATGGAGCTGATGAAGTTTTCTAACGAAGGGTAATTGTTGAAAATATTTCATAGGTACTGACTGCATTATAATGGTGTGATCATGCTGCTGAGCTTGCTTCAATCCTGTGTGGGCTCACCTTTCTCCATCTTGAACACAGCTTAACATCTTGTGTCACTTACTCAAAATTTATTTTTAAAAATGGGGGTGGGGAGGGAAGAAAGAAAGAAAAGAAAACTAAGCTTAATATTACCGAGCCTACTCATCTCACACAGTCAAGCAAGATAATAATATGAAAGGCTGTGAGAATTCTTAAGGACCATCCAAATTTAATATTACTGTTTTAACAACTATTTCCATAGCTGTTGAGATAGTAATAACTCTTGATTCTGGAAAAAATAAGAAATAAAACTTCTATATAATTAAGCAATAAAATGGAAATATTCGTGTTCAGGTTCTATTAACATTAAAATATATTCTTATTCCTGCATATGTTAAAATTTTAAAGAGCTCAGCCATGTGTGGCAGCATATGCCTTTTATCCTAACACTTGGGAATAATAGGCAGGTGGACCTCTGTGAGTTTGAGTCCATCCTGTTCTATGCTGGCCAGGAGGCTATGTAATAAGACCCTGTCTCAAAATAAATAAGTAAATGAATGAATGAATAAATAAATAAATCTATATTCCTACCTTCATCATAGTAACCAATGGGGCTGAATGATGTCAGTAATCTCCTCTCTCTCCCTGTGTGTACGTCATTTGAATGTGTGCTTTTGTACATCCCTGTGTTCTTGTAGAAGCTTAATTAGATGTCTTCCTCAGTCACTTTCCATCTTTTTCAAACAAGGTCTTGAACATGGAACTCCCAGTTTTGCTGAACTGTCTGTTCAGCAAAATCTGGAATGTAAACCGTGGTCCTCATGCTGTGCCATCTTCGAAGTCTTCTGTATGCCTTTTTCTGTACACCATGGATACTCCTCAGCAGCCCTGTTCACTCAGTGAATGCTTTTCAGTCATAAAAGAGTCAGGATCCTAACAAGATTCAAGTAAAGACTGACTAATTGGCTTAAACCCATGCCCATGCCTCAGCCATTCACTACTGCCAAGTCTGGGGACTGATGACAGTCTCTATCAAAACTTGTGTCCAAAATAAATGGCACAGATACAGTCTCCAGGGAAGTTACTGTAAGCTGAGCAGCCACACATGATTTTACTTCCTAATCTACTATATGTTAGACACTCGCTCAGCACCTTCCTTATATTCCTTACCTACTGTAATCTTCATATGCTCCCTGAAGAAGCTAGCTGTGCCCAGAGCCACACAGCCTACCACTGGCAGGACCTGATGCATAATGCCCTGAAAAAGCAGGAAAGCAGGTTTTGTGGTAGGAAATAGACAACTATGAGGGATTTTTTTTTTTTAGCCAGATAATCCCTACTGCATATAACGATTTTTCTAAAGAATCTGAACTACCAATAAGATGCAAGTAATAGAGTGCCAAAGCAGCAAAAGTGAGTTCAGAGCATCAGGACAGAGGCCGAGAGTTTATCTATTGGCGCTTAGAAAGGGGAGATTGAATGAAAGGTGATATACATAAAGATAATGTCTGAGTTTTTCAGACTTGAAGAAAAACATAAAGGAAGAAATTGAGTCTCGATAGGAGAAAACTTAAAAATAAAGCCTTTGGGTAGTAGTGAAGGTCTAGAAAACTAAGCAGATTACAATAATGTCAAAGTTCACACAGAAAAGTCAGACTGACCTAAAAGGAGTGGCAGTCTACTGGGCAGCGGATATATCAGCGACAGTGAAGATGATAGAAAAGGTCTCGATACATTGCAACTCATAATTGCAAAAACTAGTTAAACTGTCTTTTTTCTTTTTTGTTGTTTTGTTTTTGTTTGTTTGTTTGTTTTGAGACAAGGTTTCCCTTCGTAGCTGGCTACAGAGTCTTGGTACTCACTCTGTAGACCAGGCTGGCTTAAACTCAAAGATCTGCCTGCCTCTGCCTCCTCAGTGCTGGGGTTAAAGGTGTACAGCACCACTACCCTATTTAGTTAAACTATCTTTCAAAAGAAAGGGTAAACATATTTTTAGAATACTTATTTGTTTATTATTTATACAGTATACAAATGCCTGCATTTGTGCCTGCATGCCAGAAGAGACCAATGCACCAGATCTCATTATAGATGGTTATGAGCCACCATGTGGTTGCGGGGAATTGAACTCAGAACCTTTGGAAGAAGAGACAGTGCTCTTAACCTCTGAGCCATCTCTCCAGCCTGGGTAAACACATTTTTTAAATTTAAATTCACAGATATTCCTTAAAAGAAATCCTAGGCTGTTGATGGCTCAGTTAGTAGAATGCTCAGTTGCCTAGCATGCTCAAGGCCCTGGGTTCTATCCCCAGCATTTTACAAACTAGGTGTGTGGTTCCTGTCTAAAAATCTAGCCTTTGGGATGTAGAGACAAGAGGGTTATCTTCAGTGAATCATTCTCAGCTATATATGGAATCAGGGCTAGCCTAGGCTATAAGGTGTATCTTTTAAAAAAAAGAAGAAGAAAGGAGGAAAAATCCTAAAGAATATAGTCTAGCAAAATAAGAGGCTAAATCCCAAGAAAGAAATGATGAAAGAATAAATGAATGAATTAGCAAATATCTTGGTCAATCTAAAACTGTAGCATGGATCAATAGATAGGTAGGTAGATACATACATACATAGATTCTGATATTTTAGAACTTGAAAAATAGATACAATTAAGCTACTAGCCCTTGGAATACAATAGATTATACTAGGAAAGAGTTCAGGGTTAAAATGTTCTAGACTACTTGGAATTGAAATATTCATTGACTTTGACAAATTATTATCTACATTAGCTCTTTATTTAGGGAGGGGTCTCCATGCAGGGGTTCCTTAAAATGAGAATAGCTCAAAATCATTGAGAGAGCTACAAAAAACAAGGTTGGGCTTTGGAGAGGAAAAAATGTCATAAACCATACAACAGAACTGGCACCATCAAGTATCAAATACCAGGAGCTCAACTTTGCTTCATTTTCCTCTGCTTTCAACATCACTGATAATTTTCTGCCAGAAACGTAACCTTTAAGCCATAAAAATGGATGCAGTGTGCAGAGCTGTGTACAGCCATTTTCCGCATTTCCATTAGTCTCTCTGGTTTGCAAAGCCTGTGCTGTAGGCCTACTGCAAGAGAAGCAGAAAATGAGTGTTCTGAATTCTTCTCCAGGGAGGTGGGGTTTCTGATATAGGATATACTATTCTAGTCTATAATAGAAAGAGTATTTAAAAGATGTGACAGCCTGGAATATACTAAACTGTTACTAACGTGTACGTGCAATAATTGCTGATATCAAAGTAAGGACATGAAAATGTGTAACTTCCAAACATATAAAAGACAAGCATGGCCTAAAGAAAACTTACTTAATAAGTAAAGAGGAGAGACAGCAAGAGAATGGCAGCGGGGCAAACTAACTCACGATTAGGGGAAAGAGTCCAAGTCTATAGTTAGTCATAATAAATAGTAACAGGCTACACCTGTCGATAAAAGCGACGTCATACACACATTCAGACTCAAATAATAGCTATGGGTTCACAAAATATATGGCTAGAAGTCACGGCAGCAAGGAAGCCCGACAGGACAATGGGTCTTAGACATTAATCTTCTGCCCTGTGTAGCGTGCAGAAATCATTGTATGCTGGCAACCACAACTGTGTTGACCCTGGAAATCATCATTATATTCTGTTTCTGATAAAGGTATAAAAAAATCTGATTGCTCTGAATTAAATTGTCACAGCCCCAGTCTTTCTGTGGCCTCTTCAGTATATGTATGGTCAAAAAAACGTTTGGGGAAAGGGAAAAGAATCATATACCAAGAAAGTACTAAACAGAAGATTGCTCCTTTAAATAGCAACATCAGATAAAGTTATCAGAATTTAAGACAATCATTAGTAGGAATAAAATAGTAATATACTATCAAAGTAAAAGGCACAGTTAATTATCAAGAAGATGAGATATAGTTATAGGCTGGAGAGATGTCTCAATGGTTAAGAGTACTTGTTGCAGAGAACCCAAATTCAGTCTTTAACAGCCATGTTAGGCAGCTCACAACTGCCTTTAAGCTCTAGGGGGATCTGATTCCTCTGGCCTCAATAGGCAACCAATTCACATGCACACACTCACACATATACACCTATTAAAGATTATAAAAATCTTTGTTTTTAAAGATACACAGTTATGAACTTGTGTGCATCTTAACTACATAAAACAAAATTGTATGAAACTGCTTAAGCAAATTGGTAAAGACAACATCCAAAACTACTATACAAACTAACAGAAGGGCCGCACACCGTTAAGCTAGGCGCAGCTTTTGTAGGCTTTCAACTGCTATGGCAAGTCCTTGAGAGAACAATGTAGAGGCCAAAAAAATCTCTTTGGGCTCACAGCCTCAGAGGCTGTAGCCAGAAGACATCCCACTTTTGACCCGTGACCAGATATTTTGACAACAGGTTATTTAGAACTGTTTGATTTACACAGAGTTCTTCTGAGGGGTCTCTGCATAACTGCTTTCCCTCTAGCAACAACGACACATCTACATTCGACATACATGAGCAATAATACATGTAGTGGACTGCATAAAATAAATATTTCATAAGTATATACATAATATGATATAAAGTAAAAGAAAACCAAACATTTGGAGTAAGAAAAAAAGCAGAGAAAATACACTAATATTAACTAGAGTTATTGAATGACAAAAATGAACCATTTGTTTTCTTTATTTTAGACATTTTCTTTAATGAGAAATCTTTATCTTGCAAATTTTCTTTAGTATATTAAGATTTTATGTACACTTATCCAATTACTATATTCACTAGAATAAGGAAAGACAAAAAATATTACAGTGGGACAAGAGACCAGACAGCACAACTCAGACAGAATATACTTGGTGTGTTCACTGTACTCAGAGTTACAATTTATTTCACTCTTCATTTTGAGTCCTATACACTGAACCTGTGACTTCACATACACCACGTATATTCTTTTCAGGCTGGTAAAACAGCAAGACACGATTTTATGTTTCCTACAAGAGACACACCTATATTGGGCACATTAGCACATCCCTGTAAGCCCGGCACTCAGAAGACCAAGGCAAGAAGATACTGTGTTCAAGACTAGCCTGGCTACATAACAAGGCTTGTCTCAACAAAACAACCCCCCCACAAGTAAAAACAGAAACATAAATACCTAAGACTACATATGTAAGTAGGTTGAAAGCAAAAGCAAAGATAAAATATATAGTAGTAACTATATAAAATCCAGAATAATTGTATAGCAGATAGAATAAGCTTAAAAGTAGAACCTTTACTGTATATTTTCATAAAAAGTGAATACACTCAGAAGACATAACCACTGTAAATTTTGTATAATAATTAGCCTTAAAATAGACTAAGTGAAAACTGACAAATTAAAATAGAAATAGAGGTTGAGAATAGACCAGTGGCAGAGCATTTGCATAGCTTGTGTAATGCCTTTGGTTCAATCCTCACTCTGAAGAAAAAAAGAGAATGAGGTTCTGGAGAGCTGATTCAGCAGTCAGAGCGCGTGCTGTGCAGCCACAAGGACTGACTGGGCTTTGGATCCCAGCAGTCCAGTAACACACTAGGATCAAAGGCACATCTGGAACCTCAGCTTGAAAGAGGTGGGTGGACAGAGGAAACAGGAGGCTGCTGGGCTTGCTGCCGTCCAGCCTAGCCAAAAACCAAAAAAGCCACAGGTTCATGGAGACAATACCTCAATAAATGAATGGAAGGAAGGCACAGAGTGATGGAAGAGGGTAACTGATAGCGTGTTCTGGCCCCTGTACACACACATTAATGGTAAGAGAGGGGTTTCATAAGACAGTCTCACGTTTGTGTCAGAGAATTTAGGGAGACTGGAGAGAACTCAGAGGTTAAGCACACTTCCTGCTCCTCCAGAGGACCCGAGTTCAGTTCCCAGCACCCATATCCAGCAGGTTGGCTCATGATTATCTGTAACTCCAACCAGCACTCACACATACCTGCACGCATGCACGCGCACATACACACACCCCTACACACAATTAAAAATAATTTAATCCTATAGAATAGTCTGGAATAAATTTAATCCAAGTGTTGGAGGTTGGTCTCCTGTGTGTCACTGGCCCTTAAGATCTGGTTACACCTATCTTTGTTTTGTAAACCTGCCTAAGAAGTGTCTGGTTGATTAACAGCCTGTATCTGGGCAGGGCAGAAGGGGAGAGGCTTAACTAAGGTCCCTGGGCTTTGGAGAACAGAGGATAATGGGAAACAAAAGGAGAGGAAGAAGAAAGACGCCAGGATGGGTTAGCCTGGAGAAGAAGCCACGCGGGGCTGGGAAGAAGGACTCCAATAATGGCATGAAAAGGCCGAGATGAAAAATAAAAGCAAGTATTTATAAGATTGTGGATGGAAAATAGGAGGATGGCATTGGATGGGGGCTGGGAGATGGATTATGAGGGGATTCAGAGAATGTAGGTAATATCTGCCCGGCCCAAGGTACAGAAGCCCATTATAAATCTAACAGGTTGTGATTGCGGATTAAATAATACCGCCATGATAATCTTAGGGCTAATCATAAACATTATATACCCGTTATACAGCCATTTTTAACCAAGGGAGTGAAAAGACTGTACAACTCTATGTACTATTAAATGTTCAATTAAGAAATTAAAGGCACAAATAAATGGAAGAATTGGCTGTGCTTGTGGATCATAAAAATTAATATTGTCAAAAATGTCCATGCTGTCCCAAGCAATAGACAGATTCAGTGCAATCCTTATCAAAATTCCATGGACACATCATAGATTGCTTTTAAAATCCTAAATTTTTATAGCACCATAACAATCTATGTAGCTCTATAGAAGGAAATGCCATTCAAGGCCCACATGTACTGATTTAAACTTATATTATAAAGCTATATTAATCAAAGCAGTATAACATTAGTATAAAGACAGCTAAGGTCATGAGTAAAGAACTCAGAAAGAAATCTAAAGATATATGGCCAAGTATTCTTGACAGGGGCATCAAAAAGACACATTAGATGACCTCAATAAATAATGGGGAAACTCTGTTTCCATAACCAAATTAATGAAATTGGTTCCCTG
Organism: Pachyuromys duprasi; assembly: GCA_028658305.1. NCBI lineage: Eukaryota > Metazoa > Chordata > Mammalia > Rodentia > Muridae > Pachyuromys > Pachyuromys duprasi. The sequence goes on along the minus strand of CM053753.1, from coordinate 18,653,275 downwards.
TCTAATACTATGTATAAAAATCAACTCAAAACGGAGAAAAGACCTCAAACCATGAAACTGTTAGGTGAAAACAAGAGAAAAATCTGGCCCTGGCCCTGGACGTGATTTGGCTATCCCATCAAAAAGTTTAGTCTACGAAAGAGAAATAAATAGAACTGCACCCAACTAATGAAAACAATCTAGACTGGAAAATAGGCAAACTCTGTATTTGATAAAGGGCTAATACCTAAATTGAAAAAGAATTAGTACAACTGGGCTGTGATGGCACATGCACTTGGGAGGCAGAGGTGGACAGAACTCTGAGTTGAGGGTCAGCCTGGTCTACAGAGTGAGTTCCAGGACAGCCAGGGCTACCCAGAGAAACCCTGTCTTGAAGAACAAAAACAACAGAAAAATAATTTGTATAAGCCACAGTATGGATTTTTTTTTTAATGAGCAAGATGGTTGGGGAGATGATAGTAAAGTATTTTCTGGGAAAGAATGAGGATTTGATTTCAGACCCCTAAGCATGCAAGTTTAAAAGGTGAAAAACAAACAAACAAGCCTGACATGGCAGTGCACACCTATCACAGCAGACAGGAGAATCCCAGACCACCCAAATCAGTGAGTTTAGGGTTCAGTAAGAGACCCTGTCTCAAGAATTAAGCTCCACAGTAGTTGCAGATGACTCTTAACTCCTGTGACCTCCACTTGCATGTGCACACAGATGCACACATACACACATACATCATCGTCATCGTTATAAGTTTAAGAGGGAGAGTCTACTGTTTGCAATGGATGAACTTGAAAGATGTTATACTAAGAGAAATAAGCCAGACACAGAAAAGCATTTCATGATTTCACTTTCGTATGGAGTCTAAAAACATACAAACAACAGTGAAATCTATAGACATAGATAATCGTGCTTTACCTTCCTGAGACAGGGAGGAGGAGGAGAAAATGGGGGCAGTTAGTCAATGCATGGGAAAGAGCAAATGTCTAGAAACTGAACATACCGTAGTTAATAAGAATGCACTGTATGCAGACCTACTGAATGTTCTTGCCACAATGTGAGGTGATGGATGCGTTAGTTTGCTTGATTGTATTTTACTGTATAGGTGTGTCTCCTAATTATTATATTTTACATTTTAAATATACCAAAAAAACCCTTATTTTTAAAGGTATGATTTTTAGCTCTCCCATTCTTAATTGATGAGACAGTTAAGGAATTTGAGACTGACAGCACCATCAATTCAGCTGGTATTTATAGAACATTTCACCAAAGATTCAACATGTCATTTCAAATGTACATAGAAAATCCTCCAGGATAGACCATATGTTAGATCCCGAAATAAATCTCAATAAAATAAAGGAAAGCACATTATATAAAGCATATATTATTATATTATATGTTATATAAACCATATATTTTCTGATTACAATGGAATTAAGCAAGAGCATGTAAGAGAAAGAAATCTGGAAAAACACCAAGTATTTGGAAATTTAAAAACACATCTAAGTAACCTGTGATGGAAGAAGTCACAGGGGGGATTAATTAGGCTGAATATAAACTCAACACAGCAGCATGTATGTGTGTGTGTAACTGGAAATCCTTGTGTCAGAAGAGAAGAAAGGCCTTAAATCAAGAACCTATACCTCTACCATATGAAACCAGAGGGTTGGTGCAAGTTCAAACCAAAGAGCAAAGAGAACAAATGAAACCATAAATACTACAGCAGAAAGAATAGCATATACATAAAATTAAACCCCAAATATTACGTATGTGTGTATACACATACACCCAAAATTGGAATGCCTTTCACTAGACAACAAAACAAAATGGAAAATGGCACTTATCATTAAAATCAGGGATGAAAGCAAGAGTACACACCTTGAAAGTATTGCAGTGATATTATGAATAGATTAATCGTAACAAGTTGACAACAGACAAAATGGGCAAATTTATAGAATGCGTAAATCATGATATAGATGTAGTAAGAAACCAAATGTTTTACTAAGTTTATAATGAGAAAAGATATTGATTAATGATTCAAATGGCTTTGCCAAATTCAGATGGCTTTGCTAGTGAAATCTGTAAAATATTTTAAAAAGAAATAATGGCAATCCTTTGTAAGCTCTTTCAGAAAGTGGGACATTTTCCAACTTATTTTGTGAGGCTGGGGTTACCTTGCTATCCAAGCCAGAGAATATAACAAGATGACTATACACCAGTATTTCTCATGAGGAAAGATGCAGAAAGATTCCTCCAAATAATATCAATCTGGAATCGTCAGCCTAAAGCAACCATGTGCTCTAACCAAGTGGGATTTATTGAAGAGTGCAAGGTGAATTTAATATCTCAAGATCAACTTACATAACAAAATATTATTGAAATAAAAGGAGGTGGGTGGAATATGTTCTCCATAGAGTTACAAGAGCCAGCAAAGGAGATATGTGGAACAGGAGAAACCAAAAACTTAAAAGAGTATATTTCATGAAAAAAAGAACAATCTAGGTATGGCAGTGCAGGCCTGTAATCTTAGCACCTTGAGGCTGATCCAGAGGGATCCCATGGGCTATAACAAGAGAGATACTACCTCAAAAAAACAAGGGGTGTGTAAAAATAAAAATAAAGGAAAGAAAAATGAATATACATGAGATGAGTGCTGTTAACACTCCAACAAAAACAGAAAAATGAGCTGAGAATGCAGCTCACGGTAGAGGTTGGCAGAGCCAGTGGGTGGCCCGGGTGCAGCCTCTAGCACCACAGAAAGAAAGTGATACTCAGCCATCAACTTGAGCCCCAGAGATTGATGGCAACCTTAAGTATTGGGGGGAGGTATTACAAGTGAAAGATGAAGCAAGCTAAAACAGAATAAGAAAGAAGTGGGCAGAAGAAAACATAGAGAACTTTCTCAAGGATTCTTGCTTTGAAGGACAGCAAAGCAATGCCCAAGGGGAACAGAAGAAGGCAATGGATACCCCTGGAGCTGGAGTTGCAGGCAGTCACGAGCTGTCTGAATGGGTGCCTGGAACCAAATTCAGGTCCTTTTGAAGATCAATACCTATTTTAACCACTGATCCATCTCTCCTGCCCCCTGGGATCAATGATTTTGCTGGCACATGTGATAGAGGAAGAACCCTGTGATCAGAAGGGAATAGTCGCAGTGATGAGGCATAGACTGTAGGCTGGATGAAGGGGCGTGTGGAGAGAGGAAGGTCAGAGAAAAACTGATGGGAGCCAAAAGATCCAGCACCCAGTGTGACTGCAGAATGGTTGGAGTGGGGATTATAGGAGCAAATAAAGCAGGAGAGAAGGAAATACTCGTTATAATGAAATGCTTTAGGTGGGGATTTCTGATTGTGGTATAAAAAGAACATAGGAGTGGGTAGGTGGGGAAGAGTGAAGAAAAAAGAACATTGGAAGTGAGAACGTCAGGAAGTGGAGTGGGCAAAATGTCAGTGGGATCACCAAGCCCTTGTTGAAGTCGTCAAGAATAACATCACAGTTGAGAGAAAAGGAAACAAAAAAGCAGTTTTTTGAAAGAGCAGAAGTAACTGCAAAGGCAGGAGATGAGACCGGCAAAGAAGGGTGCCAGGTGCCACAGCAGGCCACCCCTTCCATTAACAAACATTTGTGTTCGAGCAGCACCTCAAGAAACATTGGTACGACCTCAGAAATCACTGAGCTACCTAGAAGATAATGTGTACACCCGTTAAAAGTCAGCATCGCGGGCTGAGGCGATGACCCAGTGGGTAAGCGCCTGATGCTCAGTGTAAGATCTGAGTTCCCATCTCCATCACTCACGTAAAGCCAGATGTGTCTGTAATCCCAGCATTCCCACTGGGAGGTGGGGCTGGACAGAGGAGGAGCCGGTATCTCACATAAACAAGGACTGACGCTCGGGGTTGCCCTCTGACCTCCCCATGTGGGTTGTACTTCTCCGTTTCTCTCTCATCAGCCACACACACAAAGATAAAAACTTTAAATAATAATAAAAATGTTCAGTAAAGAAGTGGTGAAACAGAAGAAACATCAGTCTTCGGGGCAAAACTTAGATTCAGCCCTACCAGCAACAAGACGTGGGCTTAGATAAATCACCTAACCTTATCAGACTTGAGTTTCTAGTTTGGACACTGATTAGACAGTTCCTACGACTTCTGTGGGCCTGAGTTACATGATTCCATGATATGAGATAATGATTATTTCTAGAAAAGTTAGGAAAAATATTTAATGTTGGTGCCTTTTTATCTATTTTATTGGGGTCTCTCATATCTCTACCTCCCTTCTCCACCCCAGTCCCTTCCAGCACCCCAGGTAGGAGAGAGGAAACGTTAGCAGAGAGAGGGGTTGTAAAGGCTACTTTCTGATGGTTAGGGTCGCAGGGCTCCTATCTGCATTCCAGGATATCTCTAACTTCCTGTCAAACCACCATCACAAAGAAAAGCAGCCTTTTACTTCTTTTGAGGATCCCTCCCTCTCTGGGCTCTGGCATTTGTTCCCTCTCCAGAGTCCTCAGAATTTTATCATCTCCAGCTGGCAAAGATCATGCCCCTCTCAGAGTCCACATGTGGCAAATAGTCAGCTGCTGTGGACTGTCTAAAGCGGTCCCCATATCCCACACCTGGGATTAAAACAAAAACATGTTTCCATAACGAAACTGAATTTTTAAAGAAACCAAAACTTCCACTACAATTTAATTGTCCAGGATATGCAGAAAGAGGAAAGGGAAGGACGAAGGACTTCATAATTTGCCCAGCCTGAGAATGTGATGTCACTCTCGTTGCTGTCTGTGTTTGAAAACACGGGTGGCAGCGCATGGCTGTAATCCGTGCCAGTTTCCATTCACCATCACCAAGTTGTGTTTGCCTTTCAGCTCCTCTGTTTAGCTCTAGCTACACCAAAACTGCTTGTGTCAAAGAAACAGAAGACACCACTGGAACCTATTCCGGGAGCATCACATATGCTTCACATGACACATTTAAAATTGTCTTTTCATTATTTTTAATTAAGTGTGTGTGTCTATGTGGGTATGTGTACATGAGGTCACATATCTGAGGTTGGAAACACCTGCTTTTCTGCAGCTGGAGTTACAGACAGCTGTGAGCTGCCTGATTCAGGTCCTGGGATCCAAACTTGGGTCTTCCAGAAGAGGAGCAAGTGCACCTAACCATGCAAGACATCTCTCCAACCCCAAATAACACCCCCCCAGGTCACCAGAGGGGTGTTACCATTCAGGAACCATCTCTCCAACCCCAAATAACACCCCCCCCAGGTCACCAGAGGGGTGTTTCCATTCAGGAACCATATGCTGCCCTGGTGTAATTACACCAGCATGTCTTTATCCCCTGGCAGTTAACTTAATGAATGGGTCCCATAACCCCTGACATTAGCGGGCTGGGGGCTGGGCAGATAGTTCTGTAGTTGAGTACGTGATGACCACATACAGAGCCTGGCTTCAACCCCCAGTAGCAGAAGGGGAAAAAAAAATTCTTCTTTGAAATAATGTTGAGATTGAATTGGAGATCAAGATCTGGAAGATATATAACCAAGTAAAAGAAATATTTTAACATTTTTTCTTTTTATTTGTGATTTTAGGCTACAAGAACATTCAGTCATACATTTTCAGTTTCATTTGCAACCCACATGCTACATACCTTTGTAGGGAGCAGGGGATTGTGCAGAGTGAGTCAGGCACACGCTCTGTCCTGTCTTTTCTAAGAGGCTTGAGGGCCCACAAGATGTGTCAGCAGGTGATGGCAGTTAATGACCTGCCAAACCTGACAAGGTGAGTTCTATCTCTGGTGGTGAAAACACAGGGGGAAAGAGAGAGCTGGTTCCTCTGACTTTTCCACATGCTACCTTCCTCTCTGTAAGCAGTAGGAGGCTATTTTGAAAGGAAGCAACCTGATAAAGAGCACTAGCCCCTGGGACTTGCCAGGACCATGCACACCCTCGGGGAAAGGCTCTGCTCTCTTCTGCGCTTCTCTCCCCCGTCTTCCATCTTCCCCTCACAGCCCCAGTCTGCAATGACCCCTCCTTGTCTTCCACCCCCAATGTTCTCTGCTGTTCTATGTCCCTCTGGGAACATGTCCAGGCTAGCCTCAGACTCACTTTACAGTCAAGGCTGGTCTTGAACTCCTGATGCTTCTACTTGAAGCAATGTTCTTGAATTAGAAAACAGGATGAATGAATAAAATAGCTACTATAAGTTTATGTCCTAAGTAGGTGATAGACTTCTCTGCCCATCACAAAACAGGGCTTTCTCTCTTTTCCTTGGTAGATGTAGCTTCTGCTTTTGATCCCTTGCATCAAATTTTTTAACAATTTTTTTTGATAATGTGATTTAATGCCTGTATTTTGCCACCATTCACAACTAACAATGCCACGAGAAGAGTTGCTTTGATTCTTGACACTATTGGTGCTTTCCATGAGCTCTGCTGAGACTGGAGAAGGTGAGACCAGGTTACATATTTACAACCTATGCAATGCATATAAATGCATAAAAATAGCTGTTATCTGTGGAGAATTAACTCCAAAGGAGTTTTCTTTATTTAAATAAATAAAGTTATTCCATTTCATTTCTATTGAGTCTATCCTCACCCACCCATCCTTGAATCTGAATAACTTTGAATCTAGCTTTTTTTTTTTTAGATTACATTGATTTATTTCGTTTGTGTTTGAATGCATGGTGGCAGTGGGGATGAGGGAGGCATTATATAAAGGTCTGAGGACAGTTTGCAGTAGTTGGTTCTCTCCACCTTGTGGGCTCAGGACCCAAACTCAGATAGTTGGGCTTGACAGCAAGTGCTTTTACCCACTGAGCCACTTCCTAGTGATGGCTTTGACCACAAGAATGCAGTATAAGTAATATTTTGTAACTTTTGTGTAGAGAGAATGTTGTGATTTTGGTTTCTTTTAAAAAACACAGAAATGTTATGGGAATATGTTTTTGTTTTAATCCCAGATCTGGGAGAAGAGGCATCACAGCAGGTGGCTAGGGGTTTGCCTCCTGCTCTAGCAAGGGTGTGGTTTCACCAGCTGCAGATAGGTTCTGTGATGTTTGGAATTCTAGGAACATTTCAAAGGCTATATCAATGTTAGGGCCCCAGGAGGCATGGTGGCTGCTGTTGACTGTTTGGTAGTTGGATGCTGTTGGTTGCTGTCATGTGAAAAGAGAGAGAGAGAAAGAAGAAGAAATTAGAAGAAAAAAAAGAGAAGTAAATAAATAAACAAATGAAATAAATAAATCTGCTTCCTGACTTCGAAGAACTTGACCCCAAAAACTTGACGCCCCTATCAGCAGGAAATAGTCTAAAGATAACTCCATCCCCTTTACCCTCTATTGTTTTTATTTTTTCTCCCATCTAGGGTGTTAAGAAGGTAGAGAAGGGTGAAAGAGAGAAAAAGGAACCCACCAAGAAGCAAAGACCAACTATGCTTTTGGACCTGAGCCTTCAAAGAACTCAGGACTTTGAAGGATAGGCACTGTGCTTTAGAGCTGGGATGCGAAACTACATGAACAGAGAGAAGCCATGTAGTTGCGTTCTACTCTAGATGCTTTTGGTGATGTACGAAGTATGAATAAAAGCGTTCTAGATTCTCTAGCCCCATGTGGTTGTTTGGGGTAACTTGGCTTAGAACAAGCCACTGACCACTCCCATGCAAACTGTACAAATCTGAGAAATAATAGTACTTTTAAGCTAAAACTTTCGGGGGTGTTTTATCAGATAGCAGAAGAGCTAAGAAAGGGTCTGTTTCAAGATTGCTCTTAAGACAAAATCCCCACAAACACACTGCAATCTAAAATCAAAGTTTCTGTAGCTTGTAGCAGAATTATAAAAGTAATTGTTCCTTGTTTTTATAGTTTTTCTTCCAGGAATCTATGCCAAAGATACTCTGGCAGGAATAAAGGGATACATCAGCTATTCCTTGTGTGTGTGGAAGCCAGAGGTCAATGTTGTGTGTCCTCCTCAATCACTCTCCACCTTGTGATTTTGAGGCAGGATCTCTCACTGGGCCTGGATTTTATCAATTCAGCTAGGCTGGCTGACCAATGAGCTCTAGGGCTTCACCTCTCTCTGCTCCTCCATGCAGCACTGTGGTTACAGACTCTCACATGGGTGCTGTGGATTTGAACCTATGCAAGCAAGCCCCCAGGTAAAGGTTCTTCTTCCCAAGAGTTGCCTTGATCATGGTGTCTCCTCACAGCAATAGAACAGTCACTAAGCCCACTTTTATGTGTTCAAGGTCCCTACTCTTTCAAACATTTATCGTTTGTTCACTTTATTGACCCTTTCTTTTTAGACATGGTCTTGCTGTAGGTTCAGGATGGCCTCAGACCCAGAATTCTTCTACTTCAGCCTCCCAAAGGGCTGGGATTATAGGTACGCACCACCACACCCACAATCATTCTCTCTCTCTCTGTCTCTTTCTGTCTCTCTGTGTCTCTGTCTCTCTCTCTGCGTGTGTGTGTGTGTGTGTGTTTGTGTGTGTGCTGAGTGACTACTTTGAGAGCTGCTGCTAGGAGAGAGAAGCTGCTGCTGCAGTTGCTACCCTGCAGCGTATAACTAACAACGCTCATTCCTGAATGCTTGCAATATCATAGCTAGGTTTTAGATGACATGAGAGTGTGTCCCCCAAAGGCTCACATGATGGAAGGTTGGTTACTGCACAAGTCTAGCTCTTTTTCCACTTTTTTTCTGTGTTGTGACACAGCCTTGGGTACCCTCACCAGGACTCTGGTGCTCTCCTCTTGGACTTCCAAAACTATGAACCCATCTTATTTTCGCCCCCCCCCCAAGACAGGGTTTCTCTGTGTAGCCTTGGCTATCCTGAACTCACTTTGTAGAGCAGGCTGTCCTTGAACTCACAGAGATCTGCCTGCCGAAGCCTCCTGAGTTCTGGGATCACAGGTGTGCGCCGCCACACCCAGCTATAAACCCATCTTTTAAAATGTTATTTATTTATTTGTACTTTTTGTGTATCCATGTTTGTCTGTTTAAATAAGAATGGCCCCCATGCGCTCATATATTTGAATGCTTAGTCATCAGGAAGTAGCACTATGTGAGAAGAATTTGGAGGTGTGGCCTTGTTGGAAGAAATGTGTCACTGGTGGTGGGGCTTTGAAAAGCCCATGCCAGCCTCAGTTTCTCACTTTGCTGCCTGTGGATCAGGATGCAGCTCTCGGGTTTTTCTCCAGCACCAAGCACACCCTTGTGATGATGACGGACTCACCTCTGAAACCGTAAGCAAGCCCCCAGTCAAATGCTTTTCTTTATAAGATATAAAAGTTGCCTTGACCATAGTGTCTCCTCACAGCAATAGAAAACAGTGACTAAGACCATGAGAGAGAGTGTGTGTGTGTATGAGTGTGTGTGTGTGTGTGTGCGCATGCTTGGTGCTTGGGGCAGCCAGAGTCCCTGAAAGTGAAGACAGAAGATTGTGGGTCACCATGTGGGTGCTGGGGATAAAACCAGTGTTTTTATCCTCTGAGCCATCCCTCCAACCCCACATTTTCTCTTAACAAACCTCCCCAGCATTTCCTCACCTCAGAAGCAGAATGGACTACTATAACCATGAAATAACAACGGACCAAATGAAGTCTTTGAAACAACAGAGGGCAGTGGTGGTGCACGCCTGTAATCCCAGCACTCTGGAAGGCAGAGGCAGGCTGATCTCTGTGAGTTCAAGGCCAGCCTGGTCTACAGAGTAAGTTCCAAAACAGCCAAGGCTGTAGAGAGACCCTGTCTTGAAAAAACAAAACAAAAACAGGAAGGGACTGTAGCAGGGGACAGAAAGAGGGCATCTTGGCACACTCTAAGATGCTGCCTCTGGAGAAAAAGTAACAACCGAAGTAGGTTCAGCTTATTTGAGAGGGAAGAAGTAACTTGGTGCCCTTAGCTGCCAACATTCCTCCTTTTTCTAATCTCTGTTGCCCTCCTTTCCCCAGCAGGTGAGTACCTTGTTCCAGTGGATCTCCAGGTTGACCCCTGGGTCCACAGCAGCCCTGGGAAGGGTTAATGCAGACACCTGACTAGTACTGCAGACCTACTGAGTCTGGAGGTCTGGAGGTGGCCTAGTGACCTGGGCTTTAAGCCCTCTGGCGCTGCTGAGGCTTGCGCAAGTTTAAGGGCCACCGCTTGAGAGAAAATTAGTGAGGGTTCAGCAAACGCCACTTGAAGAAGTCCCAATCCAAGCTGGGTTTTTTGTTGTTGTTGTTGTTGTTTGATTGCAGGAGACAATTTTGAGGGAATTTAAGATGTAAGGTAGAAATAAAAGGTTTGGCTAAGGGCATAACAACTGTGGAGCTGTGGAGAAATCTGCACACCACAAACAGAACCACAGACATCAGGCTGAACAGCTGCTCCCTGATGCTCCAGAGGGCAAACTAGAGCACTCTGAGGCTTGTAAGGACCAGGCCTCCAGCAACCTTTCTGAGGTAGCAACCCTTAGCCAAAGAGACCTAATGCCACAGGCTAAGTGTGAAGGAGACCTCTGAGGATGAGAGTAAGCAGGACAATCCTGTTTGTAACCTGTGTAGCTCACAGTCATAACTTGTGTTTTATTTCCTTCATTTGTTTGTTTTGTTTTGTTTTAGACCAGGCTGGCCTTGAACTCGCAAAGATCCGCCTGCCTCACTTCCCTGAGTGCTGGGATTCCAGGTGTGTGCCACCTCCTGACTGTGTTTTATTTCTATTAATACTGGTCAATTAGGTATACATAAAATGGAGGGTGAACAGGAGGAAATCTTGGTCATGTTCTCCTCCAGGTTTCTTGTTTGTTTGTTTTGTTTTCTGAGACAATATTTGTGTACTCTTGGCTGTTCTGGAATTCACTCTGTAGACCAGGCTAGCCTCTGCCTCCCAAATGCTGGGATTAAAGGTGTGTACCACCTTGGCCTGGCTTTCTTTCAGTTCTTTTTGGTTTGGGGGATTTTCTTTCTTTCTTTCTTTCTTTCTTTCTTTCTTTCTTTCTTTCTTTCTTTCTTTCTTTCTTTCTTCTTTTTTTAATTTTTTCAAAACAGGGTTTCTCTGTGTAGCCTTGTCTGTCCTGGACTCACTTTGTAGACCAGGCTAGGCTTGAAATCACAGAGATCCATCTGCCTCTGCCTCCCTGAATGCTGGGACTACGGGCATGTACCACTACACCTGGCTTCTCTTTCAGTTTTTAACAAGGCCGTGGCATCCAGAAACACAAACCACCATTTCTTATTCATGCATCATTTGGTTTGTGCTGTGAATAGAACTCAATAATAAATGCTATTAGAAACACCCAGCAAACATCTCTTATATCTGTGTTCCCACAAGACAGTTTTCAATTCTAGAAAAATAAACTTTTATACTGGGAGGGAACGTACTGTTGGGTAAGATGTAGGATTATGAGCATCTGTACCAACAGGAGCACTTCCTGCTCCCCCATCCTATGATTTCATAGTTACTTGATCAGGACATTGTTTTCCTCTGCTGGTCACAGACAAAGCAAATGTCCTCTTCATCTGTGCTCCAAGAGGCTAAGTAGCTTTAAGGCCTGGAGGCACACTGCAAAAGGAGAGATGCCTGGCTCCAAAGGCTGCATTTTTTTCATGCTACCACATAGGATACCACGTCCTAACAAGCACAACATTATGTTTGTTCTTAACTTAATCACTGCACTAGCTTTCTGGTTACCATTTGTTTTAGTTTCCTGTCTGTGCCTTTCTCTCTCTCTGTGTGTATGCATGCACACATATTTGTGTTGAAGGGTGTGCCTTGTTTGTTTGTTTGAGACAGTGTCTCTCACAGCCTGGAACTTGCCAAGTAGGCCAGCATAGCTAGCCAGTAAACCCTAGGATCTGCCTGCCTCTGCCTCTCCAGTGCTAGGATTACAAGAGTACACAACCACATCTGGCTTTATTTTTTTATTTTATTTTTCTTTATTTGTATGTATATATGTATACACACACATACACACATATGCCTGTGCACATGCATGAGGTTCTCAGGGAGGCCAAAAGAGGGTATTGAATTCCCTTGGAGCTGGAGGTATGGGTGCCGGGAACCAAACTCAAGTCCTCGGTGAGTCTAAGCCATGACTCTAGTCCACACATCTGGCTTTTTCACATGGGCTCTGGAGGTCAAACTCAGGTCCTCATGCATGTGTGGCAAACAGAATTATCTCCCAAACCTTGCTTTCTTGTTTGCTCATTTGTTTATTTTTATTTATGCATTGTGTGTTTATGTGAGTGTGTGCCATGAGTGTGCAGGTGCTCACAGAGGACAGAAAATGGCATCAGATCTTCTAGAGCTGCAGCCACAGCTGGCCATGCACCAGCCAACATGGATTGTGGGAACTGAACTCTGTTCCTTTGGAAGGACAGCAAGTGCTTTCATTGCTGAGCCATCTCTCCAGCCTGAAGACTTTATGATTTATAAATCATTATCTTACAAATTTTGTTATCACAAATCCATCCCCGAGACACTAGGTACCTTTAATAAGCTGTCAAATTTGATATCTGATGTAATGACAGGAAGCCAGGCTAGTCCAGGAGTAAACTGTATGAGATGTTTACTCTCTGTTCCTTCAACTACATTAGACGTCACCACTCAATTTCAGTACTTTTCTTTGTGAGTCTAGACATACCCCCAAGTCCTTTTTAATAGGATACTCCAGGAGGCTACTGTCACTTGACCTGTGAAACCATATTGCTTTGCTGGCCTTTATGATACTGACCTAACAAAACAAACCGTCTTAATGTGCAGCCCCAGGGAAAAGCATGACATCACTCCCTCTTTTATTTTTCTCAGAAGGGAAAAATAGGAACTACCAATCCAGAAGGTTTGTGGTAGACAGTGGGGACCTCTGGAAGAAAACAGGCATTTTAGGAAGTCAAGACTCATTAGGATGAGAGAATTCAGTGACATATTTCTTAGTTTCCCAGGAACAAGATCAAAGGTTTTTTTATATAACTGTATGTGATATAGAGGTCACCAGGATATTTTCATATATGATAGTAATGATGGCTCTTGCACGTTGATTATTTTAATCATAAGTAATAAATATGACTCACAAACAATGAGATTTTCTTTTTCTCTTTGTAAAAAGAACTTCAGGTCCTGGGAGGATTGCTCATTCAGTAAAACCCCTTGCCCTACAAGCCTGGTGACCTGAATTCCATCCTGGAGCCCATGTAAAATGCTGGCATGTGTCTGCAAACTCAGCACTCCTGTGGAGAGCTGGGAGGAAGGAGAACCACCCAGAAGCAGACCAGCTGTACAGGAATACACAGCAAGGCACCGACAGCAACTCACCTTCCTCAACAAGGCTGAAGGAGAGAACTGACTCCACATGTGTGCTCTGATTCTAATGTGCCCCCACTCACATACATCATATACACACATGCACACAAAGACAAAACAGAAAATAATAATATTAAAATTAAAAAAAAAAAAACTCCAGCAGAAGGTAAACATGGAGTGCATGGTGAATCCAAAGCTGTTAACAATACAAGTCTCTTCTATTCTTTGGTCATTTTTACTGCATAGTTAGTTTACTTTATGGACTAAGGTAACTACTGAAACACGTTTGTATCAGGAAAGAGAGACAAATGTTTAGGTAGTTACTACTGTAAGCAGAATAATGGCTCCCCAAAAGATGTCTATTCTGATCTCCATTGCTGTCTATCCTATATGTCACCTTGCAAGGCATAAAGGACATTCCAACTTTGGTGCAGAGATGCGGAGGGGGGTGGAGGGCATCTCACATTGTCATAAAGGATAAAATGTTAAGAGTGGATCCAAGCTTAGAAAGGGTATGACAACATGTCAGAGCACAAAAAAAGGTGCTCTGAAGATAGGCATTGAGCAACCCATCTTGATAAGAATATTTGACCACCTGTACAGTGGTGCACACCAGCACTCAGGAGGCAGAGGCAGGTGGATCACTGTGAGTTTGAGGCCAGCCTGGTCTACAGAGGAATCTAGTATAGCTGAGGCTACACAGAGAAACCCTGTCTCAAAACAACAACAACAACAAAAATCAATACTTGTAGAGTTCTCAGTCTAACCTATTGAAAAATATCAACTTTGGTTTTAAAAAAAAATCCTTGTGCATTCATAATGCAGAAAAGAGAGTTTTTGAAATTTTACTGTTTTTTTTTTTTTTTTGATCCAGAGTATCCTGGGTTAGCCTTGACTTTATTTATTTAGGCTTTTTTGAGACAGGGTTTCTCTGTGTAGCGATGGCTGTCCTGGACTCACTTTGTAGGCCAGGCTGGCCTCAGACTCACAGAGGTCAGCTTGCTTCTGCCTCCTCCAGTGCTGGGATTAAAGGAGTGTGCCACTATGCCCGGCTTAGTCTTGATTTTATAATCCTCCTGCTTTAGCCGGCTGAGCACTGGGATTGTGGGTGTGTACCACCTACTGATTATTAAGATTGTTTTGCACTGGCTCACTTTGCATTGCCACTTTTTATAATTATGCACTGCCATGCAAAATGAAAGCTGCCTGGTTATTGGCAAGGCAAGAAGAAATTCAAAATAGCAGGGCTATACCAATGCTTAAGCAATACGTGTGTAAAGTATAACTAGGGTTCAAAAAGGTTACAGTAATATCATAGACATAGCTGCAATACAAAGCAATAACACATAGCCATGTCAGTGCTGTAGGCTGTAGCTGAGATTTTCTGGGTGCTCATTTGCCTGGAGAACAGCATAGGTGTGAGTTGCTATGTGATGTCTCACTGGGGACTATGGTGGCCAGCAGCAGACTGTCTCAAATCCTTCTCCCCTTGAGACATGAATCTGTGTCAACTGGAAAGCCACTGGGTCCTCTTTCTCGGCATTTCTCCTGGCTCTGCCTTATATTTGCATACTGGCTCTATTTCAGGCTGGCAGGACTTCATGACAGCTGTTCCAGGCATCAAATGCAGACAGGAGCTGGCTTTTCTAGAGCCTTCTCAAAGCTAAGAAGCCCTCCAGCACAGCACCACTCACCTCTTATGGACCATCCCCCAAAAACCATAGATAGTATCAGGGGATCAGAATAGAACACTCTCAAGTCACCCTGCACATTCTGGGTATAAAGGGTTTAACACAGAATCGGGGGAAGCCTTGGCTGCTGGGAGAGCAGTGATGTAGGAGAACAGAGCTGAAAAACTTCACCTCAGCAGACCTCAGGCTGAAATACTGAGCTGTACATTTCCTCAAGTCTGTTCCAGGAAGTTGCTGGAAACCTCTCATCTGCCCACCTAGCTACAGCCATTCCCTGAGGAAGCATTTTTTGAATTTCCATATCTTGCCTCAGTTCCTTTCATGATCAGTGACCTGGGAAGGGACAGAGATGCTGACTCTAGGAAGCGTGGTTCCTGGACTTAGGAAGGAGGCCATGATACCACACTGGCAGCCTCGGGCATTGCAGGACATCCACTCCTGAGACAGCCCCAGCCAAGGAACAGGCCATTGGGATTGCCACAGGCCTATTCAGGTTCGTCCCAAAACTGGGGGACAGGAAGTTATATACAAGGGGAAATTGACACCCAGGGGAAAATACAAGCAACAGTACTTCTTACCTGCTGTGTCACAATGTAACTGTAATTTTCATTGCAAATAAACGTATTTGTTGCCAAAGTAGCTAGTTATATATATATATATAACTATGTATATATGTATATATATTTAAAATACACTGCATAATAATCATCTGTTATGTACATGGCTGTTATTACCTACACAAAGTACAGTCTCCTGAAAGAAAAAAAATGTCCAGGTTAAATTGTAAGGTCACAGTCAGCTGATTGGTATGTGTGGTGTTACTGTGCTCAGTAAGAAACTTAATGCTCTTCTAGACAGTGCCTACATTAGTCCACTCCAAACAGCAAATACTGCTCTGCTATATCTACACAGGTTGTACTAGCATCCTGACACATCCTGGAATTAATGCACTTATTTGCATGGCTAGTACTTACAGGCTTAGCCATCTTGTCTCTCTGCTGCTGGCTGTCATAGTACATCCCATTTAATTCTATTCTAGTTTCTTAGACACTGCAGGACTGGTTTCCCCTCGAGGAAAAAAGAAAGCTGATTCTGAACCCATTGGGAAGCCTGAAGAAAGAATCTGGTTAGTATGCTGATTTCTGATGTACTCTGGAGAGTAAATCCTTTCTCCAAAAGAGACTCGGGGCAGGGCTGGGGGAGGTTACCAGGAAGGCTCTAGATTGTGAGGTGCTAAGCTTCTGTTCCAGAGAGGCCCCACAGCTCAGCCTTCCTCCCACTTGCCTCCTCAAATATACGATGCCGCATATATTTATAACTCTGCAGTAAAAAAGTGAACTCCATTAGCAGAGATAACTGTCATAATTCAATGAGTTGTACTCTATTGAACACCTAGGAACTACAGGCATAGGGATTATGTGTGTTGGGTCAAATCATATATAAATGGGACTGGGAAGATAGCTCAGTCCATAGAGTGCCTGCCTTTGGCCAGCATGGACCTGGGATCCATCCCCAATACCCGCCTTTGAGAGCCAGGTGGAGCAGTGCATACTGGTAAACACAGTACTCAGGAGGCAGACAGAGACAGGGGCATTTCTGGTGTCTGCTTGCCAGCTAATCTAGCTGAACTGGCAAGCTCAGGATTCAGCAACACACCCATCTTGTGGAGAACGATTGGGGAAGACACTTGATGTGGACCTCTAGCCTTCTTACCCACAGGTACACAAGTTCATGAGTACCCACATATGCACATGTCCATTCACACATACACAAACTCATATAATCATATGGGAATAGAGGGGAGTTGAGACACTAATTAGGGACAGTTGGTGGAGAAGGAAGGACTAAGAGTTGCCTGTACACCAAGGGGAGTTGGGGATATGGAGGGTGTGGAAGGGGGAAGCTAATGGGATTCTTCTGGGGGATGGTTACCTTTAAAGGCAGGCTTTTCCTTGTGCATTTTTGTACACCTATCCTAGCTGCCCTCAATAAATGTTAAAGTCAAGGAGTAAATGAGATATTGATCTTGGCAATACACAATAGCTCTTGAATCGGCCTTTATGTGCACACACCTCTCCCCTGCCTTCCTAAACATTTATTTTACATCAGTGGTGCCAAGTGTGCACCAGAAGTGACATCACTTTAACCTGTGAGGCTCCAAGGCAGCGCTTCTCAACTTCAGCTGCACAAAAGAATCACTTAGGGGATCGTGGAAAACCTCAAGGCTCAGGCTTCACCTCAGACCAGTTAAAACAATAATCTCTGAAGCAGAGTCCTGAGCATCAGAATGCCACCGTTGTGATCCATTACTAGCATCCAACTGTGCCTGGAGAGTTGGGAGGCCAAGAGCACAAACAAGTGCCAGGGCCACTGTCACTGAGGTTCAAAGTATAGTGTAGTGAGAAGGAAAGAACTGAGATGAGACTGAGGAATTAGTGGGGTTTTTGTTTTGTTTTGTTTTTTTGTGAGCATCTGGAATTTCAATACGGGAGGGTGTGTCACCTGTCTTGGGAACACAGACCACTTCAGTCCGCAATCTGCAGCCACACTGTGAAAAGAGATGGGGAGCTATTGCATAGCCCAGGTTTGCCCTGGCTAGTGACCCCTTCCCCACTTCTGGCTTCAGTGACGCCTGGGCCCCAGGGCTCCCTTGTTCTCCATTCTCTGCAGCCTCACCCCACAGTTGAGCTGTCTCTGCTGACCTTGTACCGTTCTTGGGGGGAGTGAGGGAGAGATAGGTAAGTGTTGTTTTGGTTTTTAGCTGCCTCGGGTGTTGGAGGGGGGAGGAGGTGCCGAGCTGGAACTGGGAAGGAGAGCTGTGACTCAGGGGAAATTCTAAGATGCTACAAGCTGCAGCAAGTGCGCGTCAGTGGGAGGTGAGAAAGGCAAACAGAGGGCTGAACACTGAGCCAGGAACCTGCCTAGTGGAGAATCAAAACTTGACTATAAATAACAAATGGAAGGATGAGCCCATTTAGTGAAGTTATTTTCTAAAGCAGTGTACAGGCAAAATGAGTGTCTCCCTGGAACAAACCCTCAAGCCCTTCCAAAAATCTGGAACACCTGCTTGGCGGTGGCAGCATCACAGAAATACCTTTCCCAGGTAACCAGAAGCTGTCCTTGTAGTTGTCCAAACACCCAGCCTTTTAGTTCGCCCTTGGGAAAAATTCTGAAATGAGTGATCTTCTTTCTCACGGTGTCGGACAGAGTGCATTGCCATTCCTTGAGGTTCAGTGGCTCAGGTTTCAGAAGCAGGACCTTCTTATCACTCTGTCACCCTGTCTCAGCTTGTGTCCCCTGCCCAAGGCAGGAGACCTTGCTTTGCTTGGCCACAAATGATGGGTCCTAGAATCTGCACAGATTTGTGGTAACTGTCCCCCTTTGAGTCCTTTTACAATCCCAAATATGTTGAGCATAGATATAATTACTGCAAGTCTGGAAAATAACTGAAATGTGTTCATTACTATTTGTTAGTGCTCTTAAATTGTGCTTTGATTTTTTAATATTTTCAGAAGGATCCTAAGATCATTTATATTCTGTGACTCCCAAATAAACTCAGGAGAAACAGCTCAGGAAACTAATCTAAAAATAGTCTGTACCTACTTGAATCTCATTTCTCAAAATATTTTGTGTACAATCCTCCCTGACTTTTGTTCCATATGTATTACCACATTGACCCCATCCAGAAAGGCCCAGTGAAAGCTAAGCACAGCAGCAAACCATTGAAGAAGCAGCTGCCTTTCTGAGGCTTTCAACATTTATTAGGAACAGAAATAAAACCTGAGGGTTACGGCAAATTCTGCACTAAACTCTGTGTACCTGGTTTAGTAGTAAACACCCACTTCTCCCCCAGGCCTAAGGCTCAGAAGTGTGGGTGAATTCAAGTCCAGTGATGGGTGACATGTCTACCCTTGACTCGTTACAGAGCTATCGAAGGGAGCAGGGCTTTCGTCAAAGCCGTGACAAGGAGAGAGGAGGCTTCTAGCTCGCCCCCAGTTGCATCAGACGTGAAGGAGGGCCTGGAAGCCTCAGTAGGTAGTACTTCAAGGGCATCCCTGTTACAACCCAGAGCGAAAACGGGGTGCCTGCTGTGACCTTGTGTGCTTAGAAGTCTGCGTGCTTCCCCAATTGGTTATTCTTTCCAGTGCAAGAGTCTGTATGAAATACATGTTAGAAGACTTTTTTTTAACATCAAAGAATGGTTAGATAGAAATATTTCCTAAAAAAAAAGCGTGTGTGTGTGTATGTGTGTGTGAGATGTCTGTGGAGGCCAAAAGAAGGCTTTGAGTCCCTTGGAATTGAAGTTGCAAGGGGCTTTGGACCACTGATGTGGGCGCAGGGATCTTCACTGCTGAACCGTCTGTCCAGTACAACAGCTCACTTTCTCATACAGCCCAGGCCCGCCTTGCCTAAGAGGTAGGAGTGCAGCACCCACAGGGGGCCGCACCCCCTACCTCAATTAGTAATAAAGAAAATGCCTCCCAGATGTTGCCATAAGCCCATCTGGTAGAAGCAATTCTTCGATTGAGGGTCCCTCTTTTTAGGTAACTTTCGGTTTGTATCATCCTGGCAGCTGAATCTAACTATGATGTACAGAGAACCTCCTGTTTTTGTTCCTTCCAGTGTTGGGATTACAGGGGTATGCTGGGAACCTACAATCAGGTCCTTGTTCGTGCTTAGCAGATTCTTTAACTTTAACCTATAGTGCCACATCCTCAGCCTTAGATATGGGCATTTTCAGTGGCAAATTGAAGTTAGGTGTGTTGTGCATTGCCTGAAGCAATAGGTCCATTGAGGAGAAGGATGACAAATTTCAAGCCAGGATAGGCTACATACCAGCCTTGACTATGTAATGAGATCTGCCTCAAAAACAAAACAAAACAAAACAAACAAATAAAAACCCCTAAAATAAAAATAACAATAAAACAACACAAATAAAAGTAATATAGACAAATTAACTAAAAATCAAATGGAAAATTAGAATTATGTGAGATCAGTTCTGTAGACTCTTCTTTAATTCTGCTTAATAAGAATAAACAGTTAAAGGAAAAAGAAACAAGACTTTCAGTTGCTCACCAATGGAGCAGCCACAGTCTAAGGGCGGAGTTTTCTTATCTTCAAATTAGAAAGGCCTAGATTTATGCCATCTAATATGGCTGCTATTAGTTACATTTGTTACTATTTAAGTTTAAATTAATTTTAAACACATAAGATTAAAAACTTCTCAGATATATTTCAAATACTCCAAAGTTCATATATGCTAAGCGGCTGCTGTGTCAGACATGTAGATAAGAACACACATTGTCTCAGAAGTTCTTTTGGTCTGCACTGAAGATCCTGAAGAGACAATTGTTCTACCTCTGGTGCCACTGCCAGTAGATGATTTAATAATATGGTAAAGCATCTCGGATGTCAGTTCTCCCTGGGAGCCATCCATACCTTTTCTAAGAATTGTTCTCTGTTCCACAGGGTGAGAGTAGGCAGCCATGTCCAGTATTGGACACGTCCTTCTGGATTTGAGGTGTTTGAATCAGGAGTGATCACCTGAACCAAGCATAGACAGTTGGAAACTCTTCTTTGAGAATTCAGTGCTGAGATTGAGATAGAGATTCCTTTTTACACGGCCCAAGCCTACCTGCCTAAAGGCCCTAAGGGATGGGCCCACGTACATCATGTGATGGAGATGAATGAACGTGTGTGCTAACAGAGGCTATCCGATATCAAGCATGCTGGAGATGCAGAGGAAGCGAACTGTGAAGGAAAAAGAAGCAGGCAGACACCTGCAGAACAGAGTCCAGGTAGCAGGCTTGTAGATCCAACTTCCTGAAGCCTAACATTCCTCTATTTGATTTGGGGGGCGGGGGTGCTCTCTTTTACGTTTGGATGAAATTCCTATTTTTCCAAATAGACTCAGTTTGATCTCTATTACTTCATGTGGAAGAGCTTTGTCTAAATCAGTAATAATGGCTTAGAGTTGATTAAAAACTCTGAAGCTCTATTCAGGCTCAGCAAGAGGATACAGTGATTGATTGATGATGTCTGTCATGGGTGCACGATTGGAAGCTGAGGCATCTATGTTGAATATTTTCTATTCCTGATAAGTCAGTCTCTGAAATGATGACCTCACTCACAATTTCCCTGTGTTTCTCAGATGAATTATTAGTTATTTATCTGATAATTTATCTGAAAATTCTGGGTAAGTAACATGTTATTCACTCTCTAATGTTTCCCATTAACTAGTTCTACTGGTGAAATAAAATATAGTAACATTTGAAGACCTTAAGAAAGAGAGATAATAAGCTGGAGATATTAAGAATCAAGCCTTTGCTGGGTGCGGTGGCAAATGCCTGGGCGTAGTGGCGCAGACCTGTAATCCCAGCACTGAGGTAGCAGAGGCAGGCAGATGGCTTTGAGTTCAAGGATAGCCTGGTCTACAATGCCAGTCCATGACAACCAAGGCTGTCACAGGACCATAGGGCCCATCCCCACCAATAATGAAAGAAAAAATAAGAGAGAGAGAGAAAATAGAAAGAAATGTAAAGGTTTTCTCTTAAAATAAATACAATGTTCTATGTTCAGCTCAGTGAACTTTAGCCTTTTCTCATATGATAGTTATGACGAATTATATAAAAACTGAGGCAGGGCTTTAATTTCACAACAGTCATGAGTGTGGGCCCAGAGGCAATAGCTATAAGAATGATGAGGTAAGGTGATAATTAACCAGGGAGAGGCATGATAGTACCAAGGCTCAGGGCATAGGTGAAGATGTGTTGTCAAAATGTACACAGACATGACAGATTAAAAAAAAAAAAGGCAGCTGAGTGTGGTGACACACGCCTGTAATCCCAGCACTCTGAGGGGTAGAGGTAGGCAGATCTCTGTGAGTTCGAGGCCAGCCTGGTCTACAAAGTTAGAAAGTGTGTCCAAGACAACCAAGGCTACACAGAGAAACCCTGTCTTGAAAAACCAAACCAAACCAAATCAGACAACCTCCGCCCCTCAAAATGAAGGCTGGGCAGGATTGCCAGGAGTTTGAGTCCAGGCTGAGCTATATACTGAATTCTAGGCCAGCCTAGGCTACAACACCTACCCCTACCAGGATAAGCACAAGACAGAACTTGCCTATTTAAGACCAGCTTGCTGGTAAATGATAGACTGAAGCAAAGATGGTAGGCTGAGCCTGGGCTTCTGAGTTGTATAAACCGAGATGATAAACGTGTGGTTTAATCGTCTAAGTGCCCCGGAGCTTGTTATAGCATAATAGAAAGACACAATGCTCATTTGGGTCTATCAACATAGTTTCAAATCTTCCTGTAGCCATGGAAAACCGTATTTCAGAAAAGGCACACATAGACACCCAGTATATTAAACAAGTAAAGCCAGCACTTCTCAACTTACAGCTGAATAAACTGAATAAAGAGACTGGATCCCCTATCAGCTGATTTTCTAGTGGCCCAAAGAGAGCTCTTAAACCATCAGATAAGCTGGACAAAGCTCAAAGCTTGCTGATCCATGTGTACCCTCAAGGCTGCAGGACAAACACAGAGGCGCTCCCATGGCGGAGTACTGAGGACACTGGATGTATTGCCCAAAGCTTACTACTTCCATCACTGTTTCTGGTCACTCTCTCCTTGAGGCTCCTGGAACTGCTCTACCTGCTTTGAAAAGGCACAAGTGTCTAGGATTGTATGTCTCTTACAGAGAGGCCTTGAGTCAAGGATCGGTTGTGGGGAAGTGTAAAAACCAGTAGCCCCCACTTTGAGTTGGGACCACCTCCATTGCGTAATTTATATTCTAGACTTTTCTAGCTAGATCAGGCTCCAGCTACCCTCCCCTCTGTAGAACACTCTGACATTGCACTGCACTTGTTCCCTCCTGTTACTTCCCCCTGGCTTCTCCCTGAAACAGGTCAACAAATTGCTTTGCACAGTAATTCCTCTAGTGTCTGCTTCAGGTAACCCAACTTGAGATACAAGGGCAGCTGAGACTTCTCAACAGCTTTCAGGACTTTCTGTGTTTCTGAGTCTCTTCTTGGTCACATTTCATCCTGGGTTCCTGTGGCCTTCATGTCCCCTGTGATTCTCACACTCATTCTTTGCAAAGGAGAATGTAATTGGCCTTATGCTACCATGCTCCATGGAAGAGCTCTGAAAGGCAGACCTTTACCCCAGACTACCCCAGAGGCAGTTGATCTCCCTATTGTGGGATGCACTTCCACTAAATTACAGTACAGGTCAGCTACTGGCCCTTGCCCCTATCTAGCCATTGAGATGGGATCCTCTAAATCTTTGACAGGAGAAAGGAAGAAACAAGAGCGGTGGGTGAGACAGTTACTTAACTGGGTATCTGGGATTTTCTATAGGACACACAACTTCTGTGAGTCCAAAGAAATATGGCAATAGCGACTCACTCAAGGTGGTTTGCACAAAGTGCAAAGTGTGTCAGGGTAAGAATACAGTGTAAGCTGAGCATGGTGGTGCATGCCTGTAATTTCAGCATTCAGACAGGCAGAGGAAGGTGGATCTCTGTGAGTTCAAGACCAGCCTGGTCTACAAAGCAAATCTAGGACAGCCAAGGCTACACAGAGAAGCCCTATCTTGAAAAAACAAACAAACAAACAAACAGAAAAACCACAGTATAAGCAATCTCCATCTTGTTCTTGCAGTGAAAATAAATAGAATTAGCCAAAAGCACATAATTAATATCAACTCTTGTCTGACTATATGACTAAATGGCTGCTTTATATGCTGTCTTAATTAGGGCTTTTATTACTGTGATAAAATACGATGACTAAAACACAATTTGGGGAGGAAAGAGTTTATTTGGCTTACATTTCCATGTCACTGTTCATCATCTAAGGAAGTCAGGACAGAAACTCAAAGAGGGCAGGCATCTGAAGGCAGGAGCTGACGGAGAAGCCATGGAGGAGAGCTGCTTATTGGCTTGCTCCTCCTGGCTTACTCAGACTGTTTTCTTATAGAACCCAGGACAGAGCCAGCCCAGGGATGGTCCCACACACAGTAGGCTGGAACTTCCTCCATCAATCACTAATTAAGAAAATGCCTTCCAGCTGGATTTTATGGAAGCATTTCCTCAATCTGAGGGTTCCTGCTTTCAGATAACTCTAGCTTGTATCAAATTGATGTATGACTAGCCAGCATATATACTAAGAGAAAGCTTATCAAAGATGATGTAAAGAGCTTGAGCTACTAAGCACATTGGTCTTAAAGTAGCAGGCAAAAATATATGTTGTCAAAATGTACATAGATATGACAGATCAAAAAACGAAAGCAATTGCTCAAAAAAACAAAACAAAACAAAAATAAAAACAGCTGGCCAGAAGAATTGCTGTGAGTTTGAGTCCAGCCTGGGCTACATTGCACTTGGAACAACTAGGAGAGGGTGTACCTGCTAGTGAAGTGATTTGAGCAGGACACCTATAGCCTATAATGATCTGCATATAGAGGAATAGGCTGGGACCAGAAACATTTTTAGCATTTAAGGGCCTCAGGCCTCACGCTGGAATCAGCAGACAGGACTGGACCCTGAGGGGCTATAAGGACTCCTTTACCTAGAAGCTTAAGGTCTGGATCCTAAACAAGATAGCTATTTCTCTTGACCCTCTCTTCCTAGGCATTCTACATCTCAGCCTCCTGTGGCATACATACC
Organism: Pachyuromys duprasi; assembly: GCA_028658305.1. Lineage (NCBI taxonomy): Eukaryota > Metazoa > Chordata > Mammalia > Rodentia > Muridae > Pachyuromys > Pachyuromys duprasi. Next base: position 18,628,658 of record CM053753.1, on the reverse strand, counting down.
CTTTGGGTATAGCAAAGAAAAGCTAGACTAAGAAAAAGCAGAGAGGAATCTCCAGAGGGAGCTCCCTATGGGTTCAACGTGAAGCGGCTCCCTGATCCACTCATTCCTTTAAGGAAGATTTAGTTGAGAGCCTGTGCTGGGCTAGCTACCTCCTGAGGCTGTGAAGGCAAATTCCAAGGTCATTTTGTGCAGAGGCAGCATGACTAAAATAAGCGATGCTGTAGGCTCTTCTTAAGTGTCCCCAGGAAGGGACAGGCCAAGAGAGGTGGAGCTTGGGAAGGGTAAAAAAGCTCAGCAACAGGCCACCGCCAGCTTGCCAGGGAAAGAGCTCCAGGCTCTGGCCAAGAGGCAGAGTTTGAGAAAGCAAGTTAAGGTCAGTGTTGAGGAGGCCACACCAGGGAGAAGGGCACAGGCAGAGGGAGGTACAGGCAGTGCCAGGTTCTGAGGAAGAAGGCAGAAAACACACTCAACCCTCAGTTTGTTGTGCTGTTGGATACATTTAACCCTTACAGCAGCTTTGCAGGATTAGCACAAAGACAAAGACTCAAAAAGAAGGCTCAGGCTTTCCTAGGGGTACAAATCAACAGGACTTAGAACCCAAGCCGAGTTCCAAAGTAACAAGTCTTCAGGTGCAGCCAAGATTGCCCAGTTCTAAAGATCTATAGGTGGTAATGTTGATTGCTGCTGGCCTATGGACCTTGGGAACCCAGAAGGTTAAAACCCTGACCATGGAGCCGGACCAGGTGGAAGATGCCTGTAATTCCAGCACTCGGGAGGCAAAGACAGGCACATCTCCATGAGTTCAAGGCTAGCCTGGTCTACAAAGTGATCCCAGGACAGCCAAGGCTACACAGAGAAACTTTGTCTGGAAAAGCCAACCAATCAACCAACCAACCAACTAAAAGAAAAGAAAACAAGTAAACAAACAAAACACCCAACAAACCAAAAAAAACCCAACAACCCTGACCATGGAGTAGGAGATAGCGGCACACGCCTTTAATCTCAGCATTCGAGAGGCAGAGCAGGCAGGTTAATGTGAATTCTAGGCCAGCTTGGTCTATAAATTGAGTTCCAGGACAGCCAGGGCTACAGAGAAACACTGTCTGGGAAAACAAACAGAACCCTGACCACAGGTCTGGGGAGAGGGCTCAGTGGTTAAAGCACTTGCTTCACAGGCCCGAGGACCACAGTCTGGATCCCCAGAACACACTGAATGATGAGTGAGTGTAATGCTGGGTATGTAATTCCAGCCTGGGAAGGTAGAAATAGGGGATTGCTAGCAAGTTGATTAGGAAGAATTAGCCATAGAGGGGGCTCTAGGTTTGATTGAGAGACCCTGTGTCAACGAATAAGTTGAAGGCTGATGGAGGATGATTCCCTAAGGTCAACATCGGGCCTCCATGTATATGTACACTTGTGCGCACATATACTCACACATACACTTGGCTACACACGTGCAAATATGCACACACATACACATAAAAATAAAGGGGGGAGGTGGAAACCTGAACAGAAGTCAATAATTTTATTGGGAAGTAAAAGGTAGAGAGGGAAGGACAGGGAGAGAACAGAAGCCTAGTTTGAGAATCTAGTTTTCCAAAGTCATGGTCATGAACCCTGGACTGTGGTTGTCTGCTTTCTAGGTGAGGGCAGCTGTGGAAGGCAAGAGTGCTGTTCTGAAGATGCTGGGACCCCTCTGCATGCCCAGCCAGGTACAGTCACACCAGTGACCCCTCTGCTCACTACCAACTTACTGTGTTAACTTTTTGTTGTGATAAAACACTCCAGTAACACAACTCAAAGAGCGAAAGATTTATCTGTGGTAAGGAGGAACATCTCCAGACAGAGGACACGGCAGAGCAAAGCTGCTTACCTCACAAGCCGCCAAGGAGTGGCCAGAGGGGAAGAGACTGAAGACAAGATACATCCCGAAGGACATAACCTAGTGACTTCCTTCAACTGGGCCCCACCTTGGAAAGTTTCTACCACTTCCTAATGCCATCAAATGCCATTGGTGGGTTAATCTCTTGGTAAAGTCTTGATCCGATCATTCCCCAAGCCCTGCCTCTGGATGTGCTACATTGGCAGCCATGGCTTCATCACACTGTTTTTTTGGACAGGTGCTTCATGGCCAAACCACTCTAAGTGGGCTCTGGGAATTTTCCCGGGGGCGACCACGTTCAGTGAAGTGTATCTGGTCCAATGTATCTTAAGTTGCTGTTTATAGTTCAAAGGCCAATTGATTTGGATAATATATTATGATATAAATTGCTTTATGGTAGTTAGTTTTAATGAAGCCAAATCCATTTCTTAATTGACCTGTTGGGATCTTCCTCTTCCTCCCTTTTTCTCTTAAATGGTTTGTTCTTTAAGAACAAATCATGGCCTTTATTAAATTTCTTCCTCTATGTTACTATGGGTTTGGTGTTAAAGCATACTGAACTCTTGTTAGGTATTTTTAAAAAGACCATGCACTCCTAAGACATTTTAGTTCCTGAATACTTTCATTGTCATGTCCTTCATTTTTACGTCTGTATAGACCAATCAGTCTAAGTCAGTGCTATCAACTCATTTAATAGAGGAGGATATGAACACACAGGAAGTTAATTAAGTTGCCTAAGGCTATGTGGTTTCATAAGTGGCAGAGGTAACCTTGTCACATGCTACGCTGAGCTTTCTATGTAATAGGTCATTAAGTCCCTGTCCCAATGCCATTATTATTCCATTCTACAAGTGAAAAGACTGAGGCCTAGAGGAATTCCCTACTTACCTGAAGCCACTAGGGCAATATGTATGTAGAACCATAATCCTGAAGAGGCACCCGGGTTCTAACACTGTAATGGCATCCACACTAGAAAGGGCATGTTGCAATATTTAGAGCCACAGGGTTAGGGTGAGGTGTTGGTGAGGGTTTGCTGGCTTGTCCTAGAATGCTTTATATCTTTGCCAGCCACAATAAAGACCTTAAGAAACTTGGGACAGAAGTTCTCATATAGGAGGAGGCTGCCAACACTGGTGAATGATAAATGCAGTAGCTTAAAATCATCTCTTGGGCTCGGCAAGCACCGCAGCTGGGAGTATGTGACACACTTGGTGCTGGCCAAGTCTCCAACAACCCCACAAATGGACAAAAATGTCAGTTGTTGGTGGGAACACAACAGCAACACTGAATCAGGTTGGGTTTTCTAGCTTTTTTTTTTTTTTTCATCACGGGCCAGTTTGCTGTGGTAAAAGTCAATATTAACTTGATGACTATGTATCAGTAATCTGCTATAGCTCCGCCAGGGAGACACAGTCGGGATCTAAAGTCTCACAGAATTTGCAGCTTTATCTTGTTATTTTTTAGCTTTACTTTACTTTTTTATTATCTTTATGTGTGCTTGTCTGTGTATGAGTATGTGCATGTGAGTGTAGATTTCCATGGAGACCAGAGATTTCGTAATCCCTGAAACTGGAGTTATAGGCGGTTGTGAGCTGCCCTGCATGAGTGCTGGGAACCAAATTTGGTTCTTCTGTAAGAACAGCATGTATTTTTAACTGCTCAGCCATCTCTCCAGCCTCAAATTCACAGCTTTTTAGAAAACAGAATAAAAAAATTTAGTATTGGGCCAAACGTTTAAGAAGTTTCTATTTCTTTTAACACACATGTATTTTTATTTTATATGCCTGCGTATTTTACCTGTGTGTATGTAGCCAGCATGTGGCATTTAAGAGCAGAAAAGGACATTGGATCTTATGGAATTGGAGTTATGGATGGTTGTGTGCCATCATGTGAGTGCCAGGAACTGACCATGGGCCATCTGCAAGAGCATTTCTCCAGCCCCAATATTTAAGATGTTTTTAAGTTTGTTTAAGAAGATGTTCTAGGTTGGCATGGTGACATATGCCTGTAATCACAGTATTCAGGAAATCAAAACAGGAAGATCACAAAATTGAGGCTAGCCTGGGATACATAGTGATATCTTATTTCAAAAGAAGTCAACGAAAATTTAAGATTCTATCTCTTTCATTGGAAAAATAATCAAGAAACAAGATCCTTGCATAACAAGGAGGCTGTAAAGAATGAATAGAGAGTGTCACATGGTACTCAACAAATGTTTGTCAGCCGTTATGATTATCTATTATTTCACTTTTGAGAAATTTTATGGGATTAAAGAAAATACACTGAATATTCTGACTGCTTTGAGGAACTGGACTCCAGTATCAGACAACTTATTTATAAGTGATTTATATGAATTAGAATTGTAGATGTAAGTATACACTATTTATTAGTGAAATAATTAAGAAATTAAGTTTTAATTTTACCAAGCCTCTAGATGCAACAACTAATATTCAAAAAACACATCAAGAACACCTGGTGATGTGAAGTGAAATCAGGATTGTGTCCATATTGCCTGTGTTCTCCCCATCCATATATTTCTCATAGGCCTCATTTCCAGTAGAGCTTCTAAGGTGGTAATTAAGGTTAACAACATAGTTCAGCTTAGTTACATATTTATTGACATACTTTTTTGAGACAGGATGTATTTTTAACTGCTGATATTCTTGCCCGATCCTCCTAAGTGCTAGGATTGTAAATGTGAACCAACATCCTCCACCAGACTATTGTTGTTAGCAAAGAAAGATGTTGTAGAATGAATGAAAATCCCAAATCATTTGATTTTACCAGTGAAGACTCAGGAGCCAGATGCTGGACTGAAAACTTGCTAGCTCGGAGACAGAGAAAGCACCCAACTGACCTTCTTACCCAGCATGTGTCCTGAAGGAAAAGGCCAAAAACCAAAAGCCCAAGGCCAAACTTTGGCTAGCTCAGCTGACAGCCAAGGAGGGAAAGGCCTGCTAACTCACCCAACAGCCCAGGAGGAAAAAGCCAAAAGTTAAAAGCCAAAGAGCTAAAGAGCCAAAGAGCTCTTTCTTCTTCTTCATGCTGTTTTAAATACCCTTCAAATCAAAGTCCCTCCTTTCTACTTAATCCCTGTCAGTTGGTTTCTTGCTCTGCCTCTTGACCTAGGATTAACTTTATTAAATCCTGTGTACAGAAAGCTCTTGTATTAAAGGTGTGTGTTAGGGCTGAACCACACCTTAATCACTTGTTTACAATAAACAGAAACCTCTTGGATTAAAGGTGTGTGAGGGCCAAACAAGAATCAGGTTTTTACAGTTCACAATCTCCGGGTTCACGGTGGGATCAAATATCCTGCAACAGAAAGAGACGCCAGGAAAAGGGTACTCCTTTTCTCCTGTGCACCTACGGAGAAAAAGCCATGTGACAACACAGTGAAAGACTGGCTATCGGCCATTCAGGCAGAGAGGCCTCCCCAGACATCAGCTCTACTTGTCTCTGTCTTGAGCTTAGAGCTGAAAGAGCAGATGAAGGATAAACCTGTACTGTTTAGGCCGCCCAGGATGTGTGTTTTGTCATAGCAGCCTGGAATTTTTATTATAACCTTTAGGTGTAAGCAAGTTAGTGTCTTAGCTTTGGAGAATCATTCATTATTGACATTTTTACAGCTAAAGTGATGTCTTGTCTGAGATTAGCCTAAAACAACGCGGCATGGCCAGTGAGTAGCAGGTAAGAGGGCACAGGAAATGAGATCGGCTAGGAATGATCAGCTTTGAAGCTGGTTTTGGGTTTATGTGGCTCATTGAATATTATATTCCCTCTCCTCTTGTGTGTGTGTTTAAAATCACCCACAATACAGTGAAAAACAGCACTTATCTGAAAACTTAGAAAAAGCATTTGCTCTTAGTGTCGAGGTAAGGAGAAATCCAGCTTATTTTTAATGTGTGGACAGCAACATCTTTCTGTAGGCTAGAAGGATGTTGACGGCGGCATGTGTATAAAGCTGAGGCCTTGCTGTTGCAGCAGTCTGTCAGACCGGCCAGTACCCACACATGCGTAGGGAGCCCTCGTCCTGAGTGCTGCTGGCCGGATGGACACTGACCCTCTGCGAGTGCACGTTTTGTTGCAGTGAAACATATCTGAGGATATCAAAGGAGGAAGGCTTGGTTTTGGCCCATCGTTTCTGAGGTTTCACTCCACAGCTGGCTGGTTCCATTACTGTGGGGCTGTGGTGATGGTGAGCCTCGTGGCAGAGGGAGGACTGCAGTAGGGCTGCTCATGACAGTACTGGAGCAGATAGGGAGGAGCCAGGGCAAGAGACAGCCAGGCGGAACACACTGCAATGACCTACTTTCTCCAGATAGTCCTCACATCCTGAAACTGCCTAGGACCTCCCAACGGTCTGTTTACATCGGGATCCAGTCACTTCCTTGTTATCTGCTGGCCAAGCACCCAACACATGACCCTATTGATTTCATTTCCTATTCAGACCATAATAGCCCTGACTTTTCAGAGCTTACATTCTAGTAGTCATGATTAAAAATCATTAGCCAAGAAAATTTGCAAACATTCCTTGCATGATGATAACTGTTGCAATAATCGCAAGGGCTGGGATAGGCTTGGTTGCAGAGGGGCTCGGAAAAAGTACCGCACGGAAGGTATTGACGGAGAGACAAATGGGTGGGAGAAGGATCCAGCCTGGAAGTGCAGAGAACAGGTGCATGTGAGGGAACAGGGTGGGCAAAGGCCCTGCAAGGACCACGTCTGGTTTGTTAAAGGACTAAAGAGAGCAGGATGGCTGAGGTGAGGTGACACCAAGGAAGGAAAGATCTAGAATGAGGCTAGGAACCAGGCAGGGACTAAACCATGAACCACAGTAAGGCATTTGGATTTGACTCTAGGAGCTGTGGAATTAATCAGGATTCTGAGCAGGAGGTTTAGAGAAAGTTCTGAAGGACCAGGTATGGAGGGTGGCCTTTATTCTGGGTTCCTAGAACTGCCTTGGGGACTCACAACAGCAGTGAGACCTTCCAAGGGACACTGTGTCAACAGCCTCCGGAGTCGGGGCCTTTACGGCTTTCCCAGTGTTCGGTGAGGTGTCAGTTGAGTAGGAAGATGTTCCTGGTATCTGTTGTTATGCTATAAGTCATGCCAAAATTAGAGGCAGGAATTGGTTAGGAAACTGGGCTTTGTGTAGAGTCTGGTGAGATGCCCTGCCCAACACCGTCTCTGGGGTCTTGACTAAGGTCGCTGGGATGGCTAGGGTGTAGTGAGGGTTAGCTGGGCTTCTCACTCTTTCCTCAGGTAGACCCAGTGCTCCTTGTGGTGATCTCAAGCTAGTTAGTCATCCCCTCCATCAGGACATGCTCTGGAAGCAAGCTAGCCGTGCTAGGAGAGCAGAGAGAGAATCTCAAGGCTGCCCTGCACTATCCCAGACTTCACAGTCTATTTTCTTCAGTCTGTTGTTCAAGGCCAGCTCTAAATCTTCATGGGAGGGGACTACATATAGCAATAACTATTACCCATCTCAGAGGCTGGTGAGTAAGAATGCGTATAGTTCATATACCTCATACAGCTGCGCTGGGGGAAGGGTGCTGGGAGAGCTCCTAAAGGCACTGGCCTGGCAGCTCTTGGTCATGTTAAAGGGCAGGCTTCCAATGTACAGGGAGGAGCATTGCACTGAGAAGAGCTCAAGTACTTGTTGCAGCAAAAAGGACTTCAGAGGCAGTTTGCATGACTCTAGAGGGTTGACCAAAGTTGAGTCTGAAGGAAGCCAGGATGCCTTGTGAAAGCTGTCAGAACAAAATGGAGTCGGCCTTAACAAGAATAAAGAAAGGCACAGAGCCGAGAGTTTATGAAGGATAGGAGCTCATGTGGATCTGCCCTACAAACTGCAACAAAAGATCTTCAACACCACAGCCTTGCACAAAGGCCACTACGAACAACAAAACAATACTTCTGCAAGGGCATGTGTCTAGTAAGCTCCCTGCTCCCCTTGGCTCACAGCCACCTTGCTATTGATTTTTGAGGCCAAAGATAATTGTTTTAAAAAGGATCTTATGTAATGTTTTCCATTTTTACCTTTAAAAGCTTTGTCTTCCTTTCCCTCATTGGATATATGCCTATGTGTATTCCAACCGCAGTGCTCATTCCTGAATAAATCCATTATCTTCAGGTATCTCTGTTGTAGTTTGAGTCTGAAAAGTTCCCCACAGGCTCATGTTTGGGGTGTTTGCTCCCCAGAGTGGGGTACTATTTTAGGAGGCTGTGGGACCCTTACAAGGTGGTGGAGTGTGGCTGGCATAAGTAGCTCACGAAGGCTGGCCTGGCTCCCTCTGCCACGTGCTCTCCCTGTCCTGGGCTGCTGTGCTTGGTCTCCTTTGCCACCATAGACTGCGACATCTGACTTGATGAGCCAATTTTTCCCTTTCTTAAGTTTCTTCTGTGAGATATTTTGTCATAGCAACATGAAAACTAACCTCCCATTGTTAGGTTGACAGTCTACTGAGGAATTTGGTAAGTTTGTTGTGTGGTACACAGCCAATCTCTTCTCTCTGCCAAAAAAAATTACAATCTTCAGTAAGTGAGTTCCTTTGTTAACACATTGTTAACAATTAATACATTGTCAATGTTTCCTGAAAGAGGAATCAGTATCAGATACTAAGCTTTGCTTCAAGGAGGATTTGAGATATAGCCCAAGGGAACCTGCCCCCATGTAGGATACTGGAGAACTAAAGAAAAACAAAACAGGGCTAGGGAGATGACTCAGAGGTTAAGAGCACTGGCTGCTCTTCCTAAGGTCCTGAGTTCAATTCCCAGCAACCACATGGTGGCTCACAACCATCTCTAATGAGATCTGGTTCCCTCTTCTGGCATACTGGTGTCCATGTAGGCAGAACAATGTATGCATGATAAATAAATCGTAAAGAAAGAAAGAAAGAAAGAAAGAAAGAAAGAAAGAAAGAAAGAAAGAAAGAAAGAAAGAAAGAAAGAAAGAGAAAATGAAAAACAAATGACCAAATCCAGAGATTTCTGTGATCTGCCACTAGCTGATCATGAGCCCTAGCAAATTATGTTCAAGCCCGTTATAGCTGAATTCTGGAACTGGTTGTCTGCATTTCTGATTTCCTCCTCTCCAACTTCCTTTCTGCTCCAACTTCCTTTTCACATTGTGAAATTGGGGACTTAAATACTTTCTGTAGCATGGACTCTGCTATAGGGATAACTCTTTAGAATTAAAGAATATTAATTATCTGATGTATATTGACTATTACATGCAATGGAAAATTCTGAGACTAGAGATCAAAGTCATCATAGGATTTAAGCCCAGAATGTTTTATAAAATGGTAAGAAGTGTCTGCGATGTGGTAAAATGAAAACCTAATTGTCTGAATTTAGAGTATTGTGGTGGTTTGAACAGGTATGACCCCTATAGACTCATGTGTTTGAATGTTTGGCCCATGGGGAGTGGCACTATTAGGAGGTGTGGCCTTATTGGAGTAGGTGTGGCCTTGCTGGAGGAAGTGTGTTATTGTGGGATGGTTTTTGAGGTCTCCTATGCTCAAGCTCAGCCCAGTGTGGAAATCCAGTCTCTAACTGGCTGCCTTTGGATCAAGATGTAGAACTCCTTCTCTAGCACCATGTCTGCATGCACACTGCCATGCTTCCCATCATGATGATAATGGACTAAACCTCTGAAACGTCAAGCCAGTTCCAATTAAATGTTTTCCTTTATAAGAGTTGCCCTGGTCATGGTGTCTCTTCACAGCAATAAAACCCTAACTAAGACAAGAATGTCATTTTTATAATGAGAACTATTCTGCCACATAGATTTATTTGAAAACTTGGTACTTGTCTGGGGAGGTTACGGAACCTTTAGGAGGTAGACCCTTGCTGGAGGAAGTGCGTCAGTGGGGTGGGCTTTGAGGGTTTATAGCCTAGTCCATCTTCCAAGTCTCACTCTTTCTGCTTCCTGTGAGCAGTAACGATGTGATCACTTAGCTTCCTCCTCTTGACCACGTGCCTTCTCTGCCATTATGAACATTTAGCCAAATGAACGTAAGCCAAAACAAGTTCTTTCTTAAGTTGCTTTTGGTATCTTGTCACAGCCATAATTAACACAGGGTATCTGTTGGGTCAGTGAAGGGTGAGGGTAGAAGAGAAGCACTTAATGGGAACGGTAGCACCACGTGGAGCCTGAAATTAAAGGTGACATTTATAGAGATCTGAAGGTTACAGGCTGAACTGGGGAGTGCTCTTAAGAGCGGAAGCTGAGACTCCTCCCATCTTGGTGTCTCCTGCATGGAGCCTCGAACTCTGCAGTTGCTAATACAAGATACTGAACTAGCACCCCAGAGGTTTGGTGCCTAGACCCAAAGCATTGGGAACTCCTTAGAGATGCAAATTTTTGAGGCTTTTCCCCAGACCCACTGAGTCAGGAATTATAGAGGTCTAGTAAAAGTATTCTGTGTTTTTGCTGGTCTTTTAGGAGGTTCCTGTGTAGGTTAAAGTTTGAGAACCATTGTTGTAGAGTATTTTAGACTAGAGAAAAGTCGATGAGATTTTTATCTTTACCTTTTATTCATTACCCCGTGTTAGAGAGAGCGTAGGGGAAGGGAGGGAGAGAGAGGAAAAAGATATTATTAGTGACCAGGGACAAGAGATATCATTGACAAGTTGCTTTCCTTCTTGAAAAAAATAGATACTTGGATTATTAAAATCTCTTCAGTGATTTAAATGCTTTGGAATAATTTTATGTGTGGGGGTGTTTTGGTTTGTATATCTGTGTACCATGTGTATACCTGGTATCCATGGAATCCAGAAGTGGACATTGGATCCTCTACAACTAGAGACACAGATGTTTGTGAGCTCTCATATGCGTGCTGGGAGTCAAACCTGGTCTTCTGGAAGAGCAGCCAGTGCTCTGCCCCTGTGGGCTGCAGCTGGGTGAGCTAGCCTGGGCAATGCTGGAGAGCTTGCCCTCAAGGTGTGGGTGTGGGAGAGCTGGCAGGCTGACCAACTCAGCTATTACGCAGGCCCACCCCAACATCTACCTCATCTGAAAAGTACTGGAGCAAGGGACTGCGGATCCAGAGCAGCAGCATCTCCATGACACAGAACAATGATAGGGTATCTGAGAGGAATCCAGGTAAGGATCCAATACTGATGATGTAGCAGTAGCCAGAGACCTCAAACCAGACCATTGACTCATTGTAATGAACATTTGCAAATAAAGATGTGTAGTATTATGGGACATTCTGTGACACACTACAGCTTACACAACAAGATTTTTTTTTTTTTCTTTTCGAAGGGAGGTTGCATCCGCAGAGGGTGGATATGAGGAGATAGGGAGATGAGTGGGGTTGGGATACGTGATATAAAATTCACAAAGAGTCAATTAAAAATTAAATAAATGAAATACTGATAGTTGAAATAATACTTTTAGCTAGATAGTTTAGAATAAAGAATTTTCTATTTGGATATGGTGACACACGCCTATAATATCTGCACCCAGAGAGCAAATGCAGGGAGCTCCTGAGTTCAAGGTCAACCTGGGCTACACAGTGGAATGCTATCTCCAAATTAACTAACTAACTAATATATATCAAGTGACTTGATATCATAAGAAATAGGATCAGTTCTTCTTGAATTTTATATCAGTCTTCTGGTTAGATTCTTATTGTTGTTTACCCTATAGGGCATCATTGTTATTAAACATGTGTCCCGGAGTCCATAAGGCTCTGAGAGTTAGGACACCTTTCCTGGGTTTGTTATCACAGTAATTATTGGCGTGTGTTTAGTCATAACAATACAAAGGGGCTGGAGAGATGCCTCAGCAGTTGAGAGCACTGGCTGCTGTTTCAGAGAACCTGGGTTTGATTCCCAGCACCCACACGATGGTTCACAACCATCTGTAACTCCGGCTCAGGAGGATCCAGTGTCCTCCTCTGACCACCCAGGGCTTCTGCACACACACAGGTTACATATGTTCACATGGGCTCACACACATACATGTAAATAAAAATAAATGAATAAAGCTCAAAATCAAAAACCAGAATATGGCCGGGTGGTGGTGCAGTGTGTGGAAGGTAGAGGTAGCCAGATCTCTGTGGGTTTGAGTCAGCCTGGGCTACAAAGCGAATTCCAGTACAGCCAGGGCTACACAGAGAAACTCTGTCTCAGAAAACCCAAACCGAACAAAACAGTAAACAGAATGTTTTATGATGAGGAAACATAACTTTCATTGGAAATTGATTCTTTACTGAGAGGTATTTTTCTTTGTTTTGCTGTTTTATAATTAGTTATATTTATTCCTAGGATCAGAAAATTTCATACCAACATCCCCCACCCCTGCTTCTTTCTTTTTGCAGATAGAAATGCTGAGAAAGTCTATTACTGTTTAGGCAGCAGGTTTGGAAGCTTTATTGTAGAAATGTCATTTAATTTTTTGAATTCTCTCTGAACTGAAAAGCGAAAAGAATTTCGTGACTTTTTCCTCTCAAGATTAGTTTTAAACAACCACCCAAAGATAATTCTTACCTCTTGCAATTTTGAGAGCAAACTCAATGCCACTTGACTTATGAAAATATTTGTCACTGGTTCATAGTGTTAGTCACTTTCTCAACAATGGTGCTAATTTTCCGGTTGTGGCTTTGCTCAGAAACCTGAGTTTTTGCATCCTGAGGCAAAGAGCTAATTGTTAGATTTGGGGTGAAAGAAAGGGAGGCCTTCTGTGAAATGAGGGGGAAATCATTGTGAAAGAGAAACTGCAACCTTTATTTATTTATTTACTTACTTATTTATTTATTAGGTTTTCAGGAAAGAGCACAAATGAACATGGAAAATTTGGAAATGATCCTCATAAAACCATCCAGGATTCTACGTGGAAAGTTTTACTTTTGGTACTTGGAGCATGCTCTTTGGATTACTGACTTAGGCGAACTTGGAAACTAACCTTTAGGGATGCAGAATTGAAGCCCCAGTTAAGACCTATGGAGGCAGAACCTGCAATGAGCAAAACTCAAAAGCTGAAGAAAGCACTAGACCAGCTCTTTATTTCCCCAGCCTTGACTGTGTGCGCAGGCTCCTTACCAGGGAAGCAGCCATCTGCACCTCCCCAGTATTTAACCTTTGAATCTTCAGGGAGTCACCTGGTACAGTTTTTTGGTAAAGCAACCAGTGAGGCTGACTGCAGTGGCCTTTCTGATTCTGCACACCATTCCAAAACTGCCTATGACAAGCCAGCTGGCCACACGGGATCCCAGAGCACTGGTGGCTTACAGCTGTCACTCCCCTGGTACGAGCGATCAGGTTTCGGCAAGAGATCCTTTTCTGCTGAGTGTCATTAGAACCTGGGATTTCGAATTAGTGGATGTTGAGATTGGACAGACCCACCAGTATCACAGATAGGCTTCCTTCCTCCCATAACCTCGTGAGCATTGCGACCTTGTCATTAGGCGAGCTAGAAAGTTATTCCCTCCCTACACACACACACCAAACTGAAAGCCTATTCAAAGAGAGGGTCAAAAGTTGCTATTTCTAGCAAAAAGAAAAGGGCTGATTGTATTCTTGAAATGCTTTTTGCCTTTCTCTGTATTTCTGCTGCACTGTCAATTGTACCAGCCCAGCCTGGCCTAGTCCTCTGCCTACCCTCTTGGCCTTGAATTCATTTTCCTGTGTGTGGGATTCCAGATCAGTAAACACGGGTGCCTGGAGCCAAAGCCTCCCTCTTGGGTGTAAACACATGAGTGTTAGTGAAGTTTGGACGCCCATGAGCATCCGTGGGAAGAAGTGTTTCTCTGGCATTATTCTTACTTCGTCCCCTTCACCAAGAACAATCACAGTGCATAGAGCAGGAACAACTCAGAGTTCAAACCTCTGTACCTACACTCTCTGGACTTCTGTGTGTCTGTCTTTAAAATGGTATCTTCTCAAATGGCTTTGGGATAATTAAATGACACTTAGCACATAAGTAGGTAAGTGGCTGCTGTATAAAACTGACTGGCTTCGTTTTTCCAAAAAGAAAAGGGGCTTCATAAAGTTGTGGGATCATGGGCAACATCTGTGCATATACATATGTATACATGATGATGATGATGATATCCTGACTGTGGACCTGCAAGTGGACATGATGTGGACATCAGAGGATACCTTTTGGTGTTCAATATTCTTCTTCCACTGTTGGTTCCCTGGGTCTAACTCAGATTATCGAGTTTACGAGGCAAGTGCTTTTCACCACGAACCCCCTCTCCTGTCCTGGACAAAGCCTTAAGACCTCTGGACTGCTGCTAAAGAAACAAGAGGGAGAAGGACTCTGCACTAATGAGTCAAGCTTTAGACGTCACAGGAGCACCTACGTGCTAATAATAACTTGCAGGGATGGTGGCCCAGAAGGGAACCTTTTTTTTTTTTCTATAGCGTACTGACCATGGATCAGTGGTATGGGCTGTGTCACTGCAAAGGGAGAACATGAGCAGACAAGGAGAGAGATAAGCCGTGGAGAATGGGAATGTGACAAAGAGTCCTTGGATGAGTTTCATTTACTGCTTCACACAACATTTGCACAGTGAAATCATGTGTTAGCGTCAGTGTTCCTTGAAGTGTGGCCGCCTCAGAGTCAACATCTCCTGGGAACCTAGTAAAGAGTGGGAGCGGGGATCAGCAGCAAGGCCTCTGAACAGTTCAGACGCATCTTGAGTTTGGGGCCTGCTGGTTCCCACGAGAACAGCTTACAGCTATCTTTCCCAGTGCAAATCCTAAGTGCCACGACACTTTAAATTCCTCAACATCTTGATATAAGCACACACACACACTGTGGAGTTCCCAGGCATGGTTTCCTACCCGGTCTTACAGAGATAGGCAAAGGCATAACTTCAGGGAGAAACTTCCTCTGATTATCATGAAGCAGTAATGCCAGAGGAAGAGTCTGAACCTTAAACAAATGAATCTTCATTCACTTCTGTGCTCTCTCTCTCTTTCTCTGTGTTGTGTGTGTGTGTGTTTGCATGTACATGTGGTAGTCAGTCCACCTTTTTGAGACAAGGTCTCTCATTGGCCTGTAATTTTGCCAAGTAGGTTAGGTTAGCTGGTTGGCAAGCTCTTTGGAATTTCCTGTCTCTGCTGCCCGTTGCTCTGTCGTTGGGATTAAAAGTGTATGCCAACCTGCCTGTCTTTTGGGGGGGTGATGCTCTGGGGATGTGAACTTGGGTCCTCACACTTGTAAGGAAAATGGTTTACTGACTGAGCCTCTTTCTAGCCTGTCCATCTGCTCTTTATAGCTAGCATTCTGCCAGAGTTGCAATGTATTTGCAAATGTATCACATGTTACCCAAATCACTAGGTTTTATTATTTTTTCACCTTCACATTCCCATCTCTAGAAGACCCACATTATCTGGATCATGGTGACATCTGTATTGCTGTCACGATGTCCTGCAGGAGAAACTTGGGCATCACTGCAGTTCTAACTCTTTCCTTTCAGTCTGATGATTAAGTCAAGGAGAGGGGCCAGTGAGATGGCTCAGGGGCAAAGGTACTGACTGCCGAACTTGACAACCCAAGTTTGATCCCTGGGACCCAGGTGGTTGAAAACAAAACAAAACAAAACAAATACCCCAGACTCCCAGAAGATGACTTCTGAATTCCACCATGGCACATGTTCATCATGTGTGCCATAATTTCTTAAGTCAAGGAGAAAACTAGTAGTTAAAATCCAAGTCCTGTCCGTTATTCACATGCTCACTTTTTCTTGGTTTCTGTGTCTGTCAGTTCCCCAAACTAGGGATCCTTACACTCAAATTATCTGCTGTTTTTCCTTATGCAAGGCAGACAAGCCACGGAGATACACTGACAGGAGTTAGGGTGATGCCTGAGAAGCTAGGGGAGTTACGTGAGGGCTGTGGAACTCTTGAATGAGCTTCCTTTACTATGCCATTTCTGATTATCAGTTGAGTGTTCACTACCTACTTTATTTTCATGTGACGTTTTCTAGATTTATAAATGATTGGTTGCATTCATTCCTAAAACCCTGTAGAAATCAGTCTTTGTTTAGACAGCAGGAGAGAGGGAGAGAGAGACAGAGAGAGAGAGAGGAGAGAGAGAGAGAAATTGATTCACAGTTAACAGCTTCCTAATGAGGAAAAGATGAACATTGTATTTTCAACATCCAACTCCCCAGTTTGAATAATTCATGGGAAAATAATTCATGGGGGAAAAATCTGTTGATCTAGAAGCAATTGGGCTATTTTAATGAAAGTAGAAGCTGGGGGTGTTGTGGAGCTGGAGATGAACATCACTGGTTTTCATGGAGTTTCTGTGAGCAGTGAGAGAAGGTAACTCAGCACACACCGAATCCCAGGACTCGGGACTCCTCCATCTTGAATGTTCAAGGTCACAGAGTGATTACAGGCTTGACTCAAACTAGAACAAAGGCCTTATGCCACCCCTGTTCTTAGCACTGAACCTCAGAACTTGCCACAGAGACACCAGAGGACAATGAGATCCAAGATCCCTCTCTACTGTACTGTTAGGACACAGAAGGCGCAGGGAGATCACACCTCCCTCTCCCTTCCAGTCTTCAGTGATGCAATCTTGTTGGTTCCTACTCTGGCATGTGTTAGAGTCCCGCTAAATAAATAAATCCAGAGGGTGCTAAAAGAAATCCCGAGGCTCAGAATCCATCCATACCAACCAAATCAGTCGAGGTGGGGTCCAGGCCTAGGTTATAACTCTCCCTGGGTGGTGCCTACTGCCCCCAAAGTTTGAGATACCCTGGATATTCCTTTCCCTCTATTCTTGTTCTCATAGTCTTGATTGAATTCCCCTTATTCTCTATTGTTCTTCCTTGTTTGCTCTTTCCTTTTTTTTTAAAACAAAAAACAAACAAAAAGCAAAAACAGTACTTTGCTCCCATTCACTCAGCCCTTTCTGTTTCCTTCTGGCTAATCCTTGGGTTGGAGCACAGCAGTCACAGAGTTCACAATAGGGTGCTTCCCTCAAGCCTTTGAGGACACTAAATAAAGGCAGCCCAGGATTGCCCTCTCACCTGCTTGCCTCTCTCTCAACTGGGCGGAGTCTCTGGCTCCTCCTCCAGCCTCTCCAGGGTCACTCTCCAGGGTCTCCTCAGTGTCCCACTCCAGGGCTGCTCTGTGCAGTCCCTCTCCTCACTTTTTCCTCAAGCCTCCCTCTGTAGCTTCTGCCCCCATCACACGTGAGACTGGTCTTCCTGAAGACCCAATCTAGTAGGGGAGCTTCGGGTGGCTGCTTCTGTGATTCATGCTCCCGGAGGGAGCAATCCTTCCAGCAGCCTTTCTTTCTCCCTTGCCGGCTAAGCGTGTGGGTGTGCAGCAGGCTTCTGCTAGGGAAAGCTCGCAAAAAATAAAACTTCTCAAGCTTCGATTCTGCAGACAGATTGAGAGGCCGCACGGCAGCTTAGAACTGCTGAACTGGGCTATGTCCACCCACCTGTCCCCCTCCCCTCCAGGGAGTGGTGGGTCAAATTCCCGAAGCTGTGATTTGTTCAGAGCTGCCTAACTCAGGGAAGTAGCCTTCATCAAGGTGGCACTTTAAGAAAAACCAGTGAATTACTGGGCTTTCAATGTCGGACTCCGTTCCTGTCGTGAGGAAAACTTAGAGGGGCGGCCACCTCAGTGCATCATGGGCAATGGAGAGAGAGAGACATGAACAGAGGAGAGCAAACAAGAAATAGTCATAAAGGGGCGAGGTGACAGCTGTGTGTTTAACTTCCCAGGATTTAAAGCTCTGAACTATTTGTCCAGCCCTTTCTGGGCAACCCTGTTGTGGTGTTCATATTGTTTTAAGCACGCCATTTGACCCCCAAGGCATTTGGCCCTCCAAAGCTTAGCAAACAGGACCTGAACAGCTGTAGCTTCTTCCTCTGTTTCTATGTCCCTTCTTGTCACTTTCTCACTCCCACACTCCATCTCCTGTGCTCTCTCTTAGACACATACATAACATTTTTGGATTTTGTGTTGTTTTTTTTTCTCTCTCTCTCTCATGGCTATGTAATGAAGTAAATTCAAGTTCTCAGCCTTTTGTCAAAGTAATAATGAATATTACTGATAAAAATAGCACCAAATAAGATTACCAGAAGGTATAACTTCATGTAGGGGAAAAATGATTATTGGTGGAAATTATGTGAAGAACCAGATCTTCACAAGATGTGGACAGCCGAATCTGATCAAGAAAACTTTGTTGACATCATGACTAGAGAGTAAAAGTCTCAACAGCAGATACAGTTGGGGATGATGACAAATCACATTTTGTGGAAAAAAAAAAAGAATTAGTATCAGTGAAAATAACTTCACTAAATTAATGAACAAAAAGGTAAAAAACAGGAGATGGTGCTGACTCAGCAATAAACCTTATCATTTAATCACATTTGTCCCAGAGACTACTCTCTTGGTAATCTACCTCACTGAAGTAATTCTGGTCATGTTATTGTTGTCAGTTTCCTGTGGGAGTAAAATGACAGTGGACGATATTGGGCCTTGCCCCCAACAGTTGTTTGAAGAAGCAACAGCAAGAGGTCAGACTTGGGAATCTGCAGTTCTCTTTTCAAAACTGTTTTATTTCTTGGGCTGGAGAAATGACTCAGTGGTTAAGAACTTTTTCTATAACCGAGTTTTGTTCCCATCACCCACCCCCGGTGGCTCCCAAACACCTGTCATTCCAGCGGTCACTCTATTCATGTACCTGTAAACATACACACATACACAGAAAAATGCATTTTGAAAGGTATTATTGTTGTTATTGTTACTGTTATTATTATGTATTGGAGGCTGTTCACAGTGCGGCTGACTAGGAAATAGAGCAGTAAAAACAGGGTCCCACAATACTCTTACAGGCTTTCCTCTGTGCTACTTCTGCCAAGCAGGTCCGTCCCCCCCAAAGATTCCACAGCAACCCCCAAATAGTTGCACCGGCTTGGAAACAGCGCCCCAAACACCTGATAAGGAATCTTTTCTATCCAAATCATAACACTAACCCCGATAGCACGTCGATCTGGATTTCTGGCTTCCAGATTTATGAGAAAAACTATCTTCTCTTGTGTAAGTCAATGCTGCTTGTCATGAAGACACTAACGCTCTCAGTCCTTATAGTAAGGACATCCACAGAATTACCTGTGGGTAGAACAGTGTGATCTCTATGGCATGTCTTAAAATACTCCAGAAGTAAAAACTAAGAGTAGGAAACAGAGAAACAGGACTGGCTAAGAGTGATGATACGGAGGTTGGGTGGATGGTACCAGAGAACCATATACTATTCCTTTCTGCTGTACAGTGTTTCAAAAAATGCCAAGTAAATCCTGTTGTTTGTTTGTCTGATAATTTGGGTGTTCCTGGGGATTTAACTTGGGACCTCCTATAAGCTAGGTAAGTGTTCTACCACTGAGTCATATTCTCAGCCCTAAATAAATTATTTTTGTAATTGACACTACAATTGTAAGATCAGGTGTGTCCAACCTGTAACGCATGGGATTTGTACATCCCAGCATCTCTATGAGGGCAGCCCAGCACAGTGATATACCACAATGTCATGTCACAGTGTCAAAAGCTTGGCACTCTTGGAAATGATTTTGATACGTGTTCAAACAGATGATTCCCATGAGAAATTTTCCTTGTATTCTAACTAGACTGCTGTGGTCGCGTGACTATCACTACCACCCATAATAAGTGTGCTTTTCATATATATTTAGAAGCAAAAGTTTATCAAAATATAGCAAGTCAATAGAGAAAGGAATCACAACTTCAGCTAGTGAAACTGTAGGCCCGGGATAGCAGACAGGAAAGGAGGAAGCAGCATGTACTGGTGGTTAGCACGTAGTCTTTGTACTCACTGGCTTTGAACACTCACCCAGCTCTGTGAAGTAAAACCTAACGTTCTTAATTCTTTAAATAGAAATTTGGCCGGGTGTGGTGGCACAATCCTTTAATCCCAGCACTCAGGCAGAGGCAGGCGGATCTCTGTGAGTTGAGGTCAGCCTGGTCTACAAAGGGAGTCTAGAACAACCAGGGCTACACAGAGAAACCCTGTTTGGAAAAAAAAATCTTTGATATGAATGAATTCACAAGATCATACATTAGAACATGAAGGAATAAGCAAGGATTTGAACTTGTGTTATTTCCCTTTTCCATGATCTCCTGCCTACATATTGCCAAATACTGCACCATAAAGGGCAGAAGAACTCTGGACAGGACAAGGTTATGAAGAAGCCTCACCTAATGATTAATACATGAAGACTCACAGATTCGTATGAACGTGTAATCCTAGTTACCAGAAGGCTGGGGCAGGAGGATGGTGAATTCCAGGCTAGCCTGGGCTGGGCTACATGGTGAGATGGTGTTCAAGAGAGAATAAAAAGACACAGGACTGATACATGAGCTAGGCTTGAAGGGAGATGCTGAAGGTAGAGAGAAGATCCTGGGAGGGTCCTCAGGATGGAGAAGGATGACGGGATGCAGAAAGTTGGTAAGAACCAGAGAACTGAGAATAAACTGCTATAGTGAGAGCAGGATTGAGATCAGGAACGAAAGGAGATGTTTTAAGACACGGGCCTGGGCAAGACTGGAAAAGACTTCACTAGATGGGAAAGTGATGCTTCCACCCACAGGCAAACGAGCTGAGGGAGGAGGTTCAGCTGGAACACTGAAATAAACGAGCTGCCGTCAATTGCAAAACGGGAGACAGCAGCGGCTCGGCCCAGGGGAGAAGGCTGAGGTGACGGAATTCTAGATTCGAACGATCTTCTCTGACTTTCGCTCAAAAACTGTAACCAGTCGGTGTCCTGAAACACAAACAAGACCTTGTCCCTTGGGTCCCCCCGTGCTGTAGCGGCAATCTGTAGTCATTCATCTTCTGTGAACTGAGCGCACCAAACACTGTTCTAGTACTGCGGTCACAAAGACCGTTCCGCGGGCCCCCGTGCCTCTACCTTGGCGCTTCCTCCATTGCTTCTTTCTAGCCGCATGCTTTAAGGTTGCTGTGTTGCATGCACAGTCAGATAGTAGGGGACGCCCCCGTTGGTAAACTGAGAACCACGCGTATTCCAGAACCAGGTGCTCCCCTGGCCTGCCTTCAGTGACTCAGCGCCAGTGGCCAAGTCATGTGACACAGCTCCACCGTTGCCTTGATTTGAAAGCCCTCACCGCCCCGCTCCTTTCCTTTTCCACCCTGGCTCAGAGGCCTTTCGTATACACTCCCCACTCCCCCACAGATCTCGCATGTGAGGTCTGCTGCATGGGTCCCTGCAGAAAAGCCCTTACACAACCCCACACACACCTGGCACCCACCATTGTGCTGTGGAATGTGTGCTCTGTGTGGCTCTATGTCACAGCCCAGGACTCACAAGCCCTCTAACGCCAAACCTCGTCACCCCCCTGCTCAGAAGTCTCTGGGATCCTCTCTGCTCTCGCCATGTTGACCTCAGCACCTTTGCAGTGACAGTTCCCTCTATGTAGAAGGCTCTTTTGCCAGATAATAACCATAACCATTATCAAATGCCTATCCTGATGGCCTCTTGAAGTTCAGCTCTCTCTACCTCCTTCTGTTACATCCTAATCTATACCCTGTTCTACTTGTTTCTCCCTTAGCATCCGTTTCTTTTTAACACAGTTTTATTTATTTATTTGTTTGTTTGTTTGTTTATTTATTTATTTATTTATTTTCATTAAGAATATGTTTATCTCTTCTCAGCAGAATAGAATCTAGATAGGGTCAGGTTTTGTGTCTCAGAGACAGAAAGATCTGTGAGGCTGTTTGCCAGCCAGCTTAGCCAAATTGGTGGGGTTTAGCAAGAGACCCTGTCTCAAAAAATAAAGATGGGAATGACTGAGGAATAGCATCTTATGCTAACCTCTGGCCTCTGCACGTAGCACTTACATACATGTGTTCTCTCTCTCTCCTTCAAATGTGGTCAAAGTGTGTTGAGATGGAAGTATTGCCCTATATCATCAGGGGATGCTAACCACATCTTTACAAAAAGACCCATAAGGCATCAGCAGCACAGTGACAATGTGACTGCAAAGCAAGATGCTTTCTTTGTAAAGATGAAAGATGAAAGCCAAGGAATGTAAATAATGCAGCTTTGGGAGCTGGAATTGGCCAGGAATCCTACTCTTCCCTGGAGCATCTGGAGGGAGCCAGGCCCTGTGGATGCCTAGATTTCAGCTCAATGAAACCAACTTTGGATTTCTGACCTCCAAGGCTGTTAGAGAACGTATGTATGTTGCTGACAATCACCAGATATGTTAGTCTTTGTTAAAGCAGCCATGGGACACTGGTATAGCAGGAAAGGTCATTTTAGTAACCAGGGATCCTGTATACAAATATTTAAAGTGCATGAGTGGGAAAGAAAAGGGTTGTCTTAGTCAGGGTTACTGTTGATGGGATGAAACACTATGACCAAAGAAGGAAAGGGTTTATTTCACTCATAGTTCTGTATAACAGCTCATCACGAAAAGTAGGAACGTGCCTTAGGTAGGGTTTTATTGCTGTGAAGAGACACTCTAACCATGGCAACTCTTCTAACGGAAAACATTTCACTGGGGCTGGCTTACAGGTTCAGAGGTTTAGTCCATTATCACGGTGGGAAGTATGCACCGGACAGACAGACAGATAATAAATACATAAATATGCAAGCAAAACAAATAGAGAGCAAAAAATTTGAAGTAAATATACTAAATACTCAGAGAGAGGATGTGCTTCGGAAGTCTGTCACCCATGACCTCAGGGCTGGGAAGGGACGAGCACAGGGTCAGGCTGGACCTCAGCTGTCAAAGGGTATCACTGGACCCTGCGCCATACTTGCCTTAAAAGTGCGTCCCTATTTCTTTTTAAAACTAGATTTAAATTAATTACTTCATTTTAAAATTTTACTTTTAATTAGCATACAAAATCGTGAGCCTTTTGTAGGTATATACTATATATTTTGCTCATTTTCTTCACCTGTTACTATCTCTCGCCTCTCTCCCCATCTGTCTCTTTTCTTTCCCCAAATAGCACCTTCCTGTTTTCATGTCATATGTAGATAAATTTAATTTAGATTCTGCATATGAGAGCAAGCATATGATATTTGTCTTTCCAATCCTGGTTTATTTTGCTTTGCAGGGATGGCCACCTTTCCTAGTTCTTTAAGGTTGGGGAACCCGACACCCACATGCCACATATACGTACATGTTTCACAACCAGCTTAGTCGTAATGACTGACTTCCTACATCTAACCTTTTCGTCCTGGAACCCAGAGGAAGAAGACCCCTGGGAGGGGCTGAGGGAGGAGTCATCTGTACTGAGGCGGAAACCCATCTGATGGCCTGCAATGCTTGCTAACGTTCTGCTTGCCATCAAGGCATGGCAGGAAGAAAAAGGAAGACTGTTAGCGATGAAGAAGAAGCTGCCGGCTCGGAAAGGATGGTGTGTGCGATTTCTTTCCCCATAAGAAGGCTGCTACCTAGAGGTTCTTGCACAAAATATGACGTAGCCAGTATCATGGTGGCAAAGGTTGAATGGCAGGCACTGGGGAGTAGGGACTCGTGATCTATAGGAATGGCTGATTGGTATTGTGTGAATCCTTTGTCATGGCCAGTTTCCCACTGTTGGTGACTTGAGCACACTGAGGGGGTTCTGGAAGACGTGCACAGGAATCCACCGTCATGCAGGTCCTACCACCCAGATGTGGTAGCTGTAAGCTGAAGAGTGGTGTTCATTGCTAACCGTAGTAAAATAATCAAGAAGCCGTGAGTCCTGAATGCTTATTAACTTCCCCTTTTTCTATTCTTTTTTGACATGGAGTCTCACATATCTCAGACTGGCTTGAATTCACTTTGTAGCTAAGGGTAACCTTGAATTTCTGATCTTCTGCCTTCATGTCCTCACCTCGGGATTAACAGTGTGTCATGCTGTGCCTGGTTTATGCTGTGTTGAAGACTGAACCAAGGGCTTGGCACGTGCCAGGCAGGCGCCCTAACAACTGAGCCACATCCCCAGGGCCTTTAATTTTAATATGATTTCTAGGTGTAAGCTAAGATCACTTGGTTTTTAATTACGACTGCATTTAATAGCAAATTGGCAGAGCTCCTGAAATTTTAATTATCACATAGTTCACTTGCACCAATACAAGCGGCTTCAGGTTGTCATTAACTCTTGTGTTAGAAGACAAACACCCCATGTTTTCTCTGGCTATATATGCACAAAAGGCATTAAAACTTCTGTGTGGTTCAGCCACACCTACTTACTCACCCACCTTTATTCAGTTTTGTTTTGTTTTTTCAAATCAAGCACCCCTTAGGATCTGGAAATACGGAAATGAACAAGAGGCCCTGAGGCTAGACAAGGGAGCTGGTGACTACGTCAGACCTCTGGGCCATCACAGTGTCTGGCAAATGGAAATCATTTATTTTTTGTTAACTGTTATCAGCACATTTAATTAATAAAATTAATATTGCATTTATTCATTCATATGAGTGTGAAGGGCACGAGGGGGCACGTGCTCAACAAACCGCACGAGCCTGAGTCTGTTCTCTCCTTTTACCGTGTGGGTCCTGAGTGTGAAACTCAAGCCATTGGCTTTGGTGGCAAGCAGCTTTTCCCTCTGGGCCTGCTTGCTAGTCCACTTGTCAAAGATGAGTGCTTTGTGCCAAGCACTCGGAGGCTGTGGCTGTAGCCCGTGGCTGTGGCTGTCTCCAGCGTTAGAGAAGTGGTGAAAGGTTGAAATGTCTGCAGAAGAGCTCTTACAAATGAGACTAATTCTGTTGTTTTGTTTAGGCTGCAAAATTAGTGATTTAGCAAAATAAAAAGAAACTCTCCTTGCCTGTTGTCTCCTTAGCAAGCATTTATTGAATAGCCATGCCCACCCTTATGTTCACCCTCTAAAGTAACGAGGTGTGAATTAGAGTCCGTGCCATCTATCCTCCTTGGGGTTCAGCTCTGCGAGTTTTCATGAACACATGCAGTTAGGTGCCACCACCGTGGGCCAGTGAAACTTACATCGCTTTTAAGCGACACTGGTTTGCTAGGTCTGCTTGTGTTTGGCACCTACATTCCAGAGTATTCTCGGATAAAGGAGTGCAAAACACTTACTCGTGATTACGAGAGTTAATTTTATCTGTCCGTTTGACTGGGCTAAGGGAGGCACTGACTTTGGTAAAAAACTATGTCTGATTGTGTCTGTGAATGTGTTTCCAGGAGAGATCATGATCTGAATTGGTGAAATGACTAAAGCACACGGTTTTCCCCAGGCTGGGTAAGCATTTCTCTTTCCACTGAAGATCTAAGCAGAGTAAACCTTAAGGGAGTGGGACCATTGTGTGTGTGTGTGGGTGGGTGGGCAGACAGGGGCAGGGACTTGCACTGCCTTTGTGGGTATCTTCTCTTGCCCATGGATACCGGTAACCTTGGTTATCCAGCTGGCAGACAGCAGATACCTCCCTCGGCCTCTGTAATGGCACGAGCCATTTCCAATGCACTTCAGCATGCAGAGTACATGTGTATTTTCTGTTGGGTCTGCTTCTCTAGTGAACCCAATACATAGAGCAAACATTGATGCCAAAAGCAGAATCATTCCCGTGTCTTAGTGATCCAATCAATAGAAGGAGAAATGTATGAACTAGCAAAGTCAGCATTTGTTCACAATGCTTTATTAAAGTTTTTTCTGAGTACTTAATCTGTTGGCTCTCTTTCTTAAGAAAGAGGCACCTTCCTCCAAATAGACATACAGAGTTGCCCAACGTATATTTTCCCCACTGAAAGTGAGAACGACCAGCTTGACTGGGCACCGGGGTTTCTGTGCAATTTGGAAGAATTTACTATGTTTTCTGGGTCACTGTGTTGTGACTAAATTGGGTTCAGGGTTTTAATCCAAGGCAAGGAGTTCCCTGCACATTTCCCTTTCCTTTTCCTTAAATAATGAGTGTCTTCACAGAAACATACATCGAGTTAACAAGAACAATGGACATAGGCACACTTTCAATACCCCCACACAATTAAAGTGTTGCCATTTCCCGTGATCATTTATTGACATAGTTTGCTTTTTATACACTTCTAAATTTTTATTTTTACTTATTTATTAATTAAATGGAACTGAGTCTTTGTTGTATAGTCTGCGGCTGCCTTCAATGGTGTATCTTTCTGCCTCCGCCTCCTGAGAGCTAGGATTGCAGACGCGTACCCCCCACATCTGACTGCTTTTTCACATTTTAAAGATGAGTATTATTGCCCTTCTATTGATGCAGCTCCCTCGACTCCGGCAGCACAAAAATAATTACAAAGGACCTTGGCAAAGAAACGAACGAGGAAGACCCCAGGGATTGTTCTAGAGCACCGCAGTGAACCTGCTGGAGAAAGGAGGCTAACATTTAAAACACCCTCCTAGAATGTTCTGATGCTCCAAACGAGATTTCAAACCACTCTCCAGCTGCACACGGCGGCTCTTGCTTCGTTTTGGAAGTCTTTCCCTGGCACAGGGGTCAAAACGGTAAGGGGAGGATCCTAGGGCAAAAGCCTGAAGAGTTGAAGTTGCTGCAGCTCTGTTACCAACCAGCCCTGTGTACTTGGCCTTTGCAGTTAGTTTCAGGGTCAGGGCAAGGACAAGGGTATAACAAGTGCTTCGGGCATAGAATTGAAGGAGCCACTGTCAAAGTCAGGGTGTGTTAACTTGATCCTGAAAATCAGTGTCTCCTGGGGCTGGTGTTTACAGCACTTGCTGCGCGTGAGGACCAGAGTTCAGATCCCCAAAACTCACATAAGTCGTAGGTGTGTTGACTCTGGAGGCTCAGTCTATAATCCAAGCTTCAGAAGGTGAGAGAGGGGATTCTGAAAGAAAGATGGCTGTCAAGACCAGCCTTGTCGGGGTGGCCTGAGCTTTACTGACAGACGCTGTTTCCAGTGCATTCGATTAAAGAGTGATGACATCAACCTCCACATGCACATGAATGCCTCCCCTTGTGTCCACGCTCTCCATGGGTGTGCTTACGTACAAGTAAGCATGCGTGTGTGTGCACGTGTGCGTGTGCGCGCGCACACACACCACACACACAAGCACACGCACATGAAAAAGAAAAGCGTCCCTCAGTGTCTTGTTTGTCTTCTTGTGATCCTAAGGGTGCTCTGTTTGCAAAGCGGGATGGGCTTCCCTCTTTCCGCAGCCTTTGCTGGTGCTGTTCTATGTCTCATACCAGAAGCTCAGGCCAATAGAGAACCGAGCAAATCTCAGGCCAATAGAGAACCGAGCAAAGCAAGCCTCATAATCATCCAGGCCAGTGTGGTCAACGGCAAAGATGAAAAGCTCTCTTTCTTTGCAACAGAAAGGTGGTTTGTTGTCACTGTTTTTGTTTTGTTGCTGTTGTTTGGTTTTTCTCTCTGATTCAGGAAAGTTGTAGAACAATGTCCAGCCACTTAACCCCGTCACTGCCGTCAGTCTCATTGGCTCAAGTAATTTTCTGTGACTTTTATCCCAGACAGGTTGTAATGCCACCGCTACCCTAAACTAAATTTTTTTACTTGTGCAATTCCAAGTTTTTCAAAGCATGTGTGTTGATAAGGGCCAATAACAATAAGGTGTACAGCCAACTATTCCCCCTAGGGCACATTTATCTTACTTCATTTTAAATTTCAAATAACCCTATAGACCTGGGGTCAGTGGTGTGTAGATTTGATGCCTGTGGGCTGGTTAGAACTGGTTCTTGAAATTTCAAGAAGGGGTCAGCTGCTTGTAAAACACAGTGTCATTAAATTAGGGCCAGTCTTGGTGTACATACCTGGTGGCACTTGGGAGGTGGAAGAAGGATCAGGAGTTCAAGGTCATCTTCAGGTATATAGCAAGATGGGGACCAGCCTGGGCTTGGTGAAGCCCTGCCCCCAAAGTTCAAAAAGTCCCCCAAGGCTCAGGGAACATCACAGGAGAAGGGATGAAAAGAACGTAGAGGGTTGAGGAAGGGTGCTCTGAAATCCTGTCTTCTGGGTGTGACGTGGCTGCTGGACTCATGAACTTGCCGAAGCGAGGATTATACAAACAAGATCCACACAAGAGCAAGTTAGCAAGATCATTTAGCATTACATCATTTGATTTAGTAAGATTGTTTGTTTTTTGAGACAGGGTTTTTCTGTGTGGCCTTGGCTGTCCTGGAATCACTTTGTAGACCAGGCTGGCCTCAAACTCACAGAGATCCGCCTGCCTCTGCCTCCTGAGTGCTGGGATTAAAGGCATGTGCCGTCATGCCTGGCTGCAAGATATATTTAAAAAAACAAATTTTCTTTATAAACTTACAAATAAATTGTGTAAAAATGTAACAAGAACTCAAATTATTCATTTCTTAGTTACACTAAAATTATCATTTTCTTGAGGCTATTACGTCTAATGTTTTTAATGGTAGAAACCCTGAGTAAAGCATGCTACCCATAACCCTCCCTGACTTTATGCTGAATGTTAGCATGTAACACCTGGAAAACAGCCACATTGGAAGCATTCACACCATGGGCATTGTCAGCATTCACGCCTCAGAGTTTTTCCACTTGGGGAGCCAGCGTTAAATATTTACCAGTCCACCGCTGGTGTGGGTTAACAGAAAAGCCTGGGGCCTGGTGAGATGGCTCATCAGATAGAGGTGCTTGCTGCCTGATGAGGCAAGCTGGTGATTTAAGTTCAATTCCTGGAATCCCAGTTAAAGGCGGAAGGAGAGAGCTTGATAGTTGTCCTCTGATATCTGGCACTGGTGGACTCCCCCTATCATAGTCAGCAAAGTTTAAATATAAAAAGTGAAAATCTTATGTATACACAAGCCACTGTTACAAAAGCTCAAACGCTTTCAAGAGGCCGATGAATAGATAGCACCGTAGGGAGCGAGAGAACGAAGCCCGTAAGTTGACTTTTACCTTGCTGTTTCACTTGGTGTCCATCAGGTGGGTGGGTGACAGCAGTCTCCACACCACATCCCTGGAAACTGTGCCCTTGATATAACCAAGCAGCTGTCTCTGTGTTTTTTGAGGCGATAGCTCTTTCTGTAGCTCAGGCTGGCCTCAAGCTCATGATCCTCCTGCCTCAGCCTTCCAAGTACTGGGATTACAGGTGTGCACCGCAGCAGTATCTGAGATGTCAGATTGTAGTTATTCTCCAAGGGGTACCTGAGCATCCGACTTAGCTCCTAGCTAAAACTCAGGGTTATTAGAATTCATAATTATGTTAAACATTTTCATTTGTGAGCATTTCACACTCTCAGAAACATGTGAACAAAATGTAAAGACTCATTTATCGCTGAGTCTTGTGATGTGTTTGTGAGAGTGTAGTGGCTGCTCCCTCCCCCAGGCCTCATAAACAGTCTGAAGTGGAGAACTGTGCCTCTGGGCCACGATGGATAAAGTCCAACCTTGAATTTGGACCTTGAGCCCAATCTGGAATGGTCTGAGCCTGGCTGAGGACTACAGATGCTTGGGGAGGGGTTCAGTTATGACAGGAAGTCTGAATCCAACCCAGCCTCCAAAGCTTTGTCTGTAGAATAAAGAACGACTGTTTCCCCAGCTCACCAGGCACCATTGTTTTGACTCAAACGATCGCACTTCAAAGCAGCACTGAACTACCAGTGTCTTCGGCTCACCAGGGCCACATGATGTGCCTGAGGACATCTAGCCAAGGGGCCCATGCAAAGGCTGAAAATGGCCCTAGCCTGCCATCTCCACAAACTGTATTATGTGAGAGCTGAACCAGCCCTCACAGGAAGCTGCAGGGTCTTTAAGGGACCCTTCGACCTTGCAGAGGTGTACCCTAGCAGGGGGAGGAGTGGGGACTTGCCCTGCAAGTTCTGCAGCGGCCTCAGAACAAGCGTCCAGGTGATTTGTCTCTTAACATTAAAATAACACATTACTATTTTATGAGCGTTTCTCCTGCGTGTGTGCCTGGTGCTGGAGGAGGCCAGAAGAGGATTTTTTTTTCTCCTGAAACTGGAGTTACCAGGGGTCGTGAGTCGTCTTGTGGGTGACAAGAACCAAACCGGGGTCCTCCAGAGGAGCAGATTGGCTCTTAAGTGCTGAGTCAACTCTCTAGACCCCAGCTGATTTTTGTTAGCAGAGAAAAGAGGTTTAATGCCCAGAAGAGTAGGAACACTAGGGCAGGTGAGATGGGCCATTCTGTAAAGGCCCTTGTCTCCAGTGACCTGAGTCAGGTCCCTACAACCCACATGATAGAAGGAGGAAGCCAACTTCCACAAGTTACCTTCTTCTGAACTCCAAAAGGACACTTCGAGAGCACACACATGCATGCTAGCACACTCGAATGCACACATATACACGTGCACATGCACACACCTTCGTGCACGAATATACTCATGTACACACACACACAAAGTGAAGATTCTGCTGACAAGATAGCTGCAGGTTCTTTTACACATCAGCTGCCTCTGAGGAACAGCAAAACGAAACCCTCAGAACGTGTGTAAACGCTGTCATTCCCATCATATTGTGGGGTAGGTGGGGCAGCTAGCCCGGTGCCAGATGGAATAGCCCCACTTAATAGCGGTGTGACACGCGTTGGCCCGGTGTGAACTGGTGCAGGGAGATCCTTGCCTTTTGTCATCCACCAGGTTAGCCTGGATTCGTCTGCCCAATGATTGCCTCAAGGTTCCCAAGGGCAACAGGAGCTTCAGCCTTTACGTGTAAGCGGTTTGACAGCTCGTCAGGGAGCAAGCCTAAGCACACGCCTCAGGAGCGTGTGGCTGCTCGGTAGCTGACCCAGGATGAAATCGCGGCTGGCCCCATGTGAAGACTGTACCCTTTCCTTCATCGTGTTGGCGTTCTTACGGGATGGGGAGGGCACGTTGGCATCACACTTTTGCGATGGGGATCATTCCTTTGTGTGTGTGTTAGCTCACTGGGTCTAGAACTCCACCTTCCAGAACTTTCTATAATGTAGTCTTTACCCTGTTCTTCATCCTCACTGTTCTCTGGTCCTGTTGGGCTCTCTGGTTTCTGGGAGGCGGAAGCGATGCAGCACCCGCACCCTCTCTGCCCTTGAGGGTCCATTCGTCAACTCAGGTGGATGGAATCCTCTTCCGTTGCTGGTGGGCTTTCCTGCCGAAGGTTGTGAAATTCCCACAAGCCAGGGCTAAACCAGTGATTTCTCTCTGCTTACCTGACCGCGATGTTCACAAGAAACATCTGACACCTCTTTCTTCTTTTCCAGAGAAAAGAGAAAAGAAGAAAGACAGTTGCTGACTGCGCGACCCCATGATTGTGTGACAGCGACATCAGGAGTGGGTAAGTTGAATAGTTAAGGTTAAATTGCTTTCAGCCCACAGCAAGGATGGCTTTGACAGACTGCCCTTCCTTCCTGTGTGCGCCTCCAAAAAAGAAATTGACAAGCACTGCAGTTGCCAAAAACCTGGTGACAGAATGAAAAAGAAACTTAATGAGATGTAGGCGCTATTAAAAAAAATCTTATTTTATATGCATTGGTATGAGGGTATCAGATTCCCTGGAAATAAAGTTACAGACAGTTGTGAGCCATCATGTAAGTGCTGGGAACTGAACCTGGGTCCTCTGGAAGAGCAGCCAGGGAGCCATCTTTCCAGTCCCCATAGGTGCTATTTTTAAACTCTGCATTATATGGGTTCTACAGCCTCTACCCCCCTTCCAAACCCCAACCCTAGGCAGGAGAAAAAGAAGGTTAGAAGGTAGACCTCTTTACTTCTTTCAGGTGGGTAGGGTTCTTTCTGGGGGCAATACCAATCTCAGTCATCAGAATATCCAGCAGTCCAGGTAACAAGTGAAATACCCAGAGTCCCCAAATGACCAACAGGCTTTGAGTCCAATGCAAAACACACAAAGGCCTTTATTACAAACTCGGGCTTGGTGGCTGCCCTTTGCAAGAACAAAGAGGCAAGCCACCCCCAATTCTGGGGGAACAGGGTTTTTAAGGGGCTAAAAAACGAAAGTAGGGAAGTTCAAGTCTTGGCTCTATAGGATTGGGTGAAAGGGTCTCTAGGGGAGTTGACCTTAAAATGATTGGTTTGTTTTCAGGCGCCAAAACTGCAAATGATCAGATCTGGCTACCTGGGGACACCTGCCCTGTTAAGTACATGTTAGGTTGTAGCAAGGGGGAGGGAGTTAACACATTCCATAGGCTTCCTTAGGGGCTATGTGACCCTAGTCACATCCCCGAGGTTAATCTGGGTAGGGGACTGCTGGACCCCTGCTCTGAAAGGACTGTGCTCTGGTGACTTTGCCCCAGTCCCAAGAATTAACTCCAAGTTTTTGAACTTCTCACCAGCAAACTAACAAACGCAGCAAGCACCCTCTGTCCAGTCTCCCCCAGCAGCTGCGAGTTCCCCTCAGAGTCCTCAGAATTCAGCCAAATCCAGCTGGCAAAGACAAAGGCCCCGCACGAGGCAACTATCAGCTGTAGACAAACTAAAGGGCAAACTGAAACCCCACACTTGGAAGTAAAAGAAAATATATTTATATAACATAACTGAGCTTTTAAAGAAACCAAAACTTAATTATAATAATGGATAGTTAAAAATAGCAACAAACAAGCAGGTCTCTGTGAGTTCCAGGCTAGCCTGGTCTACATAACAAGTTCTGGCCCTGCCAGGGATGCACAAAAAAAACCCCAAAACCTAATAAATTGATTGTTTTCAACTTTACTCCTGTTTTTCTAGCCAAAGAGAGTGCATTTTCCCACTTCTAAGTTCCCTGATTGGGGGAGAAGGAGTCAAAGACTGTTCCACTTCAGATCGACCTTCCTCATATTTTATCTGTCTCTTCATTTAAGGAAACTTTATTTTTGAAGTCCCCCCCCACCCCCCACCCCCCACCCCGTTCCATGGTGGAGGCTTTGGATCTCCAACTTTCCCCCTTTGCTCCTTCCTTCAGCTGAGGTTAATCAGTATCCCATATGGAGTGGGGAACAATTGGCTCTGCCCAGACCTGGGAGCTGTGATTGTTTCCTTGCTTCTCCCTTCCTCCTGGGAGGCCTTGCGCTTCCACAGATAAAGATCTGGCAGACTCTATGACTGGGGCAGCCTCTGGTTGTCAGAAGTGTCGGCATCCGGTGCAGCTGCCTCTGATGGAGTAGTGTGCTCTAGAACTGTATACAGAATAAACTCTGAAGGTATACTTTGCCTCTTGCATGCTTTAGACAGCTCTCTGGTTTTGGTCCAGGGTACCTGCAATCTTGTGCAGACCTGAGGCTGAAGGAGGCTGGTCCTGCTTTCAGTTGTGGTGTGGACCCTATAGGTCTATGGGGAACCCCACTCCCTCACCGCAGGGAGGAGTTTAGGTACCCCGATCTTAGATAAGTAGTGAACAGTATTCTCCAGGCCAAGTAGCTTGGCTCAGGAATGGGGCATGTGACCATTCTGGCCCAAACACACTAGCCAACAAACAATCCAAGAGGGAAAAGTTTTGTATGAATTTCAGGGAAAGAGTTGTGTGTGTGTGTGTGTGTGTGTGTGTGCGCGCGCGCGCGAGTGCATGCATGCGTGTGCGTGTGTGTGTGTGTCTGAGAAGCTCTTTGGGTAGCCTGGTACAAGGCTTCAACCGATTTCAAGTTAAGGCCAAGGTAGTCTCCTCTCCTTCCCCCTTCTCTTCTACCTCCTTGTTCCCCTCTCTCTATTCCCCTCTCTCTTTCTCCTTCTCCTTCCCTACCCCTCCTTTTCCTTCCCCTTCTACTCCCCTTCTTCCTCTGCCTCTTCTATAAATCTTATATCTGGGGCTGGAGAGATGACTCAGAGGTTAAGAGCACTGGTTGTTCTTCCAAAGGTCCTGAGTTCAATTCTCAGCAACCACATGGTGGCTCATAACCATCCAAGTGAGATCTGGTACCTGCTTCTTCTACGGGCAGAATGCTGTATAAATAATAAACAATAAATGATAAATCTTTAAAAAAATCTTATATCTGACCAGGAAACAGTTCCATGTCTTGAAAACCTTGTCATTTTTTTTTTCTTGAAGCAGCTCTGTTTCATTATGAAAATGTGGTTAGGAAGGTAATTAGTAAAAAGAAGGAGGAGGAGGAGGAGGAGGAGGATGGAAAGGAGGAGGCAGCCAGGTGTAGTGGCACACACCTTTGATTCAAGTACTTGAGAAGCAGAGGCAGGGGGATGTCTGTGAGTTTGGAGTCAGTCTAGTTCACACAGTGGACCAAACCAAAACAACAAAAGAAGGTAAGTCTATTAATTTCATCAGTGGCACTGTGACCACATCACCTGACAGAAACAGCTTGAGGAAAAAGGATTTATTTTGGCTCACGGTCTCAAGATATTTCTGTCCATCATAGCAAGGAAATCGTGGCAGGGCAGCTGACCTATGGCAGAGGCTGTCCACATAGTTGTGGATTTGGGAGGAGGTTGAGCAGAGGCCAAGAACCAAGGGCCCGATGTAGCCCTCAAGGCTCATTTCCAGTTGTCTACTTCTACTAGGCAGGGCCCACCTCCTAACAGTTTCACAGCCTTCCAAAATAGCATCACCAGCTGGGACCAAATGTTCAAAACATGAGCCCATGGGGGACACTTCACACTCAGCTTGCCTACATACAAGCTTCAGTCTGATCCTATCTGGCCTTCATTTTCTATTCCAAAGCCATTTGTCAAGGTGTTTTCCTAGATACAGAGTTTTCCTTCCAAATTTAATTGGTGCCATCAGGCAGTACAACTGCATTTTCCCGGCTACAAATGAATGGATGAATGGATGGCCTCTCCACTGACAGATGACATCACACTTAGAATTCAGCCGCTGCTGTCCTTTTAAAACATTTTTAGGTCTACTTACTTTATGTATATGACTATTTTACCTATATGTATGTATATGTACCACAGGTGTGCCTAGGGCCCTCAGTGGTCAGAAGAGAATATCAGATCTCCTGAAACTGGAGTTGTAGTCTTCTGTGAGCCACCATGTCCTCTTCGAGAGCAACAAATGCTCTTACCACTGAGCCATCTTCAGCCCCCAGGCTATGGTTCTTGAAGACTCTGTTGCAGCCCTGATTTGATGGTCACTGTCTGCTTTTAACAAGGTGCTCAACGTGCTGCTGCTTAAGTATTAAGGAGACATTTGAATGGCTTTTCTTCATAGTTAACAATGGGAATCCTATTGTTGATTGTTATGCAAGCATCTTTGTGTACATTGGCGAGCATTGGCCATAGGACAGTTACATCTACGTGACCATTTAATTCTTAAGTCTATTTTTAAAACCTGGCTCTTAAGTCCCTAAGAATAGTAAGTATGTAGGATTTCAGAGGTGAAAACACTGTAGCCCAGGATATTTAAGATATCAGCAGTGAAATCTGAGTTAGCCTTGCAGGATTCAGGTGAGAAAAAGATTTCTCTCTCTCTCTCTCAATGTCTTTCTCAGTCTCTTTCTCGATGTCTTTCTCAACCTTTCTCTCTCAATCTCTCTCTTTCAATCTTTCCTTTCTCTCCCCCTCCCTCCCTATTTCCCTTTACCCCTTCTTCCCTCCATCTCTCCATCTCCAGGGTCACCTGTAACCCAGGCTGAACTTGAACTTGCTATGTAAGGATGATCTGATAGTACTGGCCCCACCTCTCAAGTTATGGGATTGTAGGTGTTACTTGGGGTCAAAACCGGACATTGTGCCTATTGAGCAAGTAGTCTGCTAGCTAAGATATATCCCAGACCCTGGTGGTATAGAGGCCTCCGGGGGGAGCTGAGACAAAGGCTTGCTGTGCTGATGAGGTATGGAAAGGAACAGTCAGATATTAGGGAGAAAAATAACCTGTATCCTTTGGTGACCAGGTAGAAACAGACATGCAGATGGAGTAGGCATGCAAAATAATCTTGAGTTCCACAGGATGAGCAATGAGCAGATCTAACAGCATCTGGAAAAGTCGGGGAAGGCAGAGACATCCAGAATTAGGCTAAGAAGAGGGATTTGTTTTCTTGCAGTCTGAAATGACACCAAGACAAGGAGGTAGCATTGTCAGGGACAGAAATAAGGATCCTGGAGCTACCGACTCCTCACCAACCTGTGTTTGGGCTGTGATGTCCAAGGTGGGGAGATGGACCACCACTGAGCCAAATTCAGCTGTGGTAGCCTGTTTCCCTTTGGTGGATCCAGGGGTAAAAGTGTGTCTGGTTTTGACTGAGAATACTGAAGGATTTCTGAGAAGAATTTTTTTTTTTTAATTCCTAGAAGATGTTCAGGAGGAGGAGGAGGCTGGCTTTGACCTCATCTCTTTCTTTCATGCATGTGACCCATCGGGGGAGCATGGAATCTTTGGGCAGCAGCCATCTTGACTGATGAGGCCAGGTGTGTGAAAGTGCCCGTAGTCACTTGTCACTTCCCTGGTCTGCAGAGCCAAGTTTGAGACTGTTCCCTTCAGAAGTATTGTTCCATGTATGTTTATAGTAAACGCCCTTAGTCAACCCCTGTTAGTTGGGGGTTTCCTGCTTTCAGTTGAGTGTGTCTAAACTGATGCAGTTATTAATGTCTGGGAGAATGGGTGTGGCCAGAAAGAGACACACACATAAAGCCTGGAGGTGGATCCAGGCTTTTTAGGAGGTAGAAGACATTTGTGAATTAAAAGGTAAGAGTTTTAACTTAAAAGTGAAGTCTAGGGCTAATGAGAAAGATGGCCCAGCGGGGAAACTCACCATGCCCAACAACCCGAGTTTGTCCCTTCACCCACGTAAAAGTGGAAGAGAGAGCCAGCTCCGTAAAATTGTCCTCTGACCTCCACACACATGCTCTGGCATGTGCATGCCCCTCCCTCCTTGCAACACGCCACACACATGTGCACATGTAATAATAACAGATACAATAAGGTTTTAAAAAATAGGAATGACGTCTGCATGAAAAACTTGCTCTAACCGGAGTCAGCTACCTGGTTTATATAGTTGGTAAGAATTTCTTTTTCCCAGGTCTGTGGGTCGTCTCTTCATTCTGATCATTGTCTTTGCTGTATAAAAGCTTTTAAGTTTCATATGATCTCATCTGTTAGTTTTTGGGATTATGTCCTGTGCTTTAAGAGTCCTTTTTTTTTTTTTGCAAAGTCCTTATCTATGTTTATATCTTGAAGTATGTGCCCCACCCTCACCCTCACCCCCAGCGGCCTTACCTTAAGGTCCTTGAAAAACCAATGAGAACCAAGTGCTCAAGGAGTATGGGGATCAAGGGTCTAGGGGAAGGGGAAACACTTATTCACCACTGCTAGGTTGTAAACTGGTGCAAACACTATGGAAATCAGTCTGGTTCCTCAAACCACCGAAAATGGAACTATCATATACCCAGCTCTCATCCTCCCTGGAGATTTACTTAGAGGACTGTAAGCCATCAAACCATGTGCACGTTCACTTTTGTTATCCCACTAATGACAATGCTGAGAAGTTGAACTCGTCTAGATGTTTATCAACAGTCAGATGGCGTGGTGTTTCAAATGTGAATGGCCCCCATAGGCTCATAAGTTTAATACTTGGTTCCTAGTTTGTGGAACTGTTTGGGAAGAATTAGGAGGTATGGTCTTATTGGAGGAGGTGTGTTACTTTAAAGTCTTTTTAAACTTCAAAGCCTGAGTTGTTCCCAGATTGCTCTCTGCTTCCCATTGGAGGGTTGGGATGTAAACTCTTAGTTACTTCTCCAGTGCCATGCCAGCTTGCCTGCTGCCCTGACCCCCACCATCATGGTCCTGGACTCCTAAACCCTCTGAAACTGAAAGCTCCCATTAAACGCTTCCTTTTGTAACTTGCCTTGGCCGTGGTGTTTCATTACAGCAATACAAAAGTAACTAATTCAAATTGATAAAAAAAAATTGTGTAAGCCAGGCATGGTGGCACATACCTCTAATCCCTCCACTCAGGGAAGCAAAGGCAGGCAAATCTCTGTGAGTTCCAGGCTAGCCTGGTCAAAAGTGAGTCAGGACAGCCAAGGC
Source organism: Pachyuromys duprasi (assembly GCA_028658305.1). NCBI lineage: Eukaryota > Metazoa > Chordata > Mammalia > Rodentia > Muridae > Pachyuromys > Pachyuromys duprasi. Next base: position 18,590,931 of record CM053753.1, on the reverse strand, counting down.
TACACAGAGAATCCCTGTCTTGAAAACCCAAGAAAGAAAGAAAGAAAGAAAGAAAGAAAGAAAGAAAGAAAGAAAGAAAGAAAGAAAGAAAGAAAGAAAGAAAGAAAGAGAGGTATATATTCACAATGGAATTTTAATTAGCTCTAAAGAGAGTGAAATCATGACATTTTTAGGAAAATGGACAAAACTAGAGATTGTTATGTTAAGTGAAACAAGCCTAAATTAGAAAAATCAATGGCATGTATTTTCTCTCATATGGGGAATTTAGGTTTAAAAACCCCCCCTCATTCTCTCTCTGTCTCTCTGTCTCTGTCTCTCTCTCTTTGTGTGTGTGTGTGTTGTGCCATAAAACTAAAAGAGAGACCATGACACAGGAGGAGGAATTTGAAGAGGAACATGGGGAGAGTGTAACATAGTACACATGACATAAAAGCAAAGGGGACCTCTATTTTGAAGGAGGGTGGGAACTGGAAAGAGGGGCTTCGGGACAGGGAAACGGTGCAGCAGGAGAGGGTACAAATGACAAGGCATATTAACATAAACTTGAAATATTATAATGAAATCTATCACATTGGATGCTAAATAATAATCATAATCACCATAATAATAAATAAGTCAAGATCTCCATCCACCATTAGGGCTACCTCTCCTTTGGTCTACCCTGGGTGCATTTTCCAGAGAGCATGTGTTTCAAACTAAAGGTCAAAAAGGAGATCTGTTTCGGTTGAGCTCCAGGAGGCTGTCTTTCTCTAATGTGATTTGCTTCCTGTTGCTAAAATCCAGCCCCTTCAAATGAGACTGCTAACTAAATGAGGCATCTCCTTAGCCTTTCTCCCTTGCATGAAGTAGAGTAAAAAGCCTTGGTGTGACAGGCTAAGGAGCTTTATTTATTCCCTGTGGATAGCGGCATGTCACCAGAGAAGCTGGAGTGACAGAGCTGACCCATAGCCCCGGGAGAAAATGGCCTGGATCTTTACAGAGGTAAGCAGTGTCCAGTTCCTCTTGAGAGAAGGGGGGGAGAGGTTATAATGAGAAAGCCGTATCTATTCCACTGAGCAATTAATGCCACCAATTTTCTTGAAAAACAAACAAACAAACATTTTCTTTCAAGTTATGGAGGTTTTAACCCCCATCTAGACAGAAAGCGCTAATGACTGCTAATGGATACACTCTTTTAATAAATAGAGAGGCTCAAGAAAATCGCCAGATATTAAACAGAGTCCCATATGCCTTATCTGAGTCTGTAACAGTTCTGAAAGTGACCTTAGCGAAAGAAATATGGCTCTTCAGAGGGTAAAGGAGTCTGGTTTCCCTTGGTGCCATCTAAACTTACTGCTAGGAAGAACAGTAACTCATTGGCCCACCTTAGGATGTGTTGAAGAAGCCATGTCCAAATTAAATTATACATTTACTTATGATAACAAAGAAAATATGAAATTGGTACCTCTGTGTTCCTTTCTGGACATAACAGCCTCTGGTGCATACCTGCCTCTTGGAATGTCCACCATGAGCTCAAAGAGCTTGTGTAAGCTGGTATTATTTTGTTCTTCCTTATTTTTTCCTTGTCCTCCTCCTCCTTCAACTCTTCTTCTTGCTCCATCTCCTCATCTATTGCTTCTTCTTCATGTTTGTTTCTTGTTTTGGTTTTTGATTTTTGAGACAGAGTTTCTCTTTGTAGCCTTGGCTGACTTGGACTGGCTTTGTTGACCAGGCTGGCCTCGGACTCACAGAGATCGGCCTGCCTCTGCCTCCCAGAGTGATGAGATTACAGGCATGCACCACCACACCCAGTTCTTTTTCATGTTTTTGCTGATTTTTTTTTTTTGAGACAGGCTTTCATATGGCTCAGGCTGGCCTGAGGTTTTACTGTATGGCCAATGCTATCCTTGAATTCCCAATTTCTCAGCCTGTATCTCCCTAGAGCTGTAATTGTAGATGTGCACCACCACATCCCTAATGCTTCTCTTCCAGTACTTTATACAACGTGTTTTTGCTTGTCTCTTAATTTCTAACTCTGTTCTTGGGAGTTTCTCAAGATTAAAGCAAGCCCTAGTATTTTACTCTTAGGAGACACTTCCTAACACATAGGAAGAGATCCAATAAATTCATGGAAAAAATCTGCAAGAAAAATAGACACAGAAAATAAATCAGAACTTTCGAAAGGAGGAAATGTTCATTAGTTACGTGGAAAGAAGAGCTGCAGTGTTTCCTTCGATGTGTTGGCTCTTGGTTTTCTGTGTTGCCATCCAACCTTGGGCTTTGCCATGCTAAGCAAGCACTCTGGAATTGACATAGAATGTTTCATTCAATAATTTCCTGTTCATATGTATATGTATATATGCATATAATCTTGAGACTAATATTTTCTTGCGAGAGGAGGAAACTGGTATTGGGAACAGTTTGGATGACGTTATCAGTTATCTCTTGCTGAGTACAAGACACTCCAAAGCCAAGTGGTTTAGAACAATGACCAAGGTTTGCTCAAGATTCTCTGGGTCGAGACTGCAGGTAGAGGAAGTGGAAGTGTTGGCTGGTCTTTGCTCATGTGGAACCCTGTCTTCACCGACAGGGTTCAGATGGACCCTCCTCTCCAGCCTGGGCTCTTGTTGCTGCTGTGTGTGAGAAGTCCTGCTTCTCACCTTCCTTCTAGGTCTTCAGTGTCACCTACTCTTCCCTCTCCTCTCTCTCCTCCTCTTTTTCTTCTTCCTCCTCACCCCCTTTTCCTTTTCCTTTTCTTCCAGAAAGATATATTGGTTCTTTCTAAGTAGTTAACATCCAAATAATATTTGTGTAGCTAGAATTTGATAGCATTTGAATTATAGTGACTAACAAAGATATACTCATACCAGGGATATACTACATACATTTCCTCTTGGATACCCAGAGTAGGGTACAAAAGTTTAAAACCCTCCTGTTTCCTTGGGGATACAGCGAGGGCTGAGACTTAGACAGCTACACGGCTGTGGACTGCCTTAAGAGAATCTTGTCATCTGCATTCCATTTCTGTCTCCATCAGGGTCAGAGCATAACTCCTGGTGGTTGTGACTGTCAGGGCTCCTCCCTCCCAGACCCTCACCCCGCCAACACATGAGAGACTCACCTAGAGGAGCTGCCGGGCTCAGGTCAGTATTTCCTGTCTTAGGATTGGCTTACTTAGGTTTCTGCGCCGTACCCCCCCCCCCGCCCCACTACCCTGCCAATGACCTTGTCTGGAATTAGCTCATCTGTTTGACTCCTGTCTCTTGTTTGCCTTACCCTTCTGACCTGCTTCAGCCAATCATGCTGAACATGGACTTATGAACCTTCTTGGGCTTATACCCGACGCCTGGTGGCCATAGTTCTTTATACTTTTTTTCCCCTCCTTTAATTGGAAGGTTAGCCCATGTGAGTGACAGCAAATTCAGTGATACCCTGAAATAACAATTCCTTGTCTAGTCCAGTCCCACGGCCACCGCTGTCAACAGCTGAGCAGTCGGTTTCCTTGCAGGGGACTTCCTATGTTTCTGGGAACACCCGTGTATGTGTACACTGGAACGAAATGGGTCTCAGCACAACCGCATCGCTCTGTCATCCCCTTCCTCACTTAATATCCCATCACATGCCGTGGTCCACAATATACTCATGGGCTGACCTAACTAACAGAGGCGATGCTCCACAGAACAGAGGCTCTTTTCCTCCTTGTCATTGTCAATGCGACACCTTTTTTTTGTTGTGTGTGAGCCCTACATGCCAGCTAGTGTTTATTCTGAAGAACAAACCTCCAGAAGGGACAGTGCTGAACTGGTACCTGCCTGGCCTCCCTGCCTCATTATCTCTCACACCTGATGTCTTACAGATCTGCGGCCACCTTCCTGCCTTCCCTGAGCATGCTATGATTTGCCAACCCTGAGATTTCTCCTTGAGAGCCCATTCTTACTGCCTCTCTTGAAGGCTTTTTCCTAGAGGGCCATGCTGCTCATCTCCATTGTTAATTCTGCTTAATTATATAGTCCAGGCCCCTGGGCGTTTAGTAAATGAGTGAGTGGATGGATGAGTTCAGTCAATCTTATTGAACTAAACATGGGTGCCAGATGTAGATAGCAACAGCCATAAACAACAGCAAACTCCTTGCTCTGGAATGGACACACAATCAGCAACAAAACTGAAAATTATTGCTTAAGCATTGTAAAAGAAAACATGGTGGTTTGGATTATAATGGTCCCCAGAGGATCAGATATTTGAATGCTTAGTCACCAGGGACTGTCACTTTTTGAAGAGCATTGGGAGTGTGGCCTTGTTGGAAGAAGTGTGTCATTGGGGGTGGACTTTGAGGTTTCAAAAAGCCCATTCCTGCTGCCTGTGGGTCAGATGTAGAACTCTCAGCCCTGTCTCCAGCACCACATCAGCCTGCTCACTGCCATGCTGACAATGGACTGAGCCTCTGAAACTGTAAGCCAGCCCCAGATAAATGCTCTCCTTTATAAGAGCTGCTGTGGTCACGTGTCTCTCCACAGCAACAGAACAGTGAATAAGACAGGCAGTAAAGCAATTGACACCGATAGTGACATCAATTGTTCACAGTCAGCTGATATTTGCACACAAAGGACTGAGCTGGCTATTTTACGGAGAAGAAGGTTGCACCCAGGAATGGAAGGCCTGCAGGGTCTGAAGCAGTTGATTCAACTAAAAGAGCTAAACAGGAATGCCACAGCTTGGGCTTCCCAAGAGGAGCACACCAACACTCCTAAGGTTGAGTAAGCCTTCTATAAGGCTAACATGGGAAACTGGGATAGAGCTCATGTAGGTGAAGGAGGATAGAATCAGGGGGTAAATCACTCCAGTTAAAATCTCTTTCTCTCTCTCTGTGTGTGTGTGTGTATGTGTGTGTATGTATGTATGTATGTATGTATGTATGTATATATGTATGTCAGAGAACAACTTTGCAGGGGTTGGTGTTTTCCTTTCACCTGGTTCTTTTCATTCCATCCTGGGGATGAAGACAGGTTGTAAAGCTGTCCTTATCTACAAAATCATCTTGCCAGCCCCCAGTTTGTTTCCCTCAGTGGGGATTTAACAGGAATGACTGTTAAATGACTGACTAACTGAGCAGGTAAAGTACAGCCAGGAGGAACAAAGCGGGACGTGAGGAACAGCTGCAGGAAGCAGCCACCACCCACAGGAGGAGAGGTTGCAGGTGGTGAAGCTTGGAAGCTCAGAGGAGAGTGTTAGGATCTGGGGCCCCACCCTCTGAAGAGTGAGCCCCTCAGCTGGCGCTGGTGTCTCAAGGGAGGGCCAACCTGAAGCTGCTTCTCCAGGCCCTACACAAGCTGCGAAGCTGCTGCTGTAACTGAGGTAGTGCTGGGAGGATCAGTTAAAAGAGAAGCAAACCAGCCAGAGGGCTGTGGACATAGACAATGACAGAGCACTTGCCCAGCAGCCACTAGGTCCTGGCTTCAATCCCCAGCACCAGAAGGAAAAGAAAGAAGAAATGGAAGCAAAGAGAAGGCAGCAGGTCTCTGCCTAAGAGCCTGCTGTCAAAGCAGGTTTCTGTACCATAAGTTCCATCCACAGCATGGTGAAGCTGGAACATCGTGATGCCCAGCATCCCTTCACTGGCACAGTGAGGAAAAGCAAGGGATGCAGGGAAGAGGGGCCACTGGGAGCCAGTCTCAAACTGTCTACTGCTGTTGCTGAGACCCGGCTGGTGCCAGCCTTTCAAGACTAGTAACAGACATTCTGCAAGAGGAACACACTGGGAAGGCTCATCTCGGTACTCACTGGGTCTCCTGTTCCAATTAAAGTATACTTGATCACAAAGTTAATCCAAGGCTCATATAATGGGACCCGTAAGTATTATGGTGCCGTATGATAGTCAGGCATCCATGTGGTAGGAGGCTCGTTTTTCTTCTACACAGACAAATCCATTGAACTTTTCTCTTCCTGTTTGTTGTGTTTCAGCGTCTCAGCTTCCACCTTGGTAGCTTTTTCTCACCACTTACTGAACACCCCAATGTGCGAACTCCGATGTGTAAACTACATCACCACGATTCCAGTTACTGGTCCACAGTATTGGGGTGCTCGGCCTCCGCCTCCTTTCCTGTGTTTGCATTTTCTCCATTCCCAGAGGGAAACTAAGCAACAGGAGGCTGTGGGCTGAATTTCTTAAGAGAGGTGGTGCTGATACCGAGCCTGGCAAAAAGTTCAAGAATGTTCTATGTGCACTGTTAAAGCAGGTTGCTCCCAACTTCCCCTCACTGGCTACAGATGTCTTAGGGGTCATTTTTTGCAGAAAATAAGGACTTTAAACTTTCAGTAACAAAAGACTAAATGGAAGCAAGAGAATATACTGGCATTGAAGGAGCTTCAGTTTATGGAAGCTGTTGCTAGATCCTTTTTTTGTACTGATAAAGAATAAGAAAAGGATGTAACCAAAAGATGAGAGGGGAAAAAAATCCTGTAAAAGCAGTGTGTGGTAGGACATTGTCTTTCAGCAGTTCAGGTTTAACTGAGAGCTAAATTTGGCAAAGCTGCCTCAGCGTCGATCTAACTGTTGTCCTGGAACTTGCCGGCATCTCTGAAGGTTGTGTTGCTGTGGAGCAAAAGTGGCTTCATGCTTTTCTGATGATTTTCTTCCTTTCATTAATCTTCCCCTTCCTTCTTTCTGTGCCCTGTCCCCAAGGTTCCTATGCCACCAATGGTGCAGCTGGACTGGACATCACATGTTCACTTAGGGCTTCTGCCTCTGTCTTCCCAATGATTGATTGGTGGACTGAGTGATTGACTGACTGACATAAGCTATTGCCCAGGCTGATCCTAATATCCACCCATCTCAGCCTCCCAAATGCAGGGATTATAGGCCTGTGTGGCCTTACCCAGCTCTCTTCAGCATGCTTGATGGTGCTTGGAACCACCCTGGAGGTGTTGAACCCTCAAGTGTCAGTCCCCATTATGGAGTGTGTGTGAATCCAGCCAGGCCCATACGTTTGAGACTAACAGGTTCTGTGGATGCTGGTTTAAATGTGTTCAGGTGCTTGCTTTGCAGCTCAAACTAAAAGGGATGAAATTTGTTCCTTGGGGAACAGCTGCTGTCATTGTCAGTGTTCTCATGCTGTGAAGAGACACCATGACCACGCCAGCTCTTAGAAAGGAAGGCATTTTACTGGGGCTTGCCTACAGCTCGGAGCTTCAGTCCATTGTCATGATGCAGGAAAGCATGATGGCCCTCAGGCAGACACCTGTGCTGGAGAGGTAGCTCAGAGTTCTACACTGGGATCAATAGACAGCAGGGAGAGAGGGAGAGACAGAGAGAGAGAGCACCACTGGGCCTGGCTAGAGCATTTGAAACAGCAAAGCCTCCCCCCAGCTGCCCCCCCCCTCCAGTGACACACTTCCTCCAACAAGCATTCAGACACATGAGCTTATGGGGCCCATTCCTATTCAAACTACCCACAGCTGGTGAAGGCAGCTAGCGATCTATCCTTGCCTTGCTTTTCTCCAAATTTCTCTTTTGAGTTTCACAGCATTATGGAGCTGCTTTTTTTTTTTTTTTTTTTTACAGGGTTTCTCTGTGTAGCTTGGCTGTCCTGGCCTCGAATGCAAAGATCTGCCTCCTTCTGTCTCTTGAGTGTTGAGAATAACGGCCGTCACCGTGCATGGAGCCTATTTAAATATTGTGTTTTTTGATTAACAGAACAGATGAAACCACAAGAAATATTTATCTTTTTATTGTCTAGGGGAAACCAACCGCTGACAGGGATGCAGAGAAAAGCCTTGATGCCTTTGGTGGGAATGCAAATGAGTACAGCTCTCACAGAGATTCCTCAAGGTATTTAAAATAGAACTTCTGTAAGATCCAGCTAACCCGCTTCTGGGTCATCATCTAAAGGGAATGAAGTCAGTATGCTGAAGAAACTTCTGTACTCCTGTGTGTATTGAAGCATTAGTCACAAAGCCAAGAAATAAATGGGTATAACCTCTGTTCTTACCAGCTGATAAATGGATAAAGAAAATGTGATGTATCCACATAACAGAATGCTATGCAGCCATAAAAAGAATGAACTCTTGTTATCAGTTACAACATGGATGGAACTGGCAATCACTATGTTAAGTGAAACAAGCCAGGCATAAAGAGATTAGTATTATATGATCGTACTGATATGTGGGATCTAAGAGTTGGTCTCACAGAGGTTGAGAATAGAATGGGGATCCCATGGGCTTGGGATAATATGGAAAGAAGGACTGGGAGAAGGTGCTCAATGAGTACTAAGTTACAATTAGACAGGAACAAGAAGTACTGGTTGTATTGCCCAGAAGGGTAAGTATAGACAGCAGTAACAAACCAAACAGTTCAAAAGACAAGAAGAAAGGATTCTGAACATTCTCACTATCAAGAATTGGTACCTGTCTTAGGAGATAAAGATGGTTAGCCCAGCTTAAGAATTGCTTGATTGAAATGTCACATGGCACCTCACTAATATAGACAGTTTGTATGTATTAGTTAAAATAAATTTAATTAAAACCAAAGGAAACAGAATCAGGGCCTGAAAGGTTCCCAACAAACTAGAAAGCTTGATAACTTATGAATAGCTTATCTGTTCTTTTATTTGTTCCCTAGTTCTCTATCTAATCACAGTGTTGCCTGGTACTCAGAGAAAACTGTTTTCTTTGCCAGTCGTCCAAATAGTGGAAATTTCCTGAATTCTTTGCTGCAGTTTCTCAAAGTCAGTGGACATATGCTGTCTTTTGAAAAAGCTGTTACTAGGGGAGAACAGAAACAAAAGCAGGAGGCTTTGCATACAGACTCTCCGGAATAGGCAGGAAAGCCTTCCTAGAGAAGGGAAAGACAGTGGCCACAATGGTTGGGCTTGTCACCATAAATCTGAACCCTGAAACACAACCTGTGGGTCTCTAGGTCTCAGAGGTATTAGGCAGGAAGGAAACAAGAAACAAGTCACAATCAGATTGTTGGAGCTGGGCTCCATGCTGTGCCACACGGGATCTGTGACCAGCTGCCGCCACCCTCCCCATCCCTTGTCTTTCCCTCTCTTCTGCAGCCCCCAGAGCTGCTCACTACTGTCCTCAGGCTGTTTCTTCCCCCACGGTCACACCTCTCTGTCCCTCTGCTGAGTTCCCCTCATCCGCTTTCCCTTTTCTCTTATACTGAATGAAGGAGCACCTCCTCCAGACAGCACCCCCCTGGCCACGGCACCTCACAGGAGGTGTTTCTCTAGCATGTTCCTACAACCCTGCAGCTCTCCATTGCTGTGTGACTCAGGGTACACTGTTGCTTTGTGTCTGAAGCTTCTCTGGGCATTGAAACACATGGACGTTAGATGTCAAGCCGTCTCATCTCTGCACCCTTGAATCGAATCCAGGGTTGGGTAACATGAGGCAGAAGAGCGCCAGAAGGTGGCTGGGAGGCACTGACTTTTTGATGAATTCTTGAATGTTGCCTGGAGCTCCTCAAGAGAAGCAAATTTGCATGTGTTAGTTATATACCATGTTATTGTGACAGTGATGAGGAGTCTCCAGCATTATTTTCATGATTCCAGACATCTACTGGACATCACGCATTCAGTAGCAAAATCACAGTTATGAAGTAGCAACAGAAATAACTATGGTTGCGGGTTCCCACAACACAAGGAACTGTATTAAAGGGGTCGCAGCATTAGGAAGGTTGAGAACCACTGCTCTAGATGGATTGGTGGAAGAAGAGACCTTTGCAAGGTTATACTTAAGCTGTCCCCAAGGGACAGGACACTTCAAGGAGACAAAGCCATACAAACAGCTCCCAGGGCAAGAAGAGATGTGGCACTTTTGCTATCTTTCAGCTTTCTTTCTTTCTTTTTCTTCATGTCTCAACTGGGTTACAGTCTCTGTGACAAGAAGAAAATGTCTACTTTATTTACCAACATATGCCCAGTGCCCAGCCCAGGAATGCTCAGTATCTAAAAATGAATAACAAGGGACCCTTGCCCTACCATTCCTTTTCCCCAAGGGCAGGGCAGGTTCTGTAGGTGTGGCCAACATGTGGGAGAATGGAGAGAGGAGGAAGCTGCTTTCCTCCCAGAGCCTGGCAGTGCAGGCTCAGGGATCCCGGACTGTACGAATGAGGTCATGCTTCAGCCAACCCCTTAGAGCTACGTGTTCAGGCTGCTTATTTTAAGAGCTGAAAGGAATCCAAGGTCAAACGTGGTTGAATTCACCTGCAATTTTCCAAAAAGCACAACCAGGGCCTTAGCTGTGTAGTAATTTCTGGGAGAAAGGAAGCTTCGGATTAAGAGTTCAAATCCTCCTAAAGCCAGGCCACGTGTGTAAGAGAAGCCTCCTGCAGTAAAAGGATAGTTAAGAGCTGATGTTCTGTTCTGGGCTAGCTGGGCCCTTAACCAAACAACCATTATTATAACAACTGTATTTAAAAAAAAAATACAATCAAACATAGCAGAGCACGCCTTTATTCCTAGCTTCTAGCAAGAGGCAGGCGGATCTTTATGAATTCAAGGCCAGTCTGGTCTACATAGTGAGTTCTAGGATAGCCAGTGGTACATAGTGAGATCCTTTCTCAAAAAAAGCATCTCCCCAAACCCAAACCAAAACAACACACACACTCCAACTGCTGGGTCTAGGCAGGCTTGAGATATTTGAGGGACCATCTTCCAGCAAAAATTTAAAGTCTTAAGGCCCATATTGATCTCTCAAGTTCTACCCATACCGATTCAATGTAACATGTTCTGTACTCTTTTTCTAAATGTTGGAAACCGGTTTGTTTCATTTATCTGATACAGTGTAGCAAGTGACCTCCAGACTTTGTGGCTTAACATAACAGTAGATTGTTTCTCCCATGGTGGATTTTCTGCATTAAGCAAGGACAGTAAGGATCCAAAGTCTTCCAGGAGCCTGACCAGGGCTTGGGCTGAGGCTGGAAAGACTGGAATGCTGATGTTCTAACAGTTGGGTAGACCTTGACTAGGACTGTCTGCTGTGGACTTTGGTTCTTCTCTTCATGGCCTCTCCATGTTGCTTCCTGTACTGCCTCACAGCTTGGTGGCTGGCTTCCAAGAAGGGCTATGCTAACAGCAAGCATTCCAAGATGGAGGAAGCAGAGGCTGCCAGGCCTATTAGGGGTTAGCTTGGGAACTGGCCAAGTATCACTTCCTCTGTATTTTATTAGTGAAAACACTGAGGAGCTGGCTTGCAGTCCGTGTGGGAGAGAACTGCAGAAGGGCAACTCTGAGGAATGTGTTCATCTGGGTCATTCAAGTGGTAGTTGAGGATGTTTAAAAATAGCTGTTCTTTTGTTATCTCAGATAAATGAAACATGAAACAAATAACCACATAGCTCAGCAATGCCTCCTCTGGGTAAAAGGATCGAAAGAAAGGCCTTGAAGAGGTGTCTGCACACCATTGTTCATAGCAGCACCATTCACTACAGCCAAAAGGTGGGCGCGGCCCAAGTTTCCATTGGTGGATACACGGCTAAACAAAATATGATGCTGTCTTTATCCAGTTGGCCTACTGTAACAAAATATCACCGACTAGGTGGTTTATAAGCAAGAGAACTTTGCTTCTTAATGTTATGGAGACTGGAGAACTCAAGAGTGAAGTATAGGCAGATTTAGTTTCTGGTGACTGCTCTCTTTGACCTTTCTTATTGAAGCATTGTCACAGGGTGGAAAACATGAGCAATCTCTATGAGGTATCTTTTAATTCTACAACTGTCCCTTGTGACCATCTCCTCCCAAGGGTCCTATCTCCTGATAGCACTACGTTGGGTGCTAGGATTTCAACACATAAATTTGTGGAGGATACAAATGGTTAGACCATTGCAGACAGATGAGTCTCCTGATAGGCAGAACCCAGAGTAGCCAAATCCATAGAGACAGAAAGTAGAGCAGTGGGTACTAAGGACCAGAGGAAAAGGGAAAGGAAGTTACTGTTTAGGGTGTGGTTTCATTTGGGGACATGGATAATGACAGTAGATAAACAATACTGTGACTGATTAATGTGCTGAACTGTACACTTAAAATACTAAAGTGGTGAATTCATTATGTATCTCTTACCACAATTAAACATTGTTCTGAATTATGTGTGAAGATGAAATATTGATATTACTCTTTTTTTTTTCAGTATATGTTATAGTCAAGTCAGTGTTGACTTGTGTTATCTGTAACTAACTCCCCATGCTGTCAAAAGGCTGTGGACCAGAAGTGAGGGTACTGTTAGGAAGCCTGTCAGCTCACCAGATGCACTGCAGTCCAAGCAGAACCCGGACACTAATGTAGCTGTTAGTGTATAAAAAACACTGATTCACTTGGCCATGATACTATGTTTTGCTTGTGGACATTAGAGTAAACATTTATCAGACTGATCATATTTTTTATTTTTCCTTTTTGGCGCCATTAAACATTATTTAAACCCTTAAACATCTTCATTGGATTTTGAGATAGTCCTGGTCTTTTGGCCCCGTGCCAGGAATGCCTAGGGAATGCCATTAATAAATTCCGGACATAGTCACACCCTATTGGTCCTAATGCTTGGCTTTCCCTCTCAGGGGCTGCATTTCTTCCCATCAGCTCCCAGATTTTCACTGGAGCTTTTCCCTTTAAGGTTGCTGCTGGGAAGACAGGTAGTCAGTGGCTGGGGCACCCCTCACAGAAGATCCAATTTCTCCCTAGTACACTTTGAACCAGTTCACAGGTTAGGGAGGCCAACTCAGTCTTGTTCTTCCAATTACTGAATGATAGAGTTAGCTCTTAACCCCCATTTTGAACTAAAACAATTTCCTGGAGTTTAATATGTGTACTGGAAGGTGCATATATTAATCTACAATTCAGCAGGTTTTAAGTTTTTTTCTTTTCCTTTTTTTTTTTTTTTTTTTTTTTGAGACAGGGATTCTCTGTGTAGCTCTGGCCGTCCTGGAACTCATACTATAGGCCAGGCTGGCCTTGAACCCAGGCATTTGCCTGCCTCTGCCTCCCAAGTACTGGACTAAAGGCGTGTGCCACCACTGCCCTCGGATTCAGTAAAGGTGTAATTACTCTCAGGGAACCTCCCCTCCCCCTCAAAGGTCTACCACCACCTACACCGTCCATTGCCTAGTTTCTACTTTTGTGTTTGTGTAAGCAGATTGATGCAGAACATTCTTTTTTCTGCCCGGGGTTTTCAGGTCAACTTTACATTTATGGGATATCTTATATGTAGCTGTATGTATTCTCAGTGCTGTATAGTGTGCACTGTGTGAATCTGTCACAATTAGACATGTATTCTACTCTGAACATTTCGGCACTTTCCAGGTTGGGGCTTTTACAAACAGTGCGGGTGGATACATCCCAGTGGTTCTGTGGGGGAAGAAATTCTGTCACATTTCTGTGTTGTTCTGGAATGGCTGGGTTAGAGGGTATGCTTAGGGTTAACCAAGCCATTTTCCACACTGTTACTCCCATTCAAATTCAGAAGTGAACACTCCCACCCCCTTTCTATCTCTTAGGAGTCATGACAAATTTCGAACAAGGCATTGCCCTCACACGTAAGATTTACAAATTTCTACCAAAACGTTACTGCCAACACTTCAAACACAACGCACTTCCAAACACACCCTCAGCGGTGGCAGATGGGAAAGAGAGGGATCAGATGACAGCTTTAACCCAAGATGCCGAGGGTTTCCTTTGTTGCTGAGAGGGCTGGGGAGCCTTTTGCAAAAGCTGCTGCCAGTCAGGCTCGCCTGTCTTTGCAGCGCTAATTACCAAGCACTTGGGCAAGCAAGGGGGCGGGCGTGTGCACAGTGAGACCAACCGAGCCACCACCAGGCTTATGACTAATTAGAAATGCAAAGTGCTTAAAGGCTCAATGCCATCACCACCCCAGACAGAAAAAACCAAACCAGAAACCAACCAAACAAAATAAAACCCCACCCCCACCTCTTCAGAATTCTAATAGCCTGCTTGTCATCGCCGGCTTCAGGGACGCCTGCAAAAGCTGCCACTGCTGACTGAACCACACAGCGCCCAGCCTACGTCACGCAGCCTCCCGCCCAATCGCGCGCTGTGGATGAGTTTCCTTTGTGTCGCTCAGGGTTTGGGGGAAGCGTATCAATTCCATTTCCAGGACGCCCTGGCTCCTGGCATACTAAATAAGTTACTCCTCTGAGCTCACTAAGCCTAGACGAGCCCCTGCAGTGGTGGGTGGGGCAGAGCGGTATAATCCAGCTTTGATGCCCCGCTAGCTACAAACCACCATTCACACACAAGGCATGCAAACTAGGTCCCAATTAATACTGCTTATTAGCATCTCCTGGAACCTCGCAGGGAGAAGCTAAGAGGGTTTGTTGGGGAGGAGAGCAGCGCTTACGCACCACACTGAAAAAGCAAGTCTGGTCAGGAGAAACTCCCTGGGCTAGGCTTGCCTCGCTGCGGGGGGGGGGGGGGGGGGGGGGGGGGGGGGGGGGGGGGGGGGAGGCGAAGAACGAAGCCGCTGAAGCTTAGGTGCCCTCAGGTCATCTGGGAAAGTGTCCACATGGTTCTTGCTTGAGGCATGATCTGATGGGAGCCAAGGAATCAGAAGAGAACGAACTTGCCGCCTTCCCTTTCTCCTGGGACCCTGCGTGGTCTAAGCTCTAATGAGTTCTGAATGTACCATCAGTACATTCCTGTCAGCCCCTGAGAGGAGAGGCCAGCACAACCCCAGGCCCTGAGGAAAGGGACTAAGCTGGGGCGTGGGATGGGGTTGGTGGAGGTGGAGGAAGGATTATTATTTAAAAGACTGGTGAAGAATTGCACTAATAGGCTTCTTGCTGGCTTGGCTCAAGGATTGGGGCTTCAATCCTTCCCAATGAAGTTGCAGAATAAAAATTTAAAAGTCTAAAACATACCATAATATTACCTTAAGCCTCAACTATCAAAACATTTGAAACATAGTATGGTAACAAATGTGCTTTAGTAGCACAAACTATCAGACTCCAATGACTGTAATAATGTCAAACAATGCGAACAGAGTTGCTGCTCTGCCTCATTCATGGTAACTGTAATGTTGGTTAGACTCAGGGACTGTCAGTGTTCTCGTGGGGGGTTGCCTATTTTCATGATTGAAGAAAATGCAAAACCAACCTTGGTTAGTGGTTAGAAAGAATAAAGATGTAATTTCTTCCTTTTCAGTTTTACAAATTCCCTGCCATTGAAAAGGCATGGGCTTCTACATTAAGAATCTGGAAGGTGATGGCACATGTTAGTCCCGGCACTTGGGAGGCAAAGGCAGGGGGATCTCTGTGAGTTCAAGGCCAGCCTGGTCCACTGAGTGAGTTCTAGGACAGTCAGAGCTGTTACATAGAGAAACCCTGTTTAAAAAAAAAAAAATCATGAAGATGGTTTGCTAATAGCCAATCCCAGGGGAAGAGTCCCTCTGCATGGAGATAACAGAGATAAGTTTATTAGTCATTTTGTGTCACTGTGACAAAATTCCTCGTAGAAACTCCTGAGAGGAAAGAATTATTTTGGCTCCTGGCTTCGGGGTCTCTTAGTCTGTCATCATGGAGTTCACAGTTACTGGACCATGGGGTGGAAGTTTGTCATATAGACCAGGAAGTCGAGAATAGCTGAAACTAGGGGCGGGGCCACAACCCTTAAGCCCCACCCTATCAACCTACTTCTGTGAGCTAGCCCCATGTCCTAAACAGTCTATGTCCCACTTCCAAATAGCATCCATCACATGAGAAGCAGTCACTCAAAATATGAGCCTGTCAGGATTTTTTAAATCTGAAATAAAATATTCTGCACTTGACACATCTCATAACACAAAATACATTTAGTCCAATGTCAGGAGTCCCTATAGTCTTTTTGTGTGTCTGTGTGTCTGTGTGTGTGTGTGTAGCCTTGGCTGGCCTGAAGCTCACTATATAGGCCAGGCTAGTCTTGAATTCACAGAGATCCCGCTGCCTCTGCCTCCCGGGTCCTGGGAACAAAGGAGTACACCACCATACCCAGCCCAAGTCCCTGTAGTCTTAACACTCCAATACTGTTTAATGTCCAAAGCCTCTTCTGAGATTGAAGGCAAACCCTTAGCTGTAAAATAGAAAAGTATATACTTCCAAAGTACAGTGGCAGAGTAAACATTTCTACTCCAAAAGGCAGGAACAGAGAGCTAGAAAAGAAAGACTGGACCAAGCAAGACTGAAACTCAGGGAGGCAAACATTAAATCCTATAGCTCTGTGCTCAGAATCCTACACCAGGGCATCATGATGTGGGATGTAGGCCCCACCAGGCTTGAGAAGCCTGTCCCTGTGGCCCCCGTGCCTCCTACACAAATGCTAGCATCATTCAGGCTCTGCAGACATTATTATTAGTTGTACCATGTTCTTGGTATTTCCAGCATCCTATAGTTTCTGGGGCACCCTAGGTTTTACCCTCAGTTTTGTACCTGGCCCATTCAGAGATGCTACCTGCAGAAACTCTCATCTTGCTACAGATTACCTGTCCTTCCAGGCTTTTCTCAAAAGTCTTGGCACAATCCTCTATGGTCTGTAATGCTTTTATCTTGCACACCTGAAAACACTGGAGCCCCATGGCCAGTGCCAGGTTCTGTTGTTAGCCTGAGAAGCATCCTTTTCCCCTTGGACTATACTGCAGTATCCTCTAGAAGCCTGCATGATTGAACTTGGGGAAGTACTTTCTGGGTGCTTGTTTATGCAGGAAACCACTGAGGATCTCATTAGAGAGAAGTCTTTCAGTGAGTTTTCAGTTTTACACAAAGAACCCTTCAATGGTGGTGACTCATTTTATAGGATATTTTCCTACTGTCTAGTACAAAGTCCAAGGTTTCGTGTGTGTGTGTGTGTGTGTGTGTGTGTGTGTGTGTGTTGTATTTAGCACATGCTTGTGAGCATTCAGGCCCGTCGGCCTGCGTGCATGCTTTCAGACATCTTTCCGTATACTGTGTGTATCTTATTACCTTGAGATGGAATCTCTCACTGAACAGAAAGGCTGCTCTTTCTGTGGGTTAACTGACTCTTGGGATTCTTGTGTGTCTGCTTCTTGATTCTGGAGCTCTAGGGATGTCGGGGATTTTAACTCAGATGCCCCTGTTTGCACAGCAAGGACTAGTAGCCACGGCATTTTTATTCTTATGTGTATGTGTGTATGCATGATGTGTGGATAAGTGTGCATGCTGGTGTGAGTGTGGAGGTCAAAGGACAACTTTCTGGGCTTAGTTCTTTCCTGTCTACCATTAGGTACGTTCTAATGGTAGACTGATGGTTGCCAGGTTTGCTTCTTGCTTGCATGGTGAGTGCCTACAACCATGGAGCCATCTCGCTAGTCCTGAAGACTTCTTTTTAATGGTGTTAAATTCTTTTAAAACTTTGGTCCCTTTACTCATTTCAAATACATTCTCTCTCTCTTTCTTTCTCATCAAACTACAAAGTGCTTCAAATCTTTCTGCTCTGCTTTTTGCTCCTGACTTTCCTGTAAACATGGCTAAAAGCAGCCAGCAATATGCTGCACTGTCTTCAGATTTCCTTCACCATGACTTTTTAATACATTCTCACTCAAATTTTTAGAACACGGGCAGAACACAGACACATTCTTTGCTGGAGTATAATACAAGTAGATACCAGTCCAGTTTCCAACAGAGCTCATGTTCCCATTTGTTTCTATCAGCATTCTGGTTTTCTCAACTGCTACCAGCGTTGTCCATCTTACAGCATTCTATAAGAATAGTTATATTCATTATAGTATTATCATACTTATGCTATTCTATACTACAATACTGTAATAATTACAGTAGTCTACACTATAATATCTAGTATCCTAAGGCTGAAACTTCAAGTTTTTCCAAATTTTTCCTATCCTGCAGTTCCAAAGTCCTAAGAATCACATGCTCAGGTTTATGACATCAACCCCACTCCTGACACCAATCTTCTATTTTAGTTACTTTTCTTGTCACTGGGAAAAATATCTGGCAGAAGCAATTTATAGTAAGGAAGATTTACTTTGGTGCCTACAGGGACTACAGGCAGTTCACCGTGGTGAGAAAGTCATAGTAGCAGAAGCAGTTTGTTCTTCCTGTCTCGGTAGATCAGAAAGAGAGCACAGGCTGAAGTAGGAACAGGCTACAATCCTTGAGTCCTGTTCCTCCATGACCCACCTCCTCTACAGCCTTCCAAAACAGCAACACCAGCTGGGAACTAGTATTCAAACCGGGGGTGGGGGAGTGGGGGAGCATTTTACTTTCAGATCATAACAATGCCTTTTGCATCACCGTCTTTGTTACTGTCCTATTACTGTGAGGAGATACTGTGACCAAGGCAACTCTTATAAATGAAAGCATTTAATTAGGGCCTTGCTTACAGTTTTAGAAGGTTAGTCTATGATCATGATGGTGGGAAGCAGATAAGCATGGCACAGGAATAGTAGCCAGTAGCTGAGAGCCTTATATCTTATTCAAAGGCAGCAGGCAGAGACGGGCAGGCAAAGGCAGGAGGAGAAGGAAAGGGAGAGAGAGAGACTGAGAGACTGGCATTGGTGTGGTCTTTTTAAACTTTAAAGCCTATGCCCAGTGACTAACCTCCTCCAACAAGGCCACCCCTACAACAAGGCCACACCCACTACAGGGCCACACCCACTACAGGGCCACACCCACTACCGGGCCACACCCACTACAAGGTCACACCTACAACAAGGTCACATCCCTAAGTCTTTCCAAACAGTTCCACTAATTGATGACAAAATATTCAATATATGAGCCTGTGGGGGCCATTCTCATTCAAACTACCACAATCATTGTGATGAAATTCTTGATAGAATCAACACACGGAAAGAGCACATGACTTTGGCTGATTGTTTCAGAGGGATCAAGCCCATGGTTTCCTACCTGGGCCTGTTGTAAGGCATAATGTCACAATGGTGTAGTACGTAATGGAGGTGTTTCTTTCCACCATGCTTGTGTGTTATTATCTATGTCTGAGACCATACATTTTGAGGATAATGTCTCAGTTTTAAAAATATGCTTTTAATAGCATATCATACTTTGTTCTCATTTTATCTTCATTATGATTGAGAATTAAGTTAAACTTATTATTTAAGTAGTGTAGCACTTAAAGAGTTTTTTTGAGAAGTCTTCAGAGATTTTCCATAAGCTCTTTACCTCTTCACAGACATAGCTCCGTTATCAACACACCACCAGAGAGGTACAGTTACCACAACTTATGAACCTGCGTTGATATTGCATGACCACACTCACAGCTGATTAACATTAGGGTCCACATTTGGTGTTGTAGCTTCCATAGCCTTAGGAAGGTATAATGACACAGACTTGGAAAAATGCATGACAGGTATCCGCCCTGACACTATCACACAAGAGAAGTCAATTCTTTCATTTGGACATCTAAAAAAGATCATTGCTGTGGTCAAGGTCATCTAGGTTTTTCTTACATTATCAACTCACCTGGTGTGGCCATACCTTCCTCTAAACTCTGTTTATTTAAACTTTAGTGCAGTCTCCAGGCTGCAAAGTAAAAGGCTGTTTTGTTCTGTTCTACAAAGCTTTGGATCCATCACCCG
Organism: Pachyuromys duprasi; assembly: GCA_028658305.1. Lineage (NCBI taxonomy): Eukaryota > Metazoa > Chordata > Mammalia > Rodentia > Muridae > Pachyuromys > Pachyuromys duprasi. The sequence goes on along the minus strand of CM053753.1, from coordinate 18,571,404 downwards.
GGACACTCAGCTAGCCTGGGATCAAGCCCCGAAGCTGTCCTGAGCTGAGCACTGGCGCGCGGAGCCCACGCTGCTGTCAGGGAACACACGGGTTTCATTGTCTCTGTCCCAGCAGCGCATCCTCATGGCTTTATTCATCACGTGAGTTCCAGGAGTCATCGTTTCCTGCTTCTCTTCTTAGAAATGCTCTTTGTGGCAAAGGCGCCAACTATCTCCATGTGTTGCTGTAGACTGACATGGCCAGAATCACTGGAGACAATCTACTGATGTCACCTGGCAGAGTGTGTGAAGTCAAACACGGGTGAGCAAAGGCATTGAGTGCTCTCCTGTGAAGTCTGTCCAGCTCAGCCAGCCCGGAAGGGGGGCTGGTACATGCAGGGCAAGGCAGGTCTGACCTCCATGGAGGAAAATGAGTCTGAAAGCTCTTAGACAAAGGATGCACAGCCCCCACCAAGGCTTTCCAGAACTCTCTCTTCCTGGGCTTGTTTCACTCACCTCTGCTAATCTTTTCCCATTTTTTTCTATTCCATAATAGAAGAAAACCAGTGGTCACATACTGAATTCTTACTGTGTGTTAGGAGCAGCAGGCTGCAGAAGAGAGCTTGGACAAGCCCATGCTCACTTCCAGGAAAGTCTGCAAGGGTGTTGTGAAATATAGTCTTTATAAGAAATTAAATTATATTAACTTAATTAACCTATGTTAAGACAAAAGTAGTAAATCTCTCAGCTCACCACATTCTAAGCATTCCAGCGCATTAACTTGGAGTTGTTTCTTCCTATTGTATCTCTACATCAGAAATACCATAAAATAATTTTGTCACATTAGTGGTTTGAAATTAGCAACAGGGACAATGTTTACCCACAGCAATCGGCAACTTTCACAAATCAGGGCTTGACTCATTATTATTTTCTTTATTGTTTTGATGTAAAAAAAAAGCAATGGAGTAAATATTATATTAATTACATAAATATTATATAAAAACATTAACAATATAGACTACATTTTTTAAAATTTCAGGTCTACAGTAGATTTATTATGAATAGCATGGAAATCTGAGAAATTACCTTTTTTTCAGTATTAGAAACTATTACTTGATTCCGCAAAGAAATTGTAGTTGTTAGTCAAGCATCTCAGAACTCAAGAAGCTGAGGGAGGAGGATCATGAATTTGAGGCTAGCCTGGGCTACTCAGTGAAACCTTATCACTACCCAGGAAGTGTTTTTTTCCAATGAGTAAACTCTTGGCATACATTCTCATTTCACTTTTTTCTTGTTAATGTAAGCAAACAAGAGTAGCAAAAAAAAAAAAAATCTTCATTTCCATGTTATAGTTTTGTTTATGAGTTAGTGGTGACTATATAGGATATAGGAATTTAATAAAATCAATCGGCTAAGTGGAATTTACAACAATGGATATGTCTCATTATTTAAAGATTATATTCTAAATCCTTTCAGAATAATACAGAGTATTAATAAGCCCCGCCCCCATACAACCTTGGAGCTGGCCCTGAGGGTGAGAGCAAGGGAGAGATAGCCCTTTCACTCGGCTGCAGCACCTGGGAGAGTGGGTGTCTCTCCTTGACTGGGCAGCACAGCGGAGCTGGCTCTGGAGGCGTGGGTGCAGCCCTCCACCCTCCACCCCGAGAGCTTGAGGGCAGGAGAGCTGACCCTGCCTCCTGCAGATGGCGGCACTGGGCGGCCTCGCCAGAGCAGTGCTGAAGAGCTCGCCCTGGCAGCGCAGATACGGGAGAGCCAGTGCGCTCACCAGCTCAGCTACCGCCCAGGCCCAGATCCAGGGGTCTGAGTTGGCCCACCCCAAAATCAATATCATCTGCGAAATGTTGGAACATGTGAAAGGGCCTGTCCCGCTGTTCTAAAGCTGCGGGATCTCCGCAACACAACGCCAGGATAACCGGGAGTCCCGATGAGGATCCAGCATTGATGGTGTCACAGAAGCCAGAGATCTTGAACCAGACCAACGACTCAGTGCAGTGAACATTTGCAAGTGAAGATGTGTGGGCAGAGGGACATACTGTGGGACGCACTGTGACACACTACACTTCCACGATGAGCTATTTTCTATACTTTGTTTATTTGTATGCTTTTATTTTGGGGGAGGTTGCAAGGGCGAAGGGCAGATCTGAGGGGGCAAGGAGATGAGTGGGGCTCACGATGTGAAATTCACAAATAATCAATAAAAAGTTTAAAAAGAGTATGAATACTTACATTTTCATATAAATACTTATATGTCTAATATAATTTACATATAGATTATGTTGAAATAAACATTGTAGGTAATCAAAACTCATATTTTTGTGGGCTGAATCTGTTTAGTTATTTGTTTTCATTTCCTTTTCTATAAATGTATTTCCCTCTTTATCTTACCTTCCGAATTTTAACAAGTCTAATCTCCTCCTCCTTGCCTGTTACAGCCGTGTGACCGATGCCTCAGCTTCTATGCTGTTCTTTGTTCTTCCAGAACAAACAGAGCTGAAGGGTAAGGACCTTGAAAACTCAGCTCTGGACATCGATTGGGAAGTTCAGTGCTTGATCCAAATGAGATAACCAAAAGATGTTGACTAAAAGTTCTGGAGATCAAAAAGGGAGAGAGAGAAAATATCGAGGTCATGTATATAGAATAGGGGTAAGACTCTAGATATCTTTTAACTTTTGATTTCTTAGGCCCAGAGTGATGAAAGATTTCTGCAGGTTGGCCCACACAGCAAGTTAAATAGAGACCTTGTCTCAAGAAACAAACCAAAGACGACAACAACAACAGAATCTAAGAAACAAGCAAACAGAATCTACATTTTCTTAGGGTTTCTCAAGGTCTGGTCACATAGCAGTTGTTTGACAACACCATCTTCAATAAAATCCTTGAAGAAGCAGGCTTGTTTAGGAGACACAGCTGCTTTGATTCAAGTTGGCCATGCTCCAACTAGAGAAATCAGCTCCCACATGCTCCTTAGCTATCAGGTAATGACATCATTCCAGGTATTCGATTTGGCTCAGCAGCTAATTCCACAAACAGCTTGCTTTGTTTTGGTTTGGTTTTGAGTCTCATTACACAGTCTGGGCTGGACTACAAATCTGTGATCCTCTTACCTCAGCCTCCTGGGTGCAGGGATTATATGCTTGCACCACCACACCTAACTTCCTTTTTTTTTCTTTTTTCTTTAATTGCATTCACTGACAACTTCATTGCCCCTGGCAGGGACTGGATTTCCCTGTGTCATGGAAGGAGAGTGACAACGGAATATCAAAAGCCCAGGAGAAATTCCTCTCCTCCCAGTCCATTACTTCCCAGCACATCCTGGCTACAAGCTTCTGCTTAGACCCCTGTGCCGGGACCAGGTTGGCTGCTTGCCTAGTCTTTAAGTCCAGCCATTATTGACTGGCTGTTTTTCTTCAGAATATCTGATCACCCACCTCCCTAAATAGCCCCAGCCAGGGTCAAATTACCTCCAGCGGCCAGGTCACACCTGAAAGACGAGTGAGCCTAAGGGCAAACAAATCCATCATACTAGTCTTGATAGGGCAGAAAGTCAGCGGGACTAGTCTGCCATCATAGCTGGAGGGAGAGGAGGAAGTTGACATGTCAGAGAGAGTAGGGCAACTCCTTCACTTCTCCCTTTCTTTCTCATAAACCTTCCATTGCCTCAAAGTCTACTGGAGAAAATAAACTGCGGAGCAAATCATCATTGTTCCGCTGGACCTCCTTGTTCTCATCCCCTGCATATGTATCCTTAATTTAGAGTTCAAAGTAGAATGTGCTGATCACGGTGGCATATACCTTTAATCCCAGGACTCTGGGAGGCAGAGGCAGGCAGATCACTGTGAGTTCAAGGCCAGCCTAATCTAAAAATTGAGTCCAGGACAACCAAGACTACACAGAGAAACCGTGTCTTGAAAAAACAACAACAACAACAACAAAAAAAACCAAAACCAACCAACCCAACAAACAAAAAGAAGTAGAATGTTTGCTTATTACAAATGAAGCTCTGGGCTGGATACTTAGCACCACATAAAAGGCTTGGTAATCCTTTGGTAATCCTGGCACTTGGAAGGTAGAAGGATCAGAAGTTCAAGGTCATCCTCGTAAAGTTGGGGGCTAGCCTAGGCAACATTAGATAGTGTCTCAAAAAAAAAAACAATAATAAAAGCACATTGGAATATACCATTGCTTTGCTCGCAACCATCCAATGGCTCCTATACCATCAGAGGTAAAGCTTTACAGGGGCTGAAGGGCTGAAGGACCCACCCTTAACCCCACCAAGCCTTTACAAATCTGACTCTCGACCATAGTCCTTCTCTGTCCTACCCACCCAAAACTCTCTTGTTCTTCTTCCTATGTACAGTCCCTTCCCACTTCAGGACCTTTGCCCACCCAGGACACTCTTCCCCCAGGGGTCTACTCAGCCAACTTCCTCACTCCCTCAAGTCTTCCTGCAAACCTCAGCTTCTCAGCAGAGCCTACCTACTGTGAAGGGAGCTGATTACTCCTGGAGGCTGTCTCTTCTCCCTTGACACTCCTCTGTCTCACCCTGTTCTATTATTCCCATAGAATGAATCATCTCCTGGGGTGACATGCAATTTACCTTTGTTCTCTATCTGGTAGATATGTCACCTCGTTTGTCTGCTAATGCATCTCAACTATCTACAACATGCACACAGTGGGAGCACAAAAACTATTTGTTGAATCCCTTTGAGATGAGGAAAGTGAGGCCTACTCTCAGTCAGAAACGCCAAGACGTCTGGTAGCAGAAACTAATCCCTCTCTGCTGGATCCCATGCTCACCATCCAGTAATGGTCCATCCGCTCTCCGTCCACAACTGAGTTTAGGGAAAGCTCCAGGGGGCTCACTATAGTGCTAAGTGGACAGATGCTCTTGGCAATTCTACATTTACTTGTTCACCAAGGTTACGAAGGTGGTTAAGCCATGTGAAGACTCTACTATATATGTTTTTTTTTTCTGATAAAAGCATTTTTCTTAAAAATGCCACCTGCCGCACATAACTCCAGCAAGGGCCCTTTGCTGGTGCTAGAGATCCTGCAGGTAGGGGGAGGAGGCCATGGCTGATAAGGAAGGATCTAGAAATGTAAGCTGAATCATGTGAGCAGCTGTATTAATAAAGCCAGGGCCTTCTTTGGGGCAGGGAGCTCAGGGACACCAAGTAGAAAACTGCTTCCCTCTAAAGGGGCAGTGACCAGTCGTCCTGCTTGCCTCCCTCTGTGCAGCTCCTCACTTGGATAGCTAGTGACTTCATTTCTGGTTTATCTGAGGACCTTGTGCATCAGCCTTCCATAAGCTCCTCATAACTAGACACTGAGGTCATCTGTCGTAGCAATCGGATGCATGACAAACCACCTCTTCACTAAATGGCCTAGGACAGCCATTGAGCTGGGGAGGGGACAGCTTGATTGCTAATGTGTTTGCCTTTCAAGCACAAGGATTTGCATTTGATCCCCAGAACACACATTAAAAACAAAACAAAATGAAACAAAACACCAAAAAAAAAAAAAAAAAAAACCCCACACACTTGTAATCTCAGCACTAGCTAAAAGAAACAGGTAGATCCTTGGGTTTGCTAGCCAACTGGAGTAGCCTACTCAGTGAATTCCAGGACATTGAAAGACTGTCTCAGTAAACAAGGTGGACAGCTCCTGAGGCATGACATCAAGGTTGTCCTCTGACCTCCACATGCACATGCAGACATGTGTGCGCACACACTCATACACACACACACACAGAAAGCATTGACTATCCCTACACTTTGGTGGGTCAGTCACCCAGGGTTGGCTGGACAGCCTTCCTGTGCTGGGCACCAAGTACTGCGACCATTGCATCTTTAGGTGGTGGCTGCCCTGGTACCCCTCCATTTGGCCTCTCCTTCTCTGGGGACATGTGTTGTAGGTAGCTATTAATATTTACTATTGATATATCTTCTGGTAGTAGCTGCTATCAATCCTAAACAGCTGTATAACCAAATCACCACACAGAGACTGGGATTTGTTTAAATAACCTAGAACACAATGCTGGGCAATAGTTACTCCATCCTAAACTTCCAAGCCCTCATAGTCTCCTAACATTTAGATTTTCCACATTATATTTGCTTTTAGTGCTATAGTAGGTCCAGTTCATCTCTCCATGTCATCCCAAGATCTCTAGCTCTGCTCTTCCAGCTCTTCTCCCTCCTCTGCCTCCTCCCTCTCTTGCTGCTTCCGTTCCCTTGCTCAACACTGTGGCTAGTTGCTTTATTTTGGCATGTTTACACAAAGTTGAGACAGGAGATGCTTAGAATAAATATCACAATGCAATGTCCGGATCGAAACCAGAGAGTGGGGGAGAGAAATCAGCATTTGAATGAACAAGGGTAAAGTGTATACATTCCAAAAGAACATTATACCAACAGACCTGGGCCACCCCAAACCATGGTAGTAGGAGGAGATACCACTATGGCAGCGCAGGAGGAGAGTGGGCAGCAATGGCAGTTCCTCCTGGTTTGATTTGAGTACACAGAATGCAGTTTCGGGCTGTGTTCAGTCAGATGGGATCCCATCTTCCATTGGAAGGATGTGACCAGTTGGAATCCATGACACTGTGTGATGTAGGTAGTCAGTCCCCACTCTGAATGGTACTTTATCTTACCTCTCTGCTTCAGAACACATACAAGGAGCCTTGAACATATGAGTATGTACCGAAATATGTATGCCATCTATTTATAATGCTCTCACTTTGGCCAAATTCTTACTTTATGCTTTCTCTACCTCCCCCTCAGCCTGACCACGTGTTGCTTCTGCCTGCAGCCAGCCTTTCTTACCCCACAAGCTGCTGCTCAAATCCTAGCTCTCCATCATCACGAATTCTTCACTGCAAAATTGTTGCATCCTCATTGTTTCTGCTTTCAGCACACTGAAGGCTTGTTCTATCTTTTTATTTTGTTTTCATTAACACATGGGGAATCTTTTTAAGTCCTAAAATGATCCTAAATCCAAAGAAGGAACAAGTCTAGCTCCAGCCTCTACTCCCATCGGCTCCCATCAGCCCCTGAATTTGATGTTCCGATCGTTTCCCACAGAAAGCTACCAGATCTGCTAACTCAGAAATTTGGGTGGGTTGAGCAGCAATCTGTTGGAAGATGGAGATGAGACACTTGGATGCAGGCCCCTGGAAGACCAGAAACTTTGTGAGCAGACCAAATGAGCAGGAAGCCAGGGCTCCGCGCCCCATCACAGCACCCCACTCCTCACACACATCTAGGGTCATATGGTTGGCTCTGTAAGGACATTGGAAAAGAAAAGCGGTCCTGACTGTTTACATTTGGGTTGGCTCAGTTCATGGACACAGGCCGAAAATGAGCCGTTGCCTTATAATAAACACCCGAGGAGCAGCTTAAAGAAAACAGGAAGCTGGTGCAATTTCAGCACTCAGGGGGCAAAAGCAGGAAGATAGCAAGTTTGAGGGCAGCCTGGGCTACTTAATTCAAAGTCATCCTGAGACACACAGTGAGGCCCTGTTTCAAGAACACCGACAGCTGAAGGATAGTTCAGTGACAGAGCACTTGCTCAGGGTGCTTGGAGTGCTGAGTTCAGTCTCAGCACTTCCCTTCTCCCGTCAGGAAAAAAATGATAGAAATGGAGAATGAAGATCATGCTGAGGATCCTCTAAGGCCACGGGGATCTCTGTGTGCGCTGGCCCTGACACTGCTTCTTCTCTGTCATTCTGTGCTGGCACAGAAGGCCCAGAGTCTCTTTCCACAGCCTCACTCACTTCCTATCTAGTGACCGACACAGCAGAATGAAGAGCAGAACACATCCCTTACCCCCCCGCAAACACACAAGCACACACACACACCTTCTCAGCTCTTCCCCGTCCCAGCCTTGTCCTGTCTGTCCTGTCTGCCTCATGTCCTCACTTCTTCAGACATGAAAGTTGTTTTCCCATCATTTCTCATGTCCCCTCTACTTTTGTTTCTTGTGCTCCCTCAAATGTAAATCTCGGTAGCTGGCTTGTCTGCTAAGAATGGCATTAGAGATTTAAACCCAGGTTTCATAATTTTGAGCAAACTGACTCCTTACCTTCCTTTTGTCTCTTCTCTTATTTGCGCATGTCTATCATCTTTGACTTCTACGACCGCAACAGAGCCTGGCCCTTGCAAAAAGAAGACGTGTTGTCTGCCATGAAGTTGAAATTTGACTTAGCAATCTAGTTGACTTACATGAACATCTTCAAAATCTTTCATGAACTATCAAAATCTTACATGAACTATCAAAATCTTTCCCTAAGTCTAGATGTTCTCTCCAGAAACTGAGTCTCTGTTATAGCTCCCAGTCTTCATGGAAAAAAATTAATATAGTCCAAGAAAAAGTATTATGGTGCTCACAATCTTGGATTATGCTGCAGAGAAACAGAACATCAATGCCAAGTCTTAAGAAGAGGAGGAGGAGGAGGAGGAGGAGGAAAGAACCAAATACCAACACACTCCTACACAACATAGCCTTTGAATGGATAAGAAGTAGATATTGCAAGTACAGACTGTTTAGAAAAGATTGACTAGAATATTCATTCTGCAGTGGGAAGGCTGAGACCATGCACAGAAGGTGGGTTTCTAAAGCTTTAGTAACTGAACATAAAGAAAAAAAAAACTATAAAGAAGTGGTTCAATTGGAACTTTTAAAAGACTGCCAGGAGATCACGACCAAGTTAAACAGAAGGGACTGACAAAGCTTAAAGCAGAAATGGGTGGTTAGAAAAGAGAAAACCAAATCCCAGACACACACCCACACGCATGTACACACCACACATGTTTCAAAATGAATACATCTTTAAGAGAGAGAGACAGCCACAGTATCACGGGGAAGAACCTGGGGTGTGGTTAAGCTGTATGTGTTAGTCTTTATAAACTGAAACAACAACAAACCTTGGTACATTAGGTAAAGAAAACACCCACCCAACGTGTGCACGGAGCGCCGTTGCACCTCCAGCCAGAGACAGTGCAGAAAGGGACTTGCACACACACGTGTGTGCTGGCACATGTGTGAGAGAACAGGCATCACAGGTGATGTCGCGAGGTGAAACATGGCCAGCGGAGACTGGAGGGAGCCGCAGAGAGGAGGGAGCATCTGTCTCTCCTTATAGCCCTGCCTTGCTCTGCACACTCACAACACAACAGTGATCGGACATGTGGAATTTAAACACTAAAGAATCAGACAGGGCAAGGACGGACCCTTACGTTTGGTGGTTTCTTTAATCTCGGCATCCAGGAGGCTGAGGCAGGGGATTTGTGAGCTCTAGGCCAGCTGGGTTGTATAGCAAAACCCTGTCAAAAAAAAGAAAGAAAGAAAAAAGAAAAGAAAAATAAAAAGGAACTTTTAAGATAAGTAGGATGGAGACTCCCGAGGTGTGGTGATTATTAACATTAACAATGGAAGTGAGCTATAGCATGTAAAAGGGTCAAGCAGGAGAACTGCAGGCCAGCCACGTGATCATCATTCGCCACCTGAAGTGCTGGCCAACTCAGTTCTGTTCAACAGGAAATGCAAAGGAAGAGAGAGAGGGCAGGATTATAAGGGAGGATGAATCTATGAAAATATTACCATCCATGGGTGTGCATCATTTCCACAGCCAGCTTGAAAGCTTCGGTAGTGACTCCTGCTCAAGCCGAGTGTGTCCTGGCTGCCAAGCCTCTGCTGAGTGCTTTGCTGGCACAATTCCATTCAAACCCCAAGACCCTGGTAAGGTGCATCTGTCACTGTCTCTATTTGTCAGACGAGGAGACTGTGTTCCACTTCCAAGGGACTTCAGCTGGCAGCGCCGGGTGAGGCAGGAAAGGCCGGATACAGCGAGCCATTTGTCCCGAGGCCGTGCCTCACAGGTGAAGGGGCTCTTCCCACAAGCCTCCGGCCTACGGCACACATATGTTTAAATGTAACAGTGTTCGTGTAGAGCATCAGCAGCCAGTCTGGGCAAATCAGGGGAAAGCACATTCTAGGCACCATGGTAACCGTGGCGTTATGTATTGGTAAACAGTATGTGTTAAAAACAGTACAAGGAAAACACAAAATCTTTATTGAGAGGCAAAGAGAGAGAAGGCGTGTGTGGAGCAACATGCTCACTTACAGCCTGGAAATTAGTGTTCTAATATTCCAGCTACCCTAGGGGCTTGCTGTGTAGCCCAGGCGGACCTCAAACTCAGGGTCTTCTCGCCTCAGCACCCCGAGCACTGGAACTACAATATGTTCTGTGATGCGCACCTATAAATTAGTGTTTCTGCCAACACAACCACATTGTTATTGTTTATCTCTTTTGCAGCACTGCGATTTGAACCCAGGACCTATGCCAAGAAAGCGTTCTATCACCCAACCGTTACCCAGCTCTTGAAATTATTAACTTAAAAATTACTTAACTTCAAAGTTTTACAATATTAAATAAATCCGAGTGTGACATAAGACTATTTTTTTTTTTTTTTGGAATTAAATGTTATTTGCTAGCTCACACACTCTCTCTCTTCCTTCCTCCCTTTTGTTCTTTTAGATAAAGACAAACACTGTGTGTGGACCCGGCTTCTGTTGGGTCACAGAGACATCTTAGTAAAACTCTTAGGAATCTTTTGTGCTACTTAATAAATAGCTATTATTAAAAATTAAATTGCATGAACTGGGCTCAGTGGGTGAAGGTACTAGCTGACAAGCCTGGTGACCTGAGTTCAGTCCCCAGTATCCCCTGGTGAAAGGAGAGAATGGACTCGTGCGCACAGCTTGTCCTCTGGCACCACATGTGTAGTGTGACATGTGTGTACATCATAAGATAAACAAATGTGAAAACGACCCCCAGACAGGTAAACCAAGACTAGTGTTATTTGAAAAGGATGGGTAATAAATCCACAAAGCTCACTTCCTTCTATTTTACTGCATTTTGCTAACTGCGTATGCTTTCAAGTTCACGTGCAAAGTGGGTATGCAGGAAGGCCACAGTCTACAAGTGGTGTGCCGCTGTTCCTCTCTTCTTGTCTCAGCTCTGTGAGCAACGACATCCTGTCGGTAGCCATGTCACCAGGCCTGGTCATAGGCCATAAGGTATTTATATTCTGCTGCTGAGATAATCAACTTAGAAAGGGAAAAGGTTTATGTTAGCTCAGGGTTTGGACCTTTCCATCTTTGAGTGGCAGGCCGTCCTGCTTCGGGCCTAGAGCGGCACATCATCCTGGGGTCTGGGCTGAAACAAAACCAGTCTCTTATGCATTGCTGGGAAGCAGAAAAAGAGGAGATCAGGGTCCCACCGTGCCCAGGAAGAGCAATACCACAGGTCATCTCCAGTGACCTAATGCCTTTCACTGGGCGCCACCTCTTAAGAAGTGACCAGGTGCAGAACAAAGTTTTTGGCATGTATGCCTTTGTGGGACATTCAGGATCCAAACACCAGCACTGATGAGAGCTCCTGCTAAGTTCTGTTTGTTTGTTTTGCTTTGCTTTTCCTTTTCAATTTTTATTTCTTTGATTTGATTTGTATATTTGTCTGCACATGTGTATGTAATATAGCACATGTGTGTCTGATGCCCAAGGAAGCCAGAAGAGGGCATCAAATCCCATGTAACTAGAGTTACAAGTGGTTGTGAGTGTGTGGGTGCTGGGAACTGAACCCATGACCTCTGCAATGCCCTTAACCACTGAGACATCTCTCCAGCCTCAAGTTCAGCTTTTAGAGAGCTGGTTGCTGAACATAGATAGCAGCATGCCACTGGCGTAGGCGCTTGCTAGCAGGCCTCACACACATTCCTTCTCCCTCCCTCTCTGTCTCTCTCTCACTTTCTGTAGGTGTGCTTGTTTTAATAAAAGAGGGAGGAAAAAAAACACATTGTAGTTTCCTGTAAACAAGTAGAATAAGTAAACCAAGTGTATGAGTGTGGGCTTGTACTCCCTGCTCAAGAAGGCTGAAGCAGGATGATAGAGAGTTCAGGGCCAACCAGAGCAATTTCCTAGACCCTGGCTTCAAATGAAATGAAATGAGCTGGCAGTGTGGCTCAGGGGCACACAGCTTAGATGGCATGCTCAATCTTGGAAGAAAAAAAACCCAAGAGTAAATGGGTTGAAGAATACAGTGTCTCACAATCTATGCTAACAGAAGTGAAAGGCTTCCCTTGTGGTAAACACAAGAGCAATCGTGAATATTCCCTTTATAAACAGACATTTCAAGTTGATTGACCTCTTTCCTGATAGAAGTGGGATCAGTAAAATTCACCTAAGAAAACAAAGGCTTATCATTTCAAAGAAAGGTTATGTTGCAACCAAGAGGGCAAGAGTGATAGCCTCCCAAAATAAACTTGTGCCGTGGAGAGGGGATGCTGGAAATGGGTAGGTGATCTGAGGATGAAGCTGATGTAAGCATACCTTCTGTAAAAACAAGATCAAGTGGCTTCAAAAGCCAGAAGTTGTAACTGTGTCAGAACCACCTTCAGCTATGACACAGACCTAGATTCACTCGGCAAGAGAAGGACTCAACTGAAGAATCGACTCCATCAGATTGGCCCATGATGATTTTTCTTAATTGCTAATTGGTGTAGGAGGGCCCAGCGCATGGCACCATCCCTGGACGAGCCTGGACAGCATAATGAAGCTAGCTAAGCATGAGCTGGGGGCAAGCCGGTACCCAGCATTCATTGCGCCACGGTCCCTGCCCCACGGTCCTTCATGGACTGACACCTGCAGACGAGCCCTTTCCTCCCACAGGCTGACTCTGCTCAGTGTTTCGTCACAGCACAGAGACCAAACTAGGACACCTTACAAATATAAACTAAACCAACTTGTTTCCAGTATGAAAAGGTAAAGCGTTCATATTCTTTTACAGGAGCAGCCAGTTGGCATCAGGAATCACGGCAACTGTTAGCCGACTGTCAACTAAGGCCACTGCATAGGGGTGAAGGGGACAGGCCTGGAACCCGCAACCCTCTTCCAAATGCTGAGGTTAGAGCTGGTGTGGCCAGGATGGATCTGGTTGAAGGATGTCCTCCAAAGGTGCAGCTTCTGCAAAGTCGGAACTCAGCGTGGAGCTGTTTCTTGGAGGTAGAGCCTTCAAGATGCAGAGCCTAGCCATCAAGGCGGCTCAGCTGGCAAAGGTGCCTGACACCCAGCCTGGTCCTCTAGAACCATGTGGTGTGAAGCGAGAGCTGCCTCACAGAAACTGTCTTCTGAGCAACACACACACATGACACACACATATACACCATATATACACACACCACACACACAAACACACATAGACACACACACCACACACACAAACATATACATACACATCACACACGCACACACACACACTCACACATACAAGTATGTGCACACACACAAATGAAATATATAAAAATAAAATGTATAAATAAACATTAAGGTTGAGTATTTAAATATTTTTATTGATGAGAATATGCTTTAAAAGTTGGCGGCATCGGCGGAGGGACATCGGAGGAGGGACAAGCTCAAATAAATGAGTTCTTAACCTCTGCCACCCACCCCCCTGCTCCTGCCTGCCCTTCAGAGCTCAGTTCTTGCCCTTTCCCCTGCTGAGAGCATACCAACCGCCCTGGCTTTAAGACAGAGGTCCCATGATTTTGTAATCATCTAACATCAGATGCTCTACCCTGAGGGTCATGCTCTGCCTGGCTTTATTTTTAAAATAACTCCTTTTTATTTGTTTGTTTGTTTGACATGGCTGTGTAACTCAGGCTGGCTTTCCTCAGCCTGTCAGGTACTGGGATTCCAGGCATGCATACACACCATTCATGTACTTGTCAGGAATGAGCAAATGACAGAAGAGAAGGCACATGGCGCTAGGATTCGCTGATGTCTTATTTATTTGCGCAGTTGGCCACCAGAGGGCGACAGAAGAACAGAACGCAGTGAATTCTCTCCGCCCAGAACAGCGGGCCTTAGATTTTCAGATTATTGTAGGGCTGGAAGGGAAATTCAGTGGTAACGTACGCCTCCCGCGACAGGGATTTTAAACAAATTCTTCCAAGGAGCATGATGATATGAAATTTTTTTTAAAAAATTGAAACACTTGACTATTCTGAATTTGGGACTCAAGTTGGAAAGCTTGACCGCTGTTTCCGGCTCGAACATCGTCCGGCGCGTCAGATGTCAGTTAAGACTCTGGATTTGGGACGGGTCAGCTTCCGAACCTGACAAATGGGTGGCGTGGAGTGCTCTGTTTCCCAGGGGCCTTTTGAGAACCGCAGGCAGAAAACGAAAAATGCCAAAGCAACAACGGAAAAAGCAAAAAGCAAAAAGCGTAGTCTGGATCAGAGAGCTAAATAACAATAGCCCCCAGCTCCCTGATCCAACATGGAAATCGAAAGCCAGTGTGTCTGCCCCGGCCAGTGGGTGTGAACGCGCGGTGAGACTTTCAGCGGGAAGGCCTGAGACAGTCTAAGTCACTCCATGCTCACTTGGTCACCTCAGGAGTCCTGCCTGACCAGCTTGGCCAGCCGCAGGCCTACAGCTTCTCCTCTACCTGGAAACTTCCCAGGTGCTGCTGCAACAAACAAGGGCCAAGTTCACAGGAACACTCGCCAGGGTCTACTCACACCCCTGTGTATTGTTTCAGTAAACAAACACTGGAAAAACATTTTGGCTCTGCTTGTATTATACACATATCAAACCTACGCAAAGCGGACCGTACAGGCCTAGCAAGAACAACAACAAAACAATCCCCTCGAGCCCTCTCAAGCGGCAGACAAAACTAGGTTCACGTCCACTCTTTGTTCCTCAGTGGGCCTCAAATCTTACAAAAGACTCTCAAAATACAGTGCGCCTGGGTATTGAAGGATTTTATCTTTTTATTGTGTGTGTTCATGTGCATGTTCCTGTGTGCTCAGGCGCATTTAACACGTGTGTGCATTTGTTGAGGCCAGAGGTCAGCCTCAAGTGTCATTCCTCAGCGTCGATCTTGCTTTTTTCTCTTCCTCCCCTTCTCCCCCCTCTTACTTCTTCTCTTCCTCCCTTCCTTCCTCTCTTCCTTCTTTGCCTTTTCTCTTTCTTCTTTCAGCAGTCTCTCACTATGTGCCTCTGGCTGCCCTAGAACTTTCTGCATAGACCAGGCTGACCTCAAACCCTCCACCATTTTTTTTTTTTTTTGAGACAGGGCCACTCACTTGCCTCAGGCTCACAAAGTAGCTGGGCTGCCTGGCTATGAAACCTCAGGGACCCCTGTCACCAGCTCCCTAGCACAGGCTTTATCAATGTGTACCATTATACTCAGTTTTAAATATGGATTCTGGGTATTGAACTCAGGCTTCACGCTCTCGTGACCAGCACTTTAGCAGCTAACCTCTCTCTCCAGCCTAAGTTAAAGGACTTTAAAGGGAATGTGGGTAATAATTTTATCTTATATGTTTATCTTTAGAACTCAGCTCACCAAGGAAAGTGCTAGTCCACAGGTAGAAGGTCTGTGAAACTTAACACAACAAAGACAACTTTCTGTGGGAAGCACAGAGCTAGCCTTGAAAACTGAGACTCTCAGGTGGCCCCCAGAACTTTAGGGGGAGCCCAGGCCTCCCACCTTAAGACCAGTGGTCTATTCCCCACAGCTGTGTAAGTTAGCACACTTTTCATTCTAAAGGCTAGCCTCTATGCCGGCCCTGGGATTCTGTGGACTTCTTCACTGTGCATTTTTTGGGGGACATTTTCTTTCATGCAGAACCTGTATTCACACAGCCTTTACTCAGAGTCCTTCACAGTTACTTTTTAAAAATGTTTTATTTATTTTTATTGTCTGTGCATTGGTTTTTTTGCCTGCATGTATATATGTCTCTGTGAAGGGGTTAGAGACTCCGGAACTGGGGTTACAAACAGTTGTGAGCTGCCATGCACATGTTGGGAATTGAACACTGGTCCTTTGGAAGGGCAGCCACTGAGCAACCCCTGAGCCATCTCTCCAGCCCCCATTGGTATTACGTTTTCATCACAGTCAGGGTATGAGCTAGAAGACATCTGCCAAGCCAGCTTTGAACTTCAGCCTGGCAATCATGTAGGAACAAACACCCCAGAGCCTGGGCAGCCTTGAGGAAGCTACCAGCATTCGATGCCCTTCCTCCCTTCCTCTGAAACAAAGAGGCCAGATGCATCCTTTTCCAGTAGACAGCTCTCTAATCTAGCTTTTGAGTTTCCTTTTCCTCTTAGGTGATGCTGAACTTTCTTGGCAAATTTTCTTGAGCCAAGATTCTCTGAAGACCAGAAGCATGGAGGGCCATTCTCTCGAGCAGCATGCTGTGGGGGAAAGGTCAGCTGGAAGTATGAGCAGAAGGCAAGGTCGTAGGGGTTCACTTACTCACAGACCCACTAACCCGACCCAACTTATTGTGCTGCTTGCAGCCACGTCCCTTGTCCTCCTGGTGGGTGAAGAGACCACTTTTGTGAGAGAGAAAAGTATTGAAAAAAAAAGGGAAAAAGCATTGAACTTTCACAGCATCAGGCTCCAGAACCCAGTGGAAGCTGTGGAGAACACTCCTGGGAAGTGCACAGATGCTGGCCTCAGACTCACAGAAATTCTCCTGCCACTATCTCCCCAAGCGCTGGGACAAAAGACACGCGCCACGACACACCGCCCAACTCCTCTACCAACGCACCTTCAAAGCAGCTTCTTCCTTTTGTCAGCTAACATTTTTGAAGAAAGATGAGCACACCAGAAATGTTCCTGCCCTCCATCTTTGTGAGGCAAACTGAGCATGCCCAAACTCTTCTACTTGACTTTGAGCTAAACCTGTCCAAAAAGTGTGTCTACCATCTTTCCTTCTTGAACTGTCACTTCAAACTGGGCATACTCAGGAATGTGCCCACCTGACAAGCTTTCCCACACGGCTCTGTACACTGTCCCACGCCCACCCCCAGGAAAGGAAGAGACTCCTGCGCTGTCCTTACCTGCTGCAGGAAACAAATCTTTCTCCATTCTCATTTCTTGGCTTTTCCTCCAACAAGAGGCGAGTCCATTTCACTAGGCAGTAGGAGAGCAGGCACTGGATTGTTGAGGAAAGGAAGAAGATCCATGAGAAGCCTCTCTGCGTGGGTGTGAGTGGGAACTAACCAGTAATGGCCACTGAGGGGGATCTGATGTCCTCCAGTTTGTCTTTGTTTGAGGGAACAGGGCATTTGCAGCTTTTCAGGGAGATCACAAGTTCATCAGTGTGCACACCCATGCATATGTGCACACTGATGTGCACACTTACGCATGTGCACACTCAGGCCAGAAGTAAGTGTTGGGTGTTTTCCTTTCTCATGCTTCACTTAAGTTTTGGAGTCAGGTCTCTTGCTGAACATTCGGATGGCGAGGGCAGCCAGCAGGCCCTCAGGACACCCCTGCTGCACCTTCCCCGGCCTGGGAGTATAGGTCTGCCCCCATGCTTGGTTTTGCTGTGGTCTCTAGGACTTGAATTCATCAAGTACTTCACCCACTGAGCCATCACCCCAACTCCTGCCCCCATTAAGGAATTTCTATGTATACTATATGTGCCTGTGTGAGTGTACCCCACATGTGTGGGGGTACCTGTAGACACCAGAAAAGAGGATCGGGGCTTCTGGAGCTGGAGTCGCAGATGGTTGTGAGCTCTTAGATAAGGGTGTGGGAACTGAACTCAGGTCCTCTGCAGGAGCAGAAAGGACTCTTAACTGCAGAGCCCAGTATTAATTTTTATTTTATTTTTATTATATGTATATAGTTCTTTTTCCTGCATTTGTGTCTGTGTGCCCGGTATGTATGTGCCTGGTACCCAAGGAAACCAGAAAAGTGTCAAATCCCCTGGGACGGAGCTGTTACAGATGGCTGTGAGCCACCCCTGAGTGCTGGGAATTGAACCCGGGTCCTCCGGGAGCGCAGCCAGTGCTCCTAACCACTGAGCCATCCTCCCAGCCGCAGCCCCACCTTCATTCTTAAGAGAAGAAATTGCAAAGTTTTCCAAACCTGTTTTGAGCTCCAGCATGAAATTTAGATTTGGTCTTTACCCAAAGTCAATCTTTTAGGAAACATTTGAATTAAGCTATTCGTGCAGACTTGGGTTTCAAGTATGAAAACTTTCCACAGTTTTCTACTTAAAAAGAAATAAAAGTCTGTGTATTATGTACCCAAAAGCCATCAAATGTTGGAGACCATGAGTTTCAGAGCTGCCTGGATAAAATGGTCACCAAAAAAGAAAACATGAGTCAAAGGTAAATAAAGTGGCCACGCCCAGGAATGCTTTCATCGTATGCAGGCCTAGCACACAGAGGATGCTGGAGGCTGACGCTATGCACCTTTCCTGACAGGGACCTCCCGCTGTAGAGAGCTCATGCTTAGAGGGACCCTTATCTCTTGGTAAGGACAGCCTGTAACTGGCCTCCCTAATTCAAGTCTGTAGCTCTTAAACCCCAGATATGATCAGGTCATTTTTCTTGTTGATAAAACTTATATGTGTCAACGTTGACCTCAGGATGAATCAACACCTTGAGAAACCTTAACAGTTGACGGGCTTGATTTGGCTTCCACTCACCTCTGGCTCGGTCTCTGACCGCGCCTGGGACTCCCACCCTCTTCCCCAGTCTCTCTGACTCCGTGGTGTTGCAAGAGGGTTCACCCTCTCCAGCCCAAGTCCTCGTACACGCTGTTCTTTCTGTTGGAATGGAATTAGCCCCAGATCTTGTTTTCTCACCAATAACCATTTCTTATGTCACCTCTTTCAAGAAGGACAAAGGTCACCTCTGCAGGCCCATAGCCTCTGAGAATCTGTCATGTTGTAGAACTGTCATCAGGTGTCATGCTTCTCTCCTCTTCAGTGAGAAGATTCCTAATGCTGTCTTCAGTTCTGCTTTCCTAACCTCTAGCGCCAAGTACCTGCTTCTAACTGAAGCTCAATAGATTATTGTCAATTTAAAAAACTGGACTGGGGATGTAGATTAGCGGGTACAGTGCCTGCCTGGCATGCTTGGAGCTTTGAGTTCAGTTCTCAGCATGACGTAAGCTGGGCTTTGTGGTATGCTGGGGAGGCAGAGTTAGGAGGATCAGAAGTTCATCACTTTAAGCCACCTAGTGTATTCAAAACCAGCCTGGGCTGCGTGAGACCTCAACCAAAACCAAACAAACCCCCAATTCTCCTTAAACTCCACCTACATTTCATACCAAAGGAAGAAATCAGAGAAAGGTAAGATGGTTGGGTTTTTAGAAGGATCCATATTTTGGAGAGCCACAAACTTGGAGGTGATTTTGTGTTCATGTCAAAATTTTGCCAAAAATTAATAGATCCCTATAAAGTGAGGTACCAAGATAATCTAAATCCATACGAACCAAACATGTTCCTGATACAGTTTTCTGAAGTGTTGCCACCAGGGACTCTGTGTCACAGAGTTTGGAATTCACTTATTTAATTAACAAGGATATTTTAAGTTCCAACTGGGCTGGGCCTTGTGCATATTTAAACATGGAGACATAGCTTAATTTCCCAAGGGGCTTGTAGTGGGGTGGAGAATGCTAACGGGATTTGGTTTTGATTTGATGCTGTTGTTGACTTAAGCCCTCTGGAAGTAAAGGGTTCTTTGGAGATCGAGCCGGGGAGCTCAGCCAACCAATGTCGAGTCTGTTCCAAGAAATTCTTTTTTTTTTTCCTGAAGAAAAACAATGCACAAAGCTCACCCAAGAGATTAAATATAGAGGGCACTTCCCACCATGGGAACAAAACATGTTTTTAAACAAATGACACATTAACTTAACAAATAAATAAGAAGATCCAGGAGGCAGATACTTAGAAATTAGGAAATTCAAACCATAGACTTCTGGTATACCTCCGTCACCAAGAGCTAGTGTGCTTTTCTCTCTAGAGGCTCCATCTGTCCCTGAAGTCTATGAGAAACATGGTCCAGACTTTTTGTATGTAGACAAAATGCCCTTGAGTGAGATGTTCAGCTAAGAATGGAAGGGGGAGGGGATCCAGAACAGGCTCAGAGCCCCACATGTCAGGCCTTATGTATACCAACTCATGATCAAGGTACAGACAGACATGGTACTGGAAAGGATTGCAACAGGTAAACAATGCCAGCAAGTAGACCTGTGTCAGACGTCAAAGGAATTTAGGATGACAGATTGGAGTTGCATGTGGTACTTGTGGGTTTTAGTTTGTCTTTGTGACTTTGCATCTTTATAAGTTATCACTTTCCTTGATCTTCCCTCCTTCCTGTCCAACACTGACTCTTCCAAATGCTGAAGTGACCTCCTTGTACCCACAGCTTCACAAATTCCCTTTTATTGCTCAGGTCCAATTTCCACACCAAATTCTTTTTTCTGTATCGCTCATTATAGTTATGCTTCCTTGATCAAACATTGCCTGATAGCTGTCTCCCCGAGACATCTCTTCAGGTGTGTTCACTATTGCTGGAAAAGAAGACAGTGAAACTGTTCAAAGTCTTCTGTAGAAGTCAGCACTCACCACAGCTGGAAGGATTGTGACTCTCAGCCACCCTTGCCATCCCTCCGTCTCCTCAGAACTTCTTTGTGGGAGGATCTTGGCCAAGAGAGAATGAATATTGAATGATGCAATCATCACAGAAAATAATCTCCAATTCCTGGCTTGGAAGCACCAATGGGTGGGGTTAACCACCGATTTGTCATCTGATTTTAAATTCAAAGCAGCCGGAGTTCCCTAAAAAGAAAAGAGAAAAATAACTTTATTTACCTCAATATTGCTATTTTCATAATTTCTCAGAACAGGTTGTACATACCAATATAAATGTTATGAAGATGGAGTCAAATGAAGCACAGAATCATAACAAGAGAATGTCATAACCCAGAAGCAAGATGGCCCAGCCCATTGCGAGGTGGTCTCGAAGCAACGAAAACAAGCTCCATGTGCTCACGGGGTAAACAGTCTCAGCCACTGACCTGGAAGTTTAGGAAGTGACTCATTTTTCAGGAATGAGCCCCTTTGGAGGCTGACACAAACATTCCTTTTATTTTCCCCTTGAGACTTGGCCGCCGGGAGATGCGGCTGCAGCCACGTGTACTGGTACTCCAGAGTTTAGTAGGTAGGCACTGGCTTCTTCCACCACATGCTGTCAGGTCTTCTTGTTCTTGGGGTCCCGCTGTCCTCAATGGGTCTCTGGGTATGCAGGGAGAAAGCACAAGGAGCCTCCTTCTGTTAGAAGGGCCCGTTGTTAGGTGCTTCTGGACTGAAATGTTGTGTCTGAGTTCCCACATAGTGGCAATGAACAGACCAACCTTGAACACAATCAAGCAGCCTAAGAAGGAATGGAAAAAGAAGCCGGAGTTCCTTGCGAGTGGTGGAAGGGGTCAGTGGCAGATGTCTGCAACCTAGAAGCGATGGCTGGGGTCAGAGTCACAACCAGGGAGGGCTGGAGGCTTGCAGGAGCGCCAATGCAGAAAACATTTAGACCAGAGCTGGGGCAGGTCTGAAGGAGGAGCAGCATCAGAGGCTCTGACTGGGGGTGCTCTCACCCTTGACCTCCTGAGCGTGTCTCATCACCAGGGCTCTAGAGATGTGTCACCCAGAGAAACCAGACCCTTTGGATACAGGACGCAGAGACGACAGTGTTCACAGCTGCATTATCCCTACCAGCTCTGATCATGACAGCATGCCAACAGCCTCAACTGCACACTTCGTCAGAAAGTAGTGGTGCGTTATTGATGAGCCAATTGGGGCTGATTTCTACAGTAAAATGCTTTATGTGCTTTAGGCTCAGCAACTGGGCGACTTAAACAAAAAAAAATTGTTTTTTTGTTTGTTTTGGCTTTGTTTGTTTGTTTTGTTTTCTGAGACAGGGTTTCTTCTTATAGCCCTGGCTATCCTGGAACTTGCTCTGTAGTCCAGGCTGGCCTCGAACTCACAGAGATCCACTTGCCTCTGCTTCCCAAGTGCTGGGATTAAAGGCGTGTGCCACTACCTGGCACAGCTAAAAGAAGGTTTTAATTATATTTTTTCCCAAGGCACTGTCTCTAGCCCAGGTGGGCACCAACTCTCTCTCTACCCCAGGCGGGCACCAATTCTCTATATAGACTAGGATGGCCCTGAACTCCTATTCTTCTGGCCCCCATGTCCCAAGTTTTGGAATTACAGGGGTGTGCCACCATCCCTGGTTTATGTGGCATTGGGGATCAAACCCAGGGCTTTGTGCACTGTGCTGACTGAGTTACGTCCCAGCCTGAAACTTTGTCCTATCACAATTAAGGAGGCTGGAAGTCTGAAAAATCAAAGGACCGGCATGGGCTGGCACCCATTGGAGCTTTGAGGAGCATTTGTTTCTTGCCTATTCCACTCCTGGCATCACGAGGTTGTCTCCTTGCCTGTGTTTACATACCCTTTCCATCAGGACATGGTCATCAGAACTAGGACTGCCCCCGGCTTCATCTAACATAATCTCACCCTAACTTAACTGATCCTGTTTTCAAATAAGGTAAGAGTCTGAACATGAACGTGGGGGTATACTATTCTATTCAGTGCAACAATGTGCGGCTGTGGGCATGGCAAGCCACAGTACTTGCACCACTATGGATTAAACAATTCAGTAGTGAAAGAATGTACAAGAGTGTTCCCAAGTATGACCTGATATCCTGAAGTTCCAAGTCAGGAGAAGTGAGCTGTGGGGTTTAGGAACACGTGCTGTGCTGATGATACTATGACAGAAGCCAGATAAACTTGGAAGAGCGGAAGGGAAAGAAGAAACGGCGTGTGAGGGAGGGTTTGGGAGGCCGCTGGAACATTCTATTTCTTGATATGGCTGGTGACTACAGGGGAGTTCAGTCTTGGGGTTCCATTAAAGTGTTTAATTTTCTGGTTGCCTGTTTTTGTTTGTTTGTTGTATTGTGCCTGCATATGTGTGTGTGTGTGTGTGTGTGTGTGTGTGCTGTAATAAATCAAGGGACATTGGATACTCACTAGATTAGGCTGGGTCTTAGGAAAGTGTCCTCATCTGTACTTACCTGTTAAGTGAGGAGGTTGGATGCAATGACTCCTGAAGGCCCATCCTGGGTACAGAACTCATGATTCTGTTAAAAGACAAGGCCTCTGACAGCATGAGAGAGGCTTAGTGGCAACTGATAGACTTTCATGGCAAAAGGACCCAGATTTGAGTCTTAATGCTGCTTTTTCTCTCCCGGGGATCCTGGTCAGATTACATAGTTTTCATAGCTGTATAAAGGGAAGAGCCTTGATGAGCAGATCAGGAGGGTGATGAGTTTAGGGTGCCTAGGACCTAGGAAGCCACAGTAGCGGGGGCCCAGCCAACCCAGCAAAAGTAGGGCATGTGGTGTGATTTCAGCTAATTATTTTAGAATACCAAGAGTCTTCATAGAATTTTATTTTCATCTAATTATTTTCTTTTATTTCATATATTTTATTTTTAACTATGTATGCACCCTAGTTGAGGTTACTATTACTGTGATGAAACACCATGACCAAAAGCAAATTGGGAAGGAAAGGATTTATTTGGCTTACATTTCCACATCACAGCCCATCACTGAAGGAAGACAGGGCAGGAATACAAGCAGGGCAGAAATTTGGAGACAGGAGCTGGTGCTGAGGCCATGGAATATTGTTGCTTACCCCTGGCCTGCTCAGCCTGCTTTCTTGTAGAACCTAAGACCACCAGCCTAGGAATAGCTCCCACCCACAATGGGCTAGGTCCTCCTTGATCAATCACTAAGAAAATGCTTTACAGCCAGATCTTAGGGAGACATTTTCTCAATTGAGGCTCCCTTCTCTCTGATGACTCTAGTTTGTGTCAGACTGACATAAAAGTAGCCAACACAGTATGTATGTGTGGGTCTGTGCATGTAAGTACAGAGAATTAAGAGGTCACACAGCAATGTCAAATGCCCGGGAGCTAGAATTAGAGGCTGCTGTGAATTCTGGTTCTCTGAAAGAGCACTGTGCCTCTTAATCATGACTCATCTCTCCATCTTCTAGAATATGGTCTTTAATCTTCTTCACCTTGACTCTGTTAGGTCTCTTGCCTCCTGAGTGTTTCCAGATGATAACCGTGGGGCAACCCTCTTCCGTAACAGGCCCTGCCAGCCCCCCAGTTCCATTCTGGGGTTAAAGGAATAGGTCGTTGGCATAATCCACAGTATGTTATCTAGCCACAGAACAGTCAGCCCATTGATCAAGGAGGAAGATTTTTTTTTTTAACCAACACCGAGAAGGCTTCAGGGTATATTCCTGTCTATCATGACTGGAGTTGTCTCTCTTTTCCCTGTTTATTTGGTCTATGGACGTATAAATTGTCCATAGAAACTGGGGTACCCAAATGAGGAAGGGTCCTCAGTCTGGACCAGCTGAAAGGGTCCACTTGAAGGCTTTGCCCCCTCCCCTTGGAAGAAAATGGAATCAAACAAGCTGAGGCCCAGCTCTGATGGAGGCGTACTGGACCACTTGACAGGGCTCTCATGGCCGCCTGGCCCCAGATCAGGGAAGACTCCATATCTCCCAGACTTCTACTCCAGTGTCCAAAATGCATGAAGCTCACTTTCAGGAGTGGGTTCAGGACTTCAAGGTACCTGTTCTTGTGGGTGCTCAGGTTGTTTCCTGCCTTCCTTGGTGTGAAGTTGTGGAGTCAGTTTTGTGTTAGTGTAGGCCTCAGTGAAGCAGTGGGAAGGGGGGATCAAGGGAAAGACTTCTCCCAGCTGCCTGGGAAGCCTGTTTCTCATTTTAGCATGACAGCAAAGCTGAGTGTGATCTGAGAAGTGTGAGGACATGAGGAGGTCCAGAAGTAGCACAAGCCCTGGCTGTTCATGTTCCTGGGCAGGATTTCATTAATTTTTTTTGCCTGCCTGCCTGCCTATCTGTCTGTCTATCTATCTGTCTGTCTGTCTGTCTGTCTGTCTGTCTATCTGTCTGTCTATGAGAGCAGAGTGTGCACATGTGTGTGTGCAGGTGATGTGCCCATGCACATGTGAGGAGGCCAGTGGAGTATGTGGTGTTGTGTGCTCTCTGCCTTATCCTTTTGAGACAGCATCTCTCCCTGAACCTACAGTTAGTCTGGTGACCAGCGACAGTTACAAGTACATGCATGGCTACACTCAAGTTGTTGCTGTTGAGTTTTTTGAGACAGGATTTCTCTTTTTAGCCCTTGACTGTCCTAGAACTTGTTTAGTAGACCAGGCTGGGCTTGAACTCAGAGATCCTCCTGCCTCTGCCTCCCAAGGACTGGGATTAAAGGCATGTTCCCTCCATGCCTGGCCACATCCAGCCTTTCATGTGGATGTAGAAAGATTCGAACAAGTCCTCCTACTTACACAGCAAACTGTCTCACCCACTAAGCCATCTCTTTGGTTCCCAAGATTTGGGTTCTCTCTGTCTCTAAAAGTATTTAATTTGAAGGGTTAAAATACAGAAAATCTGTTGGCAAATAATCCCCATCTTTTGTCTTTGCTATGTAGATCATAGGCCCCCACCTCCACGCAGACCTGTCAGATTTATGGTCGCCATGCAAAGGGAATGCCACTGGCTATTGTACAGACAGGGAAGTTGAGGCACAGGCTCCGCAGCCAACAGGTAGAGCTAGAATTCTGATCACTATGTGCTGTGGTTCTTTTCTACCATGCCATGCCATGCAGTTCCTGGCAGTGTGCCTGAAACAGCAATACCTGGCACAAATGGGAGAATGAAGGGGGAAGAAGCCAGTGACTGAAGCCTTCTCAAGCTCAGAAATTGAACTACCTTCTTATGATGCTGTCTCACAGTGCCTCAGCTGCTTCCTTGGCGATACTGACAATGGGGAAGCCTGCCTTTTCTTGTAAGTCCTGAAGTAACAAAGAGGACTGTAAGCTAGGAGAGTGAGTCCACTTGGCTGGGTGAGTTCCTGACTGACCTTTACGTCTCTGAACTTCACATGGCCAAGACCCCTCATCTTGCTGCTTTTGTACAGATTAAATATGGCATGTTCTCTGAAACCCCTCCTTCATGTTATTAACTGTTTTGGTTTCCTTTTAAAAATGTTAGTTCAGAGAGACTCATACCAGAGCAGGGAAGAGAGCGAGTGTCTGGTCATTTCGCTTGGCTGAGCTTTATATCGGAATTGGTCCGCAACATTTACTTGAGTCTCAAAAAGGGTTCATGACCTCCAAACATTTAAGAACCACTGCAATTAAAATTGGGTTTTGACCCATGGTTACAAACCACCAAGCTAAGAATATGTTTTGTGTACACATTCCTGGAGTTAAGCTGAGGGCTATTCAAACACACAGAATCAAAAAAAAAAAAAAAAAAAAAGCCTGTGCCTCACATTTTTGAATATGGTTAAATGAGTAAGTGAATGTGCTGACAGAATTGTGTCATGGGGCCAAGAAATGATGCGATGGCTGAGGTAGGGACCCACATGCATAAATATTAAAAATGATGTGGAGGAGGACAGGAAAAGCAGTCTCTCTGTTAAAACGACATAGACTTACTTTTATTTTATTTCTCCAAAGAAATAGGAAATAGCCGATTGTTAATGTAATTAGGCATTCACTGTGTCCTCAGGGGTTGCTCACTGTGATTGCATGATCCTGTTTAATCCTACGACACTACCTTCATTTCCCACATATGCCTTGTTAGGCAACTAATACATTCTAATTTTCAATTATCTTTAAAATTATGTTTTAGGCACTTTTATCCAACCCAAAGACAGAAGGACACCTGTTAATGCAGTTGGCTGAAAGTGACAGCAATCCCCACCAGAGCTCCACCTTAACAGTGGGGAAAACTATTTGCCCGTTAGGGAGGCTGCAGGCACAGTGGACTTGAGGCACAGGAGAGGCTCTGCTTTGGTCTCTGTGAGTCTCTTTGTCCTGACATCTCCATATTCTTGCATTTTCCTAGGGGCCAGCAGGTCAGAAGTCTGAGGCAACCATCCTTTTCAGACTCAGACTTAGTAATTTAGAGAAATCACTGGGAGTGGTCCTTTCTTGGGTCTCTTAGAAACAAGGAGGGGTTCAAGACATTTCTCTGATGTTTCCAAAGCAAAGGTGTGGTCTAATAGCTTCTAAGGGCCTGTGTCATGGTTGAAAGGTGCCTTCCCCAACCCCCAAGCATGTGGTGAAACTTCAAGAAGTGTAGCAAGAATTTTGTTTTGTTTTGTAAAATAACACAGAAATGTTATGTGAATGGGTAGGATATGGGGCTGCTTCAGATTGTCCACAGCAGCTAGCTATGATTTGTCTCGTGCTCTGGCAGGGGTATGATTTTGACAGCTGAGGACAGTTTATGTTTGGAATTCTGGGGGTTGTTCAGAGGGTATATAATGCTAGAGCCCCAGGAGAGGAGGCTGCTGCTCCCCTTGTTGTTGCTGTTTGCTCCTGCTGCTGTTATTGTTTGCTGCCTGCCTGACTGCTGATTGCTGACAACAAAGGTGAAATTTACCCCAAGGACCTCAATGCCCCTGATCAGCAGGAAGTAGTCTAAGGATACTGATGCCCCCTGCCCCGTCTAACCTTCTTTCTCTTCTACCTAGTGTTGGGGCTGGGGTTGGAAGGGATAGGGGTGGTGTAGGGAGGTAGGAAATAAATAAACTAGCCAATAAATTAGCCAAAAGTCTGACTGAAAGTGGCACCCAGACACTAGTGGCTAGGCAGAATGGAAAATCTGATTATAAATGCTATAAAGGAAATAGCAGGCGATGAAGGGATGAATATTCTGTTTCAAGACATCGGGAAAAGGTTTATTGCAGCTGCTGCCACTAAGCTATCTCCCCCTCCCTGCTTTGCTTCTGGAGGGGATTTTCTGGGTTTTTTTTTTCTTCTTCTTCCTATATTCCATTTCATAAAAGGTTGAGAGAATGGCTAAGCAGCTTGAAAAAATTACAGGTGAAGATTGAAAATGAAGGAATCTGAGAAACAAAACAAACAAAGGATAAAATGGGAAAGCCAAAAGGGTCACTCTATTCTCTCATTTTTGAAAGGGTCACAGAGTTGGCTATGCCACTGGAAAAACTGTGGCTAGAGGTGGAAGCACTTGGAAAGCCAGTAGTGCCAGGAAAGGAAGAAAGAACAGAACCGGTGACTGAGCAAGAGAATGGGAGCTCCCTGAAGGAAGAAAGAAGGAAGCAAACAGGGTTAGAAGGCTCTACTGGCACTTTGAACTTTCAGTTTCAAGTCCCCTCAGCTCCTGGGCCAGGCAGAGAGCCAGGTGTGCAGCCACAGGGTAGGAAGGGTAGGCCATGCAGGACAACAGGGTTAAAGAAAAGCACTCCAGTTTGAAAAATAGGGTTAATCTCGAGCCAACTGTGATGACAGTGGAGGCATGGTCTGGGTTTACAAAATCACCATTGGATTTCCCAGTAATCATACAGCACATGCCTGCTAATGGTGTGGATCATGATTGTGGTGAGATAGTGTGGGGTCCTATAGAAATGATAGAGCCGAGGCATTTTAAAGAGACCATGATTTCCTATGGAATGCAATCACCTTAAGTAAGACAAATATTAAGTAACTGGGGCACCAGAAATGGAATTATTCCCCAGGAGTAGAAAGGGCTGGTAACAGCTGTGCTCGAAACAGGTCAGCAGTAACAATGGTTAATGTGGTGGGGGAGAAAGCCTTGAATATTGAACAGTAAGATAGAGCAAGGAGAATGAATATTTTCAAATGTCAGTTGCTTGGTGAAGGGCGGTACTCTGGCTTACAAGAACAGATTCAATCTGATAATGCTGTTATAGAATAGTGTTGCTTATCGGCTTTAAGAGCTTCGCATAAAATTGAGGAGTATGGGCAGAGGTCCACCTCATTTACTAAGATTGTACAAGGTTCTGTGGGAGCCTTCACAGATTTCTTGCAAAAAAAAATGGTTTCAGCTGTAAGCAGAACTGCATCAGACCCTGATAGGAGACAGGTGTTGATAGAGAACCTTGTGTTTAAGACTGTGAATACCAAATGTAAGCTATTAGACCATTAGAGGTTTGAGTAGTGGCAATAGACAAGTGGATAAGGGACACGACTGATATTGGGTCTCACAAGTATCATGCTGATATTATAGGACAAGCTATTGCTAACAGTCTCTGATATCAAAATGCCAGGTGCTTCAATTGTGGAAAATTTGGTCATTTACAAAGAAATCGTGACCAAGCTGCTAAAAGCCTCAGATCTCAAAATCCGTGGTGCATTAACTGTGACAAATATGGTATTTTCTTCCAGTGAGGGGAACAAGTTATTTCTAGCAGCAATGGGTTTTGGAAAAGAATGCATAGGCTTCCTGGGGTTTGTAGATATTATGGCAAGGGATAACATTGGGCCAATGACTATAGTCCAAGAGAGATATCCAAAGCATTTTCTTGCCATTGGAAATGACTTTGGGGGCCTGGCTCAAGGCCTCATGCCAAAAAATATAAGCCATTTCAGACAAGAGCAGCTGAGAGTCACAAGATTACAGGAAATATGTTTGAATTAAATCAACCTATATATTATAAGGATGTGATAACATCAAAATGGAAACCTGCAATAATTTTGCACTGGGGATGCGGTTTTATTTATGTTTCCACAGGAAATGAAAAGCTGTGGATACTATCAAAACTTATAAAGATTAGAATGGAGCAGGAGAGGTCTCCTGAAAACCTTGACCACTGATTTGAAGTGTTTAGTTTATCGAAAATGTCTCTGTTTATACTTTTGCACTAAATACAGCACAATTGATGGCTTAAACCAGAAAGGGAAAATTTCAGTGAGAATTTTGATTTCTTAGAAAGCGCAGAAATGTTATGGGAATATGTTTTTGTTTTAATCCCAGGTGTGAGATAGTGTGCCACTTCAGATTGTCCACAGCAGCTATGATTTGCCTTATGATCAGGCAGGGGTGTGATGTTGCCAGCTGAGGCTAGTTTATGCTTGGAATGCTGGGGAGTCTTAAGAGGTACATAAAAATGTGAGAGCTGTGGCCACTGCTGCTCCCCTTGCTCCTGCTGCAGCTGCTCCTGCTGCTGTTTGTTGCTGTTCGCTGAATTGCTGGTTGGAGACATCCTGGCGACAGTTATCAAATTTTCCTCAAGGAACTCGACACCTTTAATCAGAAGGAAGTAGTCTAACTACATCAATGGCCTCTTTCCCCTCTAACCTTCTTTCTCTCCTGCCTAGAGTTGAAGGGTTCGGAGGGATAAAGGTGGAGAAGCGTGGTAGATAAAAGAACCTAATAAAGTAATCAAAAGTCTGGCTACACTCAAGGTGTTCGGAGGTGAAGCTTGCTTCGAGGCTCCTGGGGGCTGAGTTAACATGATTGTCATGAGATTTATCACAGTGGTAGTAAATTCCTGCAAAATAAGTAATTCTCTCTCTCTCTCTCTCTCTCTCTCTCTCTCTCTCTCTCTCTCAGAAAACAATGAGTTCTCCTACCAGACATTGACCCTTGACAATGGACTTCAGTTTCCAGAATAGTGAGGTTAGAATTTTTGTCACTTTAATATGACTAGCCTGTGGGATTCTGTAGCAGCAGCACAAGGAAGATAAGGGGGCACAGGTTGATTCTCACTTCACAGTCCAGCCCAGGCTAGTCTAGGACTCACCACGTAGCCTAGACTGATATGGAATTCACAGAAATCCTCCTGTCTCAGCTTCCTGAATGTTGGAATTATAGCCATAAACCACCATGAAAATCTTCTCTTTAATCCATTAGTTTGTGTGCGTGCATGTATGCATGTGTGCATGTGTGCATGCTTGTATGCTTGTGTGTGTGTAGTGTGTAGGTTTGCATGTGTGAGTGTGTGCACATGTCAGTGGGGGCCAGAGATCAGTATTGGATGTGATGTCTTCCTCAATCACTCTTCACCTTATTTTTTGAGACGGGATCTCTCACTAAACCTGGAGCTCACTGACTTGGCTAGACTGGCTGGCCAGCAAACCCCAGGGATCCTCCCAACTCTACCTTCCCAGTGCTAGGATTACAGGTAAACATACCACACTTAACTTTTATGTGAGTGCTAGTGACTGAACTCAGGTCCTCATGCTGTGTGGCAAATATTCACTTTCCAACTGGGCCATTTCTGCCAGCCCAAATCTTTTCTTTGAAATGAAAAGTCCATCTGTTTGAGAACTTAGAGGGACCCTTGATGTCTATGTCCAAGGAAGGACAGAAACTGAAGTGTAAATTTTATTTAATGCAACAAGTAGCTAACAGGCACTGCCATTTTCCTCTGTGCCCTATCTCCGTTCATGCGCCCTCTACACCAGGCTCTCCAAGCAAATGGAAGGGGCTCAGCTGAGCTGCTGTGGTTCTACCTTTGATAAACTTAGAGACAAGAGAAGGAAGTGTGAACATAAAGAAGAATGCAGCACACATCCTGCGAAAGAGGGCTGCGTGTCTGCCACAGAACGCATGGCAGAACTTAGGAGAGGAAACATTATTCGGCTCATGCCTTGAGATGGCTTGAGACCATCTGTGGGGCAAGTGAGCTGTAGAGCCCAGGTACCAGCCTGGAGCAGGTGTGAGGTAAAAACTTGTCCAAGTCCTGAAAA
The DNA here is from genome assembly GCA_028658305.1 of Pachyuromys duprasi. NCBI lineage: Eukaryota > Metazoa > Chordata > Mammalia > Rodentia > Muridae > Pachyuromys > Pachyuromys duprasi. The sequence goes on along the minus strand of CM053753.1, from coordinate 18,539,965 downwards.
ATCTCATCCCTCTCTGTTCCGGGCCTACATGCCCTGGTGCATATAGTCTTATGATGCTAGCTCTGCCTCTCTTAAGGTAGTCATGTAGCCGGGTGGCCAGGTTTGAGGTTAAAGCTTCCTATTTCCTCATAAGAACATGTCTAGCCAGCACCTGGAATTCCTCTTCATGCAAATGAAACATTTCCAGCACCTCAGCCCCAGCCAGTGATGGATACTCACCTGCAAAAATCCCTCCCCGCTTCCCCAAGGTTCATACAGCCCCTATTCCCCCCTAAAAAGAAGAACAACGACTGAAAACTGTCTCAAAGCAGGGGAGAACTCCCCCACCCCCAGCACTCACCATTGAGTTGAGATCCTGCTAACCCACCCGCCTGCCTAAGCTTAATTCCTTCAAGTCCAGTGTCTGCGCGCAACATGCGCAACACCCCAGCCCAAGGGAAGAAGCAGACCCAGGATGGCAGCCATCATGGTGGGGAAAGCATGCAGCAGGTGTATTGGTGGTATCTAGGTATACTGAGGTAGACCAGAAAGCTAGGGGAGGGTGACTGGAACCAGAGGTGAGTAAAACCATCAGAGGCCTGCCCCTAGTAACCTACCTCCACTAGCCAGTCCCGAACTCCTAGAGGTCCACAGCTTCTGTGCTTGTAAGCTTTAATTGTAAACTTGACACGATTGCAAAGAGTCTCAATGTGAGTTTATCTATTGGGTTGAGCTGTAGGCCTGTCTGTGGGAGACTACCTTAACTATGTTAATTGATGTGGGAAGACCCAGCCCACTCTGGGTGACACCATTACTTAGGTAGGAGGAGGCAGTGGTCCTGAGCTGTATACAAGTGGAGAAACCAGGCTGAGCATAAGCAAGCAGGTGAGTATGCATGCATCCATTTCTCTCTGCTCACAGCTGTGAGTGTAAGACGGCTAGCTGCTTCCAGCTTCTACCACTGTGACTATCCCACAGTGACAGACCATGACCTGGAACTGTGAGCCTATTACCCCTTTCTTTCCTAACAGACATTCAAAACATAAGGTGTGAAGGGCATTGCATTTAAACCGTAACAGTCCTCAAGGCATGGAACTGCAAATGCATCTGGAAAGCATCAGGTGGCTTGGCTCAGTGAAGAGACCTTTGAGTATAGGTTTGGCACTGCTGGTTCAGCTGACAGATAGCCATGTCCACTTGTCTGCCATCACCATGACGTGGAATAAGCAAAGGCCAGGTGAAAGGACTCCGGAGTGTGAGAGCAACTAGAAGTGGAGGATGGAGGCATCTTCAGTGTCTTCCCCAGGAGGAATGAATATGTCTGTGATGCAGGGGTGACAGGAAACAATGGGATGGCAAGATGGCTCAGTGGGTAGAGGTGCTTGCAGCTAAACATAACAACCTGAGTTCAATCCCTAGGACTCATATGGTGGAAGGAGAGGACCAGGTCCTGAGAATTGTCCTCTGTCCTCCACACATGTACTTTAAACTGCACACACACATGTAAATTAATGTAATAAAAATATAACAGAAGTTGAATTGATACAGAAATATTTGAGAGCCAAGGGCATGAACTAGGAGTTGGAAACTCCTGAATCGTGCTTCCCTGGGCCATCTGTAGGAGACCATCCCTTAGGTACCAAGGTCTTGGATAGAAGTGCAGGTGCAGAATTTCAATAAATCAAAGCTAATGGATACTCTGGTATTGAGAACCCTTCCTCAATCAATCCAGCTAGCCCAGCCTTAGATGCCCACTGGGTTATCTACCTACTGGTGATCTTCTGGTGGTCCTCAGAATTCAAGCTTTAGCACCTGAGAGTACCTAACAATACCTGTAGCCTCTCTATGTCTCAGCCTTTCATCTCCAACATGGGACTAACCACAAGACTGACATCATAGAACTGCAAAGAAACAATGCATTAATGCCCAAAAGAACTCAGCACAGCACGTGTCAGTCTACTTCCTTACCAAGACTAATCTCAAGTCTGGGAACAATGGCTTTCCAGAGACAAGAGGAGGAAGGGATGGAATGGGGAGGGGTGAGACACTTCTCCCAGGTTGGACCAAGCTGGAAGTTTGCAGAAATAGCCAGGACTCCAGGCCAACTTGACATCTGGTGCTGGAGAGCAGAGTCTTGAGGCCACTCTCAACATCACACAGAAATTATCCAAGGATAAAACTATTCCATGCACAGGGAAGGAGGGGAGTAAGTGTCTTCCACTTCTCGCTACTACCACACTCGGAATCTTCCTATGAGCAGCAGCAGCAATTCAGACATGCGAGAAAATGGGATGGTTTTCTTGAAAAAATTCTTGGTGAGAAAAGTCTCTTTAGAAGAGAGATATTAAAACATCTGAGGTGGAAAAGCCTTGGGTGTAGGGATTTATATTGGCACAGAGCATTTCTGTATTGCTGGAACCAACAGGATGTACACCTGCTGTCAAAACAGGGCATGCTGTCACAACGAGTCTGTCTCTTTGTGTCTTGACAGCAACAAAGGTTCTGCTATCACTAATGGAAAGTTAAGATTACCATCTTACTGAATGTGGTTGAAGGATTGTGCACAGCCCTGGAGCCAAGAATCACAGGACTTTGGGAAGGCACAAGCTTGGTTTTCCTGCAGGCTGGACTCTGACATACTTCTTCTGGTCCATTTTCTTCCTGAGATATGTATTCGCTCTGCAGCTGACATACTCCTTCTCAGAGGCCCCAGGGAATGATGTGGGATGCACAAAGCTCACTAAACCAAAGGCATGCTCACTCTGCTTTCTGCTTTAAGGAATTGGTTTCCAAATTTTATATCTTTATCCTCTAGTCCCAATCCATCTGGTTATACTGCCAGGCAGGCAATGTCCTGATTTGCATCAGTTGTTACTGCTACAGTTGCTAACATTACCTTCCTCCAGTGTGGGCCATAAATGACATGTTCCCCTGTCCATCTTACTATGGATCCCTGCTGAAAGAGATCCAGCAGCAAGGATTGAAGTAGGGTGCCTTGAGAAGTTCAGAGAACACAGTGGGTACACTAGATGACAAGAGACTAGACAAAGCACAATGAACAGTTGAGTAATTCAGCCAGCAACCATAGTGTCCAGCTGCCACGAAGCCAGTGAGGAGGCTCTGGGGAATGGGACAAAACTCATGCCTCTGTTTCCCCTGCAGCAAGAGGAATCAAAGGGCTGCCCCTGAAGACTACTAATTCCCTCCTGCATCTGTCATACTTGTGGGAATGACCTTTTTGGCCCTCAGGGAGAGGAAATCTTCACTTTGAACCTAGTGCTCTTTCACTACAGTTGCCTGGGTCACATTTCACCTCTGTCCCACCCACCCCTCAACTTTGCTTCCAAAACAGTGTCTTTGGCACATTGTCTGTTGTCATCTGAAATTTAACCTGCTCAGAGTTAGGGGTTCCACTCTAAAAGGTGATGTACAATGATCCTGCACTCTGGAAATAATGATTTCCTTATTGCCCTCCAAGAATGCCTTCTGTCCCCAATCTTTCCAGTGTAAGCATGTTCCATGGCTTCTGCCTGGGTAGCTTACCCTCTCCTCTCTGTCCATCATTGTAGTCAAGAGGATGTTTCCAAATGGTTTCAGTCTCACTTGAAAATAGAATTTGTTTGGCTCAGTACAGTAACCTTTGTAAAAGTATCTTTTATTCACATGCTGTATTTGTCATCTTTGAGGCTTACTGCCTCCCTTTGCTAACCTGGGCCTAGTCTTGGTAGCTTCTAGCCTTTGTATAATCTAATGTAGGCCTAGAATGTTTTCAGTCTCTGAGACTTACTACTAAATAAGCTCACTCTTTCTAGTTCTTTCTGAACTCTTGCTGGCTGGTTCAACTCACCTATTCTGGCTCAAAACTCCTCTCCAAGCTGACTGATTCAAACGGGCTTCTCTCAAATTCTCACTGAATTGCTCAACTTTACAAACTTCATGAACTGAACTCAACAGCACTTCACTGAACTCACCAAACTGCCTGTACTGTACTATACTGTACTGAAGTCAACTCTACTGTAGTGCCTTCTCAACTGACCTCTACTGTACTATATTCTATTGTATTGTCTACTCTCTTCTGTGTTCTTTTCTACTGTCTCAACTCTACTGTCATGCTCTTAAGAGTAGTTTCCTTTCCTCGTGAGAGCTGAGTGTATCCTATTCTGTCAAATCTTTCTCTGATTTGTCACTTTGTCTGTCCCTCAATTAAATGTCATTGTTTGAGTTTAAAGGTGTGTTCTAAGGCTGTGTCTATATTCCAGCTAGATCACACAGACCTTAGAAGGTCTTTGGATATGATCATAGCAGCCATGTTACTGGATTAAAATTCCTCTACAAAACTCGTGGGACACTTGGGATCTGGTTCTCTACTGTCACCAGCCCTTCTCTGCTTTCTTTCACCTCAGATTCTGAGATGACTCAGGCTCATCCAGTCCTTCTGTTTCATGTAAGTTCTCCTTTCTCTTAGTTGCAGGTGCTAGGTTCCAAACCCAGGCCAAATGGCTGAGGTGCCCCTTTAACATATCAAAGTGGGGGTTCACCCAGCATCCCTTAGTCCTTATCTATTATGGGGCCCTCCCTGCTGGCATATGCTACCCCCTACCCCTAAACTTCTCCAGCAGGGCTGCTATACCTGTGTACTCCAAACATCTTAATTACTCTCGTCTCTCTTGGGCCTCCTGGCTGCTGTACCTGGTTCTCTTCTCTCCCTTCTCCCTATCACCCCCTTTCACCCTCACACAACACAGCTCAGTGTGGTCATGTCCACTCTGGACTCTCCAGATGTCCCTGCATCTGGCTATGCATATCTACACTTAACTTTCTCTTCCACCATACCTAGGACCAATCATGTTCATTTCCTTTTATTTCTTTTTTCATTCAGCAGGGTTTTTTAAAATGCGTATTTAAAGCTGATAGCACATGACTTTAATACCAGTACCCTGGAGGCAGCAGCAGGCGGATCTCTGAGTTTGAGGTCAGCCTGATCTACAAAGCAAGTTCCAGGACAGCCATGACTGGATAGAGAATCCACGTCTCTAAGAAAAGAATTCTGATTGGTTAGAATAGGATCCTATGCCTACCTCACTGGCCCAAGTACAGGGTGCTAATGTTAGCAGCCTCGTTGACGATTAATCTCAAGTGATCGGAATAGGAAGGGGACAATTCCCGAAAGAAAAGCGTCCTGGAGGGGAGACTGCGCTTCTAGATGGATGAGGGAAAGATGCTGAGCGGATCAGAAAACATGTGGCAGGAGCTGTTGAGATGGCTCAGCAGGCGAAGGTGCTTGCCACCAAGCCTGATGGCCTGAGTTCTGTTCCTGGGGCCTACTTGGTAGAAGAAGAGAACCTGCCCTCCTAGAGCTGTCCTCTGACCTCCAAGGGCACACCACATGTGTGCCATCACACATACAAACATAAACACACACACACTTAAAATGGAATAAAAATTTGTGTGACCTAACTTTACCTTCTCCTGAAAGCCCAGCATACTCTCTGACTTTTTGAAGCTTGCAGAGTCTCTCTTCCTTCCTCTGAACACATTTCATTTCTTGGATGTGACAACTCCTCCAGCTTCTCCCCCACCCCCTCTCAAACTCATAACCTCTTCTATGCTTGTTACTTTTCATCACATGAGACTCCCAAGCGTGAGTATTTGGCCAGTCTAGACTCAGACGTAGCTGTCCATTTGATTTTGTTCCTTATGGGCTGCTGTCCATGTTGACTTCCACAGCTTGGGTGATCTCCAAAGAGAAAGTCCTGGGTGGAGCATCAGGAGACCCCGCTCATGGGTTTTCAAGCGGTGAAGAAATGACTGTGAGCTGTGTCCTCTCAGGACTGTGAGAATGCACTGCAAGCGATAAAGCAATCACTGGCTTATTGCAGATTAGCTATGTAAATGCAAATGATGTTGCTTACATTGGTAATACAGAGAAAGCTCTGATGTATTGAATAGTATGATTTTTCAGATATAGTTCTCACTACCAACTTTGTGTTTGCACAGTGGGTTCCTTCCTAGGATAAGACAACTCAATCTAGTAAGACATGAAACAGTGGATAAACCGAATCATATGTTCCCGTCACATTTTATGGTAGCTCTGCCTGGGTCTCCTTCAATGTTTGGATCATTTTAGGTACTCTTCCTGGAATCCTGCTTCCCTTGGTCCAATCAGCTTCTGGACTGGTGGCATCAGCATCGCATGGCGCCATGGCAGCTTGTTAGAAATGTAAAGGTTTGGGCTGTACCCAGACCTCTGAAGGAGACTATAAGGGTGGCCCTGCCATCCGGACTTGAGTAAGCCTGCCGGGTGACTGTGAGGCATGCCAGAGCTTAAGAACCTACTGCCCCAAGCCTTTCCAGGAAAAGCCACTCAAGTTTAGCCAGCTGAGCTCAGCTAAAGGTATGTGTTACATAAATCCACACCAGCAATTGATGTCACTGATATCACCCAAACATTGGGACTCACAGTGCCAAAAGGTGGTGACAGCTCAAAGCTGAGAAACCTAGTGAAGTTATGAGGGTCTCCGTAAGTCCCTCTCTCCAGCTCCTCAGCCCCTGTGGCCAGGGAGCAGAAGAAACCTTCAGGGGGAACACTGGGAGGCGGGGCAGCAGGAGAAGGTGTCGTCATTGTGGGCTTTGCCCTCATGCCTGTGTTGCTGAGGACATTAACTGATTAGGCTAAAGCTGGCTCAGGTTGGTGGCCCCTTCTTGAAGATGAGGATCAGGTAGGGGGAAACATAGGAATCTTTGTGGGCTTTTGTTTGTATTTTGGGAGACCCCAATAACTATGCAGAGGCTAGTGGCTCTAACAATAAAAAATCTTAATTTTTAAGCAATGTTGTTTTGATGTGTTTATGGTGTGTGTGTGTGTGTGTGTGTGTGAAGGCACATGCACCTTGGAGGTTGGTCATGGCCTCGCTTGGAACAGGTAATTTTGCTGTTTGTCACTGCATGCTTCAAGCCAGCCAGCCCTTGAGCCCCCAGGGATTCTCCATCTTCTGCGGGAGCACCATGATCACACATATGCAGTGATGTGGATGTGCACCACTGCATCCAGCTTTGCGAGGGTTCTGGGGATCTGAAGTCTTATCCTCCCATTTGTGCCGCAAGCGCTTTCCTCGCAGAACGCTCTCTCCCTGAGCTTGGTCTTGATTGTCACGGGTCTGGAGGCCAAGGCATTGGCAGCGTTGGTTTCTCCTGGTCTGAGGCTACTGTGTCCTCTTGATCTCAAGTAGTCCAGGCTAGCCCAAAGGCTTCTGGTGGTGTGTGCGTAAGCTGCCACCACTTAGAGGGTGAAGAGAAGGTAAAGATGGGGTGGGGGCAGAGGGGTGATTTCAAGGCACCGTAAATACCACCAAAGGGACTCTGAACAGGAATTCTGGACATGGTGGCTCTTGCATGGTGGCCAGGAGGACTTCTGAAAGATCACATCTGAGACACCCTCCCTGTGTGCATTTCCAAGAGGATGCAGGTCTCAGCTGAGGAAGAGGGAGGAAGCTGAGAGTGCCTGGGTGGGAGCTGGTAAGCGCGGCTCCATTTGTGCTCCCCAGAGCCCACGGCACTGACTTCCCCCACTGAACCTGTGACAGTGTAAACTCCTCCACTCATGGAGCTCCCCAAGGCTCGAGACATGCAAGCGATCCCCGAATTAAGTTCTTATTCACTTAATATTAGTAAACAGAGAACCTCCTACCTGAAATTCCTTTCCACAAAGTTTCCCTCAGGGTGGGCTGGGGGTCACTGAGTCAACGACTAGGAGGAAGTGATGTTTGCTGAGGAAAAGAGATGGTTTCTCAGTTTTGCACGGCTGCTGCTGTGAAAAAACACTGAGTGAAAGCGAAGTGAGGGAAGAAAAGATTTATTTTGGCTTACAGGTCCAGTCCAGCACGGAGGGGAGTCCGTCAGAGCAGGGCAGGTTCTCTTCTCCCAGCAAGTAGGCCCCAGGGACGGAACTCAGGCCACCAGGCTTGGTGGCAAGCACCTTTGCCTGCTGAGCCATCTCAACAGCCTCCTTGCTGGGACGTGTGCTGTCTCTACAAGCATTCTCACATACATACCTGGACAGTTACTAATCTCATGTGTCTCAGTCAAGATGCCGACCGAGCCAACCATCATTGCTCCCAAGAGGGAGACTTTCCTGGAGCCTGACAGAGATGACTGTGGGGGCTAGACCTTAGGGGGAGATTCGGCAAGTGGGGCCTAAATGGTTGAGGGAGGCATTCTGGACTTCACAGAATAAGAAGCCTCTGCTGGGCTCTCTGCTGCTGTTTGGCAGATGTTAGCCAGGCTTCTCTTTTGCAGGGAAGGAGCAAATCCTGGGCCCGGTCTAGAGTGAACAGAGCTCCATGTGCACCCTCCGCCCCCCCCCCCAGCCCCTGTCTTTCCACGAACCCATCTGCACACACCTATCAAAGGCAATTATACCTCCAGGCTACCCGCACACTTGAGCCAGCAGAGGATCAGTCTCTATAGTGAGAACTGAATATTGATTTTCTTCCACAGAAATCTCTCCACTTTTATGCCTGTGGGCGGAGGACATGAGGAGGTTTGCTTGGACAGAATGGCCAGTGCCAGCCAGAGTGGGTGGGGAAATCTCTGAGAATGTGCACTTCGGAAAAGGGCTGTAAACAAGGGGTATTGTGTACAGAGTGGATGGAGCAGGCAGCATTGGGTGGGAGGGTTGAAGGACAGCACAGCCAGGCCCCTGGCTTCTGGGGGAATTTCTGAGTCTAGAGTTAGCTAGCCCCAGACTCTTGCACTTTGCCTTGGGTGTTTTCTAGGCATTTTGAAAATGGTACCACATAAGGAACTTCTCTCATCTTTGTGACCAAATATCTGACAGAAGCAGCTTGTGGGAGAAGAGGTGATTTTGGCTCCTGGTTCATGGATATGGTTCATTGTGGTGTGGGACATGTCCTAACTTCATTTCTGTTGTGGTGAAATACCTTGACCAAAAGCAACTTGGAGAAGAAAGTGCATGTTTGGCTTAGAGTTATAAGGTACAGTCTTTCGTTTCAGGGAAATCAGGACATACTGTTTGTAGTCCGTGGGTCTCCAAGCCCACTGTGGGCTCAGTATTTGCAAGAAGGTCTCACAGAGTTCAACAAAGGTGTTAGACTCAGTTATGTTTACAGAAGAAAAACATGGGTTGAATCAGCAGTGGGAACCAGGTGCCCAGGCCAGGGACGTGTTAGAGGGATGCTTCCAGCTGCCCTTCCAATGCTCAGCCCTCCCAGCCACGATACAAGGCAACACACAGAGTGTGTCGGCTAATTGCCAACTTAATGGGCTAAGAAACAGCTAGTGCCTTAATGTGGCACAGCTTCGGGAGTTTCATGGAGGCATTTCCAGAGGGTAAGAAGACCTGCCGTCAAAGTAGGTGACATCATCCAGTAGGCTTGAGTCCTGTATTGAATAATTGTTTTCTGTCTGCGGGGATGTGAGCAAGGAAAGCCAGAGCTACAAAAGCTGTTCCTGCTGCCATGTCTCCTTCACCACCATGGACTGTAACTCCTCAAACCATCAGCCGAGTAAACCATTTCTCCCTTAAGTCGCCTGTCGTCAGGCATTTTGTCATAGTAACAAGGCAAGTAGCTAACACCAATGCAACATCACAGACCAGGGAAGCTCACCTGAGCCTTGCGAAGTTGTTTACCGGGGCGTGCAGCTGACCTCAGTTTCAAGGCCTGCAGTAGTTTGAATAAGAATGACCCTCATAGACTAATAGATTTGAATGCTTGGTCACCAGGGAGTGGCATCATTTGAAAGGATTAGGAGGGATGGCCATGATGGAGGGAGGGTGTCACTGGGAGAGGGCTCTTTAAAAGCTTTAAAAGCCCCTGCTAAGCCCAGAATCTCTCTCTTGGCCATCAGATCAGGATGCAGCGCTCAGCTATTTCTCCAGCACCATTTCTGCCTGCATACTGCCATGCTTCCTGTCATGATGATAGTGGACTAAAACTCTGAAACTGTAAGCAAACCCTCAATTAAATGCTTTCTTTTATAAGAGTTGCCTTGGTCACGGTGTCTCTTCACACAGTAGAACACTGATTAACACAAGCCCATTCTGTGGTCAGGCTGATAACACATTGTCCAAGGCCCCCACTGTGAATCACATCGTTAACTTAGACTATCTGGAATGGTCTAGAACCCCCAGATAAACAGTGACACTTGGCCAAGCAGGATCTGCCTATTCAGGGTGAGGAGACAATCAAGAGCCAAGGGTTTCTTGGAAACATTCAGGGCTTATACCATTCAGTCTTGGTGAGCTAATCTTTTATTACATATGTACCTTCTTGCTCATTCTATTAGACAAAGGGGAAAGCTAAGGCAGGGGTAGAAGGACACTTTATTTATACAACAAAAGTCATAGATACAGAGAGAGGTGCAAGACCATGGCCAGTGATGCAGTCGATTGTGAGGGCCTTTGCCTGATGTGAAGTCTGGGTAACCATGATGTCCAACACGATCTCCATGCTCCCAAGAAACAACACACAACCCTATACTTGTGCAATTTCCGTGGTCTTCTCTACTTTCTTATAAACCTCTCCCTACTCAATGGTCCAGAAAATTCCCAGCTCAGCCCCTTCTGACAGTGGTGCTGGAATAGGGTGTCCACTAACGAATCATGGTTCCATCTCATCTAATGCCCTTAGATGAGGAGACAGCTCCTTTACCACTTTCTTTCTGACACACTTGTGTCTTCTCTGGATCTTCCCCATCTCAATTTCACCCAAGCTTTGATGGACCCAGCTCCGTCTGTCCTTTGGTATACCTAGGCTATGCTTCATAGTTCTGTGTCAGCTTGACACAAGCCAGAGTCATCAGAGAGAAGAAAGCCTCAACTGAGAAAATGTCTCCATAAGATCCAGCTGGAGAGGAACCTGTAGAGCATTTTTTAAATTAGCAACTGACTTGGGAGGGCCCAGCCCAGTGTGGGTTCTATAAGAATGCAGACTGAGCAAGACATGGACAGCAAGCCAGTAAGCAGCACTCCTCCATGACTTCTGTGTGAAGGAAGACAGGATGTGGAAGAGCCAGGAGTTCTACACAATCTTGATCCACAGGCAGCAGAAGGAGACTGTCCCCACGCTGGGCATAGCTGGAGCATAGAAAACCTCAAAGTCTGCCCAGACAATGACACACTTCCTCCAGCAAGACCACACCTACTCCAGTAAGGCCACACCTCCTAACAGTGCCACTCCCTATGGGCTGAGCATTCAAACACGTGAGTCTGTGGGGTCAAATGTATTTAAACTCCTGCACTGTTTTGGTGATGAACTGTTATATGGAACTGTGAGAGGAATGAACCCTTTCCTCCCTGTCTTAGTTAGGGTTTCCATTGCTGTGAAGAGACACCATGACCAAGGCAACTCTTATAAAGAAAAAAACATTTAATTGGGGCTGGCTTAATCCATTTTCATCATGACTAAGAAGCATGGTGGCATGCAGACAGACATGGTGCTGCAGAAGGAGCTGAGAGTATTTCATTTGGATCCACAGGCAGCAGAGGAGAATGAGCCACTAGGCCTGGTTTGAGTATCTGAAACCTCAAAGTCCACACCCTGTGACATACTTCCTCCAACAAGGCCACACTTCCTAATTGTGCCACTTTCTGTGGGCCATTTTTATTCAAACTACCACACTCCCCAACTTGCCTTTAGTCCTGATGTTTCATCATAGCAATAGTAATCCTAACTAAGACACAGGCCCAACCAACCACCTACACTTCTAAGACTGGTTCTGGGCCGGAGCAGGAACAGGTAGTTCTGGATGCTGTTTCTAGTCGCTGGTTGTCACATTACCCTCTTGACTCCTGCCCGCTTATGTACTGGAGCTGTTTTCATGGCTGTTCTGTATTAGTTAGAACCTTTACAATCCATGTCCCATTTTCCAGGCATGTAAACCTTGGCAGCCACAGTGTGGATATGGCCACAGTGTGTACACATGGTCTGAATCAGACTAATCCTTGGGCCATCTTGAAGCAGAGCTACACCAAACAATTACACTATCTGATCCCAAAGATATCCCCTGACACCAAATTTTGCCTTGATGAAGCCTGCCTTAACCCATAATCTGAAACCTCACAGGTGTCTCCAAATCACCTTCTTTTGAATGTTTTCTTCTCTGTAAGTAGAACCAAGTTTCTCCTTCTGGTTAAAGGTCACCTCAGTTCAGGAACATCTGTCCTTCATGTGGGCCCTCATAGCTTCACTGTTTGCAGCAGATAGCAGATGGTCTCAGATAGTCCCAATGTCTGAACTTTAAGCTGAAGCCCAGAAGACAGAGAAGTCAAATGAGTTCTACATCCATCCCACCCCTGCTGACCCAGAACCAAGGAACAATGGGAAACATAGGCCATCCCAAGACAATGAGGCTAAGGTGGGGGACTCAGTGTGTAGGCATCCCAAGATAATGATTTATTTTCTCCACCTTCACATCTTCAGGAGCTAGTAAAATGACAACCCCCCCCCCAAGAAACATCCAAACCAATCCAAGCCAGACAGAACTAAGGACTGAGAAGCAGCTGGAAGCCAGAAAAACAGGTGATATATGCAGGGATAGACTTGAAGCTTATTCTACCCCGGTCCTTAGCATGCTGCCCTGGGGCTGGAAATATGCCCAGAGGGAAGCTGATCTGTTGTGTTTTCCTTCTGTTCCCTAAGGGCTGGTAGTGGCCTAAAACTGCAGCCCAGACAGGGTCACCTCTAGCTTGTCCCTACCTAAAACTTGTTGTTTATGGAGGGTACTCCAGCTCCCTTCCAGATCCCCAGGAGTGAATTCACGGTAGGGGCACAATGTTTACGATGTTAGTGGCCAGAGGTCTTCTAGGAAGGCCAGTCCGGGGCCCAGGGCCCAGGTGGGTGATTATAGAAATCCCTCAGAGTTCTGTAAATGTGAACATCTATACACATCACCATGGGGCTTTGTTAAAATGCAGACTCTTCTTCCACAGGCCAGAGGGCAGCCTGGAAAGCTGCTGCCTCGTAAGGTCCTTGGTGGTTACTTTTAGTACTGATTAGCATTGATAACAGATTAACAGTGGTTTATCCGTGTCGCCTGCAGGTCCAACACCTGGTGTAGGTGCTCAGAACACTGATCCCCATTCCCAGTGGAAGGATGGCCTGGGGTCATGCCTGGGTTTTCCTGGGGTGGTCCCTCATGCAAGCATCAGCATTACCTTCAAACTTGCAACAAGTTTGATCTCCTTCCAGACCTCAAAACCCCAAACTCTGAGGGTTGGGCCCAGTGACAGAAGTTTGAACAAGCTCTCCTGGGGCTCGCTGAAGTTGGTCAAACTACAATGAGAGGAGCATGGCATGACACAGAGTCATTAGTTGGAGTTTCTTCCTAGAAATATTTGGCCAAATCTAATCATGAGAAAACATGTTCTCAGGTTTGACAATGCTGTGTGGTTGTATCAGAGAATATTCGGTTAGTCTGTGATACATGTGTGAAGAGTATGTTGAAATATTTAGTGGTGAAATGTCAAGTATCTGTAGTCTAGTCTAGTTAAAAAGTGTGTGTGCTCATGTGCGTGTTTATGTGTGTGTGTAATAAGAGAGACAGAGCAGGGATAGGAAGATATTTCTCACTGACAAACATGATATCAGTTTATAAGGACTCACTGACGGTTCGCCACCCCTCACTTACCTCCCTAACTTTATGAAGATTTGAACTGTTTCAAAAATAAATGAGAAGTAATAATCTTTCTTGCTTATCCTCCAGTGTTCTCTGGGTCAATTACTTTGAGATAAAACTGAATATTAGTATAAAGTTTCACTCTTTTGATTCAAATGTGCACCCAATGCCAAGAGCCTTGATTCTATGTATAACTGTTTTGTTTTGTTGATTTGGAAACAGGGTCTTATTATGTCACCCAGGCTGGGCTTGATCTTGTGATCCTCATGCCTTTGCCTTCTGAGAACTCACATTTACAGCTGTGAGCCACCACAACTGGCTACAGGCAATAAACAGGGTCATAAAAACACTGGCATCTCTGGGCCGCTGGCTTAAAATGTAAATCCTGAATCTCAGAGAAAGAAGCTAAGGAGTTGGGGTGCCTAGAGCAGAAACGCAGGGAAGCACCATGCGACATTCTGATGACACTATGTGAGAATCCTTCTTGGAAGTTCTGTCAGGGAGTGTCAAGTCACAGTTCAGATGGCTACTACATCCCAGGGGTAAAGTGAACAAATGAGGCAGACTAAATGCAAGCCAACAGGGAGTGGCTGGGACTGAAGCCAATGAGGATACATATGCTCAGTTCAAAGCTCCGGCTTCCAGCTGATGGTAACAAAATGCCTTGCTGGCGTAGCCCATTGTGGCCAGCCATGCCCTCTTTTAATGTCAGATAGTCCACCTCAAATGTGTTAGCAATTTAAAGTATATTCAAGCACTGCTCAACCTAAACAAAGTGTCTCAGACTATAGAATTCGGCTTAACAATCTCTGACAGTGAGCTACTGGGGACATGGTTCAAGGGTGCTTAAGGTCCATCAAGAATAATCCAATACCCCACACTCTGATCACGGCGATGTGTCCCCAACAATGGCTTCCTTCCAAGGTCTCCCAAAGCACCCAGAGTGAAGTTCCTCTGATGACCTCTAATGACTGTGTGTCCAGTCCCTCTGGCGACCTTAAATGGTGCTGTATGTCCAGTCTCCTTCGACATTGGTTGAGAGAGAGGATGAACTCAGATCAACATAGCGAAGTTTACCATCTGACAGGAGCTGGGTAGCATAGGGTACCAGTGTCTCTCACCAGCTGCCCACAAGACACAGGGACATTTTCATAGATCATAGCACCTCTCACCCCTTGGAACCATTACATGACATACAGCTGAGAAGTTACTTGGTGACTTGTCTTGGGACTGGGAGAACAGAAGAGCTTCTACAGATAGCCCTTCCAGAAGGGGTTCTTCTTATACTGAGGACCTTCTACAGTGCCTGATCCAACAACTGTCCATGGAAGGCAGAATATAATGGCTCTGGTTCCGTTGTGTGACCTAGTAAGTCACAGTCCTTGTCTGAACTATCAGATGTTCCCTACAAAAGAATATTGCCAATAATTTTTCAACAGTAAAGTGCTTTTTAAAAAATGCTAGTGAGATTTTACAACGAAATCCCCCAAATAAATTAAACACAATAGAGGATTTCCTGGAGCAGGTTCAAGGCTGACCAAAGTCTAATCAACACTTGTTCAACTACTCATGTGCCCATGTATTGAATTAAAGAATTAGTTGGGGATTTTTCTATTACCCACCATAACTCCCAAGTAATTGACACAGAGACCTATTGGAGTTACTCAACAAACTTTAAGCACCATCACTGGGCAGATATTCATCTATGCTAACCCGTCTATGCTAATCCGGCTACTTCCCAGCCAGATGCCCTTTTATTTGCCATCTCAGTCTCGCCCTATCCACTCCTGCTCCATCTTTGTCATCATGGTGAATTCTCATGGAGCCTTCTCTTTCTTCCTGCCCCTCTCTGAGATTGGAAGTCCAGCCTTTCTATTTCCTCCGCCCAGGCATTGGCTGTCCAGCTTCTTTACTAACCAATCAGAGATAATTGGGGAGCATTGTTTAAATAACATCAATACATAAGATTCTTTTTTTTTTTTGTGGATGGAGCAAAACTTTATTTTTTTCTCCTACAGCTTATACATCCCAGCAAATTCTTTCAAGCAGAATTCAACGTGGTTACGTTCTATTTTTCTTTTAAGTGAAAGATTACAATGAGTAAATGTAGAAAAACACATTTCCCCAATACCTTCACATGATCAAACGTTTTATGCATTATGTATGAAAAATAAATGTACAAAACAAATTATTCAGAGATGGACAAAGTGGCACACACTGAGATTCTTTATAGAAATGGCAATTCCCACATCAGGACTGCAACCAGAACATGGGGCACAGAAATCAGCATTTGAATACACAGTGCACAAGACCATCCCCCAACACCCATGAGATTTTAGGGAATGGAGTTTGAAAACCATGAGGATTGCTTATTTTCTTGGTCTTTTCCTAATCTGGAAATGCCACACTCTGATGTTTCATGTTTTAACTAAAACCACAAGTAAGGCCATTTCTCCAGTTACCGAACCCTTCTGTTTATACAGAGCTAAGCTAGATGCTATAATAGAAACTAGCTATGGCCTCCAACTCCAGGAGCAGTGTGACCTGAGAGTGTCCCCCATAGGCTCAACAGTTTGAATACTTGGTCCGAGATTGGTGGCACTGTTTAGGTAGGTTCAGGCCTTTGTGGCAGAAGTGTATGTGTTTGGGAGGAGGGGGGGGCATGGTACAAGCTTGGAAGTTTCAAAGCCATGTGTCATTTCCTGCTTGCTCTCTCTGCTTCCTGATGCAGTTTGAGATATAAGCTCTCAGCTGTTCCTGACACCATGGTTGCCTGATTCCACTCTTCCCCACACTGATGATGAGGGACTCTTAACCTCTAGACACATAAGCTCCAATAAGCCCTTCTTTCTATAAATTGCACTAGTGTAGGCTTATATTTTTCACCAAACCTACTTTATTTAGGGTTCTTAAACATCTTTACCTCCCTTCCAACCCCACAACCCCAATCTTAAATAGGAGATTAGCAAGGGAATGGGCTGTAGACCTCTTTTATCTACTTCCTGCTGATTTGGGTTGATGGGTCTTTGGGGATTACCAAACTTGGTCATCAGGATACCAGTAGTTCGGTCTAATGGTCAACACCAAGCAGCAACACAATTTAAAAGATCAGGACAAGTCAGAGAAAACAGAAACGCAGTTGGATTGCCCCAAGAAGTTCTCTGGAACATTTCTGTCTATGAAACCAAGTGTCGAAGTACAAAGATTGGCACAGCAATGTCGATCCAAAAAGCCAAGCCTCTCTGAGACTGGGGACTCTATATATCTCCTCTCCTCAGAGGCCACCCACGGATGTTCTCAGCTGGCCAAGGTGGCGCCCCTCCCACGAGAGAGCTCACAGCAAAATGTCACATGCCCTCTCACAAGCCAGCCTCTAGCAAAATGTCACATGCCCAGCTTGCAGCAAAACCTCACAATGACAAAACTGAGTCTTCAAAGAAACCAGAAACTTCTGCTTCACACTGGTCACTGTGTTTTCTCACAGCAGTAGTAAAGTAACTAGTGCAGAGGTCAAGGAGGAAAAGAACCTGGGAATAGTCTAGCCTTGTGTTATAACCTATTCTAACCTGTAGCTCCTTCCTAACAAACTGAAATCTCAGAATTACACTTCATATTCTTCAGACTCTGCTTTGATAAAGCTTTTTCCTGCCTTTGCCCTCTGTCATTTATATCATGAAAACAGTATCTATGGTATTCATGATCTAAATAAAAATTATATAAAATAATAATGCATGGGGAGGGGATGAAAGGAGAGGAGGGAAAATGAGCAAGGGACAATGTCATGAGTATATGAAATGCCATATGAAATATTATTTTTGTATGCTACCTTAAAAGCAAATTTAAAATAAGATTTAAAAGGTAATAGAGCATAATTAGGCTTGTTCCACAAAGAATGTGCGTCACCTTCAAAGAATGCAGTGTACTACCTTTTCCCCTTTCCTCAGCTTGATGCTATACCCTGTTCCTTGAGAATAAATGAGTCAAATCAAATAACTGATTCACTGACACTTGAATCCTGGTGTGCTCAATTGTAAGTGTGTGGACATAGTATGGGGATCCAAGGCCAGAGGTCATTGAGAGTGTGGAACCAAGAATGCCTTGAGATGGTGTTTGTGGAAATTGGTGAGAGGCACAGAGGGATTCTCCAGTGCCTCTTGCTACTTATTTATGTTCTGACAAACAAAAAGTATAAAATGAGGTTGTTACCTGAACTATTTCATCCAGTTGGAAACTTAGAAACATTTTGAACAGCAGTTTATTTGCTACAAACACATGTGACCTGGGTTTTTCAACAAGCTCACTTCCTGACTAAATACCCTAAATCTCATATTGTGAGCCCCAAGAACAGATGAGGAATTGCAGCAGTCTAAAGTCCTGCCTGGAAGCAGCTACTAGCCAGAGACTAACTCCCTCAGCAGAAGCAGACAGAGCTGGCTAAGCTTCTGGAAGCCCAGGAGTCCCGGGTTGGTGCTGTAACCCGCCCATCCCCTACCCCCGCAATGACAGGCTTTCCTTTCCATTGGTGCTAACTTTCCACCTCATGCCTGTCCAATGACGCTGGCTTAAACACATGCAGCCTCGGGTGTGAGCACACAGTCATTAAGGGGACATATTTGGATGCAGGTTACCCTTGGCTCCTCCACCAATCTAAGATCACTTCCCTTGATCTTGAAAGGTGCCTCAGAAGGCGGGCAGTGTAGCCTAGGGTGGATGGGGAGGGGCAGAAGCTGATATTACCTAAAGATCCAGTGAAGCTCAAGTGCAGGGGGAAGAGGAGCAAGCAGGAAACCAAAACAAGTGCCATCCTGACAATCCTCCTGTGACAGAACAGCTTCCGACTAATTAAACACAGAAAACCCTTTTAGTATAGATAATCCTGCTGAACCAACTCGCGCGAGTTTTTTCCAGCCAGCTTCTGCCTCTTGGAGTTTCAATTAAAAGCTGTTTAGCAGATGGCACATTCTGAGTCACAAAGTTAGACTCTGTGGCAACCATCTGCGCTTCCGGTTTCTGGGGGATTATGGCCACACAGACAGGGCACACAGCTCTTTCTAGGTGCCCAGTGGAGCATACCCATGCACTGGGGCACACAGACCATGGGCATTTCACATCACTTATGGGGTTAGCTGGACAGGCTCTCTGCTCATTCAGAAATCTGGGGCCCTGGAAGCCATAGCAGGGCTTGAAAGAGTTTGAACTCTGAAATGGGAAACTGAGGCCCAGAAGAGATAATATTTAAAGTGTCCTCATACAGGACACACAGAGTCTGAGGAAGGACAGCAGAGCCACTTGTCTGTACTTTAGGTGCCTAATTGGCCTTCTGTAACTTACATTCAAGGAGCTCCCTAAGGGATATTTGCCAAAGACCTGACAAACTGGACAGAGAGGCCTTGGAAAGGTCACAAGGTCACTGTCTGTCTGCTTCCTGCCTCTTAACAGGATATGTGTGTGTGTATATATGTGTATATGTGTGTGTATATATATGTGTGTGTATGTATGTATATATGTGTGTATATATGTGTGTATGTGTGTGTGTATGTGTGTATGTGTGTGTATATATATATATATATATATATATATATATATATATATATACACACACACACATATATTTCCTCAGCCCTTTCTCTTCTACAAGTGTCACAGCTGAAGTCACAGCTATCAAATAACCACAAAGCCAGAAACGGTTACAGGCAGCACGGATGATTTTACTCAAGACTACTGCCACAGAAGAGATAGCCCCAGCTAGCTCTACCAAAGCACAAGGCAGAAGGGGTGTGAACCAGCAAACTGCT
>CM053753.1:18504336-18520056 GCA_028658305.1 Pachyuromys duprasi | reverse complement strand
GAGGGAATGAGGGAGGGGGCTACGCCTGGGATGCAAGGTACCTAGCCTGTGATTGATATAAAAATAAATAAATTAAAAAAAACTTAAACCAAAAATAAAAAAATTAAAAAAAATAAAATTCTTAGCTTGTGTATATGGCTATTTTGCTCATGTATAAGTACACCATGTGCTTACAGTGCCCACAGAGGCCAGAAGAGGGCATCAGATACCCTGGAACTGGGGCCACAAATGTTGGTAGCCACTGTGTGGGTGCTGGGGATTGAGCCTGGGTCTTCTGGATGTGCTCTTAACTGCTGAATCCTCTCTCCAATTCACACGGGACAGGTTTCATATTATGGTGCAGGCTGCTCTAGAACTCACTATGTAGACCAGGCTGGCCTTGAATTAGTGGTAATCCCTCTGTCTCACTGTCCTGAGCTGTGTCTTCCCTCATTCTTCTATAGCCAAAAGTGATTTGTTCCTATCTTCAGGCGCTTAGATAATATACTCATGTACTATTTTTCAGGCTATTCTATACATATTTTATTCATTCACGTTATATGTATATTTATGTATAATATACATTATGCATTCAGTGATGCAGGAAGACTTGCCCTCTGTGAGAGGCATAATTCCCTGGGCAAGGGACCTCTGAGCAGTATAAGAGAGAAGTAAGCTATTGAATATGTATATGTATGTGTCACATATATAAACATATAATATACATATATATGACATTTCTGTGCAGTAACTAGGGTCAAGGTAATGCTTATGCCTTCAAACTAGAAACACTGAGGAAATCGCTAAGCAATATTTATATAGTTTCAGCGGGGACAATTTTAAGAAGTCAAAGCAAAGCACTACTTGCACTCAGACCCACAAGTTCCACTTCTGTGCATTCAACCACACATGGGTCAAACTATTTAAGGGGGTCAACCAGATGGTTCAGTTGATAAGACGCTGAACTCAATCTTCGGGACCTACATGGTAGAAGGAGAGAACCTATTCCTCCAAGTTGTCCTTTGACCTCTACTTGTGCTCTGTAGCATGAGTTCATATAGACAGATAACTTTTAAAATTCAGGGAAAAACTACATCTATACTGAATATATATATTTCTCTTTGTCATTGTTCCATAAATACTGTGTAACAACTATTTGCATAAAGTTGACATTTTATTATCTTAAGTGAACTAGTCTGGTGTATGTGCATGTGTGCGTGCAGTCGGGTGTGCATGTCTGTGTAGAGACCAATGGTCAAGATTGAGTGTCATGATCTATTGTTTTCACTTCATTTAAAAAAAAAAAAAGGAGTTTCTCACTGAACCTAAAGCTAGACTGCATAATGTTGAGGACCACTCAGTAGGGACAGCTCATCCCTCTCTGTAGGACAATGGCCGGAGCGTCATATACTTAGTCGCTGGACTCAACTGAAGGTAATCTCACTTGTCTGGCGATTGGTAGTGGCTCTCTGCTGGGCCTGTGGGAGCTTTCTTATGGCACACCTGTGGCCCTTTCTGAGCCTGAGTTTCCCAACAATATGGTGGCTGGGTTTCCGGAGTGGGTGTCCTGAGGAGGGCTACAAGCCAGATCGCTTTTGCAATCTAGACTCAGTCACGCATTGTCATAATCTATCAATAATGTACTCACCAAGCCCCGGAGTTGACAACCAGTGGCCAAACTGGGAACAGCAAAGTGTGTCCATGGTGATTTTTAGAAAATGCAGTATCTTACAAGCATCTATGAGAAAGTTAAGACCTCCGGAAAGGATCCAAGAAGTGCTTTTCTAGCAGAGTCCCAGAGAGTGGGTAGAGTTCAGGGAAGAAATGGTGAGATAGAGATTCTAGGTAGTGGTCCCAGGCTTAGAAGGTACTTGGCTACCAGAAGATTTGTAAGGAGGTCCATGTAGCTGCAAACACTGATCAGGTTCATAATAAAAACTTACAGCAACAGTGAGGACCCTCGCGGATTGTCATGTCACATCATGCTTAACCAACATGCGCTTGATCTATAGGTTTTCTGCTGTATAGTGTAGTGGTTGGCTGGGTTCTTTCAAGTCTCCTGTAGAAGGCAATAGCTAGGCATGACATCACCTCAAAACTTTCCTCATTTGTACGTCTGGTACCTTGACTTCGAAGTTTTCTTGCTGAGACTAGGACAGTTGGACTCTTCATGCCTCTCACTCTTTCTACCTGGCTCGCTCGCTCTTGCCGTCTGTCATTGCATGGTCCTTCAGTGGAGCCATCCAGCACAGTGGCTCTTGTGTGGTCAGACTTGTCATGAAGTGGCTGATGGCTTCCAGAGTGAGTATCCCGACACGAACCAGAAGAGGCCTTTTCTAATGAGACAGTTGGAAATCTGGCACTGCAGTTGCTGTGGCATGATGCTCATCCAGGCAGTCACAGAAGCCCACCTGCTTTCTTACAGAGAAGTCATATATTTCTTAAAAATAGGAGTCTCAAAGTATTTGCAGATGTTTTCAGATCTCTACAGCAGGGTGGCCACAGAGCTCAGGGTCCTCAGCAGGACTTGAGAGAGTCAAAATGAGTACTTCCTGAGCATGAACTAGGAGTGTCCTTTGCCAACCAAGGTGCACATTCACCCTGTTACAACACCCACATGTCAAGAACACCAAACCCTCTCTGTTCTTTTATCTCTGACATTTGCTGTATCGTTAGAGACACATGGTATCACTGTATATCCCAGGCTGGCTTCAGTAATGAGCTTCTCCTGTCCCAGCTTTCCAGTTGCTAGGATTTCAGATGTGAACTCACTGGAGGAGGGAGGGATAGGGTACATTTGCGTGTGTCTGTGTATGTAGAGCCCAAAGAATAACCTATGGGGCCATTTCTTAGGCACTGTTCACATTTCTGGTTGTTGGGGCTTTTAGGTTTGGTTTTTGTTGTTGTTGTTGTTTTGGACAGAGTCTCCCACTCACCTGGAACTTGCTGAATAGGTTAGTCTGGGTGTCCAGCGAACCCCGGTGGTCCTCCTCTCCCCATTTCCTCGCTGCTGGACTACACGCCCATACCGCCATGGCCAGCTTTGTTCTTCAGGTGGTTTCTGAGGAGCAGATGCAGACAAGCGCTTTCCAGCTCCAGCCTGAGAGCGTCACTGTCAAACTCACCCAATGGTCACTGAAATTTGTGCTTTAAATTTCATTTCTGGGTTTCTTGTTGTTGTTCTTTCCAGGTCATGAATATTTAAGTTGAGGTTGCTTTTTCACAAAGAAGCCTGACAGCTACAAGTCTCACCTTTCATGTGAACTCAGGCCACTGCGGATTCTGGAGGTTCACATGTGATCAGGGAGGCCTCATCTCTCAGAGGATGGCAGGCCAAGCAATGGAAGAATTTGTCACAAGAGATGTTTTTAAAGACCTCATTTTTTGACTAAGTGGAAAAAAAAAATACTGATGACTCATGAGTTGAAATCAAATCCTTCAACTCTGAAAAAGTAGGAAAGTAGGGTTTTTTTAACAAGAAAATAAAAAGGGTTTATTTTTTTAAGTTTTTTTTTCCTTTCCCCAGACTGCATAATATTTGCATAATACTTCTTTTCTCTGCGTAACACATTCCACCTCCAAGGACAGTGATGGCTTCGCTTCTAGAGCTCTTGCCTGTAGCGTGGGGTAAGTTCAGATATCACCTTCATCCACAACAACAAGGCACCCTCCTCTTCCTTCTCTCTGAGTGACCATCAGCCCATTCTTCTGAAGACACTAGAATGGAATGGAGTGCTAAAGAGATCATTTGGAAAGTGTCAGGGTACAAATGTGTGTGGCAGGCCTTCAGGAGCCCAGTCACAGTCAAGGCCTCTCTTGAAGCCAGCTCCCCTCAGAGGAGCCGTGGCTCTTCTCACAGCTCTTCACCACAAAACATTTTCCTCCCGTCATTTCTTCCCTCAGCCTACAATTCTGAGCGCAAGCGACAGGATTCATTTCTGGTCCAGGAAAGCAGACATCCCACTCTGTTCCTCTCGTCTCCTTAGATGCCTACAGGCATCTCTTCACTGAAAAATGGAAATGCAGAAGCTCTACATTTCTGTACCAGAATGAAGCACACAGGAGAAAAAAAAAAAACCAAACACCAGGCGCCTTCGGAATCGAGAGAGTGTTTAGCAGGGACACACATCAAGAGGATGAGCCCTTCTGGCTCCTGGAAGGGATACAAACAACAGCCCTCACTTTCATTCAGGATGAAAGTGGGGGTGAATTTAGAAGGACCAGCTGCTGTGCACTGAGCTATACCAAACTCCATGAACTTCAGCCCTAACGTCCTTTGTGACTGCTTGGGGGCGGGCCTCTGAGAGATGCTGGGGCTAGGTGCATTGTAACTGCCAAGTGCTCACAATGGGAATAGTATGTGTTCTTCAGCTTCCTCCTCCTCATCTTTCTCTTCTCGTCTTCCCTCTCTCAGCCTTCACCTCAGTACAGAGAACATAGCGGGGGCGGGGGCAGGGGGGGCGGCAGAGTTCACAGGACCCTGACAGTCCTAACACCTTGATGGTGGACTACCACCTTCCAGAGATGTAGGAACACAAGCTTCGCTGTTTGCACCTCCCCATTTCAGCAGCCCACACTGACGCAGAGGTCACAGTTTTGTTTTGTTTTGTTTTTCCTGGGACTCTGGGGTTCCTGAAATACTGAAATTCTAGCTTTCAAATCCAGAAGATCCCAAGAACAAAGGGGCAAGTGGTATTAGGATAGAGTTTCCTCTCCAGGCCTCCGTATCTTCAGAAGAAGTCTAAAAGTTGAAAAAACTTAAAAATTTGCATGAACTGCGTTGTTAATCCTGCCTAAGAGACATTGGCTGTCTTGTACAATTAGTACTTACTCTTCCAAAAAACTTAGAGCATCTTTTTCTTCATCATGCATGTGCATGTTTATCTGAGCACATGCAGCTTTGGAAATCAGATCCCAGCAGTCCCTCTCGCTGGCCATTTTTGGCTTCTGTTGGACTCTCCAAACTGCAGCTCTGAGGCGGGTATAGTGGTTCAGTCCTGTAATCCCAGCACTCAGGAGCCTGAGGCAGAGAGAACAGGAGTTTGAGGCCAGTGTGGGCTACATAGCAAGACTCCATATCAAAAACCAAAATCAACCAAACAAATCCACAGAGAAGAGGTGGCCATTCCATAGGATCAACATAAGAAGCTGAACATTGTTTTTGCAAAAGGAAACAGTCAATCATAGAATCACAAGTTATAGCAAATTCTGAACAATATGATGTTTAAAAATGAAAAATAGAAAATGATGACACGTTTTACTATTATTATAATTATCATATTGTAGCATTATACAGCCATCATAAGAACTATAACAGCAGCATAGAAAATGCAATGCTGAGCCAGGCCATGGTAGCACATGCCTTCAATCCCACAACTCAGAAGGCAGAGGCAGGAGGATCACTATGAGTCTGAGGTCAGCCTGGTCTACAAAGTGATTCCAGGACAACCAGGGCTACATAGAGAAACCCTGTCCAAAAAAAAAAACAAAAAGAAAGGGAAAAAATGTAATGTCGGAGCTTCTGTCATATACACCATAAGAAATAGAAGGTAAGTAAACATGAGCTCATCTGATGGGAGGGGTTGTCTGGAAGTTTTCTTGATTTTCTTTTCAAATGCTGTTGCTCAACATTTTAAGAAAAAATATTTTAAAAGGAAAGCTCAGATCTGGAGAAAGCTACACATGGTTCTAATGTGACACCAGTTACAGACAGTTATGATGAAACCAAGACCTTTGCTAATGACCTGAGGCCTCCTCACGCTTCCTCTGCCCATCACCTCTCCTCTCTGAAGGCCGTGAGCTCTGACGTCGCTCTGTCTCTGTGCTGCAATGTGACTGCAGCAAGGAAATGCTGGATCCTGTCATGATGGGTGGATTTGAGGCAGGGGGCTCTCGGGGGCTTGTAAGGGCACAGGACAGCTAAACTCTCAGAACCTGGGGTGGGAGTGTTAGCATTACTGTGCAAGGTTCCTGGGCAGGTGCTTGGGTCCCCTTAGTGGGACAACCATGAATTTGATCTGTGCACTCCTGACTTCATGGCACCAATCCCAGTATCAAAGATCCTATTTAGCTGACTCCAACATACCCATGGGCCAGCATGGTAAATATGCCGTCAGCAGACCCCTGACTGGGACCCCCGGGCTCATTATCCCATGCCCGGCTGCCTCTCAGGCACTCAGGATACTTGTGTCTGAGCTGGCCTAGGGCCTCTTCCACCAGGAGCCCTCCAGTGGGCAGGAGGCGCCTGGCTGCTCTTAGGAGGACAGACCTTTCCCTCCCCACCCTCTTGGAAGAAACCACAAAAACAAAAAGCAAGCCAGCTTCCATCTAAAAGGACTGTTTTCATCCCTCCTCAGCACTGGTGATGAAACCTTTATGAGGCTTCCTGTGCAGCCAGCTAGCACCTGCTGGCTTTGACCTCACTTGGCATAACTTTCCTTCTCCTGGAAGCTGATGTTTTTCTGTTTGTTCATCTTCTAAGTGCAAGTATTTACAGACAGATCTTACCGGCACTCCTAACAGCGTGCCTTTCCTCTGAGTCTGACTTCATCCCTGTTCAGTGAGTCAGTCGGATTCTGTTCTCTGTGTGTTGGTGCCTTGGCAGTTTTACAAGGTCATACGTTGCTCATGGGTCATATTTTACATTTCTTTATACTCTGGCTGCTAACATACTGCTTAACATTGCATAAATGGCTTTTGGCAATCTGGAACCAACCCAAAATGATCATCAGCAAAAGAATAGATAAACAAGGTATGGTTTGCATACCAAAATATTTCTCAGTTCTAAAAAAGAATGAATCTCTGACATTGTATCCATAAAAAAAAAATGGTTGACTCTCAAAAATAATTCCATTGAGTGAAAAAGAGGGTGAGCTATCCCTCCTGACATGAAAGCCAACGGGCATCCATTTTCATGAAGGTCTAAAAGATCTGTTGTAGACTGAGCATGTATGTCCACTCCCAAATTCGTATGTTGAACACCCAGCCCCCAGTGAAACTCAAACCCACAGCTTCCAAAGAAGTAATTGAAATAACAGATGTCATAGGATGGGCCCCTGATCCAATGGGATTAGTGTTCTTACTCAAAGAAACACTAGGAAGCGCACACTCACCTTTCTCCGTTTCCCCAACATTGTGCTTACTCTCAATCTTCCACTAGTGTCTAAGAATCTGGGCCTCTGGATGTACCCCGAGGACGTATCTTAATCAGGTTAATAGAGATAAGAAGACCTGCCCACTGTGGGTGGCATCATTCCCTGGGCCTGGATCCTGGATGGTATAATGAACAAGCAGACCGAACAGCGTTCATCCCTCTTCCTCTGCTTCTTGTACACAGTTGCAGTGTGAACATCCCCTCTGTGCTCCTGTCCCCATGCCTTCCCTGCCACAGCAGACTGTTGTCCTGGAACTGTGAGTCTGGTGACGGCTCTCCTGCTGGTTTGTACATGAAAGTCCTCTTGTTGGAAGGAGGTATGCTCTTGCCCCTTCCTCTTCTCGTAAGAATGTGAATCACATTTTGGAGATCCACCTTCATGACCTCTTCTAAACTTAATTACTCTATGGACCCCAGAAGTCTTGGAGGGAGACAGTCAGCGGTGAGTGGCTGCACAAGACTAGTAGGTGCGGTGTTTACTGACTGCAGGGTGATAACAATTTTCTGCCTCTTGGTAGGCTGATTAACGGTTGAAGGATTTTTGCAGAATGCACAAAAATACGAGCTGAGTGGCGTGCTGAAGATACATGCATTTCACATACATGTAAATTGTCCCTCAATGAAGAATGGAAACAAACACCTATTGGGGATAATGAGCACCCCTCCCCCATTTCTCTATTGGTTTGGGAAGATTTATCAAGCATAGCATAGATTCTGGCATGACAGGTATGGCAGGGAGCTGGAGCCTGGAGATCAGCAGCCCCACTTCCTGGGTCTTTGGAAGACTTTTCAGCTCCAAAAACAGTTTCTGGAAATTCTCAGATCACAGCCACAGAGCCAGATTGTGCCAAGTGCTAACAGCTCATTAAGAGACTGAGGCACTAGAGAAACAGCATTAACTCCTTCATGTTTCCATGGAGGCAGCCGAGGCCTGGGTCTCTGAGAACCAGCCAGAGCCTAGATCTGTTCAGGTGCTGGGCAATTCCAGAAGGAGAAACAGAAAGCAGCCAAAAAAAAAAAAAAAAAAAAAAAAGCCAGGGCAGAACATCTTACTGAGGCTGTAAACTGTGTTTCTGTGCTCTCTGCACTCAAGCAGACCAGACAGAAGATGACCTAACCTGTCCATCAGCATGAACTTTCCAACAGGGGTTTTGTTTTATTTTTGTTTGTTTATTTTGCTAGCCAGTTGTTAAATGCATTGATCAAAAGTTTATTTGTGAGGTTATACTTGAATGAATTGTATCAAAATATAATGGCTACCCTAAATTCTTTATTCTCTTTTTATTTTACAATTATTTATCATCCCAAGGTTGATTACTTTCACGTAACCGAAAGTCTGTAAACTAGTGTGTGCATTTATGTTCCCAACCTTGTGTTCAGAGATAAGTGGCCTGAAATAAGAAGCAAATGCCTGTATGGCAGTGTTTGAATCATGGAACAGGAAAAACTCAATGCCCTTCCATAGCCTTTGCACCCCAGTATGAGCCAGTTAAATTTTCACCAGCACACAGCTGTATCCAACAACCCCAGAGACAAGTCCAACAAACAGGTCCCTGCTGGCTGTGATAGAGGCCTAAACACAAATACAAATGTGATTTAAATTTTATTTTAAAATAACATTCTATTGATTCTTTGTGAGTTTCACATCATGCACCCTAGTCCCACTCATCCTCCCATCCCTTCATATCTGCCCTCTGCCCTTGCAACCTACCTCCTCAAAGTGAAATTTAAAAAAAAAAACAAAAATAGATAAGTAAACAAAACAAATCAAAGCATAGAAAACATCTCATCACAGAAGCTGCAGTGCGTCACGGTGTGTCCCATAGTATACCTTTCTGTTCACACATCTTTACTCGCAAATGTTCATTGCAGTGAGTCTTTGGTCTGTTTTCAGGCTCTGGCTTCTGCTACACCATCAATCCTGCACCCTCACAGGGACTCCTCTTGGATATTCTGTCATTGCCGTGTGTCACGGAGATCCTGCGGCTTTGAATCCGCAGGACCTGTCCCTTCACGCACTCCAGTAGCGCATAGATGAGGTAGATGTTGGTGTGGGCCCGGATGGTAGCTGAGTTGGTCAGCCCCCCAGCTCTCCCACACTCCCCCCCACCAGGGGCTCTCAGCACTGCCCAGCTAGCTCGCCCCATGCTGCAGCTGGCAGGGGCAGGACCAGCTCAGGGTAGATCTCGTGCCCTCAGGGCTGGCACTCATACCACTGTGCTGCCCAGTCAAGGCCAGGGGCCCAGTCTCCCGGGTGCTGCAGCTGGTGAGGGACAATGCCAGCCCTCCTGCCCTAGTGACCTTGGGGCCAGCTCTCCCAACTACCAGAGCAGTAAGGGACAAGGAGGGGAAAGCATAGCTCTCTCTCTCTCTCTCTCTCTCTCTCTCTCTCTCTCTCTCTCTCTCTCACACACACACACACACACACACACAAATGGGAGAGAGAGAGAAACGAGGTAAGAAATTTAACTTCTCAGGCAAAATCTGTAATAGTACAAGCGCTGTGCGTGGCGTTAGTGATAAAAATGCTGAGTGGGGAAGGGTGTGACAGTTCCTCTTGTGAATACAAGATCGAGAGGCTTGTCCAGGGTCCCACAGCATTTAGACTGGGAGCCAGTCCTCACAGTGTTGCCAATCAAGCCAGAATCCGTTGCAGAAATTTTACATCTAGCATCCCATGTCAATTTCTCCCGAGATTCTCTCCACTCCTCCTGTGTCTCCAGCCCATTCAATATGTCCAAGATGTTCCCGCAACACCTCTGTGTGTCAGCCATAGGGATGTGAGGCCATCTACACACAAACTGGGTCTCTCAGAGGCAAACAGAGTTGCCGCACAGCCCAAGTCTGTCTCCGGTGTAGTATGAGAACTCTTTCTCGCTTGCCTTACTTACTGGCAGACCCCTGTCACCAGCATCATCTCCCACTTGTACACTCTATCGGGAACCAAGAAAAACCAACAACAACAAAACCTTTCTATCAGGAAAGCTCTTCAAAAAGCTTTCCAAGACATTGCTTTTTAAGACTTTCTTCAGATACAGCCTGACCTTGCAAAGGGGGACACACTGCAAAAGACACCAGGAGATGGCCCAGTCCACCATCCAGGGGTGGTTACCCTGCCTTGCTGAACCTGAGATTTCCCACCCATCCCCACTATCCCCAGCTGCTCATGTGACTACAGCAGGTGCAAAGGTGAGAGGGACAAAGACAGCCTCATCTCTCACCCCTCCCCCATGGGGATAAGCTTTGGGAGCTCATAAATTCATCCCCTCCCCATCAACTTGGATTTTATGCCATCAGCGCTCAGATTTTCTCTCCAGTGCCTCTCAGCCTCAAATGGCAGTGAGCAGAGGAAGCACTCAAACACAGCCATGCGTCCAAGAAGTCATGAGGTGCAGGCAGAGGACTGCTTGTTTGGTGTTCAGGATTCTAGTCTGGCTGGACACACACACACAAACACACCCCTGCTGACTCCAGCTCTCAGCCAGCAACAGCAGCAGGGAGGTGAGGCTTTCCAAAGCGATGGTAAACAATGAGCTCACAGCCCCAAGCAGCCCAACCCTCTGCAACCCAGCCAAGAAAACAGTCTCAATGATGAAAGAAGCAGGGAGGCAGCTCTGGGTCAAGGAATGAGGTTGGTGGGCTGGCAGGGACCACAGGGTGGGAGAGCCATTTAGTGTGGCCCCTTAAGGCCAAAGAAGCTCATACACAACCAGCTTGCTTTCTACCCTGGATTTGACTCTCTAGCACCTGGTACAGTAACCAATTGTAACCAATAAATAACCCAGCTGCAGTCCCCAGACCCTAATACCTAGAAGACAGAGCTCTCCGTGTGTCTGTGAGTGAGCTTCTAGATTGAGCAGGCCGCACAGTTCCATGGGGGAAGGGTCTCAGACTGAGTAAAAGGAGGAAGTGAGCCAAGCACCAAATTTCTCTCTCTGCTTCCTGATTCTGGATGCAGCGTGAGCAGCTGCCTCTCTTCTACCACCATGCCTTCCCCGCTGTCGTGGACTGTACCCTCAAACTGTGAGCCAAAATAACCCTTCCTTCTCTAAGTAGCTACTTAGGGTGTTTCGTCACAACAATGAAAAGGCTCATTAATACAACCATAAACAGACTTTCCTGTACCAATATGGCAGCCACAGAGCACCAAGACCCACAGACAGTGGGCTGACTTTGGATTTAGCCTGGCAGATTTTCAGGAAATTTTCCCATGTTTTCCATTAGATGTGGGTGCAGATCATTTTCCCAGGTTCTGATATTTAAAAGGTGTCTTAGTTAAGGTTCTCATTGCTGTGATGAAATACCATGACCAAAGGCAAGTTAGGGAGGAAGGGTTTATTCAGCTTACCCTTCACATTGCTGTCCATTGTCAAAGGAAGCCAGGAAAGCAACTCAGACAGGCCAGGGACCTGGAGGCAGCAGCTGATGCAGAGGCCACGGAGGAGTGCTGCTTACTGGCTTGTTCCCCACGGCTTGCTCTGCCTGCTTTCTTAAAGAACCCTGGACCACCAGCCTAGGGAAGACCCCACCCACCAGTGCTGGGCCCTCCCCTATCGATCACTAACTGAGAAAATGGGTTACAGCTGGGGAGACACTGTCTCGATTGAGCTCCCTCCTTTCAGGTGACTCTAGCTTGTCAAGTTGACATAAAACTAGTCAGCACAAAAGGACTTCCAGACTCTACAAAGCAGAGGCTGCAGCTGGGTGCTGTGGTGTGGACCCTTAACCCAGCTCAAGAAGACAGAGCCAGGAGGATAGACTTTGAGAGCAGCTTAGTTTACAGAGCAAGACCCTATCTCAAAAGACACAAGGAAACAAGCAAACAAACAGACATTAGATAATGCTGTTGTTATATATTTAAAAACACGCCACGCATACGACAGACTTGGCATGAAAGATCCTTATTTGGGAGAAGGGAAGCAGAAGAGAGTTAGGGCTTGAGTGAGCCATGAGGGCAGAGGTAGAGAGAGACAGAGGGACAGAGATGGGAGGTGTGCCCCGACAGAGAAAGAAAAGCAGAGAGAGCAAGAGAGGAGACCAGGAGAGAGAGGTATGAGGCAGGGGTCCTTTTATCCCAGGTCCCTGTGGGTGGTAACCAATGATGACATCACAGGTGCCTAAGCAACCTAGGCTAGTGCTTACCAAATGCCACTCAGGGTCCTGCGATATAGCTCATTTGGTAGAGTACTTGTCTAACATGCCCTAAGTTCCATCCTTACCTAGTACTGCAGAGTACTTCATGCATGAAATCAAATGTTGTCCTCAACCACATAGCGTGTTCAAAGTAACTATGGGCTGGGAATCCTGGCTTCCAGAAACCCACTGCAAAGGGCTAGGTGGCTCTTGTACAGGCAAGCCCAATCTATCTCACTGGCCAGGTGGTTGCAAACCTCACTGAAGAAAGCTGCTCTGGGGTGGCTGGGAGCTTTGGGCTTTAACCTACAGATTACACCGCAGTTGTCTTGGTATGAGTCAAAACGCAGGCACTCGGACAACACTAGAAGTAAGAGAGTGGTGCCAGCTGAGGTAAGATGCAGGAGGCCCTCAGAAGCAGATGGGCAGAGGAGGGGATGGCCATTGTAGCTCACCTGTGCTGTCTGCGGTTGCTCTAGCTTTTTGGATGTCCCTGCAGCATTCTCCTCTGGCAGTCGCAGGCTGGTGACTAGCTCCGCAACCATGTGCCTCAACTTCCCCAGGACGCCTGTTCCAACTGCAGAGGCAGCCGGAGTTAACATGAGTTTAGTCTATCACAGGGCTCTACTCTGGGCTTTTAGGTATCCCCAGTGTATATCCATCTGTCCTTCCCATGAGTCCAGCCTGCAGGTGGAAGACCAGGAAGGTAGCTTTATTCTCAGCTGGTCAGTGGGCTAGCCAGATGTTTCAAGAATTCTTTCCTTTGGGGAGACAGAAAACATCCTCTAGCCCCTCCTCAAAATGTCCCAATGACAAACCAAAGTAGGAGTCCCCCACTGTCCACCCCGTTTGTTAGGCTTACTTACGGGCTGGGGGGTGCTGGCAGCAGCGTAGCTGACCCCAAAGCAGCCGCTGGGGAAAGATTTCGCGCAGTGTGACTGATGACCTCCCCAAGCTGCACAGACGGAGCCCCCCTCCCTTTGCCCTTCCCGGCCTGTGGCCTGTGTGCTGTAGCATCTCCTAAGAGCCAGAGGGCAGTGCAATCAAGGCAGAACTACGTATAAATGTCTGGGAGGAGGGGCTAGAATCTCGGGTAGAGGTAGAAGACCCTTTACACCCTCTCTTCAGTGGGAACTGTCAACTGTTGCAGGATATTTGATCCCAATGCGACCCCTTCTGTGAACTGAGTAGGAAGTTCGTCTGGGTACTTTCTCTGCCTCTGTAAGCTAGAATGTTTCCACCCCAACATCTAGCTCCCGATTCTTCACTGGTAAAATCAAATGGTTTTGGATTTTTGGGTTTTTTTTTTTTTTTGGTTGTTGTTGTTTTTGGTTAAAAAAAAAAAAACAGTCAATAGTCAGAAAAACCAATCATGGTGGAATCTTTCAGGCAAGCACAGCTTGTCTGATAAAAATGGCAGCTATTTGCTTGAGGGACCACGTTCTACAACATGGGTGGTACACACCAGCAACTACTAGCTGGACGGCCTAATAGGCCTGGCCAGTCTCTTATAGGAAGGAAGGCACCAGAAATGTTCTAGAGACTTCCATGAGTCATGAAGAACAGTGACTCTTGGACATCTCATAATCCTTGAGCGATGTGGGGATGATCTGTCTGTGCCATCTGCCACCCTGTTGAGCACTAGAGTCAATCCAGCTGATGGCTGGCTAGGCAGGTGTCCACTTCTTTCCTCACCACTCGGGGTTTTATCATCATCATCTTCATTACCACTAATTGACATTCTGTGTGTGAGAGGGAACAAGAGGGAGAGAAAGAGGTCTAAAGAAAGTATTTGCGTCCAACAGTTGCTGAGACAAAGTGTCATAGCCCTGGGAGCTTAAACAGATGTTATGCCCCAGTGGTGACACCAAAAGTCTAGAAGGGCCTGAGAGTCTGTTTCATGTCATCCCTGTCCTCTGGGACTAGGGTGGCCATCTGATGTTCTTGGCTACAGATAGATGACTCACCTCAGTCTTGGCCTTCATCTTACAAAGTTTCTCCCCAGGGCACCTCTCTGCCCCAATTGTTCCCTCTGTAATGACACCTCATATCGGACTGAAAACTCCTGACATCATTTTATCTGATCATCCTGTGGCGGTCCCATCCCAGGTCTGGAGGAACAAGTAAGTCCTCAATCTCTAAAAGGACAAGACTCAAGCCATCTCAGAAACAAAGAGAGGGGGAGGACAGATGCTGACCCTCCCACATGATGATGAAGAAAAGTGGCAGGGAAACCAAGTTATAGGCCACTGAGAGGTCAGGCAGGGCAGCCCTGAGGTGCAGGAGCGTGAGGAGCCCCAGTGAGTCTCCTGTTTTGGGGTAAGAAGGAACAGGGGAATGGAAGGATTTTGTTCTGTATTTGTGCAATCCATGACTTGGTTGGTTTTAATTCTGGAGGACAGTGAAAGAAAGATCTTGGCTCTACTTTTAGAACCACTGAAAGGAGGACTCTGGCTATAAAAGAACAGAAGCTGTGGCCAGGGTACGGCCAGGAGGAGGTATGTGCCGGAAGCAAAGTGATGCCCTACAAGGCGGGAGTCAGGAGCAGGCAGAGCAGAGATGGCAGCACCTTGGAGCCTGCGATTCAGAAAGTTTCCTGCTCCCTCTAGTCCAGAGTGATGCTGAGAAGCCAAAGCCTTGGGAACCCTTTAACACTGCAGCGAAGTCTTGGGGGGATTCGGGATCCATTATAGTGAACGCCCCAGGAATTTAGAGCCTGGGACAGGGTGACAAAGTTCTTTGGTGGCAGACACACCAGTGTTGCAGCCCTGCGCACCCACAGAGGTGTGAAGTGGGTACAAGCATTCACTGTCTTTTTTGGAGAACCTAGGAGTCCAGCCTTAAAATGGCATCCCATGATTATGGGATGTATGGAACCATACCAAGCTGATCCCAACCCCAGAGTGGGAAAAGATGCTCAGACATCATATCGCCCAGTTCTTAATGGACATATAGGCGTCTCCACATTCATTCACCAAATCACTATGGACCAAGTTTTCTACATAGATGTAGGTTTGGTCACTGAAAAAACAGCCAGGAACAAGCCAACCGCTGGCTTTGATGAGTGGGTATCTTATGCATGTGGTGAAAACATCAGACATTCCAAAAGCCTGAATCTGTAAGTTGTCAGGCGTTGAGAGAAGCTATATCCCCAGAGAAAGCAGGAAGGAGACTGGAGAATTCTGTGCATAGGCAGAGGGCTGTGGATGTAGAAAAGAGGGTTCTGGAAAGCTCCGGTATATAAATAACAGGAAACGTGGAGGGGAAATGGTGAACTACACAGGTGGGTTTCTGAGGAAAGAGACCACATAGCAGTTTGGCTAAGGAGGCAGATAAAGCCCTGGGCTGAGAAGTTCAGTGACTTTGAAGTGGGCATCACAGGAGAGGAGTGAACAAACGCTCTGTCCCAGAACATGGTGGTGTTGCCCTCTGAGCTTTCTGATTTGAAACCTTTG
>CM053753.1:18464148-18504236 GCA_028658305.1 Pachyuromys duprasi | reverse complement strand
GGAACATCTACATATATCCTATTGTGTCAGAGATGGGGAATGTGAGAGAGAAAGAGAAGCAATTGGGTCAAAAGTAGAAACATTTCTACCTGAAAATTTAAAGCTCACATTCTAAGGTCAAAATCAAAACAGAAAATAATGATCAAATTCACTTATCCCCAGTGGCGATTTTACCCACGTCACTCCTGCATTCATTGAAAGAAATGCAGCTCACAGCAACGATCAGCTGTCCTTCGCCAAACAGTGGAGCAGAACCCACAGTGGCTCAGTGTTCTTCATCTCTGTGATGGGTAGTGTTGTCACCCTGACCTAACCTGGACTCATCTGAAGAGAGAATCTCTGTGAGAAACTGCCTACATTGCGTTGGCCTGGGGTATGTCTGTGGGAGATTGTCTTAATTCACTGATATCGAAAGACCCAATCCACTATGGGGAGCACTATTCCCTAGTCATTCAGCACAGACAAGCAAGCATGTCTGTGTGTGTTCACTTCCTTCTTCTCCTCCTCCTCTCCTTCTCCTCCTCCATTCCTCGTCCTACTCCTTCTTTAGTTTTTTGAGACAAGGTTTCTCTGTGTAGCAGTGGCTGTCATGGACTTACTTTGTAGACTAGGCTGGCCTCAAACTCACAAAGATCCACCTGCCTCTCCCTCCCTGAGTGCTGAGATCAAGGGCGTGCGCCACCACGCCTGGCCACTTCTCTCTTCTTGACTACGGGTGCAATGTGACTATTTGAAATTCTTGCCTTGACTTCCCCACCATGGTGGACTATTACCTAGAACATTTAAAAAACAAAAACAAACAAACAAACAAACAAACAAACAAACAAACCCTTTCTTCCCTAAGTTGCTTTCTATTGGGCTATTTTGTTACAGGAATAGAAATGAGACTAGAGCGCGATCCCCTTCTCTCTGCTGTCTGCACATGCTCTCGGAGACCTCAGAGCTCAGATTCACTCACCATCTACATATGGCTGGATATGCAACATCATAGCTGCAAGCCTAGCCTCTCCGCTACCATCCAGGAAACTGAGCGGCAACACTTTATCTTTCCATGGCTGTTGGCAGACATTGCCAATGTCACATATTCCAAGATACGCCATTGCTAATTTACCTCCTCCCACCTGCTTCACCACTCAGTTAGTTGATGGTGACTTCAGTCTTGCACCTCCTCGCTGAGCCGTTCCATACTCCTCTCTCTCACACATGGCAGCTTTATTAGCACACCCTATGGTTTCTTTCTTAAACTCCATCTGTGGCCACTCAGTTCTCATCCCCTCTGATGAGATGGAGATCTCTGCTGATGTCACTTTGAGCTTCACCAATGATCCATTTCTTTGCTTCCGCCCTTTACAATCTCAACCCAACAGGAAGTGGAGCTCAGTTAACACCCAAGGCAGAGAGGTCTGTCTTCTGCCCACAGGTCTCTCTAAAGGCCCTCATCCCTTCCCTGCCCTGTTGAGATTCCTTCACCACTCCCCACCCCTGTGCTATCTCCTTCTATAGTGACCCACCTCCCATCACTGCCCTTTCCATCCCGCTTCGCCTCCCAATGGGCTCTACCTCCCATCATGCTCCGGTTCTCCTTAGAAACTGAAGCATCCCCCATGTGCCTGTTGCCTCACTCTGCCTCCCGCCATGCCCCGTCTCCTGTTGTACTTCCCCTCCCTTCACGGCTCCACCACAGCGCACTGGGCCTGCTCTGTTCTGGCCGCGCCGGCTCCTCACTGTTCTGCACAGCAGGGCTACTCCTCTCAGCTCTGTCATTCCTTCCGCCGGGCTCGCCTCCTTACACAGATTCTGGCTCTTCTAGGAAAAGTGCAGCGCCACTTAGGATTGCTTTTTAGCCCCCAGCCTGTATTCCCCAGCTCCTATCTCTGCTTCATGCTTTCCCCCTGACCCTTGACCCTGTGCGCATATTAAAGGATCATCTCTCCAGCTCCCTCATTGTCATGTGAGTACCGTGAGGTCCCAGCTTGACTTTCTCTGTCATACTCCTTCCTGATCCAGAGGACAGTTTGAAGCATGCAGTAGCGGCTCCCGACTACCTATGCGCTGAATGGAGTTTGGAGACTGACAGTTTGAAGCATACCTCGCCTCCATCAGCCTCTAGGTGCCTCTGTGGGAAACAGGTGGCAAGGGCTCCCCCAACCCTCACTTTTAGAAAGGAAAGGCCAGTGGGCCCCTGCTAGGAGCACAACAGAGCCTGGCAGACTGCCTTGGGAGACTGAAGGTGCTGACAGAGAGCTGGCCCCTGGCGTCTGTGTCACCTTGGCAGCCTGTCTGAACCAGGAGGGGATTCTCCTTCCTGCTCCTCTTGGTGGGGAGAGGATACCTCCCTAAGAATGAGGCTCAAGTCTGAATTCCCGGGCGGCTGCTGTTTTGAACTGGCTCTTGGGGTGACGCTGAGGGGTTGTGCAAAGCCTGGAACAGTGGGGGCACTAGGACCAGGAGCGAGATGCATGCTTGGCTCGCGCTGTATCTGGCGGAGGGTTGCTGGAGCCGTTTGAAAGGAAACCAACTGGGCAGTGCCTGCCGGCTTTACATCTGTTGATCTGACCTGACTCAAGGCATCCGAGGAGGATGTCTGTCATCTTGGCTTGACTGAACCCCCAGCAGCTCTCCACAGACATCCTGTAGAGCATGCAGAGGGGAAAGAAACATGGGACTAACCACCAGAACAGAATGGACAAGAGCAGGGTGAGAGAAAAGCAAACAACACAACCGGAGACCCTTTGCAGAAGACAATTAACAAAATCCTCTCCAGAGGACCCAGGGAGGTCCCAGGCTCCTGTGGCTTTCTGATGCCAAAGGGCAGTGGGTCTTACAAACACGTTAGCAAATGTCAGGTGGAGCAAAAGGAGCAGGTGACTGGCAAAAAGCCTTCCGGCTGGAACAAACAGCCCAGGTTCAATTACAAGCCTGAAGGTGCCTGGAGCGCCCGGAGGAAGCACACTTGCACAGGACCTGTTGCTTTGGGCAAGTGGCTTCGACATGCTCCTGAGGAAGAGAGCCAGGAGTGGACGCTATAGGCTTCAGTTCCTCCTGCCCTTCCTGATGCTAGGATGTGTCCTGATGATGGTGACCATGCTGCAGCCTCCCCCGCCCACCCTGCACCAGGGTGTCACAGCACAGGCCAGCAAACACAGTCCTGACACTGGGTATCGCCTGGACTTCGGGGACTCTCAGGAATGGGTTCTGGAGGCGGAGGGTGAGGAGTACAGTTTCTTGGACAGTCTGCCGCCTTTCATCTCCCTGCAGGAGGATCAATTGCTGGTGGCTGTGGCCTCACCCAGAGCTAGGAGGAATCAGAGCCAGGGCAGGAGACGGGGCAGCTACCAGTTCATCAAGCCCTCAAGCAGGAGGCGGGATGAGGAGGCCCCTGAGGGGGATTGGAGGATGGAGGAAGATGGGGAATCAGAAGAGGTGCTGACCCCCCTCAACCAGGATCCAGACAGCCTCAACAAGGCAGTCAGTGCCCGCCTGCCCCTGAGGAGAGTCCTGCCTGAGGTGCGGCACCCCCTGTAAGTAGTCCTGCTCTCCCTTCTCTGGTCTAAGCGTGTGACTCAGTGGCAGTGAAGCCCCAAGCACCGACTCTCTGTAATTTGCCTCTCCTGTCCTTGGGACAGTGCTTGCTTGAGATGTGGTCGCTGGGGCCATTCTCAAATCCCATCTCAGACCTGCTCATTAGAAGCACCAGATCCACGGATCTGCCAATAACAAGCCCCACAGGAGAGAAGATCTTACTCGCTTATTCTCTTCCCAATGCTAGGTTCTAATCCTACCATTAGCCCCCCCAGGTCACACGGCTTGAATAGGGAGATGGGAGCAGAAGTCCTTTAAGACACCTTCCATCTCTCATGCTGACTCCAATACACGTTTCACATTGCTTTCTTATTACTGTTTACCTTTATCTGGGATCAAAAAAGCGACTGCAAAAATTGCAAGAAATGCTTATGTACTTCTTGCCATGTGCCTGGCTTTAATCTAAGAGCTTTCCGTGTGCAGCCCATAAATCCCTAGAAAGTCCCCTTGCACTATGATGGTGTTAGCCTCGTGCCTGGTTTGTACAGTTGAAAGTAAGGCACAGAAAGGCTCTGTGGCTTGCCCACTGTCACACAGCTAAAAAGTGCCAGAGTAGGAATGTTAATTCAGGCACTTAAACACCAGTTGAGCCTGAAGTTCCACCTTCGCCACCCTCCTCAGTACCTAAAAGAAAGGAACAGTCCCGACTCCTGAGAGTTCATGTGTGGTGCTGACTACAGCTCAGCCTGCAAGGTCCCCCACCCAAGGAGGCAACCTGGGGAGGTATATGTGACATTCGGATCTGTGCCTGGGGAGATGGTGGCTCGTTCTCTAGCCCCTGGTCCTCTCCCACCATCGACAGCCACAGAGACAGACAAGAGACTACTTGCCCAAATCCAGAAGCAGTGTGGCTGGGTGGCTTGAGGGGTCCAGTGCCCTGCCCTGGAAGCCGTAGCTCTTTCCAAAGCCTTGAGCTTTCTGGCAAGTAAACATATCTTCTACCCCTAAAAGCAAAAGTTCACACAGCCAGGACCAGGGCCATGACTCCGCTCAGCCTGGCACAAGCACAGTGCACAGACCGCCGGAGAGTGCAGACTCCTGGGGTCCGTCCTGGAGCCCTCTCCCGCCACAGCCACAGCTTTCCTCTGCTGTCCTCACACGCTGGCTTTAGAAGTTCTGCCCAGGAAACTCCTACACCACTCCAGTCCCAGGCTATCTTTGAACTCACAGCACCTCGGAGAGCGGGCGCTAAACGGCTGTCAGTGTGTTTATTTGTGCAGTGCCTGCTTCCCTTGCTGTGCCCAGTCTGCCGGTCAGGACCGATTGCGCGTTGCATGTCCCAGCATCCGGCACACACCACCCTGTACGGACATGACTGCTGGATGAGGGAACCACTTATCCGTTCCTTCCATG
The DNA here is from genome assembly GCA_028658305.1 of Pachyuromys duprasi. Taxonomy (NCBI): domain Eukaryota; kingdom Metazoa; phylum Chordata; class Mammalia; order Rodentia; family Muridae; genus Pachyuromys; species Pachyuromys duprasi. The sequence continues at coordinate 18,499,301 of CM053753.1, read as the reverse complement.
CATTTTTTCATTGGCTGAGAGCAAGAGTGAACATCTGCATCCTGTAAACAAGAAACATTGGCTCTGGCTTTGGGGATGTGTGTGTGTGTGTGTGTGTGTGTGTGGTTCTGTGTTTACTCTGCACGTGCACACTTGTGGGTGAACTGCATGTGTGCCTGTCCACATATGCACTGTGCATGCACTGTGTGTTGAGTGGACATTGTGCTGTGTATATAAACACATGTGTGTTGTGTGTCATGCATGTATATAGTAGTTTGAGACTTGGTGTATGTAGGTTGTGTGTGTGGTATGGTGGGCGCAGGCATGATCTGTATTGATGTGTGGTATGACGGGCACAGATGTGATCTGTATGTATTGATGTGTGGTATGACGGGCACAGATGTGATCTGTATGATGTCATGTGTAGATGTGTGCAGTACATACACATACAGAGCGTATCTCTTGTGGTATGTATTGTGTGGAACTGTGTGTTATGATGTGTGCTTGCTTTGTATGTGTTTGTGTATATGTGTAATGTGCTCTGACAGTGTGTCATATGTATTACGTGCCTTGTGTGTATAGTGCCAGTGAATATATTATATGTGCTGTAACTATTGCCTGTGTTACATGCTCACTGTATGTAAAGCATGCGTGCATGTGTTATGCATTTATTACATAGTACATGGGTGTGCTGTGTGCGCAATACAAAGTGTGTGCCTTTTGTGGCACACAGGTATATATGTACTACATATGACACTCGTGAATGTAATGTGTGTGCATGTGCTACATGTTGTGTGTTTGATGTGATGTGTACATGCACTGTGTGTATACATTATGATACAGTGTTTATTTTTCATGTTGTATGGGGCGTGTGTGTTTTATATATGCTGTGTGTGTGTGATACATGTGTTGTAAATGTTTCTTGCAACAGTCATGTGCTTGTGTGCAAATGTGATTCATGTGTTATACTTATGATGTGAGATGCCTGTGTGCAAGGGGCGTTGGAGGTGCAGGCAAACACAGCTACACCAGGTGTGTTTGATGTAAACAAGCTTGTACACTTGCATATATGTTGGCTAGATCACTTTATTGGCCGTTGCTTCCCTCCATGGTAACAAGTGCGTGTCAGTCGTCTGGGACCTGGCCTATTTCAAAGCTGAGCAGTTCCTGGCAGTCAAGAGACCTCTTCACCTCAAGTAAAGCATAGAATTGAGTGCTCTGTTCCAGGGTTCTTGCAGTTACCAGCTCTACATAAAGGTGGACAGTGCCCTCTGCTGGCCCCCAGCAGCGAGTGCAGCCTGTACAGCCAGCGCTCACATCTGCGTTCAGACTCCTGGGCCCAGCCGCCCCTGCCTTCCAGAAGGTTCTTGGGTACCCAAGAGTCCCTGCAAAGCCAGGCACAACCCCTATCTTCTATCCAAGGTGCTCTCCTTTCCTCTCCCTCTAACTGGAAAGACAAGAGATGCCATGAACTAAGCCTCTGTCTGCTGTGTGCAGATCTGAGCTTTCCTACCATGGCTGGGCGACTCTGCCTCTGCCTTCCGACCCACACTCCTCCAGTCTCCCAGCTTCCTGCAAGCTCCTCAACTCCTAACCCTGACATGTTCTTTCTGACCTTCATCCAGACCCCCCACACAACCCTGGCTTTTGTCAGTTCCCTTGCTAGATCCCAGATCTCCCCTGGGATCATGGCTGGAGGCCAGTTTGCATAGGGGCATTCAAGGACGTTACCAATAACAAAAAAGACTAAAATACAAAAATACTAGAGTAAATGAAAGCAGAAGACGGGCTCTGGAGCCATATATGACGATACATGCCTGTGACTCTGGTGATTGGGGAAGGAGGCTGGGTGGGAGAACTGTGAATTTGGGGACAGCCTGTTTTAACCTCCTTTGATCTGCTCCATGGATCAGTTCAGTGGGTTTCATTTTATGAATGACGAAGATCAAGGTGTTGAAAGGTGGACAGATTGGTGCCATGTGACCCAACAGCCTGTGTGACCCCAAAGTCAAGCTTTTAACCATCATGATAGAGTCTGAGTCTGCTAACTTCCGGACCAGACCTGAGCAAATCACCTGGGCTTCAAGCATTTCAAGTTTGCCTGTCTTAAAGGCAGCCACCTCCCACACCCCTGAGAAAACATAGGCAGATGCCTACCACAGCATCCTCAGTAATGTGTAGGAGTTGAAGCTGCCCAGTGTCTCGTCCTGGGCCACTGGAGGGCTGGATGCAACCTACAAAGTGCCCATCTGGCTTCATATTTAGTACTTACAGTGCCACCCAAGCGCCCAGAAGGCTTGTTGAAGCAGAGGTTCAGGTGCCCTGAAGACGCTGCGGGAACCCTGTGCCAAGTTGGCTCTCCAGGCCAGAGAAGGGATCCTCAAACTTGAACATGCCCGGGAACACGCAGCTGTGGGCTGACAGGCAGAGCCGGGTTGGGGATGCAGCCGATGAGGCTAAGTTTGGTCTGCAGCCCTCTCTCAGCAGCTAGGGGCTGCGCCGGCGAGTCCCCACTACACGCAGGGCTGGCTCACCCACCGTGTGTTAAGACACAGACATTTGGACTCTGTGCCCCCAAGGGGGCATTTGTGCCAGTGCTGCTTACCTGGCCCCACCCAAGTGGGGTCCACAGGCTTCAAGACTGCAGACTCCAAGGCCCCACTCAGACCAGCCGGGTGAAAAATCTCTACTTGAACTGTTCCCTGTGGCCTTTACACTCTTGTGAAAATTTGATGCTTGGGACATAGCTCAGCAGAAGGGCGCTTGCCCGACCCATGCAAGATCCAAGAATTAACCCCCGGCCCTGGGGGTGGGGATATGAGGAACTGGAGATAGCTTAGCAGTTAGCACACGCTGCTCTCGGGACAGCCTGAGTTTGGTTCCCAGCACCCATGCCATGTAGTTCACAGCTGCCTCTGAAGCCAGCTCCAGAGGATCCAATGCCCTCTTCTGGCCTCTTCAGGCACCTGTAAGCACATGTACGTAGACACACGCACACACTTTTTTCTTAGAATAGCTTTTCATTTGTCAATAAGAAAGCAGGCAGATACCAGACTTGTATCTCGGTTGCATTTGATAACTCCTCAGTTTAATTCACATCTTCTGGCATAGACTCATATGATTTGAGGTCACTTTTCTGAGAGTTCACTGATGAACTTTTATGCGCTTCTGCTCGCAGGCAATTCTTGAAAATGCTGATGGAAGTCTATTTAAATGTGCATTCTCAGAGTGTCTGAGCTTAAACTCTGATGTCAAATGGAGGGCCGCTCTGAATGAGGTTGTCACAGTAAGAGCCTAGCGTAGAGAGGCATCAGGCAAGTGGAGGGCACCACCGGGTGCTGGCTGTGCACACACTCCAATTAGACCAGGCTATCCAGGCTTGCTGGGCTCCGACGCTGACCTGGCCCCATAGGTCAATCTTACTTTACTATGTTCTACTTTCTTCCACAGTTGCTTGTTCCATTGTTTTGTAATTAGGACAGAGTAGGAGGTTCAATTAGTCTCCAGATGCTTAACCACACCTCAAACTGTCTGACTCAAATACTTTTACCCTTTTGGATACATGCCTAATTTCCACCTTCAGTTATTTTAAAGATTGACAGTAAGTCAGCTGAAGTAGAGGTGGAACATGGGGCTGAGGACTGCGTCACCCTTGGGCACGGACTGTGAGTGATTGCCCGATGGCGGTGAGCAGGAGTAGCTAGTGACTCTTCTCCGGGAAGGCGTTGCCAGGCCTGAGGCATCGCTGGAATGCCAGCTTGGAAGTCAGAGTCCTGGCTGTAATAGGGATCTTCAGTAATGACTTGTTTCTGTGGCTCATAGTTTAATTTTAGCTCCTCAGGTGTTTTTTGTTGTATTGTCTTGTTTTGTTGTTTTTCAAGATAGGGTTTCTCTGTGTAGCCTTTGCTGTCCTAGACTCACTTTGTAGAGCAAGCTAGCTAGCCTCACACACAGAGATCCACCTTCCTCTGCCGCCCCAAATGTTGGGATTACAGATGTGTGCCACCGTGCCCTGCTCAGCAACCCAGCTTTTAACTTGATTCCATTCAGATCTCTCAAACTGTGTATATCATCAAACGTGGCAAAGTCTTCTCTCATAGTCTGCCGTGCAGCGTGAGTCCCTGGGGTGCCATGTTTTCTTGTCTGGTTCTGCCCTCAGTAATCAGGGCTCCCTGCTTCGTGGGTAGATGTAGCTGCACTGTCCATCCCCCATCTCTCTGAAACATTCTCATCGGTCGCTAGTTTTCTGAAAACTGCCTCCGCGGTGGGTGACCACTAACTGAAGTACATGAATGGCACTGACTTGGACGGCATCCTCTACCATCTTTCAGTGCAGACCCTGGTGTCCAGTGATCTTGTCAGGGCACACAATTTTTTTTTTAATGTGTGAAAAAACTGATGAGTCTCCTACCAGAGCAATAAGATCGGCTGAAACCTGCCTTCTGAGTGACTCTACTATCTGAGCACCCAAGAACATCAACCTGGTGCCCTTAGGTGTAAGGACAGAAGCACTCACCTTCCATCAGGAGCTGTCCCTGGACTGGCCTGCACTGAGGACACGGCGGGGGGGGGGGTGTTGCCAGAAAGCAGGGACATGTGAGAGACTCCCAACCCATTGCCGCAGCTTTGGATTTCCTGATACCCCTAGATATCCCTGCCCAGCTGCTCTGCCCCGTCATGTTGCCTGCTAATATCCTGCTGCTGGCAAAGCTGTGGCCCAGGCTTCCAGGTCACCCAGGAGTTTGCCTGAAATGCAAGGCTTCAAGGGCCCATGCTCAGTGTGACAGCACATTTAACAAGATCCCGTTGACTGTGGTGCCCACTAGCACCATAGTTCTCTGGGCTAGCCCTCCCTGGCTGCTCCGCCTGTCTGTGGCCTTCTCAATGGATAGCCTTCCCTGAACTTCTACAGAGCAAACTCTTCAGATTCTGGAAGGTTTGTCTGGGCATTGTTCAGGGAAGGCCGGCCCTGGCAGCTAGAGCTATTGTTTTAGGACACTTCTTAGGCCTCTGGTCAGGGTTCAGAACCACGGCTGTGATTTGGTGACTGTCCATGACCCAGAGCAAGGAGCCAGGGTTGGAGATAACAAAGGATCCCACAGAGTCCCTCAGAGAGGGTGCTATGCCCTCAGAGAACGTGTGCACTGGAGGAAATGCCAGGTGGCAGTGGCTGCTTCCTCTGCAGGCTCTGCCCTTCCCATGTACCTGGTCCACTTTCCTAAGGGCTTCTCTCCAGCCGTGTCCTGCCCTAGCCTTCCCAGGACCTGCCTGGAAGTTGCTGCTCCCAGCAATTACCCACAGGCGAAGCACAATGTTAGGATTTTCTCATGATGCTGGAAGCTATTATCTTACGGTAATAACTCCTGCCAGTTAGTGTTTGTACTTCTTGACTATACAGCCGTCCTGCACACTCCTTGAGTACTCAGCCATCCTGTATACTCGTTGCGAGCAAGAGCTTTGAACAAGCTTCTTTGAATGAGACCTTTTTTCGGATGTACTTATTTTGTTTTATGAGAGTGGTTTGACTGTGGGTATGTTTGGATACCATACATGTGCCTGCATGCCAGAGGAGGTCAGAAGAGAGCATCAGATCCCCTGGAATGTGGGTTAAGGGTAGTTGTGAACCATTTGTGAGAGCTGAGAACCAAGCCTGGGTCCTCTGCAATAGCAGCAAGTGCTCTTAACTGCAGAGCCATCTCTCCAGCCCCCTGAGAATATCTTATTTAACAACCATTACAAGCAAGAAGGTGAGCAAGACCAGCCCAAGCCCCACCCCTAGAGAGATCTGGTGCACTGCAGGACACAGGCAAGCAACCGCAGGGTGAGAGTCCAGATACGGAAGGCCGCCTCCTGCGGACCTCCACCGATACAGCGGGGAGGAGGGAGTCAATTGGCATTGCCAACACAGCTTTAGGAAACTGACCGAAAGCTTTGTGCCCTGGCCAAGCGATGTGGGTGGGAGGAGGCGCGCTCCAGCCAGGCCATATGGCGCACGCAGCGACTCAGCCTCTTTAGAACCAGCGTCCAAAGGCATTCGCCAAGTTCACAGGGGACTTGGAGCAGCAGGAAGAGGAATTCACCAGGACCTGGCTCCTGGGATCTTGAAGTGTGACACAGACAGTGAGCAGCTTTGAAGTGTTTCTTGGCATGGGGACTGTCCCTTTGCGTCCAGGCCATACCTCTGATCTGATCTGCTGGCTGATTGGTGATGTTGGTGGAGAAGGCGAGCTCTACACTGGAGACCGCTTGATTTCAAAGCCCTCTGTTCAGGCTCTCCCAGAGCTCTCCAGAAGTCGAGGCAGTGTGGGCAGGGGTGGCTTTGTGGACACGTGCCCAGCACTTAAAATTGAGCTGGTAAGAGATTGGCTAGGTAGTGGATGGAAACTCAAAGCAGCCCTAATGTTAAATAACAGTGCATGTGTCTTTCAAGGACTCAGCCTGAGGGCCTAGTTACCTGTACCATCCCAAGGTCTCTGCAACTTACCCCCCACTGATAAACTGTGCTGCACCACAGACTTGGAGAGAACGTGTCACATTCAACACAGATATTTCAAAAGGTCAAAAGTGACCTACTGGCTCAGTGCCTCTTGCCTGGATCAATCTGTCGCTTATCGGCCTTCTTAGTTCAAATTGCCTTGAAATGACTTAGAAAAGATACATCACAGGATAGAAAATTGTTGTTACTCTAAGTGTTTTGTATAGTAAGTTTAATACAGATAAATTTGCATTTTGGGGTATGTTTCCTCAGCTCTGGGTACAGGCCGAGTGCCTTCCTCTGCCTGGTCCCAGAGGTACAGCCCCTGCTGGAAAGCACCTACCTGACTGATCCTGTCTGCCTCTCCTCCTCGTTCTTCACACCCCCACCTCCCAAAGGTCTCCCTTTGGTCCTGTACAGCTCTTGCATTCGGGTTTTCTGTGTGGTGGGATGCAGGCCCCATGGTGTCAGCAGACTGACACACGAATGTTTTTGGTGAGGGTCCTGGGAAGCCCTGGCGGAGCCTGGGAAGGGTTGCCGAGCAGAGAAGGCTTCAGGGCAAGCTGTGTCTTCAAGGTGGTTGTCTCCGGGGGCAGCTGGAGTCCAGGCCTGCTGGGGACTTCTGAGAGGCAGTGGAGTGCATAACTCCAGAGCTGCCAGGCTCAGCTCCCAGGGGTGTTGGGACGAAGGCACCAACTCTTAGAGGGCAAAAGAAGTGTCAAGGACAGAACATCGCCCACGCGTGAAAAAGACATCCTCTCATGTCAGGATGGTTAGAACAACTGGATAGCTCAGATGTCACAGGATGGTGGTCATGGGTCACATCCTGACGTGTGTGCGTGTGTGTGTGTGTGTGTGTGTGTGTGTGTGTGTGTACCAACTTCCTCTGGTTAACATCAGCTGCTCCTTTTACGATAAGGAAATGGATCTGGGCCACTGTCCCCAGCTGCCTGTTTGCCTGTTTGCCTGAGAGCCGTGGTGTTCTCTCTACCTATAAAACAGAGCTGTTAGAGCACTAATGTCACGTGGCCTATGAGCTCTAAGGCAGTGGTGGGATGGGGCACAGGGAAACATCAATTGTTATTTCCAGAACACTGTGTCAGACTTTCTGCTTCCTGCTGTGTTGAAGAAATTCAGAGGGAGCAGAAGAGCCAGAAGTCACCCGGGCAACACTGGGTGATACTCAGCATTCCCTTCATGAAGGTTGCTGTGGTCAAAGCACAGAGTGGGTCTCTTCACTTAGATGAGCTTCATGCAGCCCTCTAATGTAGTTCTGCTTTGTGTCCTCATCGGGCAGAGGAAATTGAGGCCTAGGAAGCATCCAGACCCATGAGAGACTTGTGGGAAATGAAAATGTCTTCTGAGCTCACATAAGCAAAGCTCTGAACTAAGCGTTTATATGCATGATTCACTGGCTCCTTCCCAAGGCCCCATTTCATGATGAGGAAGTGAGGCTAAGGACAGTGCATCCTCAGGAAAAAAAAAATGAGAATTACTGAAAATAACAGCTGACTAGGAAAGCATAGTCCTTGCAGATTTGATGCCACTTGTCCAAGTCTCCAAAGGAACTGGCCCAGGATTTGGACACAGTGGCCACTCTTGGTTGCCTCTCTGCTTGCTATAAAGGAATAAACTCCTAAGATGCCCTCAGCCAAGTGCCTTGGAGCAAAGTGGGTGGAAGTGTAGTCGGGCTGGCTTCAGAGGATCTCACCCCTTCTATTGCTCTGCCAGCTATGGACATAGTTGATGGAGCCTGCATCTCTGGGACCACAGAGGCCCATAAACCTATTCAAACTTTCTGTCCACCGTGTTTGGAAGCTGTACAGCCTGCATCACGCATAGGCCTCTTCTCCAGACCCTCTGCCTGAATTAATAAATCCTTGCACTTCCTAGAACCATCCGACATGCTCTGAGCCCCGGGGTTTTGCCAATGCTTAACTTACAATGTTTAGCTCTGCACTGAAGAGCTGTGTTGAATGTGCTAGGCCTGTGCACACCATAGGCAGAACCCACTCAGAATCTGTCGGTCCTCCTTGACACACCCAATTATTCCATGGGGGTCTTCAGCTCTGGTTTCCTATTGCCTGAGGAGGTGGTCCACCTCGGTGAACCTTGAGGGCTTTGAGAGCCTCTTCCTGGGTCCTTTCCTCACTGCTGCAGGAGACCCACCTGGCTGTGTGGGGCCCTGCACTCCTTGCCCATCAAACTTGCAGAACCCTCCTCAGCCTGTGTGCCACCACTCATCCTGCCCATCCGCCTGCTCACCATTGCTCTGTCTGAAGAGAAAACACACTATGCCTGGCCACCAAAGTCGGAAATTTTGGAAACAGAACATCCTTTGAAATTCTAGGTCCTCTTATTTTCCACCTAACTGGAAAGGGTCCCTAAAGAATCAAGAACATTAGCTGAGCTGTGTTGACACACACCTTTAAACCCAGCATTCAGGGGGCAGAGGTAGGTGGATCTCTGTGAGTTTGAGACCAGCCTGGTCTATAGAGCGAATTCCGGGACGGCTAGGGCTACACAGAGAAACCCTGTCTCAAAACAAAAACCAAACAAATGAAAAGAATCAATGGCACCAAATTTCCAGACTGTGAGGGCCTTCGTGGCACCTCTTATAGTTGAGGTGTGTCTGGAGATGATCTGTGGCAGCAAACAGCATCTCCCTAGGGCTTAAAACACGAGGGACCTTTAACTTCACAGCAACCTTTGTGAGTGTGTGCCGTTGTTCCCTTCAGGAGAGCTTAGCTGTCAGAAGCCACGCGAGCGACTGTTCTGGGTCACTTGCACAGCTGGGAAGTGACAAATCTCCAGTGCAGCAACCTGAATGAGGCTGCTGTGCTACAGACACTGTTCTGGAAGGTCACAGGGAAGTCAGTGGCCTGACTGTTCAGCACTCTCACAGCTCACGACAGTGGAATCTGCAGCCAGAGGTGTCTGAAAGAGCCAAGAGCTGAAAGGCCGCCTTCTCCAAAGGGGTGGCTGCCCCGTGCCTGGCTGGACGCTAAGCACATTGTCAGACTTGTTCCTCGCAAACGCTCTGACCTCTGCTGGCATGCCCCTCTTGAGGAGGAGGGAAGCCAACGTGAGAGAAGTCAGTGAGCCTCTGTGCTGCAGAGCAGTGGGTAAAGACAGCAGTATTATTCTGCAACCGTGGCGTGCCGCACTGCCGTCCCAGCACCAGAGAGGCTGAGGCGTCCAGACGAGCCTGAGCTACATAGTAGGAGCCATCTAAATAAATACATAAGGGCTAGAGATGGCGCTCATCGGTAGGGCGGTCACCAAGTAAGTGAGCTCAGTACAGCACTGCCTAATTCATCACTCAATCAATTGCATATATAAGCAGCAGCTTACAAAAAACGATGATGGTGCATTTGTACTCATTTGTTTTTCTTTGCACACCAGGCTCAAGGGGGAAAATTGTCCTAATTTTTAAAATGAGGAAACCGATACTTCCAAACATGGAGCAAAGTTAGCAAAATGGCATAACAGCTAAGGGTACTTGTTGCCAGCCCCCACGGCCTGTTCAGTCCCTGAAACCACATGAAGGAGAGGACTGTCTCCAGAAAGCTGTCCTCTGACCTCCAGGCATATGCCCATGTGAGTGCACACATAGTCATTCACGCAAGCACGCATACACAAATAAATGTAAAATCCTACAAATGTTGAATGCCATGGTTACTTTTCTCATCTCTATGACTGAGTACCTGACAGATGCACTCTAAGGAAGCAAGCATATTGTGCTTATTTTTGGCTCGTGATTCATGGAATTAAGTCTGTCGTGGCTGGGAAGGCATCAGGGCTTGGTCCTTGGCTCCCAAATGGCACTGGCATCTCACATGGGCCTGACTAGGAAACAAGAACCCAGACAGTGGATAAGCCTCAGTCCTCTCCCTAGTGGGCTGGGCCCTCCCTGCTAGCTCCCGGAGCCCTGTCACTTATTAGCTATCCAAATGACTCTTACTCAACTCCCAACCTTATAGAGAAGACCGTTCCCTCTAGATGTTATTTTAAATTATTTTATTTACCTTGGGGATGATTTCAAGGACATTGCCATCCACTTAGGGACTTTCTAAAGCCCATTGGAACTTCTTTTAGAACTTAGTGTAGTTTTAATAACTAGTAAAAATCCAAATGACATCTGTGGGGTCGTGGTATGGAGCAAGGTCAGAGCCCACAGGATTTGCTCATTGTGGAGCTGTGTAAGGGTCATCACCAGGAAGCACAACATTGTGTACAGGGTCTCAAATTATCACAAAATAAAGAGTTACAAACTAAGCCAGATGTGACTTCTCAAATAGATATTATCCCATTAGGTATAAGCCGCCCCCTCCCTTTTTCTTACCTTGGCTGTCAGGAATCTCAAAATCAAATTTCACATTTGTTCTAGAAATCCATATGTCTTGTGCGCATACATTCTTCTATTTCCCTGAATTTTCCTCTCTGTTTTAACGCTACTTCATTGTACTTTGTTTTCAGTCCTGGGGCGTTGGAATTCAAGGCCTTGCACACACCAGGCGAGAACTCTAAGCCAAGCTCCAGCTCCAGCCCTGAGGAGCTTCTTGTGAGAGGCTTAAAATCCTTCCTGGAAAGAAATTCATTAACTAACAAGATATCCCGCTGCCTTTTATTTTTAGTTACGCATTTTATTTACTGTGGGGTGCAGGTGTGTGACACAGCGCACACGTGGAAGTCAGAAGACAATGTGCGGACTCAGGTCTCTCCTTCCGGCATGTAGATCTTGGGGCTCAAACTCGGGTCCTGATCAAACTGGGGTCCTTTACCTGCTAAGCCTTCCCCACCCACACCCATGCTGGCTGACGATGTCTTAGGCACTTACCTGGAGCCAGCTGTTCCTCTTCTGGTCTTCATCACTACTGTTCACAAAAAGTATCCGCCCCGGTGAGGAACAGACCAGACTGAGGGGCTCAGCAGCATTGGAGGACTGTACCCTTCAGACAGGGTCAGACCCAGGCTGGTGGCTCTCATTTTTACCTCTGAGGAGGGATCCAGAAAGATCCTGCACTCTAGGCGGGTTCTTTTGCAAAGTGTGAGTGTCCCACTGCTCTGTGTGTCAGGCTGCTAGCACAATCCCCTCCACAGTGCCTAGGGGCTCACACAGTCCAGAGGCAACACAGTAGGTCAAGGAATCCAGCCAGGGATAGCAGAAGCAGAAATCACCCAGAAATTTCGAAGGCAGAGTGTCCTGGGCTCTGCCATGTATCACTGGCATGGCCTAGAGGAGCATGGGTCCCTCGCTGGGCTTCAGTTCCCTCATCTGAGGTGGTGACATTGTCATTTGTTCGTTCCCATTGTACAGTTGAGGGCTGCCATCTCAATGAGTGTGGCCAGCTCCTTTCAAGTACAAAGAGGAAGCTTGGTTCCGCAGGGCTCTTGTGACCTGAAGGTTGAGAACTAGGGTTGAGAACTAAGGTTGAGAACTAGGCTGTTGAGAACTAAGGTTGAGAACTAAGGTTGAGAACTAGGCTGCTGTCCCGGTGATGGGATTTCTGTCTGTCTGCTTGAAGAAACCCCAGGAGGGCCACTGACCTGGGAGGAAGCCAAGGTTACAGTGGCCCGGCCAGGCTTGGAGAGTGAAGGGCACTGGCTTCCCTGCAGGCTCCTCTGGAAGGCTCCCTAACACCCTTCCCCTGCAGGTGTCTACAGCAGAGCCTTGCAAGCGGCCTGCCTACAGCCAGCGTCATCCTCTGCTTCCATGATGAGGCCTGGCCCATGCTCTTGAGAACCGTGCACAGCATCCTGGACACAGCACCTAGGGCCTTGCTGCAGGAGATCATCCTTGTAGATGACCTCAGCCAGCAAGGTAACTGAAGATGGCTCCCAGGTCACTGGGAGGGCCTGGCTATGGGCAGAATTGGGAAGGGAAGGGGAATGCCATATAAAAGAGGAAGTTAAAACACATACACAAGGTTTCCCAGATGCAGAGCTTCAGGAGAAGAGGGAGCATATACTTCAGTGTGAGTAATTTATGACTGAAGGACCCCAGAGGCAACAAGAAAGGGGCAGAAGAGGAACAGTCTAAGCAAGGAAGAATCCTGGGACAGGGAACTCCCAGGAGTGGGTAAACCCAAGAGGCCCCTGGAAAGGGTCACTTCAGTCTGATTCTGCTGGGAGGTTCTCCTCCTCAGGCTCTGACACCCACACCACCTATTAGCTTCTCCCCAAGATGTAGGTCTAAAGAAAGTGGCCTTTACATGGGTGCTCACTACCTCCTCAGTGCTGGCCAAAACCTGCCTACTGTCCAGATAGGAAAACTGAGGACCAAAGATGAGAAATGACCAGAGCTGAGTCATGCTAAGTGGGACAAAGTTGAGCCCAGATCCCAGACTGTGGGATGTGCTCTAGCAGGACACTCTAGGCAAGAAACAGCAGTAAAAGAAGGCCGTGAGAAAGAACCTAAGTTCCTCCAATTAAGTGGGTCTCAGACTTCGGGTTCCTGAGCTCCCAAGGATTAAATCCATTCAAACACAGACTGGAGCTGCTGGGTAGAAGTGGGAAGCTGTAATCTAAGCTACTGAGGAAGCTGAGGCAGGGGGTTCACAAGTTTGAAAAGGCCAGCTGTTGCCCATAAAAGAGGTGCTGGGCTATATGGCATTATTTATTATTAGCTCTATAATTACTGTGGCACTATTATTTAACCTGTTATCACAAATAATAAGACACAGACACCTGTTAGATTTTACAATTGCCTATTTACCTTGGGCTGGGCAGACATTTCTACCTACGCTGTATTTTCAGTAACCTCATCGCCCACCTCCGAGCCCCCATCCAATGCCATCTGCCTTAACCATCCTAATCTGGGCTGCCTTCCATCCCTAATCTTATGAATACTTGTTTTTTTTTCATCCATGCCATTCTTGGAATTCTTCCTCCCCCACCCCCATGTGGTTTCTTCTCCACACTAACCCATCGTGGTGTCCTCCTTCCTCTGCCCTGCCCATCCGTCTTCTGTCTGTTTCCTTGTTTCCCCGTGATTCTCCTGTTCCCAAAGCCTGAGAAACTTAGCCACACCTACCCCATTCTGCCTGCCCAGGTTTTAGGCCTTGACAGGTTTACATGACAAGGATGGGTTTACCCAGGCAGTAACCAGATCTTGAGGGCCAGTAACTAGCATCAAAATAGAAGCATCAGACCAACCCCCAACAGCTAGCCTGTACTACAGATGTAGTTCAAGGCCAGGTTAGACAATTTACTGAGAACTTGTATCAACATTTTTAAAAATATGAACCAGGCATGGTGGCACATACCTTTAATCCCAGTACTCTGGAGGCAAAGGCAATCAGATCTCTGTGAGTTCAGGGCCAGCCTGGGTTATGTATTGAGACTCTGTCTCAAAGAAAACAAATAATGAACTTGCCAAAGTGTGTGGGGGAAAGCCCAATAAGCCTCAGTGGTCCACAGAGAACTAAAGGTAACAGAAAAGCTGGGAGCAGCGGAGGGGGTCTTTCCCAGGGAAGAGTTTACCAACTGGTCGTTCAATACCTAACAGTCAGCTCTGAAAGCACACAGACAAATAACAGGTTATATCTACAAATACAGATACATTATGCATGCAATAATAATTAGTGGGAAAAAAGGCCATGAATTTGAAGGAGAGTGGGAAGGAGTATATGGATGGGAGGTTTTAGGGGGAGAAAAGGAAAGAAAGAAATGTTCCAATTAAATTATAATCTCAAATTAAGAAAGAAAGCAAAGGGCTGGGCTATAGTTCAGGAGTAGAGACTACTCTGTGAGAACCTGTTCTACCCCCCGTGCCTTCACCGGCTCATGCTAGGATCTCTAGTTATCTGTTATGCCCAGGTATCTGGAGCTACAAGCAGTCAAGTAAAGTGATGCCACTACCTGAGGGCCCACATTCGCATAACCCCTGATCTGGTCTTTACTTGGGGATCAAATCCTCCATTCTTGCTCAACTCAATAACATTTAGCAGCTGCTCTGGCTTCAAGGGATGGTAGAGGCCCTGGGCGGAAGGCTGAGTCCTTACTGAGGTCTGCGCAGTAAGGAGTCGGGGGTTGGATGGAGGGAAGGAGCCTCTGTTAAATGCTGCTTTTTAAGGTTCTCTCATATTGAATTTGCCAGGCTGGCCACGGCAGAGGGTCAGAGCAGCTGGAGGCACTGGAATTGTGTGGGGTTCACAGGGCACACTTGGCCAGCATTTGTTGAGGTTAACGGGTGGACAGCGGGCTGGGCAAAAGTACCTCAGGACTCTTCCCGTCCTGGCTAGGCCAGAGTCCTCCAGAGAGCATCCCTGTCGTCCCTTCCCATCAGCTTCTGGGCTGCTTAGTTCCTGCCATGAATTCACACCCTCATTTCCCTCTGTGATGGATTATGACCTGAGAATTATAAAATGAAATAAACCCTTTCCTTCCCAAGTCACTTCTGGTCATGTTTTATCACAACAAGAACCTAAGACAGGCTTCCTCCCCCGTTCTCAACTTCAGCCCTTTCCACCTGAGGGCACCTGGATCCTTGCCTGGCAGCTAAACCACAGCCTTCACGTCCTCCCAAAGCACACATCTAGAGGGAGCCCCGGCTCCTCCTTTCCTTCCCCTGCTCGCTCCCCTTTTCACCCTGCTGCTGGGAGGAACCTCTGAAACAACAAACACTTCGGTGGTCTACCTGCCGCAAAGTTTCATGGCCCCTCCGCCCACTGTCTTTGGTTGGTTCTCCAGCCTGAAGCTGGAATGTAAGAGCAGGTTTTCCGGAGGTTCATACTTTCATTTAGAGATCATTTGCAAGGTTTCTCCTCTTCTGGTTTTCCCCTTCATCCCTCCTGGTGGTTAACAGGAAGAACTGAACCATCTCAAACCTTAGAAACGACCACCCTTTAATAACACGCTGGAGGCTCAGAAACCGCCATGCTCACGGTGGGCTCTAAGAGAGTGATTTCTGTAATACTCATCACAGTCTTGTTCGCTGTGGCATCTGTGACCCCCAATGACAGGACCCTGTCAATTCCAGAACAACTGAAGTCTGCTCTCAGTGAATATGTGTCCAAGCTAGAGGCCGTGAAGTTGCTCAGGAGCTACAAGAGGCTTGGTACCATCGGGGCCCGGATGCTGGGGGCCACTAGGGCCACAGGGGATGTGCTGGTCTTCATGGATGCCCACTGTGAGTGCCACCCGGGATGGCTGGAGCCCCTCCTCAGCAGAATAGCTGATGACAGGTAATTCACTCCACCCGGGGTCTGCAGCCCCAGGAGTGGGGTCTGGGTGAGCGGGTCCACAGATGCAGCCACTCTGAGAACAGAGCAGCCACCCACTATTTGGGAAGCACCTTGGTCTCCACTATTTGCTGTCTATCTCTTGGGGTTTCCAGAGGTTCATAAGAAGTGTGGGGAGTTTTCCTGTTGGAAGGGAGGCCAGAGGTTTTCCAGCCTTGAGAACAGCTTCTGTCATGTTTAAACGCAGCCAATCCTGTTAGGCAGGCTGTCCAGGAAGGGCTGCACACTCCATGGCTGTCATTACCTCTGATTTTGACACACTTTCCATTGAGATTGTAACACACTGTTGGGGAATGAATTTCTACACTAGCCTGGACCACAGGAAGAAGACGTTAGGTCCCCCATCACCAGCTTTCTTGAC
This sequence comes from Pachyuromys duprasi, assembly GCA_028658305.1. Lineage (NCBI taxonomy): Eukaryota > Metazoa > Chordata > Mammalia > Rodentia > Muridae > Pachyuromys > Pachyuromys duprasi. The sequence continues at coordinate 18,483,241 of CM053753.1, read as the reverse complement.
AACTTTCTTTGCTCCTCTGCGTTACACACAGCGTAACGTTCTCACTAAGCCAAGCCCTGGGAATGTGGGGTTGAGAGGGCTACATCACAGCTAGCATTGCTTCGACCCCTATCATGCTGCCTTTCCCATTCCCTCCTTCTCATCCCCAATGCTCCCTAAGCCTGACCCTCAATATGAATATCCTATTCAGGAAACCTGACCTTGGTAACTAGCTCACCTAGGAGTGAGCTAGGGGAGAGGCCTCAGTCACTCTCCACCCCTGCCACTCAAGCAGGCCTGAGACATCCTGGCTCCCAGCCAGATGGAGCTGTTAGAAACAGAGCTCATGGTTCCTGTTCTTGCACTCTGTGGCCGGCCTCATTTGAAGTTGAGGATGATCACACAGAAGGAAAAAAGATTCCTGAACCAAGACAGACCCATTTGGCCCAGTTCCGTAAGGAGAAGAGATGTGTGCTAAGTATAGCAGCAGACTGATGACAAGAAAAGTTCACCATGCTACAAGGAGGCCATCTTTGATTCTGTTTCATGTGCCAGCTCTCAAATCCCTTAGTTCTTGCTGATCATAAGTTTTCTGGATCATTCCCTGTCTAATGCCCACCCTGGTGTAACAGATGGGTAACTCGGGGGTACCTCGGAGATTGTTTTGCCCTGCCTCATGATTTCATGTTGAAGAACCCACTTACAGCTATTTGGGAACTGCTGTTGTCTCATGCCCCCACTCTTCGGACATGCCCCGTCCCACCACATTGAGTGGTTCAGGCAGGTGGTTTCTGCTTCTGTATCTTGAGGAGAGAAACTGGGGCTCCAAAGAGGTGAAGCTGTGTGCAGAAAGCATGACGGACAGGTGCCTGGTCAGGCTATCTGCTACCCAGTGTGATTTCTTCTAACAAACCGTTCAAGGAGAAGGAGCCCCTCTTGCCTAGTGCTGAGACACATTAAACACGATGTCCTCCTTCGTGCCAGCTTCTTGCATGGGTGCCATCTAGAGCTCCATACTCCTGACTGTGGCCTGAGAGGGACACAGCAGAGCCCCCGCATCCTCCCCTGTAACACGTGTGACCCCTTCCTCTCCATCTTTCTCTATTTTCTGCATCCCACAGAGCCTCTGATCTTGGGATTTTATAATGTGGGGCCTTCTTCACGTGCCCCCTGCTTTCTGAGATTCCATCATCTTTTTATGCTCACACAACCTTTCCTCTGGCCCACCTTGTCCAGCATTGAGAACCTGAAGGAAAACCACCTCTCTGCCATCTGGGTTACCTTCTCTGAACACTCCATACGGTGGTGTTCCAAGCACTGGGCAAGTCTAGGCTCCCCCTTCCTAGTCTGTGTAGGACTCAGTCCTGCAGCTTTTTTGAGCTGCCTGACATTGCTCATACTACACCATACCACACCAGGACACACCACACATGCCACACCATGCCACACCACATCACACCATACCACAACACACCACACCACAACACACCACGACACACCACACATGCCATACCACACCATGCCACACCACACCACACCACACCACACATGCCACACCATGCCATGCCACACCACACCAACTGGTTTTGGGTAGTACTGGGATGCTGACTAATGGCGGCTTCCTCATAATGTAGCAATGCAGAAGGCCGAGGGCATCTGCCACATCCAGCTTCCAGCCGTCTTGTGCTGTCTGCCCACTCTAATGCCCAACAAGCAAGGCCTCTAAATAATGAGCTTTGTAGAGGAAAAGGCAGTCTCTAGGAAAACTAAATGACTGCATCATCCCAGGTCACTTCCCACTCCTCAGCTGCCTGGCATGAGGCACATCGAAGCCTTCAGCTACAGCACAGTGCCATCCAACAGGGGCTACGTGTTTAATTAAAACCACCATGTTAGGGCTGGAGAGATGGCTCAGTGGCTAAGAGCACTGAGAGCTCTTCTAGAGGATCAGAGTTCAACTCCCAGCACCTACATAGCAACTCACAACTGTCTGTAACTCTGGTTCCAGGGGATCTGACACCCTTACACAGACATACATGCAGTCAAACACGAATGCACATAAAATAAAATAAGTTACTTTTAAAAAAGTCATAAAGTAAAAACAAATGAAATTAATTTTAATTATGTATCTTAGTAAACCAAGTATAATATCAGTATATAAAAAGTATTTTTAAAAAACTGTTGAAAGTTTTTGCATCCTTGTTTTTCATATTAATTCTTCTAAATTGAGATTCTTACTGGGACAAAGCAGTTTCAAGGCCAGCAGGTGTGAGCCGCCCGCGGCTGCTGCACTGGGCCACACATTACATAGATCTTGTTTCTGGCCCCTAGCTACTGAGTGGTCTGCTTCGTCGTTTGATCCCAGCTTCTTTCCAGGAGCCGAGTGGTGTCTCCAGTCATAGACGTGATTGACTGGAAGACCCTTCAGTACTCTGCACCCAAGGAGCTGCTTCGAGGGGTGCTGGACTGGAAGCTGGATTTCCGATGGGAGCCCCTGGGGGAGCAGGAGCAGAAGGCGCTCCCATCCCCCATCAGCCCTGTCAGGTAAGGCCACAGCCTTCCCTTCCCTGAGCTCCACACTAGGGCAGCAATCTGTTCTGTCTGTATCCCAGTGTCCTGATGAAAGGGACTAGTAGATGAATGGTTGTGCAAACCAGACAAGCCAGCTACAGTGCTGTGGTATCAACGGAGTCCAGTGAGTTCTTCCAGAAGCTTCCATGGATGCCCAGGGGGAGAATGTGGAAGAAGCCGAGCTGATCTGGACCCCAGGTAACACAGCCAATTCCTTGGTCACAGTGCTCAGTGAAAAGGAAGGCTTCGCTGGCTAAACACTGTGACAGAATTCTCAAAACAGATCCAGCTTGACAGTGGCCGCTCCTGTGGGTTTTTTCTGAACTACTTTAACTATTTTATTTAAGTAGATTTTTTTGTTTTGTTTATTTTTTAGGAAATTTCTGTTGGGTAACAAACCACTTCAAATTTACTGTGGGGGTGGGGGTGTGTGAAACAGCTATTCTCCAAGCTCACAGACTGTGGGTTGTGGACTGTGGAATGTCTCAGCCAGGCTAGCTGTCTGCGCTTCACTGTGCCCAGGAAACATACAGATTAAACTCCTAACATCACAAAAATGCAACTCCAGGGATTCCCAACATTGTAATGGTGTAAATCCAGGAAAGGTAGCTCCAAAGCCACCTGCTTCCCTGATGCACTCAGCTGGGTGGCTGGTGCAAGTCCACAGTCCACAACTGATAACCACAGAATCCGCGGCCCTCTGCAAATCAAGCATGTCGCCATAATGCACTGGGCAGCAGACGCGTACCTGAACTGACATGGTGGCAGAGCCCCTCTGAGAGCAGTCACGTGCTCACTGAAGAAATAGCAGTGCACCCCATAAAGAGTGCAGCCCCCGAAGCTGAACGGCAGTGTATCGTGTATGCACACCCCTTTCTAAAACCCAAAACTTCTGAAGTAAAACACACACCAGGAGCCAGATGTTGGTGGTGCACCCCTACCATCCCAAGGGAAGATCATGAGTTCGAGGCCAGCCTGTGCTGCACTGAGACCCTATCTCAAACAGACAAACAAACAAAGGCAAACAAGCAAACAACAACAGAGAAACAGCAACAGCTCTACTAATTTCAGAGAGAAATAGTGAACTCAGAACAGCACAGCTTAGTATCTAAAATATGGTGTGTATGGTGCCTGGCACTGTAGGCAACTTTGTGTTTCCATCCCCAGAGCCTCAACTGCAAACTGCTTTTTTGGTTTTGGCTTTTTGTTGTTTTGTGCATGGTCATTTTATCCCAATTAGAGGGGAAGGAAATCAACCTTAGAGAGGTCACCTGTCTCACTGAGAACTCCACAGAGAATTAAGTGGCTAAAGGTGGAAACTGGACCAAGTAATCGCTGCAGTTCTGGTTTGCAGCATGTGTGTATGAACCAGTGTTTCTGACACCCTGAAGCCAGTGATCTTATCACCAGAGCACCATTTCCTCGTCCATCAAACAGGCCAAAGTCTGAGCCACTTAACATCCCGAGGCACAACCACGGTTTGACTGCATTAAAATCTGTTTTGAGTGAAACGCCCTTGTGCAAAAGCTTTCTGGATATGTGTTTCTCCGTAAACACTCTTATGGTCACTTTGTTTTGCTTTGCTTTTTGAGACAGGGTCTCACTGTGTAACTCTGGCTGTCTACAGAGTCATCTGTAGACCTGGCTGGCCTTGAACTCAGAGCTCCACCCTCCTCGTTTACAGGGGCGCACTCTACCACGCCTCATTTGTGTAAAGTCACCGTGAGGACTGTTATTTCCATCCCAATTTCCTTTCTCGGCTTCTCATTCTCTGCATGTATAAGCCCTGTGCGTTTTCCTCCAGTGAAGGTAAGACCACATCTACTTCCAGAATTCCTGTTAGAGTCAACCTAACGTTGCGGAGGAAATACATGACAAAGGAATACAAGAGCAGGGGAGAGGGAGGAGAAGAGAGAGAGACTTGACCCCTCCCTTTGATGAATACCTGAGAGAAGAAATTTAGAGAGAAAGGGTTTGCTCTAGCTCCTGGTTTTGGAGGGCTCAGTCAGTTCTGCGGGTGTCTGTGGTGGCGATTGCCTGTTCATGTTGGTCAGACAGGAAGCTGGGCTAGAGCACACTCTAGTAACCTACTTCTCCTAGCAAGGTCTCACTTCCTAAGAGCTCCAAGCCTTCAAGACAGTGCCACAATTTGGGGGCAGAGTGTACAAAGCATGAAACTGGCAGACATTTCAGATTCAAGCCGTAAGAGAGCCCGACTATATTCTTTGGTTTGGGCCTAGCAACTGCCTCCCTTAACTAAAGTCTTTTTCTCAGCCATCTGTCTAGAGGGAATAAGGTGAATCACTGGTCCCTTCTACAGAGAAAGACCTGAGAACAAGCTGTAAAGGCCCAGGCTAGCCTAGCTCCCCTATTCTTCAGTCTTATTTTTATGGATGTGTCTATGTGAGGACATGTTGTGTTCAGGTGCTGTAGCTGGCCAGAAGAAGGGGTGTCAGGTTGTCCACATCTGGAGTCTCCGACAGTTGTGAACAGCCTGGCATAGGTACTAGACCAAACTTGGGTCCTCTGGAAGAGCAGCAAGCACTCTTAACCACTGAGCCATCTCTCCAGCCCCCAGGTCTCTTTATAAAATTATTGGATTTCAGACATTTTTGCTTTGCTCCAGCCTTGTCATTCAAAATGTTGAGCTTCATTGGAGCCCACAGTTGGCCATCTCCCTCACTGCATCTGCCTCCGGGAAGCCCCACCCAGGCCCTGTTCTGTGATTGGGTAGTCTCTTACCTGGCTTCTCTGTGCAGGAGCCCTGTGGCACCCCGAGAGGTGGTGGCTGTGGACAGACATTACTTCCAAAACACCGGAGCTTATGATCCTCTTCTGTTGCCACAGGGAAGTGACAATCTTGAGATGTCCTTTAAGGTAGGTCCTTTGTCAATGGTGGCCATGGGAGGTATCTCAGGAGCCCTGTATGTAGTCAGCTTGGAGGCAGACGATCAGGGTCAGGTGTGGAGAACAAACTCATGGGCAAATTATATAGTCATTGCAGCAAGGTCTGTCAAATCTCCCCCCGCCCCAGGCCGTGTCTCTTGTAACCTACCTTGGCTTTGCTCTCAGCCTCCTCTGTAAACTTGACTTTCACAGTCCTCATCAGGAGAGGATGAGGAGGATCAGGAGAGGGTTTACATACTCTCTGCATCTCAGTGCAGAGCACCCAGAGCTTCTGGTTCATCATGTTATGGCAGCCTCAGCATCTGGGGCAGTGTTTCTCAACCTGTTGGGTTGTGACTCCTTTGGGGGTCGAATGACCTGTCCACAGCAGTCACCTACAACTATCAGAAAATACAGATATCTGTATTAAGATTCATAACAGTAGCAGAGTTAGTGTTTTATGGTTGGGGGGGTCACCACAGCACGAGGAACTGTATTAAAGAGTCACAGCGTTAGGAAGGCCGAGAAGCACTAGCCTAGGGGATCTTTTACAGTACCCACATGGCAAATGTGAAACCACTCTTAGCATTGAGTGGTTCCATCCAAACAGCTTGTTATTCTCTTGACTCAGGACCTGCTGGGCACAGCTCAGCCTCTCTGTCCTGAGAACCATTCTGGAAAGTCCCTACCCTGCCTTCCAGTCACACCAAAACCCAACCCAGCCAAGGTGTCCTTCATCTAACATGGGCAGACCAATCTAGTGTGGATGTGTGAATTACATCAGTCTTGCAGTTTACACAATGTCCAAGTGTACTATTTATCTAACAAGTGAAAAATGTCTGCAGTGCCCTTTGAGGTGTCTGAAGTATCTTGAAGCATAGGGTTTGAAAACCCCACGCCTCATGTGTTTTAACTTCAGGAACCACGGCCTGTCCCAGCACTCTTCAACTGTAATTTCTGTCACCAAGCATAGAACAAAGGCTTCTTGTCCAATGAGCGGTGGGGAACTGGGAGAAGTTTCTAGAAGGAACGAGGAAGACTAGGGGAATGTGTGCTTTCATTTCTGGTGTCTTTGGGGCAGGAGATAGCACTGGCTTTTAGAAATTCCCCAGCCACTACAGACATAGTCTCCCTCGAAAAGCATTCTCTGGTGGGTGGGAGGACTCACTGCTGAATTGCTTTGTACACTGACTCTGCACATGTTTCCAGGTGGCATGTTCAGGCAGTTGCAAGGGTATCGGCCATCACCCCTCAGTTTTATCCTAGGACTGCTGCCCTCTACCCCTCCCACCTTGCGGCCCTGCTGCCCAGATCTTAGATCTGGGATTTACACTGGTCGGTCCAGCTTATGACTTCCTGGTGCCTTGCTAGCTGCTCATAGACAGAGCCACTCACCTTCTCCTTCTGTGTCAGGCCTGGCTCTGTGGTGGTTCTGTTGAAATCCTTCCCTGCTCTCGAGTGGGACACATCTACCACAGCCAAGATGCCAGCTCCAGGACAGACCCTGAGTCCATCTTGAGGAACAAGGTGCGCATTGCTGAGACCTGGCTGGGGCCCTTCAAAGAAACCTTCTACAGGCACATGCCAGAGGCCTTTGCTCAGAGCAAGGTGAGGAGGGGTGGCTGGGGGTCTTTGGCCAACATAAGGTCACCAGCTTAAGGTCAGCCAAGGAGGAGCGGCTCCCTTCTTTCTACCTTGAGCTTCCCTGAGCTAGCCCTCTGGAACGACCCTTCTCCCTGGTGGGGCTGCCCTTTGTTTCTGCCAGCGACACAGCTGACTCAGACTAGAGTTCCCAGACTGCTATAGGATTCTAGGAACTGGGTGCAGCCTTTCACCACAGGCAGGGCCCAAGGGGAGGTAGGCCCAGACAAGGGACAAATCACATCCCTGAGGGTCCTTTCAGCCTTGAGTGGTGATCAAGGAAGGGTTAAAGACTACCCAAGACAAAGAGCAGATTTGAGCATACAAATAAATCTAAAGAATCAAAAAAAAAAAAGCCACAGAAAAGTTGAAGTTTTAAATATATAATTTAACGTCTCTCAGCTCACTCTTGGTTGGTCAGCTCCTGCGGAGTGACACACACGCTGTCTGCTGGGAGCCACAGGCCACCATTGCACTTGCTCCGCGGCGTAGTCGGAAACGGCTCCGTCCTCAGAGAGACACACCCACGCCACTGCGTGCAGGGAAAGCCAGCCGAGGCTGAGCCGGGCAGGAGCCCCAGTAACCCCTTTTCCCGAGGGCCTCAGGGTTTCGCTCCACCTCCTCCCCGACTGCAGACCAGCTTCCAGACAAGTAGCCTCAGAGCTCCTTGAATGCCTATCTGTTGTCTATTGGAAGAGGACACCAAAATTTCATTCATTCCCAAGGCTTAGGTAGCTACAGTTCCCTGTGGGTCCCCGTGTGTGAGTCCAAGCCTCATCTTTTCCACACCGGAGGGACCTCACGACTGCAGCTTCTGGCTTGGGGTTGTAGCGGAGGACTGGAGAGGAAAGTTAGTTCTCACCAGGATCCCACTTAACCCTCAATCTAGACAGCCCAGAGCATGCTTCAACTATGGCTGCCCGGGATAGCTCAGGTGACAGAGGAGGGGTTGGAAGAAGATCCTAAGGGTGGAGCTCAAAGTCTTAGACTTACCCCGTTGACAGTGAGGGTAGGTACCCTCCTGCAGAGCTGCGTAGCACACCACAGACCCGCTGTGGCTGTTAATCTCTGGGTTTTCCTTGGGCATTTTTTTTTTGTCTTCTCATGTAATGGATGTCAATTTGGTATTTTTCTCTTTGCTTTTGTTTAATATCAATACAAATTTCATTTATAAAGAACCCACAAAAAAAGAATTAAATATATCCAGGCTTCTGATGTACCTGGGCCAAACTTCCCCTAGACAGGCTCATTAGAACACAGCATGTTGGAAGTAATCAGCACAACACAGCATGTAAAGTATTGACAGCCTGCTGAGCCCCTCTGTGCCTTACTAAAAACCAGAGCCCACCAAGGTGGAACTCTGACACGGATATCACCCTCCACCCCCTCTTCTTCTCTTCTCCTTTCCCATTCCCTCCTCCCTCCTTTCCCACCCCCTCTCTCCATATTTGGTTATTCCAGCCCCTTCTTCTAAAAATTTTTTTAGATATATTTCTTTTATTTTATGTGTATCAGTGTTTTGCTTGCATGTATGTGGTTGTAAGCCATGTATGATTACATGGTACCTGCAGAGGTCAGAAGAAGGCATCTGATCCCCTGGAACTGGAATTACAGACAGCTGTGAGTGGCCGTGTAGATGCTGGGACTAGAACCCGGGTCCTCTGGAAGAGCAGCCAGTGCTTTTAACCTCTGAGCCACCTCTCCAGCCCTCCAACCCCCTTTTAAAGCCTCTCTCTCCCAGGAGTTTTAAACTGACCTTCTAGACTGGTTTCTTCCATCTTACCGATGCAGCTTAGCCTAAAACATTAAACTAGTGTCGGGGGCTGGTGCTCACCCTCCTACAATTGTGTTATAAAGGAGAACAGAGAGGGGCCGGTGCTGCCGAAGTAATGGTTCATCAATGGAGAAAACTGAGATGCAGAGAAAAAGAAAAGCCAGCTTGCCTCCCCTCATGCCCAATCCTGCAATTTCCCATTTAACTTTGTCGTCATTGCCTCTGGGCCAGCTCTGTGAGGCCCATGGTACAACCCAGGCACAAAGTCTATCATTTCTTCACATTCCAGAGAAAAGTCTTTAAGGAACAGACATCGTAGTCATTGTAGGCTGAAGATTTGGGGGTCTGTGAGAAGGCGTGGTGCTGCCTCCAGTCTTCCTGGTTCCTCACCTCTCTCTGGAGAAGATACCTGACTGTACCTCCCAAGCGGCTCTCAATCTAGGACTCTTCCTCCTGTTTGCAATGCTGAGACGTGTGGTCACTCCGTTCCAATCCTTCTGCTCCTTCATATTTAGCCCTCCCCTACTGTGTGAGTTTGGGGGTGAAACAAGCTTTCCTGGCCTTACTCCCCATGTCTTTCTCCAAACACAGGTTGCAAAGCCAGACTGCACGGAGCGCCTGAAGCTGCAAAGGAGGCTGGGATGCCGGACGTTCCACTGGTTTCTGGCCAATGTCTACCCCAAGCTGTATCCATCTGAGCACAGGCCCAGGTTCTCTGGAAAGGCAAGGCATGGCCTGGGGGAGATGGGTTACGTGCCAAGACAAGAACGCTCATCCTTTTCACTGGGCAACCAGTTACAGGTTCGGCAGGGTCCCAGAGGCCTTTGGACTCCCCCTCCCTGCCTGCCAGCCCGAGGGAGGCATTGTGTTTCCCTGTAACCCATGCAAGACTCCTTTACCAAAATGAGTGTGGCCTGACTCCTTCTGGAGGCTTCTGTCTTAAGTGGCTCTCTGTGACTAAAGCACACATACTGGGATAAGGCCTGGAAAGGATAGGAGATTAGAGCCTGCTCCAAGGAATTTTCACAGTAGAGGTCAGATTCATACCTGTGTGGATTTCCACTTTCAGCTCCACAACACTGGACTTGGCTTCTGTGCAGACTGCCAAGCAGAAGGGGATATCCTGGGCTGCCCCGTGACGTTGGCTCCTTGCAGTAACAACCGGCAGCAACAGGTGGGTAATGATGTTTCTCGGGATAGGTATCATCCTGACTTATGAGTGCGTGCTGTTTCCTAGGGTGCCCTTCGATTCCCTTCAAAGTTGCTCCTTTCCTTGTCCCCATGGCCTTTGACAGGCCTTGGCCCCCACTGGGATGACTTTGTCACGGTTCTGCCCACGCCATCCTCACCTTAGACCTGGACCAGCACTAAAGAATGGAGCGTCTTGGTTAGAAGGAATGAAGGGACTATTTATCCAGCCCTTGCACCTGACAGATGAGGAAACTGTCACAGAACCACTAGCCCAGGAATAGCCATCTCAGACCCTCCAGTGTCAAGGAAGGGCCCAAGACTCAGAGTGGAAAAGAAGTAATGAAGCCAGGGGCAGGGCCTAGACTCAGATGGACCCTTTGGCCATTAGGAAGGTAACTATGATCCTTTGAGTGTGTCTCATGTACTTCAATTTGTCATCCTAGGAGCAAGTGGCCAAGGTAACAAAAAGCTGTGCAGCCCAGATGGGAGGCCATGAGTCCACTTCTTTCACAACTTGAATAACTTCTCGGTGTAGCCTGGCCCCAGATCTGATTCAGACTGGGATGGGGTTTCCCTTAATTGCGCTGTCATACTCCAAAGCTGCCTAATGAAAGCAAACAGCAATTACGTGGGAGCCAGAGAGCCTGGGGTGAAAGAGGAAGCATCTCCATGAGAAGTTTGGGGCCCAGCCTTGCAGTGCAACCCTAGGACATCCCTTTGGAAAGGTGGTCCTAGCCTTTCATTGCAAGCATAAAGTGCTGGGCACAGGCTCCTGGCCTGGCCTGCGGGGTACACAGGGAAGAAGTTGCCTTGGGATCCGCTTGGTCTCTTCCGTCTCTATACTTTACCATCCCTTCCTAAAATACCAGTGGGCATTCATACCAGAAACATTAGTAAGCTTTTGTGTCCCTATGATCTAAACAGCTGACATGGGAGGGAAGGGGTTTTGGGTTTTGTTTTTTTTAAGCTCACGGTCTCAGAAGGATTTCAGTTTACTGTGGGAGAGTCATGGCAGTGGGAGTGGCTTGGTCCGTGTGGCAAGAGTATGAGGTATTTGGTAGCTTGCTCACACGATACAACCTAAACAAGCCAGAAGCAGGGGTCCACATAACCTTCCCCCAGTCAGGCATGCTCCACAGCCTTCAAAGCAGGGCCACAAGCCACGGAGCTGAGCATGGGAAGCTGTGCCCAGGGCGGGGTACTTCATATTCGCACCAGCACAATAGCCACAAGAGAGGACGACATAAGGAGCTGAGAGAGGAAGTCACATGTCAGGGTGACAACTGTCCAAGCTTTTACTGCCATCTAAAGTCAGGTTTGAGCCAAGTTCCCAATGGTTAGCTGTGTGCGCTGGCAGGCTGGTTTTCGTGTGCTATCAGGAATGATGCAGCTTCTGGTGGAGTATTTGTTTTGTGTATGTTTATTTTTTTTTAATTCGTGAGGCCTTCTGAAGCCTGCAATATTGGAAAGTAAGTAAACTGACCAACCCCGCCCCCTGGAAAGGAAACCTAAATATATGCCGGATAAAAAGAATATGAAATGCCCCTTTCCATGCACATTATTGAATTCACAAGAAATCTCCAAGAACTAAAACTCAAGAGGCAACTGAAAACAGCAATTTTCGTGGGCTTGGCTTCCTTAAGAGGTGACAGGGATCAGTGGCCACCAACCTGGAGAGTTCAGGAGTGTGGCTGTGAGCAGGGAGAGCTGGCTTCAGCTCACGAGAGGTGACGTTGGAAATGAGACTTGGAACTACCAGATTTGACCCTCATAAGGTAGACTGTCCTTGCAGAGCCAAACTATAAGTATCTCTCCCGTGACCACAAGGAACAATAAGGAAGTCATCTGCCACTGCAGATGGGATTTTGAGTAGGAAAAACATTACTCTCCCTCGAGAATTATCCACAAGCTTGCTTCTGAGATGTGCTTAGGGTTCAAATTTATGCTAACTGTGCAGTTTGGGAATTTTCAAGCAGGGCACACCACTATATTCAATTTGCAAATTAGCAGGGCCTAATGCGAATGGGAGGCGTGATGCCTCTAATTCAACAGTTATTAAGCATTTCAAGACAGTGACGGCAATATACAAACCAAACAGATTGAACCGAGAACATGAAAGCTGTACGCCATGATGCTAGCCGTTCTCAGTGTGCAGGTAACATGAAGATCAGTGGGACTGCATCTGGCAGGAACAAACAGAAGGCGGGTTTGCCAAAGCATATCATCCAATGGATCAGCACAGGCGCCTCCCAGTTAAAGCCCCTCTGTAAGGTCCACACAGTCCAGCTCGACAAAACCCTGGAGGCAATGGGAACCATGATCAAGAGTTCACAGATACCACAAACAGCAGGGAAATTCCTCAGAGAGATCCCTCACCCACCCTTCCAGCAGTGTGCACCCCGCGCTCGCAGACTTTTAAAACAGCCTTATCCACATACAGAATGCCACAGGAGCATGCTAAAACGTGGAAACGGCAACATGAGAAAGGCCAAGGTTCTGGGAGTTCAGAACCCGGGAAGAATCTTGCTGCTACCCCTAGCAGAATCTGAAAACGGTCTCTAGATCTCAGCTCCTCTGTGTGTTACCTTGTTTCTCCTTGGCTGCGAAGAGGGCGTCATGTTCGGCCATGCTAACTGCTGCCCCCTCTACCGCAGAACCTGGAGCACACCAGCAGGAAGGAGATTCTCTTCGGCAGCCCGCAGAACCTGTGCTTTGATGTCAGACAAGAGCGGGTGATTTTGCAGACGTGCATTGAAGAAGGCCCCACCATCAATCAACAGCACTGGGACTTCCAAGAGGTAATTAGCCCATTCCGTAAATGCCGGCTGACCACAAGGAACTTCCGGTCAGCTGGAACCTCCAGGCCAACTGACCTGGTTAGCGTGGGATCCTGGGCTCTTCTAAGACGTCAGGTACAATCCATGATGGTACTTCCATTGTGGAGCTTCGTGGCTGGACACTGGGGTCTCTGGTCCCCAGCGTCAGGATATATACCAATTTGTCCCTACGCCATCACAGGTTAGTAGCTTGAATTGCAGGTAGGATGGTGGAAGGCATTACAGAAACAACGTGCTCAGTGGTGTGGATTTAGGAGTGATGCCAAGCCAGTTTTAAATTAAGTAGATATTGATATATAAACATGTAGCTGTTGGGGCTGGAGAGATGGCTTAGTGCTTAAGAGCACTGGCTGTTCTCTCAGAGGACCCAGAAGACTCATACACATAAAACAAAAATACATATGTTTTAAAGTATTAAAAGATAAATATGTGGCTGTCGTTTTCTTCATTATTGAATGTTCCACTATGAACATTCAATCATTTTTGTGAAGTTTTTACTTCTTCTGCATTTCCTGTAGGCAAATTCTAGATCCTTCCCAGAGGATACACATCAACAGATAAAAAAATAGGGGGATTAAAGTATTTAGGTGAGCAAGTGGGCCCCAGGTACAGATCTGGGCCAAGGCCAGTCTTGCAGTATGTCTATGGATGTGACTGTGAGACAATCTTTGCCGCAACAGAACAATCAGAAGATAGTCCCTGAACCTGGGTCCTACTATGAGTCGCTCTTGCTCTACTCTGTTGAGGGTCTCTTTAGCCACCATCCCCTGTCTCAGCACCACCTTCACATCTCCAATATGTGTCCAAGCAGTTTCCACCTTTACATCCTTTCTGAGTTGAGTTAGGGTAACGGTAGGCAGGTAGATACACACATTTACATTTTTTTCTTTTCTTCAAATTCTGATTGAAAGTAAAGAAGATAAAATTAGTGAAACTCTCACGCAGGTGATTCATAGAGCAGAGAAGAGGAAAATCCCATCACAGAACACTTAAGCTGAATTCCCAGAAAGCAGCCAAAACCAAAAGATCATTAAGATGCACATGGCATATTTCCAGGCATTAAGAAATGAGATGGGCTGGAGATTTGGTTCAGTAGTCTAGAGCACCTGCCCATTGACTGTAAGGCCCTGCGGCCAGTATCCAGATATTCTTGGTGGGTTATTTCTAACTTAAAAGTGTCTCGGACAATCCAAACATCCATCCATAGCTGAGTAGATAAAATATGGAAACACATCTATCCTAAAGCTCATCTCTTAGGTAGAGTCACTTACCTCCTAGAAGTAAGTCCATGTACTGAAATAATACGCAGCCTTAAAGTGGAAGGCAGTCCTGTCATGTGGTAGAATAAGGGTGATTCTTGAGGAATTAGGCTACATTAAATAGCTAACACACACAAACCTATACACACATGCATGCACACACCCAAAACTGTATCATTCCACCTTATGCATTTTATGTAAAGTAGTTAAAGTCTTAGAAGCATGAATGGTGTTACTGGTGGCTGGGGAAGGAAGAATCATTGCTTAGTGAGTAGACAGTATTTTTCACAATGGAAACTAACACATTTAACATTTCTAAACTTTACGATCGAAGATGCTTAAAAAGTGGCAAGTATGGTGTGTTTTTACTACCAAAAAAAAAAAGAAAGAAAGAGGAGTGAAGTACTAGTTTTTGCTCCAACATGAGTAAATCTGGAACACTTGCAAAACCAAAGAGGCTAGATATAAAGGAACCCTACCTTACAATTCTATTTATATGAAATGTCTAGAATAGCAACAGAAAGGAGACGAGTGAATCTCAATGGCCAGAAGGAGGAAGAAAGAGCAAATGAATGCCAGCAGGTAGTCGTGCCTTTGGCAGTGATGGAAATATTTTAGGATATACTAAAGACAACTAGTTCGTGCATTTGAAACAGTCTGTATTGTGGGCTAAAGCAACAATGAGCAGGAATCTATAACATTGTGGCTAAAGTTGTTTAATTTTATAAAGAAATTGGATTCTTCTTGAAAAGAAGGTGTTAGGATAAATATTGAATTTGGTGGGATTGAGTCATAACTTTCATATATCGCCTGGGTATGACTGGTCTAATTAGACGGGCAGGAAAGCCTCAGTCTTGCTTGATACTGCAACCTAGTGGCCACAAGATCAAATTGCAGAATTAGTCATGAATGCAGTAAGAGTGACCGACAGTTGAACAGGAAGACTGAACATGTCTGACTAGAACGTTCTAAGAAATGACACAATCATATAATAGCAAAACAAATAATTGGACTTATAACCCCTTAGGTTTGAGTGACATGTACATTTTAGGGTTATTTAAATTATGTTTTCTATTAACTAAAAATTCTACCATTTCTTCGAGGCTATTTCATAACCCTCTGTCTTTTAATGCTCAGTAGAAATCTTAAAAAACATCCTTCTTTGCTGACTTTGTCAGGAATTGGGCTCCTTTCTCTTTTCAGGATGGAATGATCGTCCACATTCTTTCTGGGAAATGCATGGACGCTGGGGGTCAGCAGAACAATAAGGGTTTGTACTTGCGTCAGTGTGATGGTGAAACCAGCCAGCTGTGGCGATTCGACCAGGTCCATCCTGTGGATGAACGATGAGAGACATCGGCGGGTCGACGGGGGCGAAGCAAATGCTCCGCATCGCATTTCCGCTCTGGCGTCTCCTGAGCCAGGCCCCGTGTCTGCGCTTCTGGTTAGGAGCGAGGAAAGTGCCGTAAGAACAGAAAATCTCTCCTTGTACCTTGTGTCGTTGACTGTAGGCTGTTTTGTGTTTTTTTTTTTTATTTTGTTTTTGTTGTTTCTCTGACTAGCCTCGCTCTGTAAACTGGGCTGTCCTGGACTCACAGAGATCCACCTCCCTCTTCCTCCGGAGTGCTGGGATCAAAGGCATGCACTAGCACCTCCCAGTTATGTAGGCATTTTGTTTGTTTGTTTGTTTTTGAAAAAACAAAGGATTCATGGTCTTCATCGCCAGAAATGACCATCAGGAAGTAGAGCAGACTCCCCTTCTCCCCACCCCCCACTAAGCACTCACCATTTGCTTTTATTCCTGGACTGTGGCAGGTCTGGGCATCATCTGACAGCACTTCCAGGAGGCATCAAATCCAGAAGATAAAGTTCCTAAGTTCATGGAGCCCTTACTGAGACCGAGTACGTGGCTCGCGGTGAAGGGCATGTAATGGCCTGTCGGTCCCAACCTTTCGATTACGCTTACTCACATGCATTTAGTGTTTGTTCCTTGAACCCAGGCTCAAACAGAAGCAGAGCAGACAGAGGGGAATGGGGTGGGGCTGGGAGGAAGACAGGAGACAGATTTCTAGCCTAACTCTTCAACTCAGCTCAGCTGGTTAGGATGTTTTCCATCTTCAGGACAGTTTCCTTGAAACCTTCTACCTCCAGTCACCTTTTCTAGCCCTGTTCATCTCAGTCCTGCACCACCAGATTTCCTTGCAATGCCGCCTGTGCTTGAAGGATCAAGACACCTGAGCGTTGTCATAGACAAAGGCATCACAGTGGAGAAACTCTCCTAATGCCTTGTTAGGAGAGCAGTGTTAGCTTGCCGAGGAATAGCAGCCTTTGAAAGCGGGCAACCCTCCCCTGAAGGGAAATGCCGGCATCAAAAGCCAAAATCTTTACAAGGCTAAATGAATCTGGCTATTAAATATCCCTGAGGTTTGAAAGGGCCATCTATGAGCCCTTAATGATTGTTCGAGACCCAAAATGAGGCTTCCAGTTAAATGCTCACACAGTTGAGGGGAAATCCACCACAAGGGTTGCTCGGTGAGTTTGGGTACTTTGAGGGGAAAAAAAAATTGCCCATTTCTCTCTGGATGGATTTAGCTCTGTAGATGGTAGGCTTAGAACCTTGCCTTTGTCCTCTGGGCTGCCTCAGAAGTCAATTGTTTAAAATAAGAACTGGGGAATAGTGTGGGTTTCTACGATACCTGACATAATGCATATTCCTTCTCCAACTTCCAAGACAATGCCCACTCTGTTTCTCCAGCCTTAGAATCACTCTAGACTAACACTATCCCAAATGATCCACACTGGGATTGTGGCCATTCTGCTGGGAATTCACTGCAATTCTGGAAATTTTCAAACTCTTCCTTGGTTGCACTGACTCCATTTCAGGGGTTCAGTAGCCATTGAACCTGAGAACACAGTCATAAATAAGCCGCCATCACAAACAGTAGTACTGGCTAGCACCAGACAGGTCCACCCCCATGCAGGGATAGCCGCTGGCTTCTTCCTTCAGACCTGGATGGAGCGAAAGTTTTTCAAATGACAACCTTGCCAAGGGTAGTATGGCTGAAGAACAAACATTTTCAAATAGCTTTATTTTGAAATGAACTCCAATATTAGCACTGTGAGTAGTTGAAGTTGTTGGGATAAATTAATATAATTAAATAAAAGACTAAATTCTGTTGTGTGCATTGTGGTGATTAACGAAAGGACCCAGATGGCTTATTGCTTAATTGTTTTAACAAAGCAAGAATGTGGTATTTCTTGCTTCCTTAACTATCCCCATGATTCATTTCTTTATTACAGAAATGGCTGTCAACTCAGTCCCTGGCTGGTACTTAAAGACCCTTAATTTAAACAAGACAGATGCCTCTGCTTCCTTCCGAAAAATAGGCCTCCACCATGTAACTGGAGTTTGGGCTCTTACCAATGGTCTGTTTAGAAAAAGAAGCTCGGCAGTCCAGTGATCTGATTCCCAAGTTTGATTTTGCTTGTCTGGGTGAATTTTATGACTTTTTTTTAAGAAGTTGAATTCTTGATTATGAAGGACCCTACAGAGCAGGTGAGAGACATATGCACCCA
Source organism: Pachyuromys duprasi (assembly GCA_028658305.1). Taxonomy (NCBI): domain Eukaryota; kingdom Metazoa; phylum Chordata; class Mammalia; order Rodentia; family Muridae; genus Pachyuromys; species Pachyuromys duprasi. Next base: position 18,465,527 of record CM053753.1, on the reverse strand, counting down.
GCAGACCACAGTCTGTACTCTATGCTGTGACTCACAGCAAAAGCAGGTGTCAGCCCAGGAGGGCCTGGTGTGTCCCTCTTTTGCATCAATGTCATAAATCTCACAGCAATGCCAGATATCCACAGACATCTGGAAAGTCCCTGGACCCATAATGATGTTGCCACTGACCAAGACTCAACATTTTTGAGGCCATATTACCACACCTGCCTTGAGGGTGCTTCATTTTCAGCTGATGTGCCGTGAGAATCTCCTTAGACGCTAAATGACTCACCAAATCCAAACACAGGAAATACAAACAGGTTGTACTTGGAAGGGTCTCTGAAAGGATAAGCATGCAGTTTCCACAGAAGGTAGAGAGACACAGACAAGGAAAACACAGATGGCTCAATGGTGAAGAGCACTTGCTGCTCTTACAGGACTTGAGTTCTGGTCTCAGCATCCACACAGGGTATCTCACAACCACCTTTAACTCCAGCCCTAAGGGACCTAACACCCCTTCTGGCCTCCTTGCATGTATGTATATACCCATCCCACAGACACGCAAGCATGCATAATTAAAAACAAAACACATTCTTAGAAAACCTCTTTTAATAGAGTAGGCACAAAGCAGACAGCTAACCCCACTGCAGCTCAGGCTTGGAAATAGCTGTGAGCTTTTCTAAACAGTGACCTTTATGAGAGGTCACCAAGGAGGTACTCCTGCCTACACCCCTCAAGCATAGGTCCTTAGCGTGGTAGGTATTGCTTAAGGTTACATTTAAACATGGTCCAGAAGAACCTGAGCCCCTGAAAGTCTTGACCTTCCCGGATGCATCATTGGTGTGTTCTGCAGGTGCAGGAGGCAGCCAGCCAGGAGCACCATCCGTCCTGCAGTCTTCTCTAGCTCTGGTCACATGACTGTCCTGTGACTATTGTGAGCACTGTTTGTTCCCATTACAAGATCCACCCCTTTCTTCCAGCTCATGGGCCTTGGAGAACACCTGGTCCATGTTGAGCCAACCAGCACGTGCCCCGTGAATTTTATTAATAAAAAATTAGCCTCTATGGGCGACCTGAGAAACAAGGTAGAAATTAATGAGCGCTCGGCAGCCTTAGTTTCTGCATGTGACCACAGGACAGAGAATTCAAGAGAGTAGGGGGGAGGGGAGGGGACATTTCAGAGTCAGGGGTCTGGTCTTCTCTATAAATTATTTGCTTTATTTCCATTGGCCTCTGCTGTTACCCCAGACCTCCTGACTTACCGAGAGAGGCTGGTGAGAACCAAGACTGAGTCGGGACATGGAGGGGATAAAGCAGCTTGGTGAACGCTAGTGAGCTTGAGGCTTTTGAGCAAGCAGGACCGAAGAGCCAGAGGAGCCGGAAAGAGCTAATACAGGTGC
>CM053753.1:18439921-18464048 GCA_028658305.1 Pachyuromys duprasi | reverse complement strand
TACATACATACATACATACATACATACATATATTTTAAAAAGAAACCATGAAAGTTTCTGGGTATGGTGTCTTATGATTGTAATGCAATGTGTGAGAATCTGAGGCAGGAGGCTTGTTCTAAGCCAGCTTGAGCTAGATTGAAACCCTGTCTCAGAAACACCAAGAGAGGAGAGGAAGGGATGAAGGAAGGAAGGCAGGCAGGAAGGAAGGAAGGAAGGAAAAGGGATAGATAAAATACTGCTGGATTATATATTTTAAATGCATGGATGCTGTGATATGCCTTAATAAAGCTATTAGAAAAAGAAACCTTTGGAGAGAAAAATATACTAAAATGTTCTTACAATCAACAAAAAAGCAAAACCAAACAAACAAGAACAACAAAACAGTAATGAGGGAAACAGTTCCCATTATAAGTGTAAGTACTCACTATAACTCTGATTGATTTTAGAGATAGGAATAAAACTTGGAGAAGCTGTGGGTCAGAAGGTCTAAGTCATCCTGGGCTCACGAGTTTGGAAGGCAGCCTAGGAAATGTGAGACCATACCTCTCACACACAAATGAAAGGGAGAACACCCAAACAAATCCTTTTAAAAACTCAAAACAATGAAGCCCTGATGCCTGGCCTTCTTTTTTTTTTTTTTGGAAGGCTTGCTGACTCCAGATTCTGTATAGAGAGGCTAAGGTCTTAACAGCTAGTTAAGACAAAGGCATTTTCTTGGTTGATGACTGATGTGAAAGGGCCCAGCCCACTGAGGGCAGTGCCATCCCCAGACAGGTGATCTTAGGATCCGTAAGAGATGAAGTTGAGCAAGCCAGAGGGAGCAAGCCAATAAGCAGCACCCTTCCGCCGTCTCCACTGCAGCTCCTGCCCTGTCCTTCTTGCACAGTGGAGTGTAATCTCGCCAAGTTGCTTTTGGTCCTGGTGTTTACCGCAGCAATAGAAACATAGCCAGGATGGTGACTGGTCCGTGCCTGTAACTTCAGCTCCCTGGAGGCTGATGTAGGGAGGACGGAGAGTGTGAGTCAAGCCCGAGCTACGTAGTAGAATCTTGTTGCTATAGTTAACCTTTAAATTTTACTTTATTTATTTGTTTGTTTGTTTGTTTGTTTGTTTATTTGGGGTGTGTATGTGTGCGTGTGTGTGTTCAAGCTCTCAGACACACATGTGTGGGCCATGGAACAAATGTGGAGGTCAGAGGACAGCTTGTGAGAGTCCCTCTTCTTCCACCCTGTGGGTCCTAGGGATCAAATTCAGATCCTCAGGCTCGATGGCAAAGCTAAGCCACCTTGCTGGGCTTATCTTGATTTCAACTTGACTGGATCCAGAATTTACTAAGACATAAGCGCTCATGAGATCTTTAGGATTATGTCCACGAAGGGTTAACTGAGTGGGAAGACCCTCCACCTGAGTGATTAGCACCTCTCTTGCAGACCAGATGTAAATGTTTTCACAGAAAAAAAAAAAAAGCAGAGCTCCTTGCTTGTTTTCATTTCTTGTGGTGGGTGCATCAATCCTGCTGCTGCTGCTGCTGCTGCTGCTGCTGCTGCTTCCATCAAAACGTAGCTTCTTTAGTTTTCTACCATGAAATAAAGACCAGTGGCTCTCTTAGCTTTTGGTGTCAGACTGGGACTGCAGAGACACACAGCCTCATGGATGAGCAGACAGCCACAGTTGCATTGCCTAGCCCACACCTGCTAAGCCACTCTAATTAATTCCCTCTGTAAATTATATTCATTACATCAGTTCCATTCCTTTGGAGAACCCTGACTAATGTTTCTATCTAAGCAAACAAAAACAATACATCAACAAACAGCAGTAACAAGGAAATGTTGCTAAGAAGCAAAGAGTAACTGTCAGCATTTAGCCAAGCAAAGGATAGAATTGTACTAACAGATCAAAGTTGATGATTTAGTTCTGACTGTGTGAGGACACCCACAAAGGGCACTACGAACAGCCCCACTCACTCACATAATCCTTCTGCATTCAGGACATAAGGAAATCGGATATAAGCTGTGATGTGAGACAGAGCAAGAGTCTGTGGGTCATTGTGAAATCCTGGCCCCAAGCATCCAAGTGAACTAGACTTCAAAACAAAGAGCCAAGAGCCCAGCCAAGAAAAGGGACTTCAGCAGCTTTGAAGGCCAAACAAGCCTCACCAACTTTGGCCCACACTACATGTTAAAAGATCTCTCTCTCTCTCTCTCTCTCTCTCTCTCTCTCTCTCTCTCTCTCTCTCTCTCTCTCTCTCTCTCTCTCTCTCTCTCTCTCTCTCTCTCAGCGCTCTACCTGTGTGTAGACCTGCATGCCAGAAGGAGACATCAGATCCCATTATGGATGGCTGTGAGCTGCTTTGTGGTTTCTGGGAATTGAACTCAGGACCTCTGGAAGAGCATCCAGAGCTCTTAACTGCTAAGTCATCTCTCCAGAACCATATAATATGTTTAATGGCTAAACCCAAGGTGCCTCCTGCCTGTTACATCCCAGCATGACCCCTCAAATGTTAAGACTTGTCCTTCTTCCCCAACTCATAGCAGTTCCAAAGCAATCCAACCCCAACTCCACTGGTCATGCTTTTGGTACACTTGCCAATGTGACTGGCATTTTGTGACATTTATATGAGATAGATGTAGGAGCTCTGAGGACTCCAGGGAAGCCACCTGTGAGGCCAATTGACTTTTAGGCTAGAGAATTTGGTGTTCCCCTATCAGATGTCCACTGTGGCAAATGGAGGTCCTCTATTCTAACTACTCAACGGGGGTACCCTTCTTCCATGACCACTCTCCATGAGAGGCCTATCACAGCTCTAAGTGATGGCTGGCACTAGTTTTGCCTGGCAATAGGTCTGGGTCTGTGCCCTTGACAACGGCATCCTGTTCACAGACAGGTTTAGGCACTGACACTCATAGCTGGTCGAGTCTCCAGAATCCTCCTCTCATCCACCTGTCACCGGCACACTCATAACCTCCTAAACAGCTGTTACCTTACAGATGCAGCTGGACAATTGGACCACATTTTTCAATGACCCGCGTCGAGACCATCTTCAAGAGCAAGCAGTAGGCTTCATTTCACAAAGACACAGACCACACTTCCTTAGCTCCGCTTTAGCACTCACCCAAGGGCAGCCTCCTAGACTTCATAGATTCTGCCATGGAAGAGAAAGTTAGCTACAGAAAAATGACATTTTAAGACTTCGAAAAAAAATCACATAGGAAAAAAATTAAGACATCAGTTGGGCAATAGACAGTATCCCTTTTGTGACTAAATATGTGTACCTGTCATCAGAAAAACTTATAATGACAGCCCTCCAGGCTAAAGCTGTGCTAAAAGCAGCCAATGAAGTAGTTCTCATTATTACTCCCATTTTATGATTTCTCATTTTAGAGTTGAGGAACAAGGTTTCCATAGGCTCAATTTTCTGAAGACCATTCAACTAGAAGGTGCTGGAGCTGGATCACACACTCGAGGTGAGCTGGTTTCAAGGCCTTCACTGTGAACCTCCTCACTTAACCTGCCTCCCAGGATTTACAAAGAAAATAAAGCAAAAGGTGACCCTCCAAATAGGAATGGGCAAAAAATAAGACCCATATTGTTTTAGGGTCTGCCAAAATTGGGTGCACTCATTTAGATGAAGTTAGATACAAGTAACAGAATGGCCAACTGAGGCTTAAGCCTGGTGGCACATACCTGTAATCCCAGCACTCAGGGAGGCAGAGGCAGGTTGATCTCTGTGAGTTAAGGCCAGCCTGGTCTACAAAGTGAGTCTAGGACAGCCAAGGCTACACAGAGGAACCCTGTCTCAAAAAACAAAAATAAAACAAAAGAAAGCAAAAAAGAAAAGAAAAAAGAAAGAAATGCCAGTACCCAGCCATGCTCATCCTGAAGATAAGTAACCACATGGTGTGATGTTCAGAGACACCTGTGATTTACACTTGATCTGCTCATTTTGTTTTTTTGTTTGTTTGTTTGTGTGTGTGTTTGAGAATCTCCCTCTTGAACTCAAGCTAGCCTGAAATTCAGCATGTAGCCGAGGCTGGCTTTGAACTTGCAGTGATTCCTCCCAAATCCTGGGATTATAGACACCAGCCACAATATCTAGCTAGGCATTTAACCTTTCACTCACCACCCCCGTTGGCTTGGCTTTGAGGATCTGTTTATGGCGGTTCGAATAAAAACAGACACCACAGGCTTACATATCTGAATGCTTAGTCATCAGGGAGTGGCACTACTTGAGAAGGATTAGGAGGTGGGGCCTTACTGGAGGAAGTGGGTCACTGAGGGTGGGCTTTGATGTTTCAGAAGCCCAAGCCAGACCCAGTAGCTAACTCTTTCTGCTGCTTGCAGATTCAGATGTGGAACTCTCAGCTGCTTCCTCAGTACCGTGTGTGCCTGAGTGCTGCCATGCTCCCCAGAATGATGATAATGAGGGCTAAACGACTGAAACTCTAAGCAAGCCCCAATTAAGTGTTTTCTTTTTATAAGAGTTACCTTGGTTGTAGTGTCTCTTAGAAGAAGTAGAACCCTAACTAAGACATGATCCAAGAGTGAAATTCAATCAAACTTTATTCCTGTTTCTATAAGAGTCCTAGAAGAAACATAAAAAGCAAGCAATTGGGGCTTATAAAATAGGGGCGGGGCTGGAACAACCGTTCAGTCGTTAAGAGTGTTTGCTGCTCTTACAGAGGACCCAAGTTTGGTTCCCAGCTCAGGCCAGGCTGTGTGTAACTTGTAACTAACTCAGAGGTACCCAACACTCTCTTCTGGCCTCTGGAGGCACCTGCACTCACCTGTACACACACTTTAAAATCAAACAAAATTTAAAATATAAAAGTGAGGGAGTTTACTGGGATTTCTGACTGCTTTCTTCTTTCGAGGTATGCATTGAGAACAAATGACATGGAGTCACTTGGGAATCTTGCTTAAAATGACAAAGACAAACCACTAGGTACCATTTGTACCCATCAATGGAGAGAACCATTCCAGGGCAGTGTCCAGGCGCCTCGGGATTTTTTCAGGTTTTCAAGTAGGTTGCTTAAGCCAAAACTTCCAAGCCTTTGGTTCTAATTCTCACCTTCTCCTTGTTTTCAAGAACTGCAGAACACAGAGCATCTGGCCAGGCACAAGGAATGTGTATTGTCCTGAAGAAAATCTCAACAGCTGTGCCTTGGATGGTCTGCAGAGCGCAAAGCCAAGGTTCTAGATGATACATCTAATGTTAGCAGCCTGGTTTGTAATGCCCTTCCAGAAAGAACTCTAGTTCTGAGCATAGCTTTCCAGATGATAAAGCAGCAACTATTTACAAACGTCTATCATGTACCAGCGGTGATCCTCGGTTTTTGCCCTGTGTATTTTCTGTGCCATTGGCTTGGAAAACGTGATGAGTCATCAATGAATCAGAAGGTTGTGAAATCTCAGTCTTCACTGCATTTTCTGTCAGTGCAAACTCAGAGCTAAATATGTTCTCTCTGTTTCTGGGAAGGAAGGGCTATTTCAAAAACAATTCCAGGAAAGCAACTGAATTAGAATCTTGATGTGTTTGCCAAGAGAGATGCAAAATAGCCTTAGACTTACAAACAGTGATTATGTTTCCAATGTTTTCATGAGGGGGTGTCCAGTAGGTACATGTACATGTATGTAAATGATGTAGTCATCTACCTGTGTGCTGATTGCTTCCAGGTACCGATAAGTCCTTGCCCCAGACCTCGGATTCACATGCTGAAGCACCTTGACTAGAATCCTTATGGACTGTTAGAGCTTTCCTTGCTGAAATCCCTTTAATGGCTCAGTCAGAGAGGTGTGAGCTCACTGACCCTGCTTGCCTACACGCCTTTCTGGGCTAGCTTCTTTTTTACTATAAGACAGAAATAACCTAAAGGAGCCTGAAACCGCTGGGCATCATTTGCATTCATCAGTGGAAGGAGCCATTCCAGGACACTGTTCAAGGGTCCCTGGATTTTCTCAGGTTTAAAGGCTCACAGCTTCAGAGGATTTAGCCCATGGTCAATTGGCCCTGTGCCCTCAAGCAGAATATCATAATGGCAGATACATGTGACAGAGGACAGCAAGGGTACAGAAAGAGACCAAAGCAAAACACAACCAGGGACCTTCTCCCAGTGGCCTACTTCTTGCTAGACCTCACAGCCTCCTAAAGGAGTACACTGTTAGGAACCAAGTATCAAACCTAAGAGGTTAAGATGTACACTTCACATTCAAACCATAAGACCTACTTTTTATTTTTAACTTAATCCACTTTATTTTTCTTGTATATAAACCCATACGTAGCAGCCACAGCTGGAGCCTAGGTCCTCTAAACAGAGACTCTGGTGTGGGTTTTCACAAAATGATCAGTGAATTGCTAATAAGGAGACTTGTTGAATGCAGTCTCTTTCTAGAGGTTGAGGCAGCTGTAGGTCTTGGAGATGGCATCAAAGGTGGCCTTGGCAAAGCTGGTAGCACAGCCCCTAGCTGATGTGCAACAGTTATCAGTACCAGCCATCATCAACAGCTTCTTGGGCACTGGGCAGAGACGATGCCAGTGTTTCTGGGAGCAGGGATGAGATGCACCAAAATGGAGCCACAGTGGCCTGTCACCTTGCACTGACAGTGGGGAGCTTGCCAATATTGTTCTCCAGTAGCCTCTCTGCACAGGGACAATGGAAAGCTTGGCCAAGATGATGGCCCCTCAGATGGCAGTAGCTACCTTTTTGGAGCATGTAACACTAAGACTAATGTGACCACTATAGTCCAGAATAGTGACAACAGCCTTGAAACTGGTCCCTGGTCAGCCTGGGTCTGCTTCTGTGCTTGCATGGTCTTTGGAATCTCATCCTTTAGGGGTGTGACCAGGAAAAAGTCAATAATCTCAGATTCCCTAATTGGCAGAGAGAACAGGTAAATCCCCTCCAAGCACTTAATCTTCATATTCAGCCAAACTTGGTGAAAAGGATTCACACCGTGTCTTTGGCTTTACCTCCATGAGCCCTGTAGCATCGACCATGGCCACAGCCTCATCCAGGACTGCTTCCCCTAAGACCACTGCCGATTCCTTCTCAAATGTCTCAGATCAGATGCCTCCTAATCCTGGGCCCCTGGGTCCTCTGGGCCCTCCTGCTGCACTAGCGTTATCTGCCATTTGGTGTTTTCAAGAAGAAGAAGAAGAAGAAGGAGAAGGAGAGGAAGAAGAAGCCTATAAGACCTTCCTATCTAATATCTGCTTATGGCATCATTTATGAACTATAATTTGTTTTCATTTTGACATTCTTTCTCTTTAGCTGTTTTGTTCCTGTGCCCATAGCATTCTTTTCTCCCTTCACCATCTTCTTCTCCATCCTTCTCTGTAATGGTGTGAGTAAGAATGGCCCCAGAAGCTCATATATTTGAATTCTTGGGCTCCAGTTGGTGGAACTGTTTGGGAAGGCTTAGAAGTGGCCTTATTGGACCAGGTGTGTCAAATTCTTTTGTACGCGAACTGGAGTAGAATGAAAATGAAGAAAGTTACAGAACTTAGTTCAGACACCAAAGAGCTCTTAGCTGAGATCAAATTTTAAAATCTTTGTCTTGATCACTTTCCAGGAGTATTTGGATTCATTCTTCTCATGTGGCTGAAGCAATTCCGGATCTCATGTCCTTCCCCTCCAGCACTGGAGTTACCTGTAGCTGTGTAACAAGCTTCCTTAAAATAACTGCTCCATTATCCTGGTTCACAATGTTGGCTGAGTTTGGGCTAGTTCCTCTGATGCATGCAGTACCAAGTGGTATAACGTACTGTTACCTTGCTAATCTAGTCTGGGAAAGCAAATGAACAAGACTTTTAACACATTCGCCGTTAGGAATATCTGGAATGTGAGGTGCAGCTGGGCCCTTTCCTTCCCATCAGCTCAGGACTTTTCCTTTGGCCTCTGTAGCAGGGGAGTCCTATTTCTCAACACAGTGGTTCATATACCTAGAGAAAGCAGCAGTCCTCTGAAAGACCGCCAGTGAAAGCCACCAGTCCTGTGATGTAGTCTTCCATCATCTTCTATTGCCAAGGCAATGACAGGCCAATTCCATTTTGAGGGAGAGAGGAAAGAGAGCTCAGAATCAAGGAGTGACAAAATACACAAAGCTGTTGGAGTGATGTTTTTGTGCACTGTGTAAATACTGTCTTTGTACTATTCCAATGTTGATTTCTATACCAGAGATTTGACTTTGTGTTATTAATTCCTATGGCTACATCGTATTTTGTAACCATTCCCTCCAACACCTCCTGATTGGTTTAATAAAGAGTTGAACTTCCAAGAGCTGAGGCAAGAGAGAAAGGAGGGACATCTGGCAGAGATAGAAACTGTGAGAAAGAATCAGAGGTGGGAAGAGTCACAGGAGGAAGAAACAAGTGTCGAGCCACGTGGCAGAAAGTAGATTTTTATAAAGAAATTAATTTACGATAAGAGCTAGTTGGGAACAAGCCAAAGCTATAGCCAAGCTTTTATAATTAATGAAGTCTCCATGTCATTATGTCAATGAAAGCCCCGTTTCACACAGCTTTCCCTAAGCCACCTCTACAACAGGGCCCATAGCTCAAGCTGTCTGCATACCAAATCCCTGCCACAATTCAGTCACTCTGACAGAGCAGTTTATGCCTGCCCTGAACTAAATCCTAGGACCAAGAGCTTGAGAACTATTGGTTGGAGATAGAGAAAAAAAAAATTCCAACCAACATTATGGCTCAAAATTTCTGTAGGGAGGAAATGGTGGTAGTTATAAATGGTGTAATGGTTTGAATAGGAATCGCCTCCCGTAGACTCACATGTGTGAGTGCTTAGCCTACAGGAAGTAGAACTATTGGGAGGTGTGGCCTTGCTGGAGTGGGAGTGGCCTTGCTGGCGGAAGTGTATCACTGTTAGGGCAGGCTCTGAGCTCTCCTATGCTCAGGCTATGCCCAGGGCAACACAGTCTCCTGCTGCCTGCGGAACCTCCTCCAGCGTCGTGGCTGCCTGCGCGCTGCCATTCTTCCCGCCATGATGATAACGGACTAAACCTCTGAAACTGTAAGCTAGCCCCAATTAAATGTTTTCCTTTGTAAGAGTTGCTGTGTCACAGAGTCTCTTCACAGCAATGGAAATCCTAACTGAGATAGATGGGGAGCTGTCTTCCTTTAGAATAACCTAAGAACAGAGACTATAGAGTCTAGGGATGTGGCTCAGTTGATAAAGTACTTGTCATACAAACATGAGGGCCTGAATTTGAGCCTCAGAAGCCACATTTTTAAAAATAATTTATTTAATTTTATTTTATGTGCATTAGTGTGAAGGTGCCAGATCCCTTGGAATTGGCAGTACAGACAGTTGTGAGCTGCCACGTGGGTGCTGGGAATTGAACCTGGGTCCTTTGGATAGAGCAGACGGCGCTCTTCGCCACCGAGCCATCTCTCCAGCCCCCAGAACCCACATTTTTTTAAATAGCCAGGCATGGTGACACCTGCTGTAATTCTAGCACTGGAAAAGTGGAGGCAGGAAGATCCCTAGGGCTTGCTGAATTTCTGAATTCCGGGTTCTACAAGAAAATCAATTGAGGAAGACATCCAGCATCAACCCTTGGCCACCACACTCACATACACACAGTGGTGAAGGGATAGAGCCTGTATTAGTTATTTTCACATCTCTGCGATCACAATACCTGACAGAAATAATTTTTTAATTTAATTAATTTATTCAGTTCACACCCCAATCATGGCCCTCATCTTATCCTGATCCCACCCTCTCTCCCTCTTGCTCCCTCCTTCCCTACCAACTGACCCCAGCCTATCAAGTCTCATCAGGACTGGATGCATCCTCTTTCTCTGGCCTGGCAAGGCTGCCCCGTCAAGGGGAAGTGATCCAGGAGCAGGAAACAATATCCACCTCAGAAACAACCCCTGGTCCCCCTACTAGGAACCCACATGGAGACTTAGCTACCTATTGGTTACATCTGAGCAAGGAGTCTAGGTCTTCTCCATGCATGGTCCTTGGTTGGTCCTTCAGTCTCTGCAGGCTCCTCCTGGGCCCAGACTTGATGGCTCTGTTGGTCTTCTTGTGGAGTTCCTGTCCCCTCTGGGTCCTTCTATTCTCCCACTCTTCCATAAGACTACCTGTGCTCTGCCCAAAGTTTGGCTGTGAGTCTCAGAATCTGCTTCAATCCCCTACAGGGCGGAGTTTTTCAGAGGACCTTTATGGTAGGCTCTCATCCTGTTCCTTCTCCTCAGCCAGCATCTATTCTATTTACCCTTCTGAATGAAAATTAAGCATCCTCCCTAGGGTCCTCCTTCTTATTTAGCTTCTTTGGGTCTGTGGATATTAGTAGGGTTATCCTGTATTATATGGCTAATATCAGCTTATAAGTGAGTATATAACATCCTTGTCTTTCTGGGTCTGGGTTAACTCACTCAGAATGATCTTTTCCAGATCCATCCATTTGCCTACAAACTTCATGATGTCCTGTTTTTAACAGCTGAATAGTATTCCATTGTGCAGATGTACTACAGTTTCTTTATCCATTCCTTGGTTGAGGGACATCTAGGTTGTTTCCAGTTTCTGGCTATTATGAATAAAGCTGCTATTAACTAGTTGATATGCCCTTGTGGTATGGTGGAGCAGCTTTTGGGTATATGCTCAGGAGTGGTATAGCTGGGTCTTGTGATAGAGCTGTTTCCAATTTTCTGAGAAAGCACCAGATTGACTTCCAAGGTGGTTGTACAAGTTTGCACTCCCACCAGCAATGGAGAAGTGTTCCCCTTTCTCCACAACCTCGCCAGCATGTGCTGTCACTTGAAGTTTTGATCTTAGCCATTCTGATAGGTGTAAGATAGAATCTCAGAGTTGTTTTGATTTGCATTTCCCTGATGACTACTGACATTGAACATTTCTTTAAGTGTTGCTTGGCCATTCAATATTCTGATGTTCCTCTATTGAGAATTCTTTGTTTAGTTCTGTACCCCATTTTTAAATTGGATTATTTAGTTTTATTAGTATTTAATCTCTTGAGTTCTTTATATATTTTGAATATTACATATTTTCTCTTTATATATTTTGGATATTAGCCCTCTGTGGAATGTAGGGTTGGTGAAGATATTTTCCAAGTCTCTAGGCTTTACAGAAGTTTTTCAGTTTCATGAGGTCCCATTTATTTTCTTTTTTAAAAGACTTCTTTATTTATTTATGTGCCTGCAGGCAAGAAAAGGGCCCCAGATCTCATGATTATGAACCATGTGGTTTCTGGGAATTAAACTCAGGACCTTTGGAAGAACACTCAGTGTTCTTAATCTCTGAGCCCCTGAGGTCCCATTTATTGATTGTTGCTCTTAGAGCCTGTGCTGTTGGTGTTCTGTTCAGGAAATTGCCTCCCATGCCAATGAGTTCAAGGCTTTTCCCCACTTTTTCTTCTAACAGATTCAGTGTGCCTGTTTTTTTATTGAGGTCTTTAATCCATTCAGACTTTAGTTTTGTGCAGGTGATAAATATGGATCTATTTGCATTTTTCTACATGCAGACATCCAGTTAGACCAGCACCATTTGCTTTTTTTTTCCCATTGTGTGGTTTGGCTTCTTTGTCAAAAATCAATTATCAGTAGGTGTGTGGGCTTATTTCTGGGTCTTCTATTCGATTCCATTGATCCACCAGTCTGTTTCTATGTCAGCACCATGCTGTTTTTATTACTGTTGTTCTATAGTACAGCTTGAGATAAGGTATGGAGATACCGGAAGATATTTTATTGCGCAGGATTGTTTTAGCTATTCTGTTCTGTTTTGTTTTGTTCCATATTAAGTTGAGAATTGTTTGACCTGTCCGGCAGGCTAGTCGAACAGGATCTACCTGAAAGAGGGCATGGAAATGATAAGGACAGAGAAGTGAAAAATGGAGACCAAGACACATTTCTGATCAAGGTCCCAGTTTACTGAACCTGCAGACAACACTTATAAAGCAAAGGGTTACAAGCAAATTTTCTCACGCTAACAACACATCTGTGTCACCTGCCAAGGCGTCCGAGGATTCCCTCAAGGTTACACAAAGTTTGCTATCTAGTTCCCAGGGTTGCACGGAGCTTGCTCTCTAGCTCTGAGGCTCAGAACACCCCACAGGAAAGTTGCCAGGGTCAGTCTCTGAGAAACTGAGCTTTAGATAAAACCTGGATCTGCCAAGGCCAGGAGGCAGAATTCCATAACCAGACTCCTTCAATTGTTCTTTCATGGTCTGTAAGGAATTGTGTTGGTATTTTGATGAAAACTGCATTGAATCTGTAGATTGCTTTTGTAAGATGACCATTTTTACTATGTTAATGCTGCCAAGCCATGAACATGGAAGGTCTTTCCATCTTCTGATATTTTCTCCAATTTCTTTCTTCAGAGACTTGAGGTTCTTGTCACACAGGTCTTTCACTTGCTTGGCTAGAGTTACACTAAGATATTTTGTGGGATGTTGTTGTTCTTTCTCAGCCTGTTTGTCATTTGTATACAGGAGGGCTACTGATTTTTTTTTTTTAGATAATTTTGTTTCCAGCCACTTTGTTGCAGGTGTTTATCAACTGTAGGAGTTCCCTGGTAGAATTGAATAGTGATACTTTGACTTCTTCCTTTCCAATTTGTATCCCCTTGATCTCCCTTAGTTGTGGTATTACTCCAGCTAGAACTTCAACTGTGAAGTTGCACGGATCAGACTGGTCTGTGAGCAAGCCTGTGAGAGATTATCTTAATTGATGATTGATGTAGGAGGGCCAGCCCACTGCAGGCAGCACCATGCCTAGACAGGTAGAAGCTAGCTGAGCGTGAGCCAGTAAGCAAACTAGTAAGCAGTGTTCCTCCATAGCTTCTGTCTCAACCTCCTCCCTTGAGTTCCTTCCTTTCACGATGGACTGACCTGGAAGTGTAAGCCAAATAAACTTTGAAAACAAAGGGTCACTGTGTTAGTGAGCATTTCATTGCTGTAAAGAAATACTTGAAAGAAGACAAGAAATAATTCCAAGGCTGTAACTCCCAAGACCAATTCCCTTCAACTACCTCCCGCCCCCTAAGTTCCCATCACCTCCCAGCAGGTCCTGACATTGTGAAGTCATGGATGGATTAATCCATTGACAAGGCCAGAACTCCCATGATCCAATCACTTCCTAAAAGCTCCACTCTGAATATGGCTGCCTTGGGGACCATGCAACAGACAGCAAACTGGACACTGTGGTCCCATTTTGTCTGTATCAGCCCAGAGCAGCCTTGTCTGATGTCAGTGCAATTGTTTGTGTCAAGTAGGGACAGGATTTCAAAGCTGGGCCCAAGTGGGTGATCTCTCTTTTTCCCCCCTCGGGGTTTATCTGACACAGGCACTGCACCCTGGTTAAAGTGGCCGGCATGCACATGCCCTGTGGTTCCAAGCAACAGTCCACTCAAGGAGTGCACAGGAATAAGGGCACATCACATCAGAAGACTCCTCTGTCTCTAGAAACGCCCTTTCAAATCCTGGCAGCGCCACCCAGGCGGTCTCTCTCTCTTTTGGTGACTCACAGCCACATGACTCATGGCTGAACATCTGAGCGATGCCAACAGCAGGGAAACTGACGGGCTCACCCATGCATGTCCTGCCACTCATGTGAAGGCGTCAAAGCTTGATGGTGACAGCTCAGATAACATGCTCGGCCACAAGAATCCTCCTCAAGCTAAATGGAGCCTGCCTGCTGGGGAGGAGAGTGACAGACATTCTGAATGTTAACAAAATCTGCCGCTGGCTGCCACCTTTCCCAGGAGAACTTTAAACTGAACTCAGACGATGCACAGTGGTTTCTGTGACAGAACTGATATCTAGCCAACACGACTAAGGTCAATAGAAGACCCAAGTTGGGGCACAGAACAGGTATTTGAATGCCATTGGGAAGTCTGCCCAGGCACATAGCAGAGGTCAGCTCCATGTGCCCTGTGCCCTGGAGGGGACCATCACAGTGGCAGGAGTATGTGGTGAAGGGGCTTGTTTACCTCTCTGCGGACAGGAAGCTGAGGAAAGAGACTGCAAGAGAGGACATGGCTTCCTCTAGCTCTGCCATACCTACCCCCTGAGGCTCACATCAGCTTCACCACTAGCACACAGACCGCATGAAATTTAATGAGGATCCCAGCACCTTTCTAGAAGCTCAGCTTTCACCCTTCTTCAGACTGGATTCCTCGGAGACTGCTATTCTGCCCCAGGAGGCGCATTCCTCCTGGGTCTGGAACACACCACCTGTTAGCATTTTTTAAATGATGCCTCATGCACACAACAGATCTTATATGAAAGAGTTTATTCATGGGAAGGGAAGCAGAAGAGAGTGAGGGCCTGAGTGAGGCCTGAGAGCAGAGGTGGAGAGAAGCAGAGATGGGAGTGAGGTGCCCGGACAGAGAAAAGGGGTGCGGGGGCTTTTATCCTGGGCTCCTAGAGGTGACCAATGATGACATCACAGGTAGCTAGGAGTGGGCTAGTGCTCGGACTTGTGAACTAACATCACCCACCCCGGAACCACGCCATTATAGTAATGACTATAAGGCTTAGTACGCACAGCAGATGCTGACAGCAGCACACACACACACACACACACTTTCCTCTCAGCCACAGCCCCTGAGCAGGTCCGTGCTGGCTCAGATTTTCTCTGGGCCATTGCTGAGGGTCATCTGCACCCTGCCCTGGGGTGTGCTCTGAAGAAAGAGTAGTTGATGCAGCCCCTGTGTTGTCAGCTCTTCACTGCTGTGACAGAATACTTGAGAGAATTCTATCAAGTATGAAAGGAAGAAATATTTATTTCAGTCCACAGTTGGCTGGCTCCATTGTTTAGCTAATGGTGAGGCAGAGCAACATGGTGGACCAGGCTGCTCGTCTTATGCAGGACAGGAAACAGAGGGGAGTGTCTAAGGACAAGAAACAATTCTAAGGCTGTAACTCCCAGGACCAATCTCCTTCAACTAGCTCAACTAGCTCCTGCTTCCTAAGTTCCCAACAGGTCCTGACATAATAAATCAGTTGATGAGGCCAGAACTCCCATGATTCAATCCCTTCCTAAAAGTCCTACCTCTGACTGTTACTGCCTTAGGGACCACACACAGGCTTTCGGCAGACGCCCAGGTAGGGAATTCCAGACACATTCTGGAGGATGCAGCAGAGCTGGGTAGCAGCTTTGAAACTGTGGGCTTTCCCTCTGGCCCCCACTCACTTCCCCACTCCCACACTCCTGATGTTCCAGCTCATTTCCCGCCCTCAAACCACCTGCTTCCAAGACTTCATCCCAAACTGCTGTCAGGGCAGGCCCAACCTGAACCGCATCAGTGCACCCTCCTTGACTGCATACCCTCCCCAGCCTCACAGGCTTGACACCCTGAACATCGCCCTCCTACTCAAGGCCACAGGAAGCAGAGTCCAGACGCTGCCCACCACCACCACTGGGCTGGCCCTGCCCCTGACATCACAGGGGAAGTCTTTCCACTGTTTGTGGCGCTAGGCAGAGAAATAGGAGCTACTGGGAACATGTTGATGAGGATGGAGACTCTTTTCATTACTGCTTTTGTTGCTGTAGCCAACCCTCTGACAGGAGCAAGTCGAGGAGGGGGGGTTTCATTTGGGTCATGGTTTTAGAGGGTTCTGCCCTGTTTGCTTGGGCAGAACACACCCAACATGGTGTGTGACGAAGGAGTTTGTTCTCTTCATTGCAAACAGGAAAGCAGAGGAGGACAGTTCTAGCAAAGGGCCAGCGTTGCTGTTAATTTAATAGTATGGTCTAATATTTGTATTATTATAATGATGTATGCTCTAATATTTTTATCATTATAATGATTACAGCAGTATATCTAACCCACTATCACAATCAATAAAAGACACAGACACCTGATAGATTCTAGAACAGCCTTATCTTACCTGGAACAGGGCAGACATTAACCCTCTAAATTACCTTTACCTCCCAGCCCCAGCCCAGGCTACCTCCTCCTCCTCCTCTACTTCTCCTTCCCCAGATCCTCTGTCCCCAAAGCCCTCGATCCTTAGCCATACATATCACCTCTGCCCTGCCCAAGTGTGGGGCTTTTAACCAGCCAATCAAGGATAACTGGGGAACATTTCTTCTCATCACATGGGTACAGGAGACGGTTCAACATTAATAACACTTTCCATGTCAAGGCACTGAAATCAGCATTTGAATACACAGCACCATACCAACCCCCAACAAGCCAGGAAAGATGCAGCCCCTACTCTTCTGCCAGACAACCCCCACACCCCACTTTGCCACTTCCCAATCATGCATCAAGGGATAACTCCATTGATCAGGCTAAGAGAGGACAACATAATTTGTCGCCACTTTAGGACCAGGGTTGACCTTGAAAGAAAAGTCATCAGTCCCAAGAACTGGGCCATAAATCACCAGTCCCAGGGACTAGGTCTTAGGTCACCAGTTCCAGGAACAAGACCATAAAAATCTTCTACCCTAGAAACAGCCTGGAGATAAACACAAGAATGGGAAAATATCTTGTCTCGGGATGGGGCATCTGTGCTGGGCAGGCTCATCTCATCCTGTAGTTAAACATTCACTGCACAGGGATGCAGCTCACCAACCTCCTGGACGCAAGCCAATTAGGACCCTTGTAGCTTCCCTGGCACCCACCAATGAGGTTTTAGATTACCTAACTTGTGGTAGAATTCCCCTAGTTTCCTATAAAAAGGCCTGTGAGCCTTTGTCTAGGGTCACCATTTTGTAAGATGGTTTGACCCCTGTATGCAGGTTTTTGAGAAATAAAACCCTCTTGCAAGTTATACACGTGAGTGTTGGTCTCCATGCGGTGATTTCTGAGTTAACGGTTTTCACTCAGAACCACTGGCTGACAACCAGGCCCTCGGGACCTGAAGCTCCGGGGAACATTTCATATTCACATCACAGCTCCCTTCTCTAACGCACACCACGATGCGGCAGTGAAGAACACTGACAACCCTAGGTCAGGGGAAAGAGCAGCACACAGATCCCGTGAGCAGGGTGGGCGGAAATGGGGGCCTGTCCACACTGCAGCAGGGCGTGTTTTTAAATGCTTCCCCCACCAGGCCAGGGTTCATTCTAAGGCATTGGCAGCCAGTTGCCTCCAAACATACACGGAGGTAACGTTGGTGCTCTGACCACTGGATTCATTTCCGCTGCGAGGCCGTGACTGCAGCCCAGCTTCTCCAGGGCCGACGAGGCACCAAACTAGAAAGCAGGCCTCCTGCGTTGGGAGGAGATGGTGAATGCCGAGGACTACTAGACTCCAAAAGGAAACTCCAGGGAGGCTCCCCTCGGTGTGTGTGGGGGGGGGGGGCAGGACGGAATTCTCTGCCTCCCTCTCGGGCTGGCCCTGTGGGGCCATCAGCATTAATAAGTTTTCCCTAGCGCCTATTATTGTGCTCCACACAGTAGGTGCTTGTGTTGACAGACTTGTCTCTGGTGAACACTTGAAACAATGGAGAAGAATGGAGGTCTCTTTTGGCTCCCGTGTTCACAGGGTTTGGTCCGTGGTCTGGCTTCTGGGCCTGTGGTTAAGGCAGAGCACCAGGGCAGGGGCAGAGCTGACCTGCTCATGGCAGCCAGGAAGTGGGGAGTAGCCGAGCAAGATCCTCCTTAAAGACAGGGACACACTCTAGTGTTCGTCCAGCACACTCCGCCTCCGAGCTTTCCACGGCCTCCCTGGGAGAGAGTGGCTCTCGCCAGCCACAGCACCTGCCAGTTTGTGTGTGTGTCTACTTGAAAGATGATGGCACGATTATGACGGCACTAAGTTTTTAACAACATTTGAGTGGTAAAAGCCATGTGGTGCTTAGGTCGCCGCGTGGGGCAGTGCCAGAAACCCTGGGGGCCTTTAGGACCTTGAGACATAGACACCGGGCGAGATCACTGAGGCCAGTAGTAACTATCAGGCTTTTTTTGTCCCAGACCTCAGGAGGAAGGTGCAGCAAATGTCAAATGCCCCATTCACATTAAGTAGGGCGCCCCTGGGGATTGAGAGCACATGGGCACAAAGACATTTTTGGCTGAGTATGCCTTATTGCAAGATGGCCTGGCCTTGGAGCAGTCAACAAACGAGTTCGGTGGAGCTCTCGCTCCCCCTATAGGCTACTGTGAGAATTGCATCCACTTCGTTTCCTCCGGTCCCCTTCCTCGGGCTACCTTCAGTCAAGCTAGAACTTCTCCCAAGACCAGAAATCAGCTAGAAATAACCTACTCGAAGTCACATCAGAGCAGAGAGAGGCCTTAGAAATCATTTCTCTGACACCCTTATTGTTGTTTCACAGAAGAGAAACCAAGGCTAATGGAGATGGCCTCTTTGCCCAGGCACTGACCTGCTGAGCCCACAGATGGGCTGGAGCATGTGGACAAGAGAAGCAGGAACCATCTGGTCAAGGGCAGGCCTTCCTTCTGCTTCTTTATGGCCACATGGTAAGCCCTTAGGTTTGCTGGTAAGTAAGGTGAGTGTTTGGTAAAGAGAACGAACTGCCATCTATTTACAACGATCCACTCCGACCTTTCGGTCACTCATTCCCACGGTCACTCATTCCCACTTGGTTTGTTCTTTAAAATTTTTGGTTTTGAGAGTTTTTGAAAACTCTCCATTGAGGGGAGGGGGAATAAATAGTGAGATCTTATCAAGAAAATAGTAAAAGAAAAGGCTGTGAGTGGTGGTGCATGCCATACATTCCAGCACGAGCAATGGACAGCAGACATCTGCGAGCCCCAGGGTAGCAGGGCTATACAGTGAGACCTTGCTCCGCCTGTGTATATTCGGCTTAGTTCTTAGCTCTTATAGACAGCAGCAAGACGCTTTCTGCTTATTGGTTGATTGAATGGATACTGTTTATCCATTTGGAGGGTAGCTATTAACATTTACTACTTTAACAAGCAGAAAGGTCTCCTTCACACCCAATTTCATTCATTTTTGTTCCCCGCCCCTAACTCGGCATGGAGGACACTTTGCCAAGCCAGATAGACCAACCATCCGTAGGTCACACTCTGTTGGGAGTATCTAAGCCATGTGTAGCAGAGTTTGTTCAAGGCCAAAAGTTCAAGATTTTAGCTACGGTGGTATCTGTTGCATCAAAGTGCGAGCGGCTTACCTGGAAGCATCTGGTTAGAGCGTTGTTGGGCACCAATGAGACCCATCGGGGAACCAGTGGCAACAAAACGCTGGACGGGAATCAGGCCGTCTCAGCAACGAGGAAGCAGACATGGCAGCAGCATGGTCTAGTCAGGTCCCGACCCCCTCCCCATCCCGAGCTGTGTATTGTATCTCATTTGTAATGAGAACATGGAGGCATATGGCCCGGTTTCTCAGCCAATAGATGTGCTCAAGTGAATACTAGAGACAGGCGCTGGAGATACTGATTGCTAGTATATTATGAAGGTAATGAGCACTTTCTGCCCATGTGCATGTGTGTGTGTGTGTCTGTGCATTCATGCTTGAGCATGCAGAGGCCATGGGAGGACACGGGGTATCTTCCCCTATTGCCTTTCATCTTACTCCCTCTCACTGAGCCTGAAACTTAACCTTTTGACTAGGCTGGCTGGACTCTGTGTCCATCATCAGGGTTACAGGCACACACGGCCATGCCCAGCTTTTATGTAAGTGCTGAGGAGTCAACCTCAGGTCCTCATCCTTGCACAGCCATCTCACCATCTGAGGTATCTCCTCGGCCTAAGGCCTATCTCTCAACACGGAAAACACAGCCCAAGTTTCACTCACTTCAGAACAAAGATGAAGCAAAAACTAATGCCACAGGACTTGACACCATCCAAGTATGATGACCCTGGGTGGCCTGTGAAAGAGCCACATACAAACAGCCTCACACACATGGGGCACCTATGTTTTCTCTTTTCTCCATTCTCAACTAGAATTCTTGTTAAAGGTACAGCCTTTGAGCCTACTTACATCCACAGTTCCACCTAAGAATAAAATCTGGTCCCAATCTTTACCCAGTGATGGGGCACTGCCAGTGTGATCAGGCTCCTGTAGGGACTGTCTCAACTCCAAAATGTCAGTCCTAGACTCAAGCATTCCCAAATGGTTCTGTGCCACTCCTTGGGACCTCTTAGCCAGCACCAGCCCCCGACTATCTGAAGGTTTAACCTGAAACTTCCTCTCTCCCCTCTGCTCCCGCTATGAAATGTCCCATTGTAAAGTTCCCATCCGTGTTCTAGAATCTTAGGTACAAATGTCCCAGCTAGCTGCATGCTTTTAGCTGTTAAACTGCTTGCTTGCTTGCTTTACTTCCCCCTGCAACTGCCCACCAGGGTATAGTTTTTCTGTGTTCTTTCCAAGTGCATTCCAGGGTGCTCTGGGAGAACTGTATCTCTCCAGGCTGTTGCCAACTAGCAAAGCAGACTCTCAATTCACTGAACGGTCCTTGGGTCTCTACCCTGCAACATGGCCAACATGGCCTGAACTAGTTTGGGGTGCACGATACACAAACTATCCTCCAAGGGAACTTTCAGTGATAATCCCTTATTTTACCGTAACTACAGAAAATCCACTGTGCATATGATTAAAGTCAGATGTGCTTTGGAAACAAGTAGAGAAGTGGTTATATAATTTAATCTGTCACTCAAAATAGAGAACCATCCAAACTACTTCTCTCCTCACCAAACTCCTCCTTCTTAGGCCCTATGAAGAGAAGCTCCAAACAATAACCTGGAGCCCGTGGGTACACTGCCTCATGTGGCCTCCTTTCGAATCAGGACGATGGCCTCTCTTTAAAGTAAGTGTCCTTGCTACTTTTGCAATAAACCTTTATTTCAGTTCTTTGAATAAGAGGCCAAGAACCTGGAAAGCCAGCCCAGACTTCAACCACTTTAATGCCCAGACTAGAAACCTACTTAAAATGGCCCAAAGTTAAGAACTCTATCTTATGAGAAACCACAACACCAAAAACTTTTAATGTAAAAATTTGATATTTGGAGGAATAAGAGCTTCATGAAAATATGAATTTGCATGATCTCACTTTATTAGCTTGGTAATGCAAGTCATCCTAGTAAATTGGATACATGCCGTTCTCAGAAAAACTGCTGTATCCAAATGCATATGTGAACATCTATGCAGACTCCTTTGAAGAACTGACTTAAAACTTTTCAGACTCTGAAGTGTGATGTTATGGGGGGAAATGGAGCTTCTGTGCATGGTAGTTTTGGGTTTATAAAGGTTTTATTTCTGGCAAGGAACCACATCTGAAATGAGAACCGGCAGCTGAGAGGTCACCTGGCCCCGTCTCCTAACTGTGCCGATGAGAAATCCACAGCCCTGGCAAAGTCGCAGAGCTCATGAGACAGGGCAGGTCCACTTACTGGTTCTCAGAGGTGCTCTGGAAATGTCAGTGGCTCCCGTTACATAGGAATGACTTTGGGTTTTTCTGTTCAATACGGGGCTAATATCTGGTATTTCTTCTATAGTTTATAAATTTGCTCAGTTGCTTTGAAGACAAAACTCACTCACTCCTGCCGCTCGTTCACCAGCAGTCTGGTCATGGCTCTCTCTGGAGGTGTCTGACCTTGGACTCTTTCCTATTCCTCTGTGTTCACAGAAGACCTACACCAAAGCGCCTGCTCTGCTGTGAAATGCAGAAGCAGCAAAAGCTGTGTTCATGGAATCTCCAAAACCATCCATCTGAGCAGAGGGCAGTCCATTTCTCCAAGCAGCTCACTCTCACAGGAAGAACCCTGTTTTGTCCTTCTGAGCAGTGGCTTTGTAAGACAATGTAGGGGACAACAAACAGCAGTAAGATCTCCTATCCTATTAAAGATGTGCTAGCTGGAGATGTGGCCCAGGCCTGGTGCACTTGCCCAGAACCTGAGGCCCCAACAACACCACCCCCCGCCCCACCTCCCACACAAACGAAACACGACATAGAATGTACAACACACTTCCTCTGGCAACTTTTAACTTATTGTGTCTCAGCCCAATGGTTGTCTAGAACCATATATTATTCACAGGCTAAAACAAAACAAAACTGACTACTTATTTTAATTTAAACCTCCAATGAGTAGGTACAACTTATTTATTGACTATTTTTTCTTTTTAGAAAATTTAGTTGTATGGGTGTTTCGTCTGCATGTACGTCTATGAATCAGCTGCATGGCTGGTATTTATGGAAGTCAGAAGAGGGCATCAGAGCCCCAAGAGCTGGAGTTTCAACAGCTTGAAAAGACTGTGTGTGCTGAGAACTGAACACAAGTCCTCTCTAGAAAAGCAGCAAGTACCCATAACCACTTTCTCTAGCCCCTTCTGGCTACTTTTTAATCTCAGGAGCCATACCCCAATCTGCTGGATACCAGTACACTTTCAAAACGTTACATCTTCACAACCAAGCTGTGCTTACAAAGGAACTCTTCAAATTTCAGAATAAGTGAGTCTAACATTCTCGATATTCTCAGACTGCAGCAAGGCTAATAGTCAGCTTCATATATTTCTTTTTCGGGAGGACTGCTCAGCAGCAGTGCGTGTCTGATTTGGGTACCCCAAATGTACAGTCTTCCTAGGTGTGCCTTCGTGGGCATGTCTGTCAGAGCCAGCTCACACTTCAAGCTCATCTTCCGTTATGAGGGTCCACTCATTAGGTATAGTGCTGATATGTAACAACTACTGAAGACTCAGCACACCCGTCTGAAATGCAATCCCATCACTCACTTCAAGAAATAAAGGCTCTGATACAGAAATACTTGCTCCCAGCTGGAAAAATTATTCATGTACTTTCATTTGCCAAGCTGGCAGGCCGCATGCCTCTCAGCGCTGCCAGTTTTGCTTCCTCTGGCTGTCTCTCTTTATCCTGTTGGGACATATGGGATGCACAGAGAAGCAGGAGCTGTTTCTCTTACCATTTCACTTTATACTTTCCTTCCTTGTTCACTAACTGCAAAAAAAACAAACTGTGGCCTCACAATGCAATACCATGACTGAACTCTGTGCTTGAAGAACAGAAACGACTGGGAACATGAACAGCGCAACCACGGAAAGGCCAGGGTGGCTGGCCGGCAAAGAAGCCAGGAGCCCCGCATCAGAAGAGCACAGATTCCCTTACATTTCCAGGAAAGACCGCATCTGAACCATCTCAGAAACTATGTCAGAATGCAATCTCTTAATTTATTCATTTGTTTGTGCATTCATTCATTCATTCATTCATTCATTCACGTTTTTTTGAGACAGGGTTTCTCTGTGTAGCCCTGGCTGTCCAAGAACTCACTCTGTACACCAGGCTGCTTCTTCCTTCCATGTGCTGGGATCAAAAGCATGCTCCATCACTACCCAGCAAAATGTAATCTTTTAAAAGCTCCCATCACAGGCTGGAGAAACAATCCAGAAGTTAGGAACTCCTAGTGCTTAAGAGGACCCAACTGTGAGTCCCAGCACCCATATCTGGTAGCTCCCAACTGCATGTGACTCCTGTTCCACAGGATCCAGTGTCTCTGGCCTTCTTGGGCAACTGTACTTACATGCACAGACCCACACACAAATGTACACATACACATAATTAAAAATAATAAATCTTTAAAACAAAATAAGGACCCTTAGGATTGAGGTGGATGTTGTTTTCAGAAAATGAGTGAGTTTTAAGATATACAAATGATGCAACCAAGAGAAAGAAAAGGCATCAGTTTATAAGTCTCTTGCTTAAATTCAGATGGACAATTAGGAATCCTTCCAATGCCACGTAAGCATGAAATCCAGGCCTGATATGTCACAGACTCTCTTCTTCCAGGTGAATTCAGTGGCTGGTGAAGATCCATACCCTGGAAGAGGAAGCCATGGAAGAGGTTGGCCACTGCATTCGTCCATCCACCTGGGCTCTTCAGATTTGGGTCCCTGAGGGCTTCTTCAACATTTAACTAGCTCTTTGTTGGTTGAAGGCGCTGCGACTGTTTCTCCGCACATAAACTGATCCTAAGACAGAAGAAGAAATGCTATATTGGCCACCAGATTTTTGTCCACAATTGCATTAACATCACTTTCATTTGGTCACAGAATCAATTCAGCTATTAGTTTTTTCACTACTCTCATTTCTCTCTCTTTTTTTAAATGCTAATAATGAAAAATCAAGATGTGAAATTTAGGGGAAAATACACTTATACTATTATAAAAATTCCAAAAAATTTAAAAAGTTTAAGACTTTATGTACC
>CM053753.1:18389290-18439421 GCA_028658305.1 Pachyuromys duprasi | reverse complement strand
TTTTTGTCCACAATTGCATTAACATCACTTTCATTTGGTCACAGAATCAATTCAGCTATTAGTTTTTTCACTACTCTCATTTCTCTCTCTTTTTTTAAATGCTAATAATGAAAAATCAAGATGTGAAATTTAGGGGAAAATACACTTATACTATTATAAAAATTCCAAAAAATTTAAAAAGTTTAAGACTTTATGTACCAAAAATTAACTATCGTCTAGAAATGGACTGTATGCCATGTTAGCAGCATCCTGATGTAGCCGAAAGATACTAGTAGCTATCCCAGCCAACACAACTGGAGACAGGGAAACGTAAAGATTTCTTTTTCTTTTTACTTATATGTATGTGCGTACCCCACGTGTGGTGTGTGGTGGCCAGGGAGGCAGGAAGAGGACATCAGATTCTCTACAGTTGGCATGACAGATGGCTGTGAGCCACCATTGTGGGTGGTATAAATGGAACTCCAGTCCTTGTTGGAAGCTCTTAACCACTATGACATCTCTTGAGCCCTAAAAGCACTTCATTTTTGCACAAAGAGCTAGTATCAGCACTAGAACTAGAATCTAAAAGCACACTGAATTCATTATTTAATTAGCAGTGTCTTATAAACATCTTTCCAGGGAGCAACCAGTTCCCAGAAATAAACATATCACATTTTTTATTGAGCTGCATTAATCAGCTTAATATCTGGTCATTCAAATATATAACCTCTTCAAAATGAGCAACAAAAAGAATAACCCTCCCAGTTACTGCACATCTCCTAGAGTGTGGTTCCCGGAATCAGCCTCTCTAGTCTGTCCCTGTTATTGCTTTGTTCCATAGACCATTTTAGTCCAAGAATGGATTATTACCTTTCTACATTATTGTATAAATTAAAGCCTGCTGCTCCCATGAAGCTCTGTGCTTTGCTCCAACTTACCCTATGCTCATTTTAGAATTCATCCTTAACATGTAAAATTCTTTTCATATGACTACAAAGCACTAACTGAACTTTGGGTGGGAAGTAAAAGCATTTACCCCTTTCTAGGGTGTTCCTTAATGGAAACAAAGGAACACGAATTTAACATGAAACTGTAAAATTGCAGCTGGGAGGATTATCTCAAACAAGATAACGCAGATTCTATACATAAACCAGGCAATAAAATACAATCTTTTTTAAATGTCCTGGAGCTCTGAACAAACTTTAATTAACAAACTTAACTAAAAGAAAGAACATCAGTTAAAATAACCTCCATGATAATTTTTCATTCCTGATTAAGTCATCAATTTTCCTTACAAAGCAATTTCTTTATTGCCCTTTCCAACGTGAAAACAACGTTTAAACTTGAACAAGAGTATCATACAGCTACTTACTGATGTTTTTTAAAGCTTTTTAAAAATAGCCCTTCATCTAGCACAGGGTTAGAAAACACTCTTCTGGGTGAGGTAGCACACACACCCTTAATCCCAGATCTTGAAATGCAACAGCAGAAGGATCTCTGCGAATTCAAGGACAGCCTGATCTACATAATGAGTTCCAGTACAGGCAGGGCTACATAAAGAGCCCGTCTCAAAATCAAACAACAAAACACACAAAAAAAACACAACACCCTTCTTCACTTTTACATTAGACAGGCTACTTTAGGTCTCTGTCATTACCTCCCAGCACCCGGCCCCTTAGATGCATCCCTTACTTTGTCATAAATCACTTTTATAATCAGAGAGCAGCTAGGACACGTTGCCACATCCTCTCCATTCTCCAGATCTTCCTACAACGAAATCGAACAACATGTGGTCAGCACAGCCTCCCTTTCGTCATCTTCCTACGAAGCTCTCCCACGTCTATGTGCAAGCCCTGGGTTGGATAAGAGCACAAACAACTTTCCCCAAGTGTCACCTAGGAAAACAACCGAGGAGATAGGCTGGTTCGGTCGCCTCCAAAATTCTGGGGTACAAAATCGAGTTCCCTTCTCCAAAGAAGTTCCCAGAAACAGATTTTAAGGGCGAGGCTAGGGAGAACTGCGCCCTTAACCATTCCGTGTTCCCCTGACAGCTTAAGTTACAACTTTAGGGGCGGGGGTTCGGAAGAACACGTGGATGACTAGGCTTCCCGGAAGCGGAACGCGCAGGCTCAAGAAGTCGCCGGCCGGCCCTAAAATTACCTTGGTGATGGAGAAGTTATCCCCACAGGGACAGGGGTAGAAATATGTCTCCGAGTCCTCGTCATATTGAAAGTCCTCGATCTCCACCTCGTCGTGAAATACCGCCATGGTCGCCGGATCGGCACCGCATAAGCTTGCCTAACTCCGCCCGTGCGGGGTGGGCCAGGGTTTCGCGGCCGCCGTGGAGCAGGGACAATCACTTCCGGGCGCACAGGCGATGACGCGACTTCGGCCGCCGCGGCCAACTGGGTGACCCGGTTGCGGTCGCCATGGAGATAGCCTTCCAGGGCGGGGGGTGGGGGAGATCGCGCCTCCTGCGCAGCAGGGTTGCGCAGGTCTCCGCCCCCTGGGTGGCAACGACCAATAGAATGAGGGGCTTCTTCGCACGCCTGTACGTCACTGTGGGGCCCGGGAGTTTGGGGCTGGCGGTCAATGAGTCTCCTACGCCTTCTCGTCTTCCGTCGCTCATCCGGAGAACCTTGAAGGAGTTGGCTGAAGGCTACGGCCCTCATGCGAGAGGGTCGCCTGGTCAGTGAGGCTCGGGGAGCCACCCAGCGTCCCCTCCAGCCCTCCTCGGCACTCGGGGATTGCGTTTCAGGCGACCTTGAGCTCCGACTGATGCTTGGCCTGTTATAGTTCCTGCCTGCAGGCACATCGCCGCCCGTCTCGCCCCAGACGGTGTTGCCGAGGACCAAGATCTGCAAGGCGGAGACGAGTGCTGGCCATATTTTAATTACTGTCGCTTTTCGTGGGCCACCTATGCCCTAAGTGTAAGTCTGTTGATCTGGGGTTCAAAACTGCATTTTAGTCATCTCTAACCCAGATTAAAGACGTGCACTACACACAACAGCAATGACAACACATTTCACTTACAAGCAGCAATATCCATTTATAAGCTGCAGGTATTCAAATCACATGGAAGCAGCTAGACTCCAATTAGCATATACTCTTTGATACCTACTGTGTAATGTGGCAAGATAGACAAAATAACCTATAATGTTAGAAATCAGTCTGTCTTGGAAAGTGGCTGTTGACAGTGCTCTTTCTGTATATAGATACAGGCCTCAGTATGTCCACTTTGGAAAATCTTTAAGCTGTCCTTGTAGGTAGGTGGGTGTTTTGCCTGTGTCTGTCTGTGCACCATGTGTTGTTACCTGCAAAGATCAGAAGAGGGCGTCAGATCCCCCAGAACTGGAGTTGCAGATGGTTGTGAGCTGCCATGTGGGTACTAAGAATTGAGCCCTGGTCCTCTGAAGAGCAGCCAGTGCTCTTAACCACTGAATCATCTCCAGCCCACAAGCTCTTTTTCATCTGCCCCTAGCATAGTCTGGCGTTTTTCTACTTTCTCTGAAAATGGTTTTAAATTTCAGTTACCTTTGCCCAGGAAGTACCATGGCTCATGTTGTCTTGATTCCTTGGCTGTCTCGTGGTCCTGTGGGAGCCATCTACACTCAGACTGCTTTGTGGAGATTGACAGCCAGCACTTTGCGACACTTTACCCTAACCAGGTGAGTTGTCAGCCTTTGGTGTCGTTTGGGTTGCTTCTCAGAGACCTGCTCTGCTTCTGATTTGGAAGGTCCTTCAGACTAAAGAGAGTCAGTATGCTGGCTTCAGTGAGCATGCCATCAGATTGGAAACTCCTGAGTGTGCAGCTGAGCACTGGCAGAGTTTCAGTGTTTTGTAGAATCCACAATTAATTGTGTTTTCCATAGCTTTGATTTGGGAGGGTGGGATGCAGGGGAAGCTAGTTTTATTACTATAAGGATAATGCTTAATAACCTAATTTTACCTTCTTTTAAAAAGCGTAATGAAATCCAAAAGGAAAACTGATCATTTGGAGAGAACTGCAAGTGTTCTCCGGCGGGAGGTTTGTATCTTTGGGGCATGATGGGTTTCCTGGTTGGGCAGCTTGCATACTCGCGACTGGCTTATAGGAAAGGCATTAGGTGAGACCGGTCCCCATGAAGGGCAGTCAGGGAAATTTTATTTTCCTGTTGTGGAACTTCCTGAACAAGGTATATGGTAACTAATTAGAAAGCAGTGGCTAAGCAGTACTAAGGTTTTCCACCAAGTTTGCGCTATTTCAGTGAGGAAGCCAAGACTAGGTCCCCTCCTCGGTGGTCCCGAAGCAGGCTGTAGGAAAGGGAACTTGTGGAGCCTACACGTTATGAATGGCTTACCTTTTTTCCTTTTGTTTTTTGCCATCATGTCTCAAAGTCCTTGTTTGTCCCACTTTGGAAGTACCTGCTAGCTCATCAAAGCAGCACTAACATCTGAGACAGGAAGTTGGACAAGCCCATTGCCCTTCCCCTGCAGACTGTCAGTCATACTCAGGCTATAGAAAGCTAACCTGCCACCTGAAAGGTGCCGAGGACTGGGAAATAGAGGAGCCTCACCATTTATCTCAGTGAGTAGCCTTGTTTCCCCTTAAAACACACAGTGCATATTTGCTTTTACTTTTTGAGTTGTTTCAGGTGTATTTAGCTTAGTATTTTAAGTCTCTGTATAAGCCAAGAAAAAAAACTTGTTTGTATGCAGTTCTACAAACATGATTAGAAATTGTATTGTCACCATAGTTTCATTTTGTTTTAATACAAAGAGATACTTTAACATATATATTATATAGGTCCTACTTTTAAAACTTAATTCTACTGTAGAGAATTGCTTTGGTACTAAAGGTGGTTGTTGATTCCATTTTAAGTTGATTTTCTTTTTTCTTTTTGAGAAGTGTATAAAGCTAATTCAGCAGAGTAAGTTTATAGGCATATAGCAAAGTAGACTTTTCCCACTGATGAATCTGAAAACACATTTTTCAACACACAAAAAAGTGCTGATAGTGTAAATGTGAAGCCTGTTAATGCTTTTTTATGAAAGTGAAGTCCTGTCGGGTATAAAGAAACAGTGGTTTATATCATAAGCAAGTCATTTTATCACTAAACAGCATCTTTGAGGTAGGAGACAGCCATGGAAAGATGTAAACAAATCAGGCTTGCTGTGTCCAGTCAAACATGACTCACCAAAGTGCTGAGATTTGACCCGTAGGTAATAGTAACCAGTGTTTGAATTACAGTCGCCATTTCATGATCTTATCAGGCAGAAGTGTTGGGACCTTAGGGAGGCTCTTACGATCCCGGTTTAGGACAAGAAAGGCTGCTGCTATTACAATTGGGAGCAGAGTACCTGATGCTGATAGTATTGCTATCTTCAGGGAGAAATTCTAACTCCGTTTTCCCTCTTTATTCTCCCAAACATAATGAGAAGTCGAGGAGATGGGAGGAACTGAAGAAAGTAGATGACTTCTGGGGCCAGCACCCAAACATTATGTGGTGTCAGGATCACCCTTCCAAAGGGTCTTCCCAGCCACAGAGCAGAGGCTTGAGCTTGGACTACACAGATCATGCTTAGTTGTAGCAGAACTGGACCTGTTCCTCATGACCTCACCTTCTGCTCTTTAGTTGATAGAACAGCTCCCTTGGAGACTGCAGAACAAGGGTTGGCCATGTTGACTGGAAATGCTAATGCAGGGGTCCAGGAGGACCTCACACTGGAAGGGTTCCCCAGGATATCTGCACCGTCTCAAAGCTGAGTGATAGAAGGCTTCGGAGGTCTTTGAGCTGGAGGATAAAGTGAATTGAAGCATTAGCACTGTTTTCCAGGTGGCTGCTTTGAAAGACCCAAAAGGAAGCTAAAATAGTGATGAAAGTGAAGAGATAAAAATTCTCAGGACAGTTGGAGGCCAGAGAAAGGGAAAAAAAAAAAATTCATGGAACCTGGATATGTTAGAGACAAAATACTAGAAACAGCCAAAGAAAGCTTGTGATTTTATATCCCCTGAAAATGGACTTGACCTTGTTGAGCCCAATAGAGTCAAGGATTGAATCTCAATAGTGGAAGAAACTGGTGTTGCAGGGCCATGAGGTTGGAGCAGGTTTCTCCGTCTGTGCATCCCAGTTCCTACTCGCATGCTCAGATTCTTGGAATTGACTGAGGTTGTGGTAGGATGTATACTACATGCAAGAGACTTTACTCCTGGGGACAGTGCTGTCAGGATTAAGTGCTAACGTGACCTTGATTTGAACCTGGCTCAGCAGTGCTTAGACAGTTTTCTTGAGCAAATATGGAAACTTAATTTTTTTTTTTTACCAGCAAGGGGAAGAATAATAACATCGGCTTGAGATATTATCACTATCAAGGAAATAAATTAATGTACTTAAAACATTGAACCCATTGTATGTATCTGGAAGAAAAGTACCTTAGGTGCTGGCCATCCTTACTCACAGGGAGCGTAATTGAAGCCTTAAGGAGCAGAAAAGGGGTGGGCATAGGGTGAGGCCTCAGGCAAAGAATGCTTGCATTGAGGAAGTGGGGAAGGAAGAAGGAGCAGCAGGTCAGAGCTTAGGAGAGGCCTGTGTCAGGTCTCCAAGGAGAACTCCTGGAGATGACACCCGGCCATCTCAGAGGAACTGAGTGGGAGTGTTCGACTTCTGCCAGCCTGGGAAGAAGTAGTTTGAGGAGAGCAGAAGCCAGGTTCCCTGTGGTTAAGAGCAACAAGGACAGGAAGATTGTAGACTGAGGCAGCTCATTGTCGAACTAGAGGGAGGGATGAAAGGCAAGGTTTCTCAACTACTTTCAAGACTTTCTAGTTTGTACCCATAAATAATTGCTAGGCTAAGATGGACATATGGTGCCAGTCCACCACACTGCACAGGCCCTTGTCACCCATGTCTGTGTTCCTCTGGGGTGTGCAGTGCAGCAGCACAGGTGTGGCATATGTAATAATAAATAGATAGCGTGGAATATATGATGTAAAATAATACAGTAACGTACATGGTGATAAACAGCGAACCCTTGCTATGGGCCAGCAACATTGGAAGTGCTCTTGTCTATATTATCTACTTTAGTGCCCCCAACAATCCTGTGAGGCAGAGATGTTACTGGTCCCAGTTCATAGTTGAAGGTAGCTAGGACATTTGCCTTGAGCTACGTAGAAGCTCAAGGTGGTGCCGGGATTGAAGTCTTGGCTGTCTAACTGTTGAGTCCATTCTGTTAGCAGCTGTGTTCTGGTTTATTTCTGAGCTGCTCAAGATAAAGCCAGTGGCACCATGTACTGTGTCTGATCAAGCGGGAAGGTACTAGAGAACTGTAAACAAATGGCTGCTTGGTAGTTGATGGAGCAATATATGTCACAGATAGGGATTAGGGTCAAGAAGTATAGGTAGAAGCCAGGTGTGGCGTCACACTCCTTTAATCCCAGCACTTGGAAGACAGGTAGGTGGATCTCTGAGTTTGAGTCCAGCCTGGTCTACAAAATAGTCCAGGACAGCTAGGGCTCTGTTACACAGAGAAACCATGTTTTGGGGGGGAAAGAGTAGGTAGAAAGGACATTTGCCTGGTGGCACAAACCTGTAATCTTAGCACTAAGGCAGAAAATAGCAAGTTCAAGACCGATCTGGGCTGTGTAGAAAGACCTTGTCTTTTTAAGGTTCAGGCATAGGGGCTGCCATGGAAAATCACCCACTTGTTCTCCAAGACAGGAGGAAGAAGGGGTTAGCAACAGTGCAGAGGAGGAGAGGCAAGGGATTTTATGGCAGAGGATAAAGGATGAAGATTTCAGGAGCTATTTTGAGGTAGTGAGACATTTCTAGTGGATCTTGTAAAGTGATCTCCCATTGAGAGTTGGTTAGACCTGGGAGTCCTATTGAAGAAAAGGCCAGACTAAGCTAGCATCAGGGTGGGAAGTTTCCAAAGTATCCCCTGAGGCCCAGGATGGGCACCCTCCATTGTGGGTTTGATCAGCTCCTGCCCAGGAGCAGAAGGAAGTTGAGAGGAGTCATGTCTGTCTTCTGCTTTCAGAATAATGGAGGAAGAGACGTTCAGAACATAGATGGAATAAAAGTGGGGATATTTTTATATTTGATTGGTACTGAGGCGTGGATTACCCTTCACTGAATAGTTCCCAAGTCACTCAGTGTGAAAGTTTCCAGGAAGCAAATGCATCATCGAGAGTAGTGCTTCCCCAAACTCCCAGTGGGAAAGGGCTTTGTTCTTGTTTTAAGGTCATGTACTGTTTAATATTTTGGGAAAATTTAATAAATTATAAAATAAGTACATGAGCCAACCATGGTGGTGCACACCTTAATCAGCACTCAGGAGGCAGGGTCGAGTGAGTTCAAGGCCAGCCTGTTCTTAGTACCAGGCCAGCCAGGGCTACATAGTGAGACCCTGACTCAAAAAACTAAAGTCAAGAAGGAAGCTCATGTGTCCAAACCCAGTTTTCTGTTTCTTTGCTCTTTAAAAGGTTCTGGATGCTTTCTGTGACCGCTGCTGTTAGGGTGACATGGATGTCTTACTCAGAAGCAACTAGGACCTCACCTGGCCCACTACTGAAGGAGACTTGAGATGCCAGGCAGGGTGGCTGAGGGCATCCCACCTACAGAATTCTTCAGGGTACCTAGCCTAGTGCCCAGACTGGTTACATAGTCCCTGTAAGGGATGATTTTTGTATTCAGAATAAAATAGCACCGTAGTAGGTCTCAGTTTCTCACCCAGTGGAGGGCAGAGCAAAGCAGTGTGTGCTTTGCCTTGGACAATTTTTCAAAACCATGTGTTTCTAAACCAGAGACCTCTCTGCTTCAGGTCGTGGCTGCCGCTAAGGTGTGTGAAATCACCCACCAGTCTCCATCGGTCAAGAGCCTCCACTTGCTTGTTGCTGATAAAGACTTTTCCTTTAAGGCTGGCCAGTGGTGAGTGGTGTTTCCCATGTCCAAGTGTAAGTATGTATGTGCGTGTGTGTGTTTGAAGGTGCCGTCAGGTGTTATAGTTTCTTCTGTAAAGGACTTCTGTGGCTGGGTATTCCCCAACAAGAGACAGGAATTCTGTGGAATTTCTGTTATAGCATGGACAACTTGATTCCTTTCTTGGTTGGAACCCATGGTCCCTCTGTCCTGTCTGAAACTGATTTTCATAGTCCATCTTCAAACAAAGCAAAATGCTGGTCTGTGGAACCACAGTGAACAATTGTGTCTGCAGACAGACTCGGTAATAGAACACATTGCAGTCACCTGATCTGCTCTGGTTATGGTGCCGGGCACTCATGTGTTTCCAAAAATCAGTCTTTGTTTCACTACAGTAGACAGAGTGGCTGAAAAAAGGGCCTTGGCCTCAAACTCAGAGATCTGCATGTACCACCACACTTGGTACCTTATATTTTTGAGAAAAGTTTCTCATTGAACCTAATGCTCAAGTTGATTAAAAAAAAAAAAAAAAAAAACTAATGAGGTAAGATCTGAAGCCAGTTTTATATTCTTGGAATTTTTCTGTCTTCATTTAAATGGATTTTGATCTATAGTTTTCATTCAAAGTCTTTGATTATCAGGGTAATATCAACTTCATTGGAGTAAGTTCCAAAGTATTTTGTTTCTTCTGCTTGGGGTAGTTTCTGAAGGATTGGTATTAATTCTACTTGAAGTGTGTGATGCAGCTCACCAGTGATGCTGTCTGAACCAGAATTCTTATTGTGAGGTTTATTAATTCAGTTCTTTGAGTTTATGTAGATCTGATCAGGTATGTCTGTTTCTTTTTTTTTTAATAATTTAATTATTTTTTTATTATATGTACATTGGTGTTCTATCTGCATGTATGTCTGTGAGGTTGTCAAATCCTCTGGAACTGGAATTACAGACAGTTTTGAGTTGCTATGTGGGTGCTAGGAATTGAACCAGGTCCATCTGGAAGAACAGCCAGTGCTCTTAACTGCCAAACTATTTCTCCAGCCCCAGGTTTCTTCCTGTGACATTTCTGATAGGTGATGATTTTTTAGTAATATGTGTGGTTCATCTAAATTAACTAAATTTTAGCATATCAATTTTTCATAAAATTCCTGAAATTTTCCTTTTATTTTTTTAAGATTGGTTATGATTGTTCCCTTTTATTAGTTTAGCAGTTTATCTATTTCTTAGTCTAACTAAAATGTTTCAGTTTTATTTGTTGCCTGCTGCTGACAGTTCTTTAAGTTATTGCAACAGTGATGGTTTGTTTGTCCTTTTAGGGTTGATTTCTTTATCCCAGGAGTCTCAGTGGTTGGTGGGTTTTCAATTTGCTCCAGTCCCCAACTGTTAGAGCGAGAGAGAATAATAGAATTGGCAGTGAAATACACAAACCACCCTCCTGCTCTCTGGGTTCACAATAAGGTGAGCAATTACCTTTAAAAAAAAATAACTTTAGATGTGTTTATTTATATGTGTATGGGTATTTTACCTGCATGTTGGTTTGTACCATGTGTATGTCTGTTTTCCTCAAAGGTTGGAAAAGGAGGGGCTGGAGAGATGGCTCAGAGGTTAAGAGCGATGACTGCTCTTCCTGAGGTCCTGAGTTCAATTCCAAGCAACCACATGGTGGCTCACAACCATCTATAATGAGATCTGGTGTCACTTCTGATGTGCAGGTGTACATGCAGACAGAACATTGTATATATAATAAATAAATAAATCTTTAAAAAAAAAGTTTGTAAGAGGTATCAGATTCCCTACAACTGGAGTCACCCATGGTTGTGAGTCGCCATGTGGGCACTGGGAACCGAACCTGAGTCCTCTGTGAGAATGACAAGTGCTCTGAACTGCTGAGCCATCTCTCCAGACCCTCAACTACCTTTTATATTTGGAGATCTGAGTATCTCTGCCTCCCATTAAATCTGTATTCCACTCATTTGGTTCACTTGTAACCCCGAACCTGCAGGAATGAGGGTCCTGAATGGCAGGGTGACATGGGAGGATCAGGGATGAGAAATAAACTTACGCCAAGCAAGTTTACTAGGAAGTACAGCATTGTATATATTAATTGCAAGAGGAAAATGTCCAAGGTCAGCAGAGAGCTAAGTCAGACAATGTTGGCAAAAAGAATACAGGACACCTTAGACATAGTTGCCTAAGGGTGGATAACCATAGCCAAGGGGGAAGAGTCAGGCTCCCCCAAAAATACCACCTTGACTTCTTTGAGGCGCTGACTCCAGCCTCAGATGTGCCTTGCCAAGTCCATTCCTGGACAAGGACACGAGAAGGCAGAGAAACAGAACCTTGTTGGTGAGTTATGTTTTAAAAGGACTGGAAGTAATTTTGTTTTACCAAGCATTCTATATGAGTGTTTGAAACTTAACTTTGTTATGTAAATAATCTTACTGTGACTATCCTCAAGGAAGGAACTTGTGAATAGTATTTGGAGGGAAACCATCTGCATTTACTGATAGTGCTCAGAGGTCAGTAAAGCTGAGTCTATGGTGCTCTGGTCTGTCATGGGATGGGGGAGGGGCCCTTCACACGAAGTTCTGAGAGGACCCAGA
Organism: Pachyuromys duprasi; assembly: GCA_028658305.1. NCBI lineage: Eukaryota > Metazoa > Chordata > Mammalia > Rodentia > Muridae > Pachyuromys > Pachyuromys duprasi. The sequence continues at coordinate 18,427,948 of CM053753.1, read as the reverse complement.
TCTAACTTGTAACTGGTGCTGTATCACAAGCTCACCTCCGTTCCTGCATACGCCAGCCGCCATTACCTGCTAGAAAGCCAGGAACAAAAATGAACTTTAGTTTTTACCCTTCTTCTGTTGCCCTCTTCTTCTTTACCACACTGTGTCTTTTGTATTTACTGACAGCCTCCATCCTATTTCATTCAGGGTTTTCTCATCTCCTTTACCAAAGTGTACTGAGAAACTGAGCATTGTTTCATTCTTTTCCTGAGAATCCTTGACAGTCAACAAAATCCTTGACAGTCAAAAAAAAAACTAATTTTATTCTCATCACTTTTTAAAGGTGGCAGAGAATTCTTGTTTGTATAGGAACCACATGAAAGGAAAGGAGCGAAGCTAATAGTAGCAGAGCCAGAAAGCCAGCAAAAATGCACGATGGGGTATACATGTAGCATTGTTCTACAAAACAGCTAGGAAAAGGCTGAATTTAGTGGCTACAGTTTGGCTTGGTTAGGAGAAGAGCTACCCACAGAATCACAGACATGCCATATTTGTAGAAAGTAACATGCCCTGTTTCTGAAGAGACCTTTTGTGCAGTGAAAACTTGCAAATTTGGTCACCTTCTTGGTTCATCACCTAGTATAAGACTAACTTTCATGTGGCTCTTCAAGAAAAACAGACAAAAATTGTCCATCACAGTTTCATGAAAGAAATCAAGGTTTATAGTTTTCCTGTATTGGAAGACTCAGCACAAGGGAGGCAGTTCCCCTTAAATTGATTGATGGATTTGTTGTAACATGCAACAAAATCATAACTGTTTTTACAGATACAGACAAGTGACTTTAGTTTATGAAGGGCGCTAATTGGCCCGGGCATGGCAAACATAGCTCTGGCAGGCTTTGTCCTTCCCTCATTCCCTCTTTCTTGGTAAAAACTGTTAGATTACATTCCTAAAACTAGCCACCAAGGTCTAGTCCCTTATTTGGCCATTTCCTTTTTCTAAGGTTAACTCCCAAGGTTGAGCTATCAAAGTATTGAAGTCAGCGATCAAAAGCCCCCATTGGCTCACCTAATTAACATGCCCAATTAAAATTAATCACCTCAGCCTAACACAGGGTTTCCCCATTCACCTTTATAAACCACCATTTTTTCAGCACAGATAATCCTCCCCTTTCTCCTTTGTTCCCTTCTCTTTCTCCGTGGTCCTCTATCTTCTGTTTTTGTCTCTTACTCCCTGCCCTTTGTCCCTCTGGAGCAAATAAATCTCCTTTATGCTGAGAACATGGTCTTGGGGTGCCTTGTGCCAGTACCCATCCTTTCAGTACATATGGGGAGAGAAGATCTCAAATAACTAGAACAATTCTGAAAAAGAAAACAGGAAGGGTATGGGTGGCACACACCTGTAACCTCAGCTAGAGGTTTGTAGTTCAGGGCCAGCCTGGTCTTCTCAGCGAGCCCTGCCTTAAGCCAACAAGGACAACAAAAAGAAAATCTCTTAAAATTTTAGGTGTAAAGCAAAATGATAATAATCAAAGCAGTATTGGTAAAGGGAAGACACATAAAGGGTTCAGAAAGAGACTGACATGTATGACCATTTCATTTTGAATAAAAGTGCTAAAGAAATGGGTGGAGAGAGAATAGCCTTTTCAGCAAATAGCATAGAAACAACTGTACATTTACATAAAGCACACATAAACATGACTTATCTCTCATGCTTTACATTCAGAATTTAAATGGCTTGTAGATATAGATGTGAAGCATGAAACTGAAAATTCTAGTTGAAACACTGGAAATATCTGGAACTTGAAAGTAGAGAAAGAGATATACATGGCACCAAGAGGGAGAACTCTAAAAGAAAAATAAAGAGTAAAGCTTCTCTGCAAAAGACCATTAACAGAATTAAAGATAACCTACAGCTGGGCAGACAGGAAATAAAAAGATCTTGACTGTTGTTACCCAGCAGGGAAGTACAGACTGTGGCCGTACACAGTGGATATGCACAGTGTCCACTGCCTACTCTGCTCTGCCCAGTGGGAGTCGCCACAAGCCAATATGAAGTCAGATTTGTCCTGGAGCCATTTTCAGGAGGTTCCTTCCCTGCTGAACTGTTATGGTGGGCAGTGTGTTGTCCTTCCTGCTCAGATGGAAGGGTGTCTTGAGACTTAGGAACCCAGGAACCACACAGCTCTGAGGTGGGACATTATCCCAGTGGAAGGCATCCTGAGGCATGGGAGCCCTGGAACTACACAGCTCTGAGAGGAAGCCACCTCAGCTAGAGGCATTGCAGCTCCTAGGGGAGGGTATACCCAGCTGAGCTGAGGCACTCAGGAGCCTCAGTCCCACTCCACTTCTTCCCGTCTTCTGTACATTGCTTCCTGGCTTCTTCTGATGAGAGTCACACCAGGCAACAAATATAAAAGATTTATTGAGAGTTTCCAAGGTGTGGAAGGATGAATATAGGGTTGGCCCTGCCTTGGCTCTGGGGAGAAGACAGCAGGAAACCCAACAGACACCGCCTTTATTTAGGATTGGGGGCGGGAGCTGGAGCTTTCCAGGTCGAGGATTAGTGGGATTTCAAGTTCTATACTTGGGGGAGTTCAGGGATTGGTGGGATTTTGTTCAGACTTTTCACCTAAAATTAGCATACTATGGGAAGAGGCCTATGGAGAGGCTAAAGATGAGCTTTTTGACAGTTACAGAAGCTGGAAACACCTTTATGACAGAGAGATCTGGGGCTCCTGGAGCTCCTCGGGCAGGGCTTCCAGGTCACTTTACTGCTTTGAGGATTTACAAAGGTTACAAAGGGAGTCCCTGTCTCTCATGTCAGCATGAATACCCAACACAGTGGAAATGTGTCTGGTAGCAGCAAGCTGCTCAGTTGACATGGGATAAAAGTGCTTAAAATTGTCTTCCATGGGCTTTGGCAGAGCAAGGAATTCCAGTCGGCTGTTACTGTTTTGCTCCAGTTGCTGTGGAAATGTAGAAAATCTGTATTCAAATTTAATGCAGTGGTCTGTATGGAAGCTAAGGTCCTTTTACCTGCTTGCACGTTAGGGCAGTGATTTGACGTGTTCGTGCTCCACCAGCAGCTTCTGTTTGTCAACAGAGGACAAAGGTAGCCTTTTATTCGCACGTTTCTAAGAACAATGGGCAAATGGCTTTTTGTCGTTATTGCTGCACACACCTGGAAGAGGCATCAAAGAAAATGATCCTTTCTCATTCTCACAGTCTCTTTTCCTCTCACGGGACTGAAGAGAAACTTGTTATGCGGGTGGGCAGGGCTGCAGCAAGGGGCAGAGCCTCTGATGTGTTAGATTCTCCTTCTAGGGCTTGAAAGGAAGGAGCTTTTTAAAGCAGTGCAGTAGCCAGTGCAGCCATGCCTGGAGTTATGTTCTTCTGAACCAGCGGCTCCTTTGCTGCTTTTCCTGTCAAAATGGAAGCCCACTTACTGTCATCTAACACTCTCCAACATATTTAAAATGGGTCAGTTTAGGTGTTTTTCCCCTAAGGAACAGCTTTCCATTCTTTTAAGAGTTCTTTACCAAAAGAGGACCTATTTTATGAATTTGAGGGATTTCTTAGATTTTTTTTTTTTTTTTGGTCATCTTAAGTTGTAGAACCTCAAATTAAGTCCCTGTCCAGAAATATCTCATGCCTACCTGGTACATAAGGCCCAAAGACTGAATGCCAAAGCTTTGACCCCCTGAAAGCATGTGATATGTTATTACTTCTAAACTCTTGTTCATTTATGCCAGGAGCTTGCAATGAGGCAAAACTGTAGTTTGCATGGATTCTGGTTTTAGAAGGAGGCAGGAAGGAGGTAGACATACCCAATGGTGTTTCTTCTCTGAGAACCATAGTGACAAAGACTACTTTTCATACAGAACCCTGTGGTGTGTCCTGGTGGCCGGTGGGATCCAGTCTGCTGGCCTATTTCCACACTTGGCCCAGAGGCTCGGAAAGGGTTAATGGTTTGTGCTTAAGTTAAACCTGTCAGATCCATACTAGAACCATCCGGAAACAAAATATATAATTATAGGAAAAACACATAAAACTGAAAAAAACACCCAAGATTCACAATTCTCTAACTGGAATATAAAGGAGAAGGGAAGGAAAGGGAGGCGTAATCAAAGAATGTTTATTTCTGAACACTCATGTTCTGGCGTGTGAAAACCATCAGATAGAGTGAAGCAATCCGAGGACTTTTACTCAAAACAGCACACAGATGTGGTCTGTGAATGTCTGGTGTGGGCTTGCCGTGTGGTGACAAATGCACAGCCGTGTCACCGCCTGGCTGTGGTCTACCAGAACAGTGAGCACAGCCACACATAGTCTGCACACTACTTACATCCTGGGAAGTCCAGGTGACTTAGATCTGAGCTTATTTAGGATGTGGCCTCAGGTCAGTACAAAGTGGCGTTTGCCTACATGAGTAGCCTGTGGGTCACTCAGGCCGTCCTAACAATCCTGTGTGTTGCAGTAGCGGCAATCCAGCTCCAGTGCTCCGAATTTTAAAAAGCCTTATTTGTATTATGTGAAAAGTTCTGTGTTCTGAATGTTCTCACTGTGGCTGAGTCCAAACAACTAATGAAGAATAGCTCACAAAATTCCTGCCTATTTACCCATCAGTTTACTACTAGCCAGATCCAGGAAGCCTGCAGTTCCATGGCACATCTGGCCCTATCCTCTGAATGTCACTTAAGTTCCTCAAATCACTGTGACAATGAAATAAGAAATGTTGCCACAGGTTTCCAGAACACCCCATCAGAAGCATCATTGGCCTCTCTGGAGGCAGTTGTGGTGTGAGTGACTGACATTACACAGGCAGGCTGGTGTGAGACAGCCTGCATGCACAGCCTCCTCCTGCCTTTCTGGCTGCTAGAGAGATGTGGGAACAGGCACAACTGGTACCACAGTGCTGGGCTTTTAAAAGCAAACCTATAGTGCTGATCTGACTCAGTCTGCCCAGGCCAGGAGGGACCCCGGGGCCTTCCAGCTTGAGGACAACAGTCTCATCATAGCTTTATGGGGTCAGAACACAGGAACATGACTCTCAGGAAGAGATGCATGCCCCAGAGGTTGCCCTCCCTGAATCTTTTGCCACTTTAGTCAGCTCAGCTCCTCATCTGTGACGTTAATGTCAAAATCTCTAAAGCAAGTCCCCTTTTCTGAATGGCTGAGTTGTAACAATAGCAAGCTGCTGGACAAGGTAAACAAAGTCCCAAGACCCTGGGAGAATTGAAAACAAGCTGTGTAGATATTCCAAATACTCATAAGCAGGCAGAAGGTCAGCCCAGTGGTCTCACTTCGTAGAACATTCATTCCGACTGAGACTTGCTCTGCACAGGACCAAAGGATCTTTTCTTTCTTGCTTCAGTGCACACTTGACTCTGAAGTGGCTGTCAGAGTGGGTGGAGAGTTCTTCTTTGACCCTCAGCCCACAGATGCCCCTCGAAACCTCGTGTTGATTGCTGGAGGGGTTGGGATTAACCCCCTGCTTTCCATCCTGCGCCACTCAGCAGATCTCCACCGAGACCAAGCAGAAAGAGGAAGTAACTGTGAGATAGGAACAATAAAACTGTTCTACAGTGCAAAGAACACCAGTGAACTCCTGTTTCAGGTAAGGTGGGAGATACGCTTACAGAGTGCTCCAAACAAGTGTACATAATTGTATAGTCTACAGACAACAGGTGATATTACATGATAGGTGCAAAGGGGGCTAGTGAGTCCGAAGGATACAGAGGAGAGCTCGGGACAGGAGGAAAGAAGTGTGTGTGGTGGGCGAGCAACCAAAAGACAGTGCGTATGAAAGTGCCATAGCGACACCCATTACTCTATATGCTAAGTAAAGAATGAAAACCATGCAGGAGTATAGAACAGGAAAGACGTGGAACTACCTAGGGGGTTGATTAGAGTAAAGGGAGAAGGGGGGGTGAACATGGCCAAAGCACAAGATGTACTCCAATGAAAATGTCTTTATAAAGCCCATCACCAAACAATATATGACAAGAAAAATAAATAAACATGTAAATAAATAGGAAAAATTTTTTTCTGTGGGTTCAGATTTCTCTGCAAAAGTTCACATAAAAGGCTTGTCACTTCAAATGAGAATTAACAGACACATTTCACCCAGGACAGTTAAACATGTTTTCAGTTAAGCAGCAGGGAAGATGAGATTTGGTGGCTGTCTTAGTTATTTTTCTTTTGCTATGATATAACACTGTGACCAAGGAAACCTACAAAAGGAAGTGTTTAACATGGGAATTCTGGTTTTAGAGGGTTAAAGTCTATGACTGTCAAGGCAGCAGACAGGCAGGCATGATGCTGAAGCAGGAGCTGAAAGCTCACATCTTGAGACACAAGAGACAGAAAGGGCTAACTAGGAAAGGGAGGAATCTTGAAACCTCAAAGCTCACCCCAGTGACAAACCTGTAACAAGGCCATACCTCCTAATCCTTCCCAAACAATTCTACCAACTGGGGCCAAGTATTCAAACTTTGAGCCTGTGGGCCCATCTCATTCATATCACCACAGTGGGATAGAATTTAGAAGCTAATGGAAAAGAAAGGTCACTAGAGCCAGGCATGGTGTCACACCTGTAGTCCTAGCATTTGGCATGCTAAGACTGTAAGATCTGGCGTCTGTGGCTAACCTCAGCTACATAGCAAATGCAGGGCTAGCTTGAAACTCTGTCCCAAAAAACAGGAGGAGGAGGAGGAGGTATAGTGGTATCAGAGAGTGGTGGTTTTGAGACATCAGCCTTGACTAGCCTTGAACTCGTGAAGATTCGTCCACTTGTCTCTGCGTGCCAAGTGCTGGGGTGAATGGCGTACCCAGTTGTGGTTTGATTTTTTTTTTTAATTGTAGTTTGACCCAATATGTTTGACATTCCAGAAAGATATCCTCGACTTAGTGCATGAATTTCCTGGGAAGATTACTTGCAGTTTGCATGTTACAAAACAGACGACACAAATCAGTGCAGAACTTAAGCCTTACATCACAGGTGAGTCCTCTAAAGTAATTTTGGCCAATGATGCCCTACTGGAGAGACAGGCCAATTGGTTAAGCAGAGATGTTTTACTGTTAGGTCACCTTCTGGGAATGTCATTCCCAGGGGAACTGAGATAGTTCATATAGAAGTACTTAGTTGGATTTCGTATTATAGGTAGATTCCTACCGCTCATATTAAAAGTGTATTTTTTACAGTTTTTTACAAGGCTTGGCATCATCATAGAATACAATAAAAAAAAGTATATATCTTTGGTTGAATCAGTTCCATATGCCATTAGTTTCCCTATTTGGAAAGAGTCTTTAAAGTTATCTTACTTTTTGTTTGTTTTAGGTTTTTTGAGACAAGGTCTTACTATGTAGCCTGGGCTGGCCTAGAACTCAAAAAGATCCACCTAACTCTACCCTATAAATACTGAGGTTAAAGGTTTGCACCACCACATCTAGCTAAAGCTATTCTTAAATAATTACCTGTGTGTGTATCTCTGTCGCTGTCTCTCTGTCTCTCTCTTAGGTGTGTGTGCACATGTACAGGTATATATGAAGAGCAGAGGACAATGTTTGGAGTTGGTTCTCTCTTTCCATCTGTGAGTCTCAGGGATTAAGCTCAGGCCATTGGACTTGATAGCAAGCTCCTTTACCTGCTAAACCATCTTACCATCCTGAAAGGACTCTCTGTGTGTCTGTCTGTCTTTCAAATTTTCTTTCTTTCTTACTTATTCTATTTACTTACTTACTTGCTTATTTATTTGTTTAAATCAGCCATTTACTTTGCTGAAGGCAGTTTTCATCCCTGCAGAGGCGAGTAAGCTTATGGTCCCTGTCTAAAGAGCAAGTGGTGATAAGCCTTCTGCTTTGCTTGTTGCAGGCCTGGGACCTGGGAGAGACCCCCTCACATGCAGCAGGTGACCACTCGCCCAGCTGTCATTGCTCACGATACAAACATGCCTAGCCTGATGTGGTGTTTTTCTGTTTTTTGATAGAAGGAAGAATTACAAAGGAAGAGATAAGAGATCACGTTTCAGCAGAGACTCTGTTCTATATCTGCGGCCCACCTCCAATGACGGACTTTTTTTCTAAGCAACTGGAAAACAGCCACGTTCCCAAGGAACACATTTGCTTTGAGAAGTGGTGGTAGGAAACAGACACAGAAGACCTGAGGGCCACTCAGGAGAGTGACACTCTTTTAAGTGTCCAGCACAAGACTAAAAAAAAAAAAAAACAACAGATTTACACCGTAAACTTTCCACACACTTCACCGGGCAAGCTATTCTAGACTATATTGATTTTTCTTCCATCAATACCTATTTAATTATCTTATGATATTCCATTGTTATAAAGAGTTTCTGACCCCTAGGAAAAGACCATACCCAATCCAATTATAATTAAAAGATGTATTGGTTACCTGCGAGCTGGAGACAGTTTCAGAGCCAGACTTGAGTTTGCCATAAAGAAGGGTATGGGGAAAGGCTTTTTAAAAGCAAAAAAAAAAACAAAAACACAGGAAGGACTTCAATATCTATGTAAGCAAGCAAAAACTGGTCTGTTCTGCCAAGTTTAAATAGTTAAAGCAACTCAAAACAATCTTTGGATATCTGTGAAAGCAAGTTACAGAAGCAAAAACAAAAACAGTTATAGCAAGTAAATGGTCACGGCTGTACATTTCTGGGCGGGGGTCACTGAGTCATGGTTGTTTTCTGGGAACCAATCATTCTGGAATTTTGAGTGAGTCTAGGGCAAACAATCAGAGGTACTAAGATGGAAGCCTGGCACAAAATGGAGTTTCTCTGGTTGGCCTTTACACAATCAACTGATTAATACTGATTTTTTTTTCTGCCCTTGGGGGCAAAAGTAATTTACTTAATTAAAGGAAAATGTGGGTTTTGTGTGAACTGTATACTTCTTTAAAGTATTGGACAGAAAGTCATAAAACTTATGTTTGATGAATTTATAATTTTAATTATATTATTTTATTTTGAAAAGTCTTCATGTGTAATGTTTTGGTTTTCTTTTACTATGGATAGCCTATAGCCTTGTCAGGAAATGAAAAATCTTTAGGAAACCAATTAGGCATGGATGAACTTCTTCCTGAAACTATTAGTATTACAAATCATTCTAGTTTCATTGGCATCAGTGTGGATAGTTTTCTAACCTTTGCTTACATTAAAAATCTGAATTTTTTTTCTATTACAGAGGTTGTACACATCTCCATTTTTCTACCTGTGGACACCTAGTGTGCCAAAATCACCTTAAACGAACAGTTATTAAAGTTCTCACCTAAAAGTCTTTACCATGAATGTTCAAATGAAACATTGACCGTGTTGCAACTCAGTTTCCTAGGTTATGAGAAGTTTCACAATCAGGATAAGACATAAGTATCTGTCTTGATTAGATAAAAATTTTAAAGCCAGTTCTTGTTGTGCTATGCCCGGTTGGTAAGACTCCCAAAGATCAACAGGAATCGACTCCACCGCAAATACATGAGGGTTTATTGGATCACAAAGTTCCTGTGGAAGCAGGAAAGGAATGTGACCCCTTGGTCTAGGGGAACAAGGTTTTTAAAGGGAAAAAAGCAAGCAGGGACTTAAATGCTTTGTCGGTACATGACTGGGTAAGGGAATCTGACTTTTGAAATGATTGGTTTACTTTAGGCGCCAAGACCATAAGCAGTTCTGGCCTGGCCATCTGGGCTGCTTTCCTAGGAACTGTATCTCTAGTGGTCAGGGAAAGAATGCAGTAAAGCTAGTTCCTTTCCCTAGGTGGCTGGACATATCTCCATTTGGCAGGCCTTCGCTCTGGCCTGTGCTCCAAACCCCAAACTAATACCCCAAAAAACAATTTTCAATTATTTGATCTCTCATTCCCCCCTTCCCATGATTGTTTGAAGGATTAATCTTGGCTCTTCCAGATATGACCCCTGGAGTCCTCCAGATTTACAAGGCCCAAAGGTAAAAATCAAAATGAGTAAGGGTCCCATCAAGGTATATATAAGGAGAACTATTAAACCAGGATTTAAACCATCCTCTGGAATCTTTTTCTCTCTAGGATCTCTAGGTTTTTTTTGTTATTCTTGCTAAGGATTTCCTAATCATTCCTGACTGGTCTACATCAAAATAACGTTTCTCTCTAAGGGCTGCACGTAGCCCATCCTGCTGTAAAAACAACAGATCTAAGCCCCTTCTGTTTTGCAGTACTTTCTACCAGGGAATCAACATTCTTTTCTAAATGGGTGATTGAGTTCTCAAGGCATTGAATATCTTTATCAGTATCTGCCTTTAAGATGTTATAATTCTGGCTTTGTACATCCAGTGCTGCAATACCAGTTCCCACTCCAGCTAAGCAGGTCCCCAAGATAATAGCTGATGTCAGGAGCCCCCTTTGACCTAGCATTTCAGCGGAGTTGATTCCTGGTGGTCTTTGGAGGTCTCACAAACTGGGTATAACAGTTGTATATGTTATCAAGGGCAAATCAGTATCTTAGGGGAAGCTCACTCATTTAAACAGGGAGTAAGAATCTGGTGTATATTGGTGTACTAAATTCCAACCTAAAGTACTCTTTAGTCATCATGTATGTGCCATCTTAAAGTTTTATCCTTCACCAATCTTGTACAACTTACTCAGATACTCTACAACATGCTTAAGCTACCAGCTGTTGTTCTCATGTGTTTTATCTTAGGACAAAAATTTAATTTGCCATTCAAAAAGACTTTGCTTCCGATCCCCACCAATGTCTCTTTTCTTTTTAGCCCTTCTATGTGAATTTTCATATCCATATCATTCTTCACATCTTTCTCATTCCTATTTACAGATTCCTTATTACTCTACTTGTTTTTATACATACCAAAGACAAAGCAGCCCAACACATTCACCAACTTTGTAAGAGAATTGAGTATACACAGACTTTATTGCCACCTGCACTTTTTTAAAAGGTTCATTTACACCTTTTGTCCTTGGATTCATAAGAGCCTGAGAGATGGAATACTAGACTCCAGAAAGAGCTGTCCAAAATAACCAAGCTTCTAATGACCTTGAATAATGCGGTTAGCAAGAAAAAGCAGGAGGTATGGGATATGGGACTGATTCAGATGGTTCACAGCAAAGGAGCTCTTTGCCGGCTGCAGAAAGATGAATCTGAGAACTCTGGAGAAAGAATAAATGCCAGAGCCCAGAGAGTGTGAAGGGAGAAGAGAAAGAACAATGCTGCTCTGCTTCCTCCTTGTTGCTCTTGGTTGCTGTTGTGAGACAAGAAGTTAGAGATCTACTGAAACAAGGACTGGACTGGCTCCAAGGAACCCAATGACCCTAACCAGCAGGAAGCAGCTGATAAAGAACTGCAACCCCTCTCCCACTGACCCTTTCTCCTACCTGGTATTGGGGTGTTGGAAGAGATTGGGGTGGAGTATAGTGAAAAATATACAAGAAACGGTAAATAAGAGTTTTCTTTTTAAGTACGACAACAACGGACAGGAAGAGGGGAAGGAGGATGCCACGATGGATTAGCGTGGAGAAGAAGCCATGTGGGCCAGGAGGAAGGACTCCAGCAATGGCATGGAAAGGCTCATAACAAATACAAGCAAGTATTTGTAAGATCGTGGATGGAAGGTAGCCCAGACAGGAATGGATAAGGTGGATGGCATTGGATGGGGGCTGGGAGATGGGTGGTGAGGTTATTGAGATAGCATAGGTCGAAATACCTGCCCAGCTCAAGGTAAATAGGCAATTATAAAGCCTAACAGGTGTCTGGTCTTAATTTGATTGTGATAGCGGGTTTAATAACACCACCATGGTAATCATGGGGCAAATAATAAACATTTTACAACACAGACTTGAAAGGACTTTTTCCAGGAGTAGAGAAAGGCTATGCATTCAGCAGAGATCTGAAATTAAACAGAACTTTTAAGCCACAGACCAACAGTCATGAGCCAGAAAGATGAGGAAAACAAGGCAGGAATAGAGCAGAACTGCTCTTAAGACAGAAATCAAGCTATCTGTTCCTGGGAACAATCCCAACAAGTACAATGAGTCCATTTAAGGGAAAGTGACGGAGTGTTGGGAGATGGAGAAGGAAAAGTACTCAGGTGAAAGAACTTAGTTCCTTTGGGGAGTTTCCTCAGTAACTTGAGTGATTGACAGAAAGTCCCAGAATCTATCCCAGCCATCACCAAGATATGTAACTAATACTGGAGTCATGTTCCCTGTCAACGCAAATGCCAAGGAGCACAAACCAGCATTGAACCTGGAAGTTTCACTTTATTCCAAGAGTTCTGAGGTGAAAGGTCAGTGCCCGAGGAAGGCCCTCCGAACATCACATCTTCATCCAACAGATTGTTTTTGTGTTCTTTTGGGTATACTTGTGTATGTGTGTGTACGTGTGTGTGTGTGTGCGCCCGCGCACGTGCAACTTGAAGTAGTCAGTTGTCTCGTTCCACAGTGTGGGTTCTGAGGATCAAACTTTCACTTCACCATGCCCCTTAATTGCTCTTGCTATTTTTCTAAGACCTCATGATTGCCATGGTTATAGAGAAATTCTTCATCTGTTGTTGTTTTCCAAGTGTGACGACTTCCTAGCTTCACTTGTTATTTACATGGCCTTTATCAAGGCTTATATGATTGGGACCATGGTGGTCCAAATCTTTTCCAACCAATGGGAGGCGAGGCCCTGGCAGTGCTGTGCCCAGTGCCTGCGCCTGAAGGTCTTGGCTTCACCTGTCTTGGCTTCCCTCTGCTGCTTACCTATGTCCACAGGCACATCTCCAGCTAATTCAGCCAGTGCCTGCATTGGCAGAGAGCTTGTCTGTGTTCTGTGAATGTTTTGTTTTCTTCATTAACCTTTCTTTCCCATCCTCATTTCTGTCCATTTCATTCTAAGTATTCTGTTAAACACCTGTTTTAAAAATTACCTTAGCTGAGCAGTGGAGGTGCGCACCTTTAATCCCAGTACTTGGGAGGCAGAGGCAGGCAGATCTTGGAGTTCGAGGCCCTGTTTTGGAATATAGCACATACTTTGGTCACAGGACTTCAAGAAATAAAGCTGGTACTGAGCAAGATGCTCCCTGCCAGCCATCTTCCTCAGTACTGAAAGGTGCTGGACAGGCTGCTGGTGGAAAGAGGTCACCAATGGTCTTATCCAGCTGTGAACTCTCTGAACTGCAGTAATGACTACTGTGATGGCTATTCTTTGTTATCAACTTGACTACACCTGTAATTAAAACACTAAAATGGAGGACACACCCGTGAGGAATTTTTGCTTAATTTGAAGTAGGACGACACACTATTAGTCCAGGTCATTTGAGCTGGGGAGATGGGGGAACATGTCTTTGATCCAGATCTAATTTGGGCCATGCCTTCTGCTGGAAGTCTATATAAGGACTTGGAAGAAGGACACTTTTGCCCTTTGCCTGCTTGCCCTCACCTTGCTAGCAAGTCCATTCCTCCACTGGCATTAGAGCCTACTTCTGCAGGATTCCAACGTGTACTGAGACATCCAGTGGACTGAGCAATGACTTGGTTCTTGGACTTTGTTCATAGCAATTGGCAAGATGAGCCCCTGGGTGCAGTAGTGGCCTCAATATTTAGGGATAACCAACTGCTTCCTGATGACAGTTAAGGCCCGTCCACAGGGGCACAAGTCCTGACAAGATCCAGCCAGTCAACATTCTAGTCAGAGGTGGGAAGGGCTCACATGTTTCCACCTCTAACTGGGGGGCTATTGGCAGATGGCTTCAGACAGGAGAGTCAATTTTTTTTTAAAGGTCTGGCCCCTGGTAGGCCAGGCCCTCTCCAGTAGATGGCCCCACACTCATGAGTATATGGGAAGCATAACTTGGACTCAGGTGGCTAATAGGTATTTTTAAAATAATTTTTAAGCTAAGATCTCACTATATAGCCCTGGCTGGCCTGGAACTCACAGAAATTCATCTGTTCTGCCCCATGAATGCTAGGATTAAAATCTTGCACCATCACATCCAGACTGAAAAATAAAATTCGAGGACTTGAAGTTAGGAGGGTGTGGGGAAGTGAGGAGTAGAACTGAGGAGTTTGAGAGATTACAGGGGCATGATTATGGTCAAAATAGATTGTTTGAAGTTCTCTAAGAGTTAATGTTTTAAAAGGGAAAGAAATTCTGGTGGGGAAATGGAGTGAAGAACCCTCATATACTGCTGATGGAAATGTGAAATAATGCAGTCGCCATGGAAACAGGAAGGGGGCTCCTCAACATAGACCATGTGACACAGGGATACCACTCCTAGACATTTATTCAAAGGACTCTGTCAAGCTACCCTGGAATTTCACACCCATGTTGACTGTAGCACTGCTCACATGGAATCAACCCAGGTGTCCATCAGCAGAGGAATGGTACAGAAAATGTGGCATACACACGTGGAATTCAGTCATAAAGTAGAACAGAATTATGTCCTCCGCCAGAAGATGGATACAAATGGAGATAGCCATATTAAGTGATAATTCAATCTCTGAAATAAAAATATTAGTATTTCTTCTATCTATAGATTATAGATTTTAAATAGATACATGTATGTGTAATGAAAATAGATGCAAAGTTTTGTAGCATAACAAAGGAAAGGAATGGAAGGGAGAGGAGGAAGAATGAGGCAGACTATGGCTAAATTCACCTTAAACTTGTGTAAAGGAAGTTAGCTCTGCGGGGACACTTGCCTAGCAAACACAAGGACAGTGTCTTGGGATTAGTCCCTGGCACCTGGGATGGGAAAACAAAGAGAAGGAAGTAGCCCTAGGATGAAAATATCTTTATAACACCAGATAATGTGTACATTGGAAATGTCAGAACAGAATAGGCAAACAATAAACGCAAAGAGAGCAGTAATTAAATAAAAAATAAATACATATAAATGACAGGATTCTCATTCTCCAGGTGGTCACCAGCTTAGGAAGGGTGCCAACTTGCCCCGCCCCCTCTTGCTTTTCCTTCAGTGGGGATTTAGGTTGGTGTCTTCTGATGAGAGCAGGCCTTTGTGATATTTCCCCTGCAGAGTTCACCTCTGTGTCGCCCCAGGCAGAGGGTGTGGCTTGCGGGCTGGGTAGTGGTTGCCATTGCTCTCCCTGGTGGTTGTGTGTCTAGGTTATGGAGGGGACTGTTCTTAGGCTTTAGACGGCCTGATTGGATACTGGACTTGTGGCAGGGCACAGTGGCTCCTCTGTGTATTTATGTGTCACTGCTTTTCCCTCCTCCAGGAAGTCATGGCAGCAGCTTCACTGCTTAGTGCCCTACAGGAAGTGAGTCCCACTCTACTCTGTACTTCAGCTCTATTTCAACCCCATAGTGAGTGGAGATTCATTCACTGTCTAACTATAGGGATTCCGCAGACCAACTCTGAGAGTGTAGTTGCCTGAGGCTTGCCCTGACTTCCCATTTTCCTCTAAAACCAGTGAGCTCCTTCATCATCAGGATCTTTTTTAAAAGGTGTCCTGGCAGGGCTGTTTGAAATGCTGAGATAAAGAAAGCTGCTGTGTTCTCTTGCTTAGTTGGGTATATCCGCAAGTCCCATCCATTGGTAAAGGAGCTATAGTGACCATGGAAATTGTATACCTTCCGCTTAGCAATGAATAAACAAGTTGATGGACATGATAATCTTCTGCTCCTAACTAAACTTCCAAAAACTATGCATGCTGTGGGTGGTGGAGCACATCTTTAATTGGAGCACTTGGGAGGCAGAGGCAGGTGGATCTCCCTGAGTTCCAGGACAGCCAGAGCTACATAGTGACACCCTGTCTCAAAAATACAAAAAAAAGAAAGAAAAGAAAGAAAGAAAAGATGTAGCATACAATGAAGTGCAGCTTTTGACATCAATTATGTATTTCTCTCTTCCCCAAAAGAGTGGAAATGGGTTAGCTTGTTTGTTTCAATGTTTAAGCTATTTTAAAGAATCTTATTTATTTATTGTATATGTATGGGTGTTTTGCCTGCATGCATATTCACATGTGTCCCTGATGCCTATAGAGGACAGGCAGCACTGGATGCCCTAGACCTGGAGTTAGAGATGGTTGTGAGCCACCATGTGGATATTGGGAATCAAAGGTACTGTGGAAAAGAAGCCAGTGCTCTTGACATCCTCCAGCCCCTGGTTTTGTTGTTATCTTGAGACACTCTCACATACCCCAGGCTGACCCTGAAATCCTGATCTCATATTTCTACTTCCTAAATACTGAGATTTCAGGCATGCCTCACCATGCAAACAAAGCTTCAAAACTTGGAACTTTTAAGTGCTAACATGGGCAACAGACATCACCTAGACATACTCCACCCTAATCATAAGGCGTCCTGTATCTTTACTTTTCCTGAACCACATCATATTCAAGATTATCGCCTGGGAAGGAACTCAAAACAGAAGGCATCAGTGATGCCCAGTGTGGAGCACTGACAGCTTAGGGAAGGTAGCGTGTCTCCTCCATCCCACATTGGTGGACAGGTAGAAGGCCATAGGTCCCCAATGTATGAAAACACATCTGACACGTTTCCAACATCCACACCCTCCAGTCAAAACCCTACATGCTCACAGCTCTTCCTGGAACCAGGGCAATAGCAAATGTCTTGCCTGGGAGCTCAGGGGTCCGTGCTGTGTTGTCTGCTCCAGGCTCAAATTGGCACAATGTTTGTTAGTGTAGGGATGTGTCAAGATTTCTTGGCTTCAAGGCCCCACAGAAGGTAAAAATATTTTTCCTACCCCTATTTGCTACCCCCTCTTTGCCTGCACGGTCCTTTAATACCCATGCCAGGGCAACATCTCCCTGCCAGAAACCAACATAGTTAATTCACATCAATAGTCCCTCTCTATCAGGCTGGGTGTGGTGCCATAAGCTTTTAATTCCAGCCCTTGGGAGGCTGAGGCAGGCAAATCTCTGTGAAATTGAAGCCATCCTGGTCTACACAGTGACTTCCAGGCCAGCCAGGACTACATAGAAACTCTGTTTTAAAAAAACAAACAAAAATCAAACCAGTATCCCATATCTATCCCCCTCCCCACTGCTTGGCCTCTTGTATCATTATCTAGGCTGGGTAAGCTTTAGAAGGTTTGGTGTGTCCATTGGTGCCAAGAAGTGGATTGTCTGATGCCCCTAAAGGCTTTCTGTACTAAAGCAGTTTGCTATAAACTGGGAGAGGTCATTTTGTAACAAAACAGTTGAGCTTTGGTCTCTTCTTTTTGAATTATAGTAGGAAACAATCTTCCTGAACCCAGAAACTGGGGAATAAAGAAGGGGACAGATCTCAGTATGTAATGCTTATAAATACCATGGAGGTTGGCTATTTACTTTGGAGGAAATTATAATTATTTAAACTACCTAAAATGTTATCTTCTTCAAATATTAACATTAGTGATCATAATCACTTCTGCTTTGAATTCAGGACAAATTAAATAGTTGTTAAATATTGATAAGCTCTCATAATTCCTTCTGACTTTTAAGACAAATCAGATTAGGAAGTATCTTTTCTATTGTTTTCTCTGAGTGCAGCAAGGATACAGAAAGGGTATGAAAACTTAAGGATGCAATGTAAAGGATGCAATGATACAATGTAAAGGATGCAGGGATACAGAAAGGGTATGAAGACAATGTAAAGGATGCAAGCGAGGATGCAGAAAGGGTATGAAGATAATGTAAAGAGGCTAGAAAAGCAAGAGATGGCCAAATGCTGAGATGGGTGGGCCTGGGGAAGAACCATGTGCCTGGGCCCATAGGAGAAAGAAGTGAGCTCGGGTAACAGGAGGGTCAGGGCACCTGTGCTGGATAGACGGTACGGAGAGAAGGGAACATTCATCTCACTGTGCAGTATTTCCCATGCCTCCACATGATGGGCAGGGAAAGTCTTCTGGCCAGTAGCATTTTACCTGAGAGACACTTTCACAGACCTCATCTTAGGTGTTGGGTGTGTGGCCTTAGTGCCCAGTTCCATCTCAGGGTCCTCTTTAACCACCTACCGCTTCCAAAATGCTTAACATTGGTACATCACATGAATAGACTCAGGAGTGGGAATCATGTGGTTCTATTAAGAGACAGAGGCAGAAAAGGCCTTTGACATCATTCAACACACCTGCACTGTAAAAGCTTGAGACTAGGAATGAGAGAACCTGTGTCAGCATACCAACGGCTACATATAAAAACCTACTGACAACATCATGCTAAACGGAGAAAAACTTTTGGACATGACACAGCACTTTTACTCCAGAAGTCACAGCAGCTTCCCTTGAACTTCAAGTATAGCCTCCGTCCCGTGGACCACAGGGTCTGTGTGCTGGCCCCGAGAAGACTCTTCTGAGCCATCCAGTGAGGCACCGATGACTTCAACACATCAGTGCTGATCTCTTATTAACCCCAGCTTGTCCTTCAGCCCCACAATAGATCTTAGCCAAAATCTGACAGGAATGGTCCTTCTCACAGTTTGATAGGAGTCCTTGAAACCCCCCAAACCAGGCCTCAGCTGTCTACATTTCTCTCAGCGCTCATATCTTCCATGCTTACACCAAAATGACCCATCGAGCCCCAAGAACATCAGTCAATTGCTTTTCCAATCCAAAGTTGCACATGCTTCTGCATTCCACTCACAAGATAATCGAAGACATAGCCCTATTGTCATGTCGTTAACAGCAACACTCCACTCTTGGTGCCAATTCCAGCTCTAGTTTTATCTCTGATGTTGAGCTAAAACTGTGACGAAAATGAGCTTGGGGGGCCACAGGGTGGAACGTCAAGACAGAACTTGAGCTGGAACTTGAAGCAAGACCATGGCCTAGTTGCTGGCTCCCGTAGGCAGGCTGATGCTTGAATAGCTTTCCTACACATTCTAGGACTGCTTGCCAGGGGAATGGTACTACACTGTGCTAGGCTCTCCTACATCAGTTACCAGTCAAGATAGCCCCCGAGAAATGTGACCATAGGCTAGTCTGATATGGACAATCCCTCAGTTGAGACTCCTTTCTCAGGAGAGTGTAGACTGTAGGAGCTGAGAGCCAATCACAAGGACCCATCCTCACTTCTGGGTAACTTTAATACCTAAACTTTAGCTTGTAGATTTAAGCACACCTGCACGTGTCCCAGGTTACTTGCTGTAACCCTAGAGAGAAACAGAGGTGCTGGAAGCTAGCGGACATGCAGATAAGGCTGTATGCTTGTGGTTCTCCTGCCTGGGGGGCTATCTCCCACCAGCCCACAAAGTGGGGGTGGGGCACAAGATGAGGTGCAAGGCTAGAAAGGCCATTGAGCACTGTATGGAGATCAAACACCCCAACCCCAGAAACCACTTCAGGGAGCTAGTTCAACTTTAATTCCAGAGAACAAAGGCTATAATATATTCCTCTTGGGGAGTGGGTGGGACAAGTATAGGTGTACATAATTGGTTGGAACTAGGCACTTTAAAGATGCTTGATTTGCATTAAAAAGAACGCTCCTATCATGTGATCGTAACACAGTACCTAATTATCCTACAGGCACGGGGAGGGGAGAGCTAGCAGGGAACTATGTCAAAGGCCATGTATCAAATGTTGTTAGGGCAATCTATGTCTAGGGATGCTCTCCAGATGAAATCAAGTAGAGAACAGGAGGCCCTGCTGGGGAGAGGGAGTCCTGCACCTTAATACTGAGCTCAGAATGGCTATCTGGACTGGGAGGACTACAGCCTCAAACAGCAGAGTCTTTCCAACATATTCTCAGAATACCATGAGTGCCAACTGACAAATGTCCCTCTCCACCTAATAGCTAGAACTAGAGTTTTGTGGTCCCAGCCAGATACGAACTAACCTTGCATCAGCAAGGAAGAGTAGAAGAGTGAAGTCATCCTTCAGCTTCCTTGAAAGAAGAATTGTCAGTGTTTGGAGTGGGGAATGAGATTTAGAAAAACAAACAAGTATAAAAAGAAACAAGTCTGGAAACCCCTCTCCACTAAGACTGACACGTACAAAAGCATAAATTACACAAATAACCTACAAAGGTCTTACCTTGGAGCTCAGGGCTGCCATCAAATCATCTAAGCTCTCCACTCCTTTTTTTTTGGAAGTTTCTTCTTCTTGATAAATGGTCTCTGTTTCTGCAGCTGTCCGCATGTCTCTGTCCAGCTTCTTGTTTCATCTCACAAGAACCTAGAATTCCTGGCAGTTGCCATCAGATTCTCGTGTTTTTAACACCAGAACATACCTTCTGTCACCATCCATTGTCTAAGTGTTAGGAAACCATCTCAGACTCTGAGAGAAGGTGAAGAAACAAGGTCACACTACAGAAGAACAGACATGGCTTTGGCCATTACTGCAAAATAGACTTGGCCACAAACAGTTTTGCTTGCCTTTGATTTAAACATTTATGTGGAAGATTTTTAAAATCACAACACAAAAAGTGTTGTTCTGAGAAGTGTCAGTAGTACTAATAACTGGTAACTCTTCTAACCAGCTCTCTGCAGGCGGGTATTCAAATAGCATTCGTTCTCCTTGTCCCGCTCTCCCCTTTCTTTAAGTTTAGATCTCTTTTCCCTAACAGAAATCAGGCTGAAATTATCCTAGCGCATACATTTTGTCATATATTTGCCAATATATGTAAAAGGTAAGTCCATGTATTTTATTTTTGTTTATATCTATTGTCTCTGGCTTAAGTTGTGAAGAACCCTGCCATCACAGAAAATTAGAAATCACACATGATATCTTAAGCAATCCTTTATTGACATAGGGCCTGCTTCATTGGAATCAAGTGTTAGGCCTGGCTAAATTGGCTTGGGGACCTCTTTGTGTGCAATTACACTCTGGGGGTGGGTATTAGGAATATTCTTTAAGAGTGTCTCCACTTGGTTCTTCTCTTCTCTAACATTTCAGAAGATTCATCCAATTTCCTCCCTGTATGTATATATCCATGCATGTGTGTGTGCATGCATGCGTTTATGTATGTGTATATGTATGTATGTGATAGAGGCTCACAGCGTAATCCAAAATAGACCTGTACTTGTAGTTGCTGCCTCAGTTTCTTTCAGAACTTGTATGCCTGCACCCCATACCTGTACCCCCACACTCTGTGAGTGGGGAAACTAAAAGCAGACTAAAGGCTTTTTGGTACTCTGCTATGATTCTCAATGTAAAATGTGTTCCTTGGGCAAGGCATGGTGGCACACACCTTCAAAGCTCCAACAGCAGAGACAGTTGGATCACAATGATTTCAGACCAGCCTAATATACACAGAGAATTTCAGGACAACCAGGGCTACATAGTGAGACCTAGTCTCAAAAAACAAGCAAACAAAAAACAAATGAAATACATTCCTCACAAAGCTAAAAATTATTAAATTCGGGTCACATAGTTGTCCCAGTACTTAGTAGCATACTTGATTTCTGGTAATGTTGGGTTTCCTTTTGCAGGTACTCAGTCTTCAAGATCAGAGACTTTTAAAACAGAATCGAAAGAAAACTTGAGCACTATTAGATTCTTGGAGGAAAACAACAGTGCAGACAAGCTGTGAATTTGAGCACCTGCCAGAAGTAGGGAGACAGATAAGAGAGAGCAAGCTGTATGTTTGAGCTGGAGATACGTACGTGTCTCTGGCAGCTTTGAGGACTGATAGGGCACTGCAGCGTCAGGACAAGCAGGCCTTGGATTCGGGCCCATGTGATGGTCAATCTAGATGGGATTTAGAATCACCACTGGAAACAGACTTGTGGGCAGATCTAGGATAGAGTTTTTAGATTTGGTTAGCTGAATTGAGAAGACACACCCCAGATGTGGCTGGCACCAGGCTGTGGGCTGAGATCCTAGCCCATACAAAAAGGAGAAAAATGATGTGAACATCTGCATTTGTGAGCTTCTTCTTCCTAAAGATGACCAGCTACCTTTTGCCCCTGTCACCAGGCCTCCTGTACCAAGACTGGCTCTGACCTTCACCTGTGGGGCAGAATAAACTCTTTGTTCCTTAAGTTGCTTTTGTTGTGTGTTTTATCTCAGCAAGAAAAGTAAGAAGACGTTTAGTGTCTTGAAAGGCAGACAGGACCAGAGAAATGGGTACTCTCGGTGAAAAAGGGCGGGCTTAGTAGCAGAGACCACCAAGCAATGGTATTGATGGTCCCCTCACAGCTCTCACCACTGCCACTCAGGAGTGCTTTTCTCCTTCTCAATAAACTATCTCCATGTCTACCTATAGCTCTGACTCCCGGGTCCCATTCTCTGTTCTAGGACATGAGAGTCTGTAAGTGCTACTGGCTGCTTCTTAGAGAACTACTGTTTGTTCCAGGCAAAACCTGAGCAATTTGTCAGTAAATCTACAACGCAGTGTCGCCTTTCTTCCCGAGACCAAAGAATTAAAAATTAGGTTTTTAGGTTATTGGATTAAAGTTTAAAGCACAAGCCTGAACAAAGGCCAAGCATCTTGAGACATGTCTGCCCAAGTGGGACTAGAGATACTCCTGCTAAGAAATCAGCTCAGATCGCCCTGCTCCCCAGGCAACAGCCAATCAGCACAGGACAGGCTATTTCAACTGAAACCCAAGACCAGATGCCCCACCACACACACACACAAAAAGAGATAACAAAAAAAGCCAGAACCATTTATGGGTTTGGTGCCTTCCCACAGCCAATCATTTTAAACTATAATACCCCCTATCCCCTTTTGTGTTTTAACCAATAGAAGCTTGCCAGGCTGGAATTCCTCTGCTTTGGGCAGGCTGGGAAGGAATGGGACCTATAAATCACCATCCTCCCCTTGAGCTCAGGGCTATACTCTCAACCTCTGCAGCAGTGAGGGTGTGGACCTGAGCTCAAGCTTGTAATAAAGAGACCCTACTGCATTTGCATTGGAATCTGCTTCTTGGTGGTCTTTGGGGTCTGTGAGACTTGGGCATAATAAAAGAAGGCCACTGTGTCCCATCTGTGTAAGGCTCAGAACTCTCACGGTGATAGCTATCAGCAAACACAGAGGGCCCAGACACAGTGATCAAACTTCCCAGCCAAGGCTCTTTCTCCTGTTAATTCCTGCAATGGGATTATTTAGATCAGGAGGAGGCAGACATTCTGCAGAGGGGCAGACAGCCAATGCTTTTGTCTTTGAGGACTGTGTTCAGTTGGGTCACAGTAGTGTGTCCAACTGAGCACCCAGATTTGTAAAAGCACAAGTACAGTGTTCAGCTCAAAGGAAGAACAGAATCCTGTTATTTGCTGCCAAATAAATACAACTGATGATCCTATGTTAAGTCAAATGAAAGACATATAGAGAGATTGCCCCGACTCGCGGGACCTAGTTATTCGTGGGATCCGAGGGGAACCAAGCCTGAAAGAAAAAACGGTGGGAAGGAGGAAAGAGACCAAGCAGTTTCCTTGTCAAGGTCTCCTTTAATGGGTGAAAAGTACCAGCTTAAAAGCAGAAAGGAAGGAGCAGGGAGGGGGAAGGTAACATTCCCGCGAGGGGAGCGGTTCCGCCTGGGCAGCTCGTGATCTTGGACTGCCGTTCCACCTGGGAGTTCCTTATCTCCAGAATGTCCGGCTCCAACTGCATGGCTGTTGTCTTCTGGGGGTCAGCAATTCTCAGCGAGGGGAGGGAAGCCTTTTGCTCTAGGCCATATTTGTTCCCAACAAGAAATAATAGCTACATTTTTCATTCTCATGTATGGAAACTAAAAAGTGTCTCGTAGACAATAGAAAAGTGAATACCGGAAACGGGAAGGACGAGATGGAAGAAGGTGAAAAGGCAGTGGCTGGATTTGATTATGTGCATCAGTTTAGGTCTATGGATGGTAACATGTTGCCCTGAATTTAAATCATTTTAATTGTAGCTTTCATATAAAAGTTCTTACACTTCTCTTGTTAAAAATATTCTTTAGTATTTTCATTTCCTTTTGATCCTGTGGTGAACAGGTTAGTTTCTTTAATGTTGTTTTCAGGTTGTTCACTGCTAGTCTTTAGAAGGACAGCTGAATGGTAGCAGCTCGGTGGGTAAATGCTTCCTGAGCAAGCATGAGAGCCTGTGCCTGGCTCTCCAACACCCACGTAGGTGGCGCACATGTGCATCTGTTATCCCAGCATCGCGGCACTGTTATCCCCTGGGAAGATGGACCCACGAAGATCCTGGAGAGTAGATGAGCAGCCAGGGTAGCCAATCAGTGAGCTCCAGTTAGTGAGAGATCCTTTCCTTATTTAGGCCTACTTAGATTTTCTACTTTCGAGTCAGTTTGAATAATTTGGGTCATCACAGGAATTGTGCATACTTTCTTGTTGTTAAGAGGAGTTCCACAGAGATGAGCCCTCACACAGTGTATAGACAATTGACAGTCTTTATTCCAGCCCAATGTGACTACACCCCAGCGTTCAGGGGCCTAGGGGTGGTCCTGAGTGTCCTGGCGTTCTTAAACAGAGATCTTGTCAAGGCATCTGGCTGGGAGATGCAGAAGGGACTTCAAAGAATAAGCAGTTTGAAGTGAGCATTTTCACCAAGAGCTAACTAAGATAAGCAGTATTTTGGCTGGGTTTGTGTCTCAATTTGACACTAGTTAGAGAAAGGTACTTCGGTTGAGGAAATACCTCCGTGAGATTCAGTTGTAAGGTAGTTTCTCCATTAGTAATTAAGGAGGGAGGGTTCAGATCATTGTGGGTGGTACCATCCTTGGGCTGGTGGCCCTGGGTTCTATAAGAAAGCAGGCTGAGCAAGCTGTGGGGAGCAAGCCAGTAAGCAGCACCCTTCCACGGCTTCTGCATCAGCTTCTGACTCCAGATTCCTGCCCTGTTTTAGTTCCTGTCCTGACTTCCTTCAGCGATGAACAATGCTGAAGTGTAAGCTGAATAAATCTTTTCCTCCCAACATGCTTTTTGGTTGTGCTTTTCATCACAGCATTAGAAAGCTTAACTAAGACAAGCAGTTAGCTAGCCGGAGTGTAGTTCTGAACACACAGGCAGCTCAGATAGACAGTTAGCTGGAGGAGGTTCCACACAAACAAGCATTCTCAAGAAAGGCTAAGGTAAGTCAGCTAGGACATCCTGATCTTGGGTTCCGAGAACAGTTGTGTAGTTTTCTATGGGATTCTCCATCAAGGAGTTCAAATTCTAGTTAAACCTGAAATGGCCTCAGCAAGATTACGAGATGAAGAAAACTTGGTACTGTCTTGCCTCATCACATTGTGAACAATACTGATTTTATCTTGGTAATTTTATGATATGCATGCATACCAAATCAGATATTAAAAAATCTAATCTCAACATTATAAAAGGATGTATTGCCAGGTTAAGCATTAGCTTTGTCTTTCTGAAACCTGAAATAGCCCAGCTCAACAGTGACAATATACACGTACATTTGATATGGAGCCAAGACCAGAAATCATGACGGAGTCTCTCCACATGGCCAGTCCTCTGGCACCTTCTGCTTTGTTTTAAATGTCTTCAGAGTGCAGACTCGTATAAGTGAGAAGGAAAATCTCCATCTCTTGGAACTTGTTTAATGAAAGCATGAGGTCAGAAGATGAAGCTCATGACATAAACACCATTCAAATCTTTCTGTTTTCTCAGTGCTTTGCAGAACATTTCTAGTGGACATAGATTCATTAGTGTTCACCCCCCCACAAACGATTGTAAGAATGCACCTTTTTCTTTTCTTTTTCATAGGGTCATAACCATAGTCAGACCAATTTGTTAGGTCATGCCCCAAAGGCCTGTTGCCAGGAATGGAGCTAAACCATGACTTTAACGATAGGGCTCTGAAGTAGATCAAATAGAATAAAATGGGAAGGTACATTTAAAACACAGGCCAAGGGGCCATGAACCAGGAAGTGGGAGGCAAAACAAACAAACAGAACCCTGAACAGAACACTAAGTGTCTTTAAGCCAGAGAACAAGCTCCCTGTAACCTGAGAACAAAACCTATTCAATTCTTAGGCCGTGCTGGGAGCTGGAAAAGGGGAGATCTTCCAGGATTTCACTGCCTACTTGTAGAGTTTCCCAGTCCAGAACCCTACAGCCCTCACTCTAGTCTGGGCAGGGAGCAGGACTCCTTGATAATGCAATGACTGAATAGAGTCCCCCACACTGTCCTAATGTAGTCAATATGGGACTGGAATTCTGAAGCTTATGTTGCTTTTTAGCAGAGACACCAAAATGCAGAAACAAAAATAGGATCTTTTAAAAAATATTTCCTAGATTTATTTATTTACTTATTTTTGTGTGTATGAGTGTTTGCCTGCATGTGTGTATGTGTACAACGTGCTTGCCTGGTGTCTGTGGAGGTCAGAAGAGAGCATCAGATCCCATAGAACTGCACTTATGGTTGCTGGTGAGGGCGGTTTATTCTGCATAAATCCAGTGCCCTGAGGTTCTGGTCTATGCAAGGCAAAATGGTGAAGAGCCCTGAATTGAGCTCACAGGTTTTTTTGACAGGTACTCAGAGGAATTTCAGGGTGAATTGGAGCATTTAAACTTATAAGCCCGGGCAAAAAATTGCAGGCAACTTTGAGGTGGTCAGCAAACTTTTGGGTTGGTCATGAGTTAAGCAACCTTATCTTTCCTGCCAGACGGTCCAGCAGAGTGTCCGGCAGAGGGTCCAGCAGAGGGTCAGGTGGCCTGTGATTGGCTACCCATTTTCTGTGGTTTTTCCAGTACATGTTAACTCACTTCAGGGAAACGGAAACTTGGGCCTGTTCCTTTTGACAGTGAACTGAGGCCTGTAAGTCCAGACCTTCTTTCAGGCTCCAGTGGGTTTTCAAATGGAGCCTCAACTTCTATTGCAGTCCCACAAGCCACCATGTCTGTGCTGGGAACTGAACCCAGCCTGACCTGCATAGTAAATAACCTAACATCCAGGGCTACATAGTGAGACCCTGTCTCCAAAAAAGAAAGAAAGAAAAAGGAAGAAGTAACGAGAAGAGGTAGGAGGATAAAGGGAGGTTGGGAGGTAAGAAAGAAGGAAGAAAAGAAACTAGTTAGCTAAGTAAAAACTAGGGAACAAGCCAGTAAGCAGTGTTCCCCATGGTCAGTTCCTTCCACAAGTTGCTTTTGGTTATGGTGTTTATTCCAGAAAAGAAGACGAACTAGAACTAAACATTTATATCAGTTATATGCAAATACTATGTCATTGCATGTAAATGACTTGAAAATCCATGGATTTTGGTTTCCACAGGGAACGTGGAGCCAGTTTTCCAAGAATACCAAGAGACAACTCTGCTCCATGTAATGACATCAACCACCTGTGAGAAGCCACTGCTTTCACTCTCAAAACCCAATTACAGCCCAGGTGATGGGGATTGTGATGCCAGTGACAGGTTTCCTCATAGCTGTTGAAGACAGATAACAAGTCACAGAGACAGAACTGAGCAGGCCATTGCTAGCATTCCCCACAGTCTTCTAGAAGAGGCTTTAGGCATCCAACTCCTGGGAGGACAAATGCAGCCAGCTCGTGTGGCTTGATGGTATTAGTCATTATAAAATATGATGATGATGAAGTTTGGGACAGGCTTTGTGTCATCCATCCATAACTCTGGTTTCAGGACAAGTATAAGAGGTAGTTTTCCGCCAATGTGTCACAGTGCCTAAGATAACATACTAGAAGGAAAAGCTTGCTTTAAGTCACGGTTTCAGAGACTTCAGTTCATGAACCCTTGGCTTTGTTGCTTCTAAACTTGCTGTGAAGCTGAACATTATGGTGGGAGGGAACATACTGTGCAGCAAACTGCTTATCTTCATGCAGACTGGGAAGAATTAGTGGAGAAGAGACAGGTAGAGAAGACAGGAGAGTATCACCTTTAGAGGCATGCTTAATGACCTGAATTCCTTCCACCAGGTTCTTCTCCCCTTAGTATCATGGGC
Source organism: Pachyuromys duprasi (assembly GCA_028658305.1). Lineage (NCBI taxonomy): Eukaryota > Metazoa > Chordata > Mammalia > Rodentia > Muridae > Pachyuromys > Pachyuromys duprasi. The sequence continues at coordinate 18,400,187 of CM053753.1, read as the reverse complement.
TGGGGACCAGATTTTCAACACATGGGCTTTGTAGGACATTTAAAATCCAAACTATAGCAATATACCATGTGAGCAGGATTGCTCTGAAAGAATTAAATTTCAAAATAGCAAGTTAGATCTGGGGCAAGTAGTATAGGACCTCCCTACCATGCACAAAGGAGGCCCTATCTTTGTTCCCAACAGCACTCAAAATAAGGAGGGCACTTAGACTCCTTCCTTAAAATCCCCTTATCTTAAATTACTCTTCTACTGCTATGACCATGACAGTGGTAGTTTGAATGAAGCTGTCCTTCATAGGCTCCTATATTTGCATAGCTGGACTGAAATTGGTGGAACTGTTTAGGAAGCACCAGGAGGTGTGGCCTTTTGTCAGAGGTTTCTAAAGCCTGTGTCATTCCTCGCTGTCTCCCTCTCTCCCTTGTGCCCGGTAAGAAAATGTCCTCTCTTAGTTACTGCCCCAGCACCATGCCTGCCTCCCTGTTGCCATGCTCCTTGCCATGCTAGTCATGTGGACTCAGCCTCTGGAGCTGTAAGTTTCTAAAAAACTCTTTCTTCTCTAATTGCCTTGGTCATGGTGTAACCAAGAAAAAAGTAACTAAGACAGTGCTATATACATTATATGTCCTCTACACACACACACACACACATGCACACACATATATACATATGTATATCAATATATCCGATATGTCCTATACACTAGAAAATATTAACAATCTTGCCAACAAGGATGGGAATTTGAAGCAGAGAGAAACATATGTAAGTACCCTTGTTAAGCCAACCCCTATGATCCTCATCTCTTCTCCACAGAATTAGCCACCCCAGTTCTCCTCAGCATTGTCACATTTTAAGACTCTGTTCTTAATCTAAGTGAGTGTGTATGTAAAGCTTGCTTCTCTGACCTGTGAACCTGGCCATGTAAAAGTATTTTAGTGAATATGTGTGTAATTTACTTCTACTGTTCATCTTGTGTCTATTTAATTACTGATAAAAACCCTCAGCTAGCAATAGTAAAAATTTGTTTTCTCTACAACCTTTTATCTACAAACCCCTTATTTTTCATGTCAATCCTCAGAGGTCGTGAATCATCTGTCTCTGTTTCATAAACAAATAGTCGGAGGTGTTAAGTAATTTATCCAAGTTTACACAGCTGTTCAAGAAAGGATATGGATGAGACTCTTGCCTGCCTCAGCCTTGCCACGGACTTGACCTTCAAGCATCTGTGAAAGTTAAGTCTTCTAAGAGAAGAGGCTATTGTATACCATGCAGCATGCTTATGGGATGTTACCCCCAAGTCACAGGTAGACATCTTAACTCCCTGTACGAGGCTATTAGGGGAGGAAGTGACAGGAGGAAGCATGGTCATGGGGTGGAGCCATTGCACTCTGCCATGTGGGGATACCACAAAGCCCTAGCCCATGCCACCTGGAAAGGGTGCGCACTGGAACCTGAGCATGGCGGCACTCTGGTCTTGGATGCGGAGCCTCCCAGTCTGTGAACAAATCATTTCAGCCATTGCTTGTACAGCTCCAGGCGATGGCCCCTGCTATGCCAGGCCTAACTGATGCAACATGGGAGAAGGCTGGTTGCTTTCAGAGTGAGGATTATTTTTCTCCTGAAAATTTCTTCATTTGACCTCTACTTTACAACATTGAAATTGGATTATTACCTTATATGCAAATACATAAAATCACAAAATTATACCTACTGAGAACCATATTTTTTTAATGTATGAAATGTATAAATGCTCTGTCTGCATGTATACATGCATGCCAGAAGAGCACATCATTTCCCTTTATAGATGGTTGTGAGCCATCATGTTGTTGCTGGACTTGAACTCAGGACCTCTGGAAGATCAGCCAGTGCTCTTAACCTCTAAGCGGTCTAACCAGCCTCATGTGAAGCTTTAACATGTTTATGTTGTTAAAATGATTCATCTTCTTGCATTCACTTCAGTGCTGGGATTACAAGTGTATGTCACGGTGCCCATTGTGTGTGGAGTGAGTGTATGTGTGTGTGTGTGTGCGCGCGCGCGCGCGCGAGCATGCACCCGTGCGCGAGAAAGTGCAGGTGGGTGTGGGAGGCATACATGTGGAGGTGTTGTATGACACTGTTCCTGGGGAGATATGAACACACATCTATTCACATAGGGAGTCAGATTAACACTATCCCCAGTGGCAACCAGGGGGAAGCCAAGAGTTTCGTGAACTAGTTTCTTGTGAATTGGTGAGGGGTTGCATACAGAAGCAGGGATGGCTTGGAGGCAGATGCATCACCAGGAAAGCCTGTCCAAGCGGAAGGTGTAACTCCAGCTGCAGCCTGGGACTCTGCATGACTGACGGCAGATCAACAGGCCAGCATCTCCACCAGCCGCTGTCCACTAGTTCTAGAGCCTCCCGGAGGGCCCTGCTGAGTCTCATCATGGTTCAGCCTCCTGGGCAGGCTCAATTCAAATATGTCCTGGGTCTCATGACCCTACCACCATCTTTTCCCTTAAGGGAACAAAGTTCCAATTTGGGGGTGGGGGGGAAACTGGCATTAGTCTGGGGCTCGAGGAGACCTGACTAGGCTTGCTGGCCCACAAGCCCCGGGATACACCTGTTTCTCACTGCTGCTGGAGCTACAGTCCTGCCCATCGTGAGCAGTTTTGTGATGTTAGGTCCTCATGGCTGCAGCCGAGCACTTTACTGACAGAGTGTCTTCTCAGCCTGCACAGGGTCTGGTTTTATGCGGTGCTGGAGATCAAACCCAGGACTTACACGCTAGACAAACACTCTGCAAACGGAACTACATCCTATCCCCAAAGCTCACCTTTTTCTGGCTGCATATCTCCTTCTGTATTCATCAGCTGTGGACACGGGGGCGCTCCATCACGTGGGAACAGTGAGCAGTGCTGCAGTAAACCTTCAGGAGTGAGGAGGGTCCTCAGAGTGGGGCTGCTGTATTATAAGGCACTCCGAGTTCCCATTGTTCAGGGGTACTCCATGCTGTTTCCTATACAGGAGATCACTACTGAACAGAGAAGGAAGGCTTGCTTGAGGAAGCAGAGGAAAGACTGAGCGAGCTTCAGGAGAATGTGAGTAAGTCAGAGAGATTGGAGCCTGTGGCTGGTCAAAAAACACCTAGCTGGTGGGTACAGCTCATCCCTGCCATCCAAGATGGCTCCATGTGCTTGTGCTTTCCCATTCTGGACCTGAAGGCCAGTACCTCCTGGGCCATGCACCTTGGGCAGCCAGGCTGACCCATTAGACAAAGCTTATGCCTTCCCACACAGCACATGGCTGCTGTGAGTCCCATTTCTTTGTCCATGCCCTGAACCCTCATTTCTTTGTCCATGGATCAGGAAAGCACATGGTGGGAGGGAGAGAGTAGCAGTCTACCAGGGCAGGATGAAGGCTCCAGGGAAAGGGCTTTCCCTCTCTTCTCTCTCACATCAAGGGCAGCAGCTTGTCAAGGGTGAGGGAAATGGTAAACACATCATTAGGACAGAAGCTTACTATGTGAGAGACTCATAAACCAGGAGAAATCATAACTTCCTGTTCAGCCCTCAGTAAATACCCAATACGTTCTTGGAACTGTATGATTCCGAGAATATCCAGGTTTGGTCATTCTCACCATATAAATAGGGAGCTAGCACTTGCTGACACTTTGCTGGAGAGACCTGCCTGTAAGGAGCCCTGCTTGTCACAATGGTACGTGAGTAATTTCATACATAGGCTCCTTTCTGCCTTTAGTTGAAGACGGAGCTCTTCTTAAAATATCTTTTCTAGAAGCCCAAATCAGGGAAGGAATGGGGCTCACCACAGAAGGACATGAGGAAGGAAGCAGGAGTTGGTGAGGAAGAGCACGTGAGGATGGAGAGGGCCTCAGGAAGGGACCCTGGCCTCAGCTCAGGACAAATGTACTCTATGAAACCCTCCTCAGACAGGGTTAGGGGGCTAGAGCACTGGTAGGTGGTGTGCTCCCCATCTTCCTCAGATCCCTCCTCCCACTCCCCTTCCATGAGGCCTGGGATTGAACTCAGGTAGCTGCAATAGCCCTTCCCTGGCTAAGATTCTGAAGACCCCGACCCTCGGTTATGGAGAGCAGACCCTCTTTTCCAGGGACAGCAGACACAGTTCAGGGGGCAGTGCCAGTCTGCTTCACCCAAACTGGTCAGGAAGCCACACTACCTGGAAAGCCCCGGCAAAGCTAGTTTCCCTTACTCTCCTGGGCCTGCTTGTGTCAGGCACACGGGAGTGTCTGCAGCAAGGGAGGCAGGGCAGGGTAGAATGCGGGGAAGAGAGGAGACTTTGGAGCCTCCTCCTCAGGCCTGGTCCTCAGATGAGGGTTCCAGCATCACCTGGGAGCTTGGATCATAAACTGGAGACATGCTGAAGTGGAATCTTCTTCACACATTTCATCAGGGTCTCCCTGAGCTCATGAAAGCTGCAGTGAGCAGCCAGTGCGAATCACTTTTCCTGTGGAGTTCACATGGGAGAGCAGGAGAGCAGGAGACACATCGCAAGTCCTGTCTGCCTGTCTGGGGTCAGGGAACTGAGACTGTGGCTACCCCATTAACTTTCTAAGAGAGAACTTTTTTCTTTTCTTTTCTTTTCTTTTACAAAGGCAAGAAGTCTAAAGAGGAAGGGATGAAGAGAGGGAGGGAAAGGAAGGATGAAGGGGTGAGGGATAGGACTGGAAGTGGGGAATGGGGAGAAGACAGAGGGTAGAGGGAGAGAGATGGAGTGACAGAGAGGAGGGGGCGAGGGAGGGAAAAAGGGACGATTCAAAAATGCATCATTTGCGTTACCCTGTTGTTGTTTTTTAACAAAATCTCAAAATTCGATTTTACCAATAAAGACTCGGGAGCCAGATGCTGGGGTGAAACATGCTAGCTCAGAGAGGCAGAGAAAGTACCAATCGACCTTCCTCCTCAGCTGATATCCCAGAAGGTGAAGCTCTCCTTCCCCATGCCACCTCAAAAAGCCTCAAACTGAATGTCCCCTCCTTCTATTTCCTGTGTGTCCCTCTATCCATCCTCCTGACTTCCTCCTACTCTCTATGGGTTTTTTCCCCCTATGTTCACTTCCTGTCAAACAGTTGCTTGCTCCACCTCTTGACCTAGGGTTAACTTTATTTAATCCCGTTACAATACTCAAGCAAAAAGCTCTTCGGTTAAAGGTAAGCTCTTCGGTTAAAGGTATGTGCTAGGGCTGAGCCACACCACGACTAGAAACAAGGTTTTTCCAGTAAACAACACAATATTGGGGTTCCCAGTGTGATCAAATATCCTGCAACACCCTGTCATCGTATTTGGGCTCCATACCACAGTGTCTCAGTCTTGTTCCATGATTCAGTAAAATACAAGTCTAGACTTCAGTGATTATCATGAAATAGTTTTCTTTTCATCTAAGGGAGTAGAAATTCTGTCAACAAGGTGGTTTGGGAGTCAAATAAATACAGAGCTTTTGAGCTAAAGATTATGGAAGAAAAAAGACTAAAATACAAAGACCAAGTGACTATTAAATCTCAATGTGTATGAAATATATTGAAAATTTTGTATAGGTTTTCCCTCTCTTCTGCTTTTCTTTTTTTTAAAATATTTATTAATTTTTTTATGTGAATACTTAGTCTTCACATACACACACACCAGAAGAAGGCATTAGATCCCATTACAGATGGTTATGATCTACCATGTGGTTGCTGGGAATTGAACTCAGGACCTCTGGAAGAGCAGTCAGTGCTCTTTTTTTTTTTTAATTTATTTATTTTTATCTCAATCACAGGTTAGGTACTTTGAATCCCAGGCGTAGCCCCCTCCCTCATTCCCTCCTACCCTCCCACTCCCTCCCTCATCTCCCTCCTCCCCGCCCCCTCCAAGTCCACCAACAGGGGAGGACCTCCTTCGCAGTCAATGCTCTTAACCGCTGAGCCATTTCTCCAGCCCCCTGCTTTTCTTTGTGTGGGGGAGGGGGTCATCTCTTGATGTAGTCCTACAGCACTATGTAGACCAGACAGGCTTCAAACTCAAGAGATCCTTCTGTCACTGTCTTCCAATGCTGGAATGAAATAAGCGAGCCACCACACAAGGCTCTTTTCCTTTTCTTTCTCTCTTTCACTCCCTTCTTTTGGAAAAACTCACGTATTTCCTTAGAGTTTTCATTGCAATGGGTTTCACGGCCGAATGAAAGAGGGAGGGCCTAGTGAAGAAAGGGGTCACAATCACGGTCACAGAGTGCATCTCTCTGGGTCACCGGCATCACAGCACCCAGGCTGTGGCCCAGCCTGCAGACTTTTGGTTCACCGTGCCGATGCTCTTGCCTCCTCCTTCCTCTCAGTTCACTGGTTCCTGTTTTGTCTGGGTTTTATTGCGAGCCACTGTGTTCTCAGTCAACTCTATTCTTGGGTGTTGCATGGCTTCCCATCTTCAGTGAGCTGAGCTGCCTCATCTTCACTTCTGTCTTCACCTCTGTACTGTTCTTAAGGTCATGTTAGAAGTGAAAAATGTGAATTCCGAAGTGTGAGTGGTCTTCAGTTACACTTTCAAATTGTTCCAAATTGCCCTTTGTGCTATCGGCCTGTTTCCCTCTGTGGATACTAAATGGCATGGTGGTTCTCATCTTCCTTCTATCTACATTCACATTTCTTTTGCTTTTGGTTAAGTTCGATTTCCAGGTGTTTATTGATCCTTTTTCTGTCTTCATGTGTGTGTTGTTATTGGCTTTTCTACTTTTCTACTATGACCTTACTTTTTCATTGTTACACTGAAATTAGTTCATGTTGTTTTTCAAATTTGATATCTTCTTAGCTTTATTTATGTATTTAAAACACAAATGCCTTAAAAACGACATAATTTGTACATTTTCTATAATTACTTTATGATCTTATTGTAAAATTTATACTGTGAGTCCTTTAAGAAAACATTTCAATGACCTTAATATAGAATATGGCTTCCCCATTGAACCTTAAGCAACCCCTGAGAAGTACAGAAAGAAGAGCTAGGGGCAGTGGGGACAGGAGAAACTACATGGAAGGTGGAGATGACCTTTTCACATCAAATGGGGCAAGGAGGACCAGCACCTGACACAAGAGCTCCCGGGCCTCCCAGAACAAGGCAGGGCAGTGCAAAAGAGTCGCTGCTGCAGAAAGGCCCTGCGCATCGGTGATGAGGCTGCGAGTACAACCCTTCCTATTCCCAGCCCCACAGCCAGCCAACCCCACCGGCGTCTCCAGCCCAGTGAGCTCTGCTGGCTGCTGTGCTGGTGTTTAGAAGCTGTCATGTGAGGACATGTGAGGTCAGGGGTCATGAGTGTGCCAAGCTGCATTGGGGTAGGCAGACATTTCGGGTGCTGAGAGGCACAGGGGCTGTGGCAGGCGCAAGCTTCCTCCTCTGTAGCTGGTTACTTACAGCAGCAAGCAATACTATCTGCTTAAAAGTCACTCTCCACAGATCTCCACTCAGCTCAAAGACAATGTTGATTTGAGTAACACACCTGTATCTTGTCATCAGTACCTCCTGAGTTTCCTATTTTGTCTCTTTATTCTTCCACCAGGAAGGAACCACTTCAGCTTTCACCTCTTCATGATTAATGTTAGTGCTTTTCTGAGACATGACCATGTAGCCCAGGCTATGTTGCTGGGATGATCTTGAACTACTGATCCCCTTGCTTCCATCTCTGGGGTTTTGGGGTTAGAGGCATGTGCTGTTAGGGCCTGAGGGGGGAAAAGACCAACTCCACCAGTGTCTGATTAAAGCAAGCTATATCTATAGCTGGCCAGCTGGCTGCCTCTCCCAACGTCTGGATTTCGGAGAGCAGCCCCTCACTGGCTTTTGAGGTCCCTCTCCTGGGGAAGGTTGATAGGAAAGAGCTGTTGAGATAATTGGCTGTAAGCACCTGGACAGAAGAGTGGGGGACTCAAGGCTCAAGGTTGCCCGTGGTGTAGATAAGTGCAAGAATACATCATGTGGAAGGGGAGGCATCAAGTTATCTGAGAAGACACATTTTTGTAAGACAAAAGGGCAATCATATATCGCAGGTTCAGGAGTTTAGCAAGGGGGGGCAATATAACATGGGGTCACAAGTTCAGCTTAGGCTGAAATGGTTTGCAGGATACATTAGGCTTAGGAAACAGAAACTTATTCTTATAAGCTATAGAGACTTAATGACAATGTGTAACAGTGTAGCTACAGTTTTAGTTTCATAGTGCCACACCAATGAGTTTCTGTGTTGCTAGGCTTTGAATTAATGGCTTTGTGCTTGCTAGGCCTGTACTCTGCCACCTGAGCTGCTTCCCCAACCTCTAGCCATTTGCTATCATATCAATCCTCATCCTACCTTCCTTTTTAAAAGAACTCCAAGAATACCATACTAAACTCTGTTCATTTATTTAGCTCCTCTCAAAAAAGATGACATATGCAAGTTCCTGCTTTGGGACTGTGGATTCCAAACCCTCTTCAGACCAGAGGGGTGGCTGGTCCTGGAAGTTCTGCATCACAGTGGCTATACCTGTCACATGGTCTTGGTTTACACTCTGATGCTAACCATATCTCCTACAAACTCTATCCAGCAGGCCTCCTGCTGTATTTTGCTTGCCTTTGGGCTCATGTTAAAGTTGTTGTTTTCTTAGGCTTGATTTTTTTTTTTTTTTTTGAGACAGGGTTTCTCTTTGTAGCCCTGGTTGTCCTGGAACTCTCTCTGTAGCACAGGCTTTACGTTATTGTTTTATTTTTAATTTTGCCTCATGACAAACCTTCCTAGGGTTTTCTTTTCACGTGACTAATTTGTGTCTTAGCGCCTGACTGCTGGGCTGGGTACCTGCAGTTGTTCCACATCTGATCTTCCTGCCAGAATCAGCTGGAGTCTTACAGGCCAGTCAGTCAAGAATGCCCTTCAGGAATCACTCACTCTCCACTCCCTGCATTGCAGAAAGCTCAACTGGGCAGCCTCCTACTCCTTACCACCTTGGTGACGGCCTGCAATGCACAGTGCTCTATTGAGGACCATCAGGGACAGCCTGGTGGTAAGTCCTGTTTCCCCCAGCACTTTTTATGCCATCCAGCTTGGTAGATACCTGTAGATAGGACCTAGTATACATGGCAGATGGGGAAGTCTTGGAACATGCTCGGGAAGGAGGCCTCGGGCAGGTCCAGAAGCAGTTGAGAAGGTTGTTCTCTAACTAGATGAGACTGCCCAGAGAGCTTCCGAACTTGCCAGGCCCCATTTAAGAACAGCTGAATAAAACTCTCTGGGGGCCAAAGTAAAACATGAAACGCTCTCTCACTTTCACATACACTCAGAGTTAAGAAGCAGCATTTAAAAAAATTTAAAGATTTATTTACATATGAATGCTCTATTTACATGTACACCTGTGTGCCAGAAGAGCACATCAGTTCCCACTCTGGATGGTTGGGAGCCACCTTGTGGTTGCTGGGAACTGAACTCAGGTGCTCTGGAAGAGCAGCCAGTGCTCTTAACTCCACCCCCAGCTTTCAAAATTTAATGTACATGATCATCCCTGTAACTCATGTGTATGTGTGTGTATGTGTGTGTGTGGTGTGAGTGGTGCTGGAGATTCTCATACATACCAAACAAGTACTTTAATATTGTACTAGCTTCATTCTGTTGCCGTGATGAAATACCATAATGAAAACAAATTTAGGGAAGGACCGGATTTATTTGCTTTTCACTTCTAGGCCACAGTCCATTGTTGAGAGAAGTCAGGGGAAAAACTCAAGCAAGAACTAGATGGTGCTCCTCCAGTGACGTCAGGTTGTATCAAGTTGACAACTAAAACTAAGTATGACATCGCTAAGCCACATCCCTTTGCCCAGGACAGGTCTAATTCACTGATTCTGAAAGCAGGTATGAAAGTCTAGTATTCAGCACCGCTCCAGAAGATTGCTCATGCTGTTGTCCTTTGAGCACACTTGGATCACATGGCTCTAAGGCAGCAATTCTCATCGTGGATGAGCATTTTAAAAAAGTAATGCAGATCCAAGAAACACACATATGCAACAAAGATAAACACTCCCCAGAGTAAAGGGCTGGAAAACTATTTTCCAAGCAAATGGACCCAAAAAACAAGCTGGGGTAGCAATCCTAGTATCTAATAAAATAGACTTTCAACCAAAATTAATTAAGAAAGATGAGGAGGGGCACTTCCTTCTCATCAAAGGAAAATTCCAACAGGAGGACATCACAATTCTGAACATTTATGCCCCAAATACAAGACCACCTACATATGTAAATCAAACATTACTAAAACTGAAATCACACATTGATCCCAACACTCTAATAGTGGGAGACTTCAACACTCCACTCTCACCAAGGGACAGATCATCCGGTCAGAAACAAAACAGAGAAACAAGGGCACTCACAGACACCCTAAATCAAATGGACCTAATAGATGTCTACAGAACCTTTCACCCTAGATCAAAAGAGTACACCTTCTTTTCAGCACCTTATGGAACCTTCTCCAAAATAGACCATATAGTTGGTCACAAAGCAAGCCTCAGCAGATACAGGAAGATTGAAATAATCCCTTGTATCCTATCTGACCATCATGGTCTAAAGCTGGACCTCAACAACAACAGAAATAACAAACGGCCTGCACATTCATGGAAACTGAACAACTTGCTACTCAAGGACAGCTTGGTTAGGGAAGAAATTAAGAAAGAAATTAAAGACTTCCTAGAATTCAATGAAAATGAAAGCACAACATACCCAAACTTATGGGACACAATGAAGGCAGTGCTTAGAGGAAAGTTCATAGCACTAAGTGCCTTCAAGAAGAAATTTGAGGGGCTGGAGAAATGGCTCAGAGGTTAAGAGCACTGCCTGCTCTTCCAGAGGTCTTGAGTTCAATCCCCAGCAACCACATGGTGGCTCACAACCATCTATAATAAAATCTAGTG
>CM053753.1:18285914-18388790 GCA_028658305.1 Pachyuromys duprasi | reverse complement strand
AGGTCCTCCCCCATTGGTGGACTTGGAGGGGGCGGGGAGGAGATGAGGGAGGGTTGGGGAGGGTGGAAGGAATGAGGGAGGGGGCTACGCTTGGGATGCAAAGTACCTAACCTGTGATTGATAACAACAACAACAAAAAAGTAATGCAGAGGGCTGGGAAGCAGCTCTCTTGGTAGGGTGCCTGTCTAGTAAGTAGGAGGTAATGTGTTCAATCCCAGCACTGCAGAAAGCAAATGTGGCTGCACATCCTTGTAATCCCTGCACTGGAGAGGCAGAGACAGGAGGGTTGAAAGTCTAACGCGGGGCCTGGAGAGATTCTTAGTGGAAAAAGCACTGGCTGCTCTTATAGAAGACCCAAGCTCCGCTCCCAGATGCACATGGCAGTTTTACAACTCTTGGTAATTTCAGTTCCTGGGCATCTGGTTTCCTCTTCTGGTCTCTGTAGAGAAGATACAGTAGTCTTGAATACATGCAAGAGAAACATTCACACACTTTTTTTTTTTTTTAAAGGATCTTTTAAAAAGCACCTAGGAAGTTCAATACCTGTCTGGAAGACCTGCTGCATGACTTCCCCCACCCCTCAAAAAACAAAACAAAAAACCCCAAAAACCAAAACACCCAAGGTAAACAAGGCAGTTGGGGCTCCACAGACTGATTTCATTGTCTTCTGTGAAGATCAGGCACTCCGGGGTTGTTTGTTTGTTTTGCTGCTTCGGGATGGAATCCAGGGCTTCATGCATTCTAAATACATGTTCTGCCACTGAACCACACCCCAGTCTGGGTGATTTTTAAGTACCCACAATGTTTCACATGGGCACCCAGCATTGAGAAGCACTGACACAAAGCAATACCAGTAGAGAAGTGAGGGGCTTATTTAGGACAGCCAGAGGAGACCAGCTAGCCCCTGCTGCCAGCAGCTCCTAATAGCTACTAGAAGCAAAAGGAAGGTCTTGTTTATTCCCCAATGTCTGTTCTGACACAAAGTCTGGAAGGATTTGAGCTTGTTTAGGCATGCTGGCACGGTAGCTCAGGCCTTAATCCCAGCAGAGGCAGTTGAATCTGAGTCAGAGACCAACCTAACCAGGGCTACATAGTAATGTTTTGTCTAAAGAAAACCAAAGCCCAAAACAGCAAAACAAACAAAAAATATTATCAGAGGCATGGATTACAGGACTGTAGTGTGCTGGACTTTAGCCACTTTGAACACAAGAGCATTGCTTCTGACACCTTTATGACTGCTGCAGTCACATGCCAGCAGCTGGACGTGACAGACTTAGTTCCCATTGTGTGACTCGGGGATTTTCATTGTTTTAGAGTGTGTGGATTCTGACGGTGAAAAACACCCCGTGAACTCTTCTTGGGTGAAGGACTGTAAGCAGTGTTTCTGTGGAGAAAAATCAATTGCCTGCTGCAGTCAGTAAGTCTCAACCACTGGTCTGGGCCTGTCCCAGACAGCCGCTCTTCAGGGCTTCTGCTTGCTTTTGCTTGGTTTAGCTTTATGTTTGCTTTAGAGACAAAGTCTCCTTAGGTGGCCTTGCCTTCTCATTCCAAGGCTATCTGATCCTGCTGCCTCAGTCTCTTTTGTGAGCTGGATGAGCAGTCTCTTTTTGTGAGCACTGTGTGAGAAGCATAGACAAGTTTGTATCTTATCCATACAATTTTACTGAATGATAGCAAATTTATAAGCTACATTGATTTATTTTTAACAAAACTGACATTTATTTATGTGTGTGTCTGTGTTTGGTTTGGGGGCTATAACTTGCCAAGCAGTCCCATGAGAGCTAATAATTGGCACAGATTTTTAAAATTCCAACTTTAATTACTACCATTAACTCTCAGATCATACTTTACACATCACATAGTAAATCTATATACTATGTAGGTTACAAAACGGCTATAAAAAGCTGACAGAACGCAGCAGGATTGGATGTGTTGAAACAGAGCAGGAGGCAGGCAGGAATGTGGTAGAGATGCAAAGAGAATCTGTTGGAGACGCATCTAGAGTGGAACCTCAGGGTCAAGTTGAGCTGCACAGTTGAGGCGTTGGACTACTGAAGCCATACAGGCTGAATACAGAACTGGTCTAGACGGACCAGCATGTGAAGGGTAGTCAGCTGCTTTAGCACCAGGGACTGACTCCCCAGACAGTCAGAAGTTCTCTTTCAGCCCTTCCCCTTAAACAAAACAAAACATGAGTAGTATATGAATGCGGGCGTGTGTGTGTGTGTGTGTGTGTGTGTGTGTGTGTGCGCGCGCGGGCAAGATATGGATGGAGTGGTGAATGTGGAGCTGGAGAACAACTTTCTGGAGTCAGCTCTCTCTTTCCACACTTCAGTGAGCCCCTGGGGTAGAATCCTTTTAATTTTTAGGTTGCTCAGCAGTGCGTGTCTCGAGGGTGGTGCCAGGTGGATGTGCTGCTTGCAGGCATGGCAAGTAAAAGGGCATCCTATCGCCTGCTCTGCACACAAACTGAAGGACCTGCCCCTTATAAAACAGGTTCTCCCACAGCAAGGCATGGCCTGAAAACCACTGTGTTGCATAATATGGAGTAACTTGAAGCAGGGCACGGCTGGGTCTCAACACTGGAACAATAGGCAGTGCCACTGTGCCAATGGTTTTGTTGTTGTTTGTTGCCCATCTCACTTTTTCTTTTTCTTTAGTGTGTGTTGCGCGAATGTGTTAAAGATTGAACGTAGGACTTTACAGCTGCTAAACAAGGACTCTACCTCTGAGTTGTATCTCAAACCCAAAGAGCAATTTTAGATTCCCAGGACAATTGAACATAGGTCCAGAGGTTTTCCATATGTTCTCTGGCCCCGCATGCTCAGCCCTGTCCATTAGCAACATCTCCAAAGAGGATGCCCTTACCATAGTGACTGTCCAGTGCTGAGACACCACCTGCTCCAGGGTCTGCAGTGTGTTCTATTTTAGATCTCGGTGAGGGCTAGGGCTAGTTTTCAGTCCTGTTTCTCATGTAAAATATACATAAGATAGAATTTGCCACTTCAGGCATACATTTAAATTGCTTTCACTGTATTTACAGTGTTGTGTAACCTTTACCATCTTTAGTGACTTTTCATCTTGAGCAGGTCCATAACTGTAGTCCTAGCTACCTAGAATGTTAAGATAGGAGTGTCGCTAGACAGGAATTTGATGTTTTGTTTTGACAGTATCTCATTTGTCGCCTTAGCTGGGCTGGAATGTGCTGTGCAGATCTGGGTGGCCTTGAACTCAGAGATATGCCTGCTTCTGCCACCCAAGTTTGAGGATGAAAGTTGTACACACTCAGCTTTGAGCTCAGATTTGGCAACATAGTGAGACCTCCATTTTCTAAAAAAAAAAAAAAAAAAAAAAAAAAGAGGAAGAGCTAGAAGTGTGTGGTGTACACCTTTAATATCCCAGCACCTGGGAGGCAGGCTGATCTGTGGCCTACCTAGTCAGGGCTACATACACTTTCTCTCTCTCTTGCTCTCCTTCTCGCTCTCTCACACACACATGAAAGAAAGCAAGCAAGCAAACAAACCCAAACCTCAAATAAATAACAACCTACAGCTTTGTATTCATCCATCACTCACTCCTCATTGTCTCTGTTGGCCCTAGAAAGCATTCACCTGCTGTTTCTTACAAGGTGACTGCTGAAAAACCTTGTGCAAGTAGAATCAATTGTATAGTATTTGTCCTCTGAAGATCACTTTCCTCCACAGAGTACAGTTTCCCAAAGTTTATACATGCTGTCACGTGTGTTAGTATTTCCTGTCCTTCCAGGCTCATGATACCCAATGTCTGTAAACAACATCTTATACTCACCTCTCACCAATGGGCAGTTGTTTGCTTCTACCTCAGGAACTCAGTTTAATTTGTCTATTCATTCATTCATTCATTCATTCATTCATTCATTCATTCATTCGGTTTTTTGAGGCAGGGTTTCTCAGCTCGGTTTAATTTTTGACTATTTATTTATTTGGTTTTTTGAGACAGGGTTTCTCTCTGTGTAGCCTGGACTATCCTGGATTCACTTTGTACACCAGGCTAGCCTTGAACTTACAGAGATCAGCCTGCCTCTGCCTCCCCCAAGTGCTAGGATTACACTTGGCTATCATCTTTATTCATTTTTTTTCTAATTTTAAATATTTTTTCATCTTTATTCTTAAACCTCATATCCACACAGGTTCCTATAACAAGCAAGCTTATCCAGTGATCTACTCTAGAAGCTGGTCTGGTGGTCACTGTAGCCTTGACCTTAGGTGTTAGCAAGAGCAGGTGTGGTCTGAGTGAGGCTAAGGGAAGACACGTGTGCTCCTCTGTGGAGTGGAGCCCAGGGCAGAGCAGGGGTTGTGCAGATGGCTTCTGCTGGGTTGTTGTGCTAAAGGTGTAATCTTTGAACAAATGAACCACAGAGAACCGGCAGCTATGGCCACACGAACCTCTCTGCTCCCAGCCTCCCAAGTGCATCTGAACACATTCCTGTTTGTCTTCTTCAGCCACCTGAGTCTTGCGTGGACAGGATTTTTTTTTTTTTTTAAGCAGTGCTGGGATTAAACCCAGGGTCTCACACATGGTAAGCTACCACTGTACCACTAAGCTCTACACCAGCTCAACAGAGGCATTGTGTAAAGGAGCATTTTCCAAACTTGCCTGTGTACCTGAACTTTACCAAATACCTTGGACTGTCATACAACTTTAACCAGAGTTCTTTAGTCCTACTAAAGTTAAGTGTCTCAAAAATTCTGCCTGCATGTACTAAGCATGACTCATGGTAAATGTATAGTCAATGAAGAGAAAATTCCAACTGAGAAGTAGGCTGGCAGAATGCCCCAGCAGGCTCCCAGGCCTTGAACTGGCTGGTCACCAGTTGCCAAAACTGAATCTTGATGTGTGTGTGTGTTCAGATCTCTAACCGTGTATTAATGGCAAGTGTACTGTGATGCCAGTGTGTAACTGAAGTTCTACAGGTTAAGGACTGGTGAACCATTCCTACCCTTGAATGGGAAACATCTCTATAGGCACTAAGGGTCCCCAGATTTTCAGTATTGTCATCAGAGTACTCATAGCAACCTCTTCTGTGGTTACCAATGGATCCAGGGGAGAAGAGTGAGGTTGATGCTGGCAGTGAGGTGGGAGGACCCTGATGCTGCAGCCAGGGCAGCTCGAGCGTGACTCTCATTCCCTCCTATTAGCTGTGTGTGCCACAGTAAGCTTTTGGGTCTCTGTGCCTTAGTTCCACGTTGCTATGAGAACTAAATGAGATTCTGTACATAAATTCATATAACCAATAAGATTTAAGATATTCTCTATGCTTGGTCTATACCTCTTGAATCTGACAGTGGCTGGTGCTTGGTGAAGGCTCGACATCTACCCTCCCCCCCCCTTCTGTAACACCTGTCCCATTTGGCACTGCTCCACCTGGGGGTAAAGTGCTTATTTCTCAATGTTATTCCAAACCACTATGACTACTATTACTATTTCTTCTCCTCCTCCTCCCTCTCCTCTTCTTTTTCTGTTTTGGTTTTTCGAGTCAGGGTTTTTCAGTATAGTCTTGGCTGTCTTGGACTCACTTTGTAGACCAGGCTGGCCTTGAACTCACAGAGATCCACCTGCCTCTGCCTCCCAGACTGCTGGGATTATAGGGCATGAGCCACCATGCCTGGCTTTCTATTTCTTTTTACACATTTTTCTTTTTACAACTAAATTCCAAAACTTATTTTGCAAATTAAATTAGACTTAATTTTTTTTGAGACGAATCACACTATATACTGTATTCTCAGGCTGCTCTTGATCTTGCCAGCATTCTGCTTCCTCCCCTCGAGTGTTGGGATTAAAGGTGTATACCACCATTACTGATTATATTACAATTTGGTGCTCTATTTTTTTACTTAATTAATATTTTTGCATTAATACCATCTATGTCATCAAATGTCTTCAAAATATTATATCCTACAAGTAACCAGCTGTCTTAAAAGGAATCTTAGAGCCAAAGGCATGATGTCACTGGTGGCTTTCACTCACAGGACAATGTTCACATGGGTTTCGGCCATGTGTGCTTGGGTTGAGTGCTCAGTGCTCTAGTCAGCTATGAGAGAACTTCCTGCCATCATCTCTGCATGCACCATGGAGGGCTGCAAATTCAGATGTCCTAGGAACCAGAAAATTGATATCAATGAATGGTTTCAAATAACTTGGGAAGAAGACTGAAATGTCTTTTTTCTTTGGGATAGAATTCCAGGTTTTCTTTAATAAGGTGACATTGTTACAGAGAGCACTGAAATGGCTTGGCGGCTTTTATCTACTCTGGACAGAGTGGTTTATTTATTCTTTGGTTTTCAAAAATATTTATTATTTATTTATATGTAGATGTATGTCTGTGTGGATGTATATGTACATACATGCAATTACCCATGGAAGCCAAAAGAAGACATTGGCTCTCTAGAGCTGGAGTTGTAGGCATCTGTGAGTCAATGGACATGGAGGCTGAGAGCTAAACTCCTATCCTCTGAAAGAGTAGAAGTTGCTTTTAACCACCAACCACATTTCTCTAGCCCTTATCTTTATTTTCTGGGACAAGGTCTCCTGCAGCCTAGACTGGCCTCAGAATTACTATGTAGCTCAGGCTGGTCTTAAACTTCTGATCTTTCTCCCTCTACCTCTAAGTGCTGCAAATACAGCTCTGCATGACACCATGTTGGCAGAGCAATTTAAACTTCAAGCCTGTAGATGTGCTTTTAAGACAATAACTCCTAAAACTGTGTGTGCCCCTTACATGTGCAGGTGGGTTTTCCCAGAAAGGATTGTTTCCATTAGCTTCTCCCTAAGATCCATGACCCTGGCCTGAGATGGCTCTTCCTCCTGTTGGTTAGCTGAGCTGCTCTTCTAACCAGACCCACCACATAGGGCTGGGACAACCTTCTCTTCCCACGGTCTAGCACCAGTATTACTGACCACCCCCAAACAGGGAGGGTGGGAAGGGCAAGGTGAGTACCCTGTCCCACATTAACCCAGTTGGTCCCTGAACCTGTCAGAACTTCCCAGCATCCTTCAGTGCATGCAGGGTAGAATGAAGAACTCAGGTTAGGGATGGTTTCTGTGACTCCATGCCGTGGACAGGCACAGGCAGTCTGCACTTTGGGCTTTCTAGCCAAGTGACACCCTTATACTGGGGAAGGGAGACCCCTGACAACTGCAAAGTGTATAGTCTGCTTCTTGCACAGAGCATGTCTGATCGGGCTGGGCGAATAAATGTTTCTTCCCTTATTCTAACAGCTTTGTCTTGTCTCATTGACAGAATTAGTATACCGGTGACCTATGACAAAGAGAAGTGTCGTAAGGAATTCCACCCAGAGAACTGCACTTATAGGGTGGTGGAACGGGGCAACCCAGAAAAGACCTGTCCTGTCAAAGCCTGGATATTGTAAATGTGCTGAGCAACATTTGAAAATCCGTATGATCTAAATTTACCAATTATAGGCTGGGTAGAGGGTACCTATAATCCTAACACTTGGAAGGCAGAGCAGGTAGATCTCAAGGCCAGCCTGGTCTACCAAGGGAGTTCCAGAACAGCCAGGGCTACACAGAGAAACCTTGTCTCAAAAGATTAAAATAAATAAACAAATAAATAAATTAGCCGATATGTTTGTATTAATTTAATACATGTTATAAAGCAAACAAACATTTAAAGGAGACAAAAAGGAAACCAAACAAATTAACCCAACAATACCAGGTACAAGTTACAATATCTTCCCTGTGCGCAAATGGGTTTCATCCATGTGTGCTTTTCTATGGCGTCCATATCCATTTCCACCACTTCTGCTACGTGAGGTTCTTCTGCCTGTGTTGTTTCTGGTTTACAATGGAAAAAAGCATGTGTGTTTCACAGTGACACTGAACTTCTCTGCCCCGGGTACTCACATTTATCCTTCCTTCCACTTCCTTAGGCACATCCTCTCCATCATGTCCCCGTATCTCTCTGTGCTTGCATGAGGTTAGAACAGGTTAGAGACAGCCCGAGAAGGTATCCTCCAGACCCCATGCAGTCCTGTGGGGAACTCAGAGACCAGACTTGTGTGGGTGGCAGGGGCTAGCTCTAGGATCAGTTAAGTGTGTCAGGCAGATCGCCTAAAGTAGACGGACTAGAAACTGTGCTATTCATTCTGACAGTTACTTACTCAATATGTATATTTTTAAGTGTAGCGTGTTTTCCCTAAGTTATAATGTATTGCCCACCATTTTTAAGTGTTCACTCAGTGGAGATAAAAATATCAGGCTGTTTTGCACCTATCACCTCTCTCCAGCCTCAGAGCTTTTCATCAGCCTCTTCTTAGTCACTGTTCTATTGCTGTGAAGGGACACCATGCCCACAGCATGGACTCTTTGAGCCCATTATTATGGCAGGAAGCATGGTGGCATACAGACAGAAGTGGCTGAGTTCTATAACCAGATCCACAGGCAGTAGGAAGAAAGACTAAGCTACTGGGCCTGGCTTGGGCTTCTGAGGCCTCAAAACCCATTCCTAGGTGACATATTCCCCCCAACAAGGCCATACCTATTCCAACAAGGACACTGAGCTTCTAATCTTTATATTCAAACCACCACAAGCCCCAAAGGAAAAAAATAGTTCATTTGCTTATTTGCATGACTGTTTTGCCTGTGTACATAAATGTGCATGACTGGTGCCCTTGGTGGGCAGAAGGCTTTGGAGCAGGAGTTATGGATGGTTGTGAGCCAGGTGCGGGGAACCTGCAAAAGCAGCAGGTGCTTTTAACGCCGAGCCACCTCTCTTGGACCCCTGATAAAGGAACTTATTAAATGACACTAACTGTCCACTCAGCCCTCCCTCCAGCCTGCTATGCATCATTTTCTTTTCTGTCCTTGAGAATTTGACTGCCCTCCTAACCAGGGTAGAGTTGGGTAGGAGAAATAGTAGTTTATATTCTAAGGTACAGTCGGACAACTATACTGATAATCATCACCTGATACCTCTGTCTCCCACTTCTCTCAAAGTCTCAGTCATGGAGGCTGGCCTTGAACACCCACCCTCCTGCTTCCCTCCTCCCAAGTGCTAGGATTGCAGCCGGGTGCTACCACACCCAGATTAACTATTAATTAAAAATAATTAGTTGAGAGGATTTTCTATATTATTAATACAAAGAAACAAAAAATATAGCAGTTACCCACACCCAGCCCCCCCTCACATTGTTTCCATGCACTGAAAGTTAACAGTGTATCTCACAGATATGTACAATTAGTATGTATCAGTTCAAAATGTTTCTTTTTAAAGGATTTGCCTTGATTTGTGTAATAACGGAGTCATGTGATATATGGCCTTTTGTGTCTTCTGATATGAACGTTACAGTTAAATAAAATCTACCTGTGAGAAAATTTTGTCTGAGAGGCTTACCTGGCATATTTCTTCATTCAGCATAGCACATCTTCAGAATACTTAATTGACTTACTGAGAGGCATGAAAAGGACCCAGATTAAGGACAGCAAAAGTTAGCGGGCACCTCCACGTTGAGGCCCTAAAGACACTTTCGCGCAGTCGCAGAAGGAAATCTCGCGAAACTGTCAGAACACTATCGAGAGGCGTGGTAGGAAGGCAATACTATCGCGAGAATTCTGCCTTCAGAGTCCCGATTTTTCCTGGCTAGGTGTCTGGGTCGGTCCAAGGTCCACTCGGATCACCGGAAGAAGCGCTGCCGGCTGGTAAGGACGTGAGTGGCCGGCGGTGGCGCTTCGCTTTGCTGCCGTTCGCCCCTTCGCTCCGGGCCTGTGGCCTGTCCTGCCCTCCCTTCTCCCCGACACGCGGTGTCCGGGGCCACCACCCCACCTGCCTGCCTGCCGGGCCCAATCGCCTCTCCCTTCCCCACGTCACGTCAGGCCTGAACTCTTCTCCAGTCCCCGTGTCGCGCCGGGCCCTAACTCCTCTCCCTCCCCTCGTCCCGGGCTCACCACCTCTTCCTTCTTGCCCAAGCGCTGGGCCTGCCCTCCCTCCTCCCTCCTGTCGACATGATCTGTCCCTGGGCCACGAATTGCAGCCTGAATGCTTCTCTTTTCCTACATTCTCCTGACTGTCCTTCTCTGTGTTTTCAGTGGTGACAGCCCTGTTTCTCGGGCGCTTGTCTGGGTCTCTGGTCCCAGATGGGCCTGTTTTCCACTACTGATCCAGGGCATCTTTGCTCCTATTCCTACTGGGTTGGCAAGGTGGAATGTTTTCTGGAGGCTTACCGCGTCTTGAACACAGTATTACTTAATATCGCATTTAATTCTCCCAACAGTCCCCCAAAGTAGCTTGATTTTTTTTCCCCCTTTTGCTGATGAGAAGAGAGCTTGCAGGGCACCCGTTTATAAAATGCTGTATGCCCAGGGTGTTGAAATAAGAAATAGATAGGCTCTTGGCTCTGATGCACCTTAAGTCCTTCTGGTGGGAATAGTACAGTCTTACGTGCTTCAGGCTGGAACTTGGGAGGATGGACAAGAATGACAAGTCAGAGGGCCGGGGTTATCTGACCCTTCACCCACACAGCTCTCTTACCGGTGTTGTTTAGTAGGTAAGGCTCACCATCATGGCTTCCTTTTGGAAGGACTTGACTTCCTACCACCCCCTTGGTAATGTGGTGTACGGTTATAGAGAGTTTGAGTTACTTCCCCGAGCGTGTATGAGACAGGTGAGTCTGTTGGTTATCCTATGTTAGGATCCTACTGTGACATTTTTGATTCTTGGAAAGGAAATTCACCCTGCTGTGATAACATAAGGGGTTTTATTTAATTTGTACTGCTCAGCAAGTTAACTTGGTTTGCTCTTTGGATTTTTTGTTTGTTTAAAAAGAGGGAGTCAGGTCCCCCTACAAGTCAATTGTGAGTCACCTGATGAGGGCCCCGAGAACTGAACTCTGGCCCTTTGGTAGAGCAGCAGGTGCTCTTAACCACTGAGCCTTCTCTTCAATTCCGTTTGTTTGCTTGTATGAAGACAGGCTGCAGAAATCTGCTATGATTACATAGGTGAATGCCACCACACCCTGATGACTTGCTGTTTGGAAGATCTGCTAGCCAGCAGAATTGTTCCTATGAGTGAGATAACAGTGCCTCTGGCACTGTTAACAGCCCTTGCATTTACTTCTCTTTTTATCTCGTCCATTGGGTCTTTGTCTTTGAGTCTCCAGGAAAATAGCCTACGCATTTTAAAAGTTTTATGGTTAAAGTTTGATGATGATTCATGTCTAAGCCTCAGTAGTTACATTATTCCTTTGAAGAAATATTTTCAAAAGTGGAAAATCATTGAGCTACAGAAAGGAGAATGTGCTACTTTTTGTTGCTTTTGGATTTTTGAGACAGGGTTTCTATATAGCCTTGCCTGTCCTGGACTCACTTTGTAGACCAGGCTGGCCTCAAACTCACTGAGAGTCACCTGCCTCGTCCTCCCTGAGTGCTGGGATTACAGGCATGCCCAGCTGAGAATGTGCTTCTTAAAGGGGACATTGTATCTGACTCTACAAGTATGCAGGACTTGCTCCCGTCTCCAGTTTATTAAATCAGTGTAGATTGCTAAGAATCTCAGGGATCTGTATATGGGTCTTATAAAACTCTGAGTATTCTGACACATATCCAGTCCCCATTTTAGAGTCTCTTGGCTAGGTTTTCTGGTGCTTTGCTCATACACAGTTAACATACTGAGGCACTTGTAGCCAGCCATGGAGCCTCGTAGGCACCTTTTAACTGTACCTCTTATTTCAGAAATGTATTGTGGTCTATGAACCATTGGCACAAAGTGTCCACTAGATGGCAGAATCAACATTGTATCCTCAGGGACAACACTGCCTTTCAGTTCAAGACCTTAAATACTTGAATGACTACATAAGCCTTAAATGGCACCTTCAAAATACCCGGTGAAGCTGAGGGGTTTAGACTCACACTGGAGATTAGCCAGATGCTAAGAAGCAACCAGACTCAGACTTTTGGACTTGGGAGCTTGTGACTATGTATTGTATTTAACCCTGTCAAGTCTGTAATAGCTGTCAAATTGAGCACTTTTGTTCTGGGGAGTATCGCCAGTAATAGTGCTCTCTTTCTATGCTTGTCTTTCAGAGGAACCATTATCCTTCTCAGCCCTTCTTCTGCGATTGTTAAATCTAACATTTCAGTCATCATTTGTAAGCTTATAGTTTATATATGCCACATCCTAGCATGTTATACATACTCCCTGAATTAGATTCACAGGCAAATGAGCCAAATAATTCCTGTGTAGGTACTCTGTTTACTTACTTTCTGTCTAACACGAGCCACTCATCAAGTGCTCGTGACCATTTTTCTCCAGGTTGGTTTTGCTTGACCTGATTATGCAGTAGGGTCAAGATGTTTTTCAAGGGTACTAGGATTCTACTTGGGTTTTTGAGCTGATAGTTCCTCCCATTTGGCATTACCTTGACTGCCCAACAGACCTAGCAGTTTGGTTCAGTATTCAGTGACAAAATAGGTTTAATGAGGTTTGCTTGTTTGTCAGTAAGTAGCACACAGTCTTTTAATACGTGGGTAATTACAGTGTTCAGAACAATTTGCCAGGTTATGTTTTGAATTTTACTTTGGCGTTATTACTAGTCCCTCAGGCTTTAGAGAGGAAATATATTTTATCTTTTGTTTGCTTCTGTAGGAAAACAGAAAGGTAGTTACACAAAATCAGAGATAAATGGCATTCTTGTGTAAGGTACATAAGTAACCTGTGTTCCTATATTCTTGACTCTCATGGGCCATGAAGTTCAGGTTGAAGATAGGGGACAGCCCCAGAATTGAAAGCCTACTTGGCTTTTGTTGATGTCACTTGGAGTTTCTTGCTACTTACAGAGAGGAAGCCTGAGTGGAAAATGTTGAGTTGGCTGTAAATACAGTGCACATTTTAACGCACAAACCCGTTGTTGTTTTGAATTTGTGGAACTAAGATTTTTGAGTCAGCCAGTTTTACAGCCTTTCTCAGCACTCATCCTGGGATTATGGTTTCTGCAGTGACACCCTTACCAGTTCTGTTTTGTTTGAAAACAAGGAATTAAGTTAAGCTGGGTGTTGTTACCAGGGTTCTGGGAGTCCAGACAAGAGGTACAATACTGAGTTTAAGATAAGCTTGAACTACATGAAACTGTCAGAAACCAAAGGCTAGGGTGTAGTTTAAAGTGTTGTCTAGCATATCCAAGGCTGGGCATTGTGCCTCCAGTACTGGGGTGAAAAAAAGAATAATTGTGTTGGAAACATTGTCCTCTTATCAATTTCTTTCCTAAATTAATACTACAGTCTTTAATGGGACAACATCAAGTTGATTATGTTTATAACAGAAATACTTATTATTGTGGCTGCTCTGAATTTGATCATTAATACATTATTTATTCATTCATTGATAAAAGATGTATCTAGCCACTGGTGAGTTTAAGAGCAAGCATTGGTACAGAGCTGGGGGCACCTTTCTCATTAGGCTAACTCTGTCACACATACAGCATATGGAAAGGGTTCTTAATGTCAGGGCACAGATGACACCAAGCTGTGTGTACAGTGCTGGGGGGCCCAAAGCTGGCTAAGAAAGTAGGCCTAAGAAGGTTCTTGTGGGTCCTGACCTTGGGGGCGGAGAATCAAATGACCTTTTGGAAGGGGTCACTTAAGACTATCAGGAAACAGATATTCAATCACAATTCATAACAGTAGCAAAATTACAGTTCTAAAATAGCAACAAAAATAATTTTATAGTTGGGGGTCACCACAACATGAGGTGCTGTATTAAAGGATGACAGCATTAGGAAGATTGAGAACCACTGTGTTAATGGGTTCATACTGGAAACCTAATAGATGTCAGTAGGCACAAGAAAGCAGCATGACAGTTCTATTGGTTGGTAATATTGAAGAATGATATATTTGTTCAGGAAAGGCTTTCTAGTGCAAAGCATACAGCTATAACATTGCTGGCAGAAAGAAGTGGAGAGTCAAGCTGAACAAGACAGAGAGAATGGATGGAAAGAGGAATTCTTCGTTTACCAACATGGAAATGTCAAGAGTCACAGCATTCCCCTACCCTGGTTAGCTGTGCTTCCTGCTCCCTAGAGGACAGGGCCTTGCTATATGCACATCTATATCAGTATTATCTATAGATGTGCCAGCCTTGAATTTAGTGTAGTGCAGGATGGCAAGGATGAGTCTTCTCCTGTAATGTCCTGAGTGCTGGGATTACCTTGCTTAACATCAGATTTACTTTAATAACCTAAGAATAGCCCCGGACATGAAGTACAGAGAACCATACAGTTTTCATTCATTTAGTCTTCGTATCTTCACCAACAGTGTTATTTAAATAGGCTATTTGAACTAGCTGTTTTCTTTTGTAAAGAATGTTTGAACTGGGATCTTAAACCGTGCTTCAGGAAAGGAGGTAACACTGCAGACTCTGCTGGGACCTGGTGTTTAAGGATGCTTGAGTCTTCTCTCACGATTTTGCTTTACTCTTAGTGTTCACAAAAGTTACTTTACATGCATAGAAAAGAGAAAACAGGTGTCTGATGTGGCCAGTAGTCTCTGCTCTGCCTCCACTGTCCCGAGTTAGCCCACATTGCCCTTTCCTCCACTCTGACCACGCCTCAGGAAAGAATGTCTCAACTAGTCTGAGGGAAGCGAAGTTAATGAGTTTATGGAGTACAGATAAGAGATGTAGCCTTCTGTTCAAGCACTAGACATCTAGGACATCGGTAGAGACTTCTTTAGAGTTTTGCACTCGAGTGTTTACCATTATTTTTTATGTTGCATTGCTCAGAAGTAATTTACAACAAAGTCTAAAGAGTAAGCAAAGTTTAAAAGTTGAGTGAAGTTTAAACATTAAGTAAAAAGTATAAGCTGGTTTAAAGAATTAATGTTTGTAAATGAAACTACGTTGGTTATATGAGGTGTATTGTCAGGGTTAGGGATGAGAAGAGTTAATGTAGTTCAAGTCAAGGTCAGGACGTTCTGACCTTAAGCAGAGAGGTTTTGTTAATTTGTAGTCTTTGAACCTTCTCAGGTGTCCTGAGCTGACCTTGAATTCCTCTGTGGCCAATGCTTTAATTCTCGATCCTGTTTCCTCCGAAGTAGAGATTACAGATTTGAGCACCACTGCTAATGCAATTGGTTCTCTGATATCCCTTTTCTTTAAATGCCTTTAGGAAAACAAGCTCTATCTCTGAAGATATATTTTGGTTTTATTCAGCTCTGTTGAGGTTCTTTACTCTCAGACAGGAACTGTAAAGTAGATCTCAGGGTAGGGGCGCTTTCCTTTCTCTGTCCTGGCTCCTTTGTTCCCTGCCAGTCACAGCACTCTGGAACCTCAGCGCTTGCGGGGAGGGGGCGGGCAGCCTTAACTACACAGCAAGAGCCTTTCTGTTTCTGTTTCTTTTTTCTTTTCGAGACAGGATTCCATTGCTTTGCTCTGGCTGTCCCTGAAGTCGCGCTCTAGACCAGCCTGGCCTCAGCCGGCAAACCAACCAAACCAAAATAGCGCGCCGGGGTGAATTCTCAGCCGGCAAGGGGTGCGGGCCCCGCTTTTTTCTCTGTGATTGGCGATTTGCAGCTGAGCCCTCTCTACTGCGGCTGAGCCGGCTGGAGAGGCGGAGGCGGCGAGGGCTGGAGGCCAGGGCCCGCGCAGGGTAGAGGCTGGGTGGCGGGCAGATAGCAGGTGTGTTTGTGGAGGGGGAAGGGAGGCGTGACGCATGCGGGGCGGGGCGGGGCCTGGCCCAGCGCCTGACTGGCCGGTAGGATATGAGGGCTGGCGCTCGATCCCGCAGTAGTTTGCGTCGCGGGGTCGGGATGCCAGGTAAGTCGTCGCGCGGCCTGGGCTAGGAGAGTGCGCCTGCGTGCGGGAGCCGGGGAGCCCTGGGAGCCCGGTTTCACAGCCGCTCCTAGAAACGGCAACCGGAAGCCTAGAAAGCTGTTTGAGTCACTGTTACTCTAGCTTAATTTTGCCGTTAGTTTTTTTAGTTTTTGAACCAAGAAAACCTTAGTTTTGCCATTAGAATTTTGCGGCCGTTTTTCGGTTGCTGCTTAGAGTTTATGTGCTGGGGTCTAGTAGATACTTGTGAAAGCAAATCAGAGTGCTGCCGAAGGTAAATAATTTGAAATAGACTCATTTTAAGATCTTTATCGTCTTTGAGATAATATGTTGTGATTTAAAAAACCTCTTTTCACTGACAGAAGAACATGTGAAGTCAAGAAGTGGCTCAAGGTAAAATTGCAAAATACCACTTACTGTTACTAACTTGAGAACCTTTTCACGAAATGCAAGTTTATAGAGTTTCATGTAGGTTGTCTCTTAAACAATAACCTAGTTGACAGTATTTCAAATTTGCAACATATATATACGTGTGTGTCCTGTGGAGCAGTAAAAAGTGGAGGACTTTCATGGCGGCAGAGAGCAGGCCGACGCAGAATGAGAGCTGGAGGGTAGCATTAGGAGATTATCTCTTCTGGCCAGGCGAGGTGGCACTGGCCTTTAATCCCAGCACTCTGGAAGCAGAGGCAGGTGGGTCTGTTTACTGAGTCCCTGTGTTTAATTAAAAAGAAAAAGATAAATCTATTTTAAACTTTGATTCAGTCAACAAATAAAGATGGAGTGGTTATGATTTCATACAAAGGCTGGAGCTTCCGCCCTTCCTGCCTGGCGCTGGTACATTATTCTGAGCCTATCATGACAGTCTTATGTATTTTTGCGGCTGTCATCCAAGTAGACGGTTCTGGAACTCTGCTTATAAGTTATCAAGATCTATAAAATGTATTGATTTTTTTGTGGAAATTAATAGTTAACCCCTAGAAACGTTAATCTTAAACTCTAATTTTAATAAACATAATTCATGGGTTATAATACTCTAAAGGTAGAGTAGCTAACACAGGGCTATACCTTGAGAATAGATTTTAAATCTAGGTCCTGTCCCCCCCCCCTCATTGTGACCCTTTAAAAGGTCGATGGTTCAGCATATGAGAATGCTTGCTTGTTTTGCAGAGGACCAGGTTGGTTCAGCACTGGTGTAATCACCTGTAACTCCAGTTCCAGGGACCTGGTGCCTTTTGTCCTCCAAGATACCAGGCGCACATGTAGTGCACATATTCTATTCAAACAAAACAGTAATGCACACAATAAAAATAAATCTTAAAGTCAGTAGGATACCTGTGTTTAACACCAGTCCTACACACACACTCACACACAAACACACACAATTAGGTATGCATGTGTGTCATTAATACTATGTAAGCCTTTGGCTTCATGCATGAAAAGTAGGTCATGTACTAAAATAGCAAAGGTTTAATTTAACTGTATTATTGGTGGTGAGAGTTGAACTCAGCACCTTGAGCATGCTGAACACTTTACCACTGAGCTATGCCCCCAGTAAGTTTTTCTGTCTTTCAGTTTGTGGTCAGTTTGGGCCACGAGAATTATAGATATTTGGAAATCTTGTGGTTAAAGCATATGATATCAGTTATCTTTTGTTTGTGGTTTGTTGCTCAATACTGGTTCAAAGATCTTGGACCTAACTGGATAGGTGTGCTGCATATAGATACTGCCCCTCCCCAACTCCAGGGTTGTACCTTTTGGGGGGGGGGTTGGTGGTTGAGGATTGGGTGTGTTTCTTTCACATTTTTCCAGTACTCTAAAACTGAGATGCTAGAAAAAAGGAAGTTAAAACAAACAAAACTCCTGGAAACAGTTAATGTAATTCAATTTTTGTTTGAAAGTGCTAGGCAGTAGTTTTTGTTATTAAGGTGAAGGCAAAAAGGCATTCAGTATTTTAAGGATTCAGAGTTTTAGGATTAGGATCAGTTTGACCCACTTTGTTAGGTAACCGTTGAGAGGAGATGGCTTATGTACACACAGCCATGAACACACACACACACACACTGCACCTGTGAATACACCAGACACATCCAAATTAAAAATAAGAAAACAGCAAAAATGTGCAAACTCTGATTAGAAGGCTTAGACTGTATAGTTAAAGACCAAGCGGGGAGCTGTTGACTAGACAAGCACCAGCCACATCTACACAGAGAGCATTGTCTTCCCTTAACCAGGACATCTTGTGGAGAAAGTGGAAATGCTGGCTCAAGGTCGTAGTACTAAGGTGGCTAAGCATTCTCAGTCAAGGTCAGTTTCTCAAGTTCAGTACTGCTTTCTGTACTCAAGAGGTGGAGGCTTTTTTAGGTTGCAGTCGCTCAGCAAAACCTAACTGCAGTGGTAAAACGTAGCAGTGTCTGTGGAGGTGCACTAATACCAGCAATTGAGAAGCAGGTGGTAAACTGCTGTGAGTTATAGGCCAGCCTGGTCTACATCTAGAGTTCGAGGCTAGCCAGGGCTAGGTAGAGATCCTGTCTCAAAACCACAAACAGTAACATAGGGTGGGGGCGGGCAGAAGTTCTCAAATCCACACCCTCTCACTTTAACCTCAGTGCGGTCCTCTATGTGTAGTTGTTTGTGATGGCTTTATAAAATCAGGGGTGGGCAGCCAGCAGTTGTGCACATGCTGGTAACCCAAGTTGGTAGGCTAAGATAGGATTGTGAATTTTAACAAGATGACCTTTTTTTTTTTTTTTGAAAGATAGTACCCTTTTTAAGTTGAAAAAACAAACAAAAAAACCACCTGTGCTAAAATCAATCTTCTATTGCTGATAGGAGAAAACCAACTAGGTTGTTTTGTTTTGTTTTGAAATCTAATCTTGTTGAGCTAGGTTCACATTGTAGCCCGAGATGTCTTAGGATTCCCCATGTAACTCAGGCTGGCCTTGACCTTTCTGCAGTCTTGCCTTAGCCTCCTGAATACTAAATACAGTTATGAGGCACTGTGTGTTTTGTCCATGTTCACTTCTGGGCAGTTGAAGATGCTTGTGATTGGATTTAAAGATTCCTGTTAAGGAACTAGTAGTACAGTCCGCTCTATTTGTATTTGAGTGTTTCTGGCTTGCCTAGAGTCGTTGTGGGGTTTTCATACTGTAAAGCAGTATTTTAAAATTTTCAAATTGCATTGTAGCATTCCACACAAGTGAGGACTTGAGAAGTTTGGCCCAGGTGACAGTTGGGAAGACAGCTATGTAGTCATGCGTGGCTAACTTTAGTGCAGTGTGGAACAACTCGTGGCAATGAGTGACACTTGGCATTCCAAACCTTCCAGTATTACTGTTGGCAGGTTTTTTTCCAAAGACACTGCAGTGTGTGCCCAATACACTTGAAGCCCACTTACATTATGAGATGGAAACATAAATTAATACAGCTGATGTTTCCAGGGTTAGGAAAAATTCCACAAGGGCTTCTGACAAATGCAATTGAGGAAGCCCTTTCTTCTGTTCTTCTGTAGGTCATTGTGGGTAAACACATAGAAGTAACAGAATTAGCAAGTGGAAAGTTAGAAAATGTACTGAACTTTGAGTTTTCCATAGGAACTCAGAAGTTCATCCGTCTGAGTCCTTGCTGAAGTGGGTTAAGAAAGACTCTTGAGCTTCATCTTCCTACAAGTTTCTTTTCTTTTCTGAAATTTATTTTCTGTGTATTTTTCTCTGCATTTATGTCTCTGTACCATTTGCATGGCTGGTGTCTGAAGACCCCTGAGATAGTAGTTACAGCCAGTTACGAGCTACCATGTGGATGCAGCAAGTGTATTTAACTGCCGAGCTGCCTCTCTAACTCATTAGTTTAGTTCTGAGGGTGCGAACTCAGTATTGTTCCTGTCCAGCTTTCAGCCTAATGTGAAACCTAGTCTTTGGGATGCTGTCAAGGCCAATCCAAAATGCCCCTAGTGCCTCAAATGGGCAGACAGCCATTGTGACTCCACTGAGCTGGATGAGCAGCTGCTTTGAAGTCATTGCCTTAAGGACTCTTAGGACTTTTGGGGCTCTTCTGAGGTCTGAATTCCACTAGACAGGTCTCCAAATGTCTAAGAGCAGTAATCGCGTCCTCCCAGAGTTGCTTATCTAGGCCAAACAGCCTTCCTGTTTGGAGATTTTTTTTTTTCCCCTTGTGGTTTTGAGGCCTCCTTCCCTTTTCTAAATGTCTCCAGATCATGTTAGTCAGAAATAATTTTCAGCCTAATAATCACAGGACTGAGTATACTTGTGACAGATGCATTCAAATAACATATGAATTAAATTTACTGAGTACCAAGTAGAGTACTGACAAAATTTGCTTTCAGCAATGTCTCACCCTTTTTAAAATTCTCTTCTAGCTGCCCTTACTCTTCAAGTGAAAACTTTTATTTGCTTTATTAGGTTTAAAATTACGTAGAAATAGTTTTGGAGTTTGTTTCTGTCACAGATCTGTTTCTGACATCTGCCTTTTATTTTTTCAATCCCAGTAATTAGAGAAAACAGTTATTCATTAAAAGCAACAACAACAACAACAACAACAAAACCACTATACACAGGCCTGGTGACCTCTTTTGGGCTGTGACTATCATTGGCTTTACTTACTGCTAGCTGAGGATGGGATAATCAGATGACCTTGGATTATTGCTAGGCTAGTCTTCCTGCTTCTACCTCAGGAGTGCTACATTTCCACATCTGCTTTATATAGTACTGAGGATCAGATCAAGGGTTTCATGCATTCTAGGCAAACACTCTGTGCTTGCCTTTTCTGTGTTTATAAACCTTACCTTAATTCTAAATCTGTCCAAGATAAACACCAGATTGTTCTTCCAGTGAACTTTGTCAAGTCTACCTCATTGCTTTAATGACACCCTTCTTTCTGTTCGTCTCATTTTATCACTGGCCTTTCTTTCCACTTGTGCTTTTCTCCTAATCCTATTAGAGACTCCTCAGTACTTACCTACACTAAATTCTTTTTAGAAATCTCTTTGGTTCTTAAATTACATGAAATTATTTTGGCAGGTTAATACAGGAAATACTATTTGTTCAAAAAGTTATTTCTGTGTGTCTCTCTGTCCAGTTGTGTGGGTACCCAAGGCGTTAGATCTCCTGGAGCTGTAGTCACATGGTTGTATGCCACCTAGGTGCGTGCGGGGAACTGAGCTCTGTCCTCTTCAGAGGACCAAGCACTTGTAACTACAGAGCAGTCTTCTGCAGCTCCTATGGTAACATTTTTAACCTCCCTGCCTCAGAAAGCTCTCTCAAAGTATTGGTCAGTAGCTGATGCTCACAGTAATCACGGGTCCTCCCGGACATCTCCATCTAAACCTTAGAGTAATAAGTGCCTCATGACTTCATGTATGTTATGAATAGAAATTTTCGTTCTTTGAAAAGAAAAATCTTTTGGATTCAGCTCAGTGTAGAATGCTTGCCTAGCAAGTGCAAGGCCCTAGGTTCAGTCCTCAGTTCTGAAAAAAAAACTTTATAAACTTTACTATAAAATACTTGCAAATATTCAAAATTACACATCAAAATTAACCAGACCCAAAGTCAATATTATTTTCAGTGAACACTTTGAATAGCAATTCTGAAGCAATGGAGCTTCACAATGGATTTTATACTTTCACTATCAAATATATTTCTATGCACTTTATCACTGAACAAGCAAAAATCCATGACAGAATTAGAACCAGAAGAAAAATTAACAATTATCTTTTTTTATATCTTAAGTCCATTTTTATTGTCATCATTATTATTTTGCAGTGGTAGGGATGAAACCCAGGGAATCACGTGTGGTAGGAGAGACAGGGTCTCAACCAGTGCTTTGTGGCCCTGCTTGCACTATTCCCTCCCTCTCACCCAGTGCTGGGATCAGAGCCACACGGTATCAAACATGGCTCAATGTTCATTTCACATTTTTACTAGTATGTGCTGTTAATTCAGGACCACTGCTGTATTTTTTCAGATATATATGTTCACATGTAGAGTGTTCCCAAAATAGTTAAAGAATTTTTTCTTTCTTTCCTTCACCACTCCCCTCCCCCCTCGGTTTTTGGAGACAGTTTTTCTGTGTTGCCCTGGCTGTCCTAGAACTCTATAGAGCAGGCTGGTCTTGAACTCATAGAGATCCACCTGCCTCTGCCTCCTGAGTGTTGGGATTAAAGGCGTGCACATCACCAGGCTAGACTTTTCTATCAGGAAGAGGCTGGAAATGGAGGGAGGCAATGTGTATTAGGAGTACCTGTGTAGGAAATCGCTGAAGTTGTTAATGACAACTGGTTGGAGGAACTTTTTTTAGTACCTTTTTGAGCCATGATTGTAAGATGGTTTGGGTTATAATTATGGTGCTATTTGGATTTCTTTCTTTGTTTTAAAGGAACAGTGAGCAGAATGAATACGTCCCTGGAACAGAGTGGTTGCTACAGTAACAGAGAAACACTTTTGAGATGCAGTGATGCACGGAGGGAGCTGGAACTTGCTATTGGTGGAGTACTCCGGGCTGAACAGCAAATTAAAGATAACTTACGAGAGGTGTGCTGTGCGCTTTCCTCTTCCCCAGTCTGGTGTAGTGCAAGGCTGGTTAGAGCGCAGCAAAGGACTTACCCTGTCACTGCCACCCGAGAGTTTGACCCCACTTCTTCATGGTCCTAACTCAAAAACTCTGCGCGGTGTGTTGGAGCATTTGATCCCACAGGGAAATAAGTCACGCTGGAAGAATCTGAGAATCTACCTGGAAATGCCAATTCAGCATATGTTTTGATTGCTCCTTTGTGTGATTCTTGTACCCAGTTGTGCAGAGTAACAAAGACAGAGTGAGCAGTATTTTTTTTTTTTTTTTTGAGACAGGGTCTTTCTACATAGCTCTGACTATCCTGGAACTCTGTGTAGGCCAGGCTGGCCTGGAATTCCCAGATCTGCCTGCCTCCCCAGTGCCGGGATTAAAGGCATGTGCCACAATGCCTGGCATAGGTGTACCTTTTTGAAAAATAAAAAATGGTACTTCATTATGTCTCCTTTTAATTTAACTTGGTAGCATGATTTAAGTGGTACAGTCTTTAAATGCCTCTGTCATTCTGCATGTCAGAATGAAATTTGTTAGTTTTTATAGCATTCTCCTGATGAGTAATATGAGACTTAGAAAACAACTTTTTCCAAAGGGAAACTTTTATGAAATGTAGATGCCCATATGGTTTATAGATATTTTGAAATTTTCCCTTAAAATATTTGTATATAGATAAGATGTGAATCACTGTATACACTCTTAGGAATATTAGTTTATGATTTATCTAAATTATCCATCCTAATGGTCTCCTTGCTTTCTGGCTTACTATAAAAGACTGCTTATTCCATGTTTGTGGGAAAAAGGACACAGACCAGCTATAGTGTCTGTCTTTCATTCATTTTTCGAGACCAGGTTTCTCTTGTGTCCCTGGCTATCCTGGAACTTGATCTGTAGACCAGGCTGGCCTTAAACCTAAAGAGATCCCATTGCCTCTGCCCCCCTAGTAATGGGACTAAAGATGTGCACCACCAAGTTTATCAGTGATAAACTTGTAAGGCTCCATTTTAAAGTTGTTTGGAAAGCTGATGGGGATTAGTAGTTCTGACATCTTTTTCTTTTGATTGCTGATACCCAAAATAAGCTTGGTTCTCTCAGGAGGAGGAGTTGAGGAGTTTAGAAATTAGGTATACCTTTTTGGCTCAGATTCTTTAACTAGGATTCATAGGATCACTGAGATTGCAAATTTTTGAATATATGCTGAAATGGAGAGACCCTTTATAATTGTCAGTGAATAGTAAAGGATTTCTGACTCTAAAAATTTAAGAACATGAACATTTTTGTGAATTGTCATTTTTTGGCTTATAACGTTAGTTTATGCTACTGTGTATTTCCCAGGTAAAAGCTCAGATTCACAGTTGCATAAGTCGCCACCTGGAATGCCTTCGGAGCCGTGAGGTGTGGCTCAATGAACAGGTAGATCTTATCTATCAGCTTAAAGAGGAGACACTGCAGCAACAGGCTCAGCAGCTTTATTGGGTAAGGTTGACTACATGGCTAGAATTGGTTTGAGTATGCTTTCTAGATTCCAGAGATGTTTTCTCAGCCTTGAATTAATAATGTGTTAGATAAAAGTTCTATTGAAAATGTTATTAATTTGGCTATAGCTGGTACTTTTAATATCTTTGTGAATAGATGGTTTAATTTTTCTTGTAGCTAATGGGCCAATTTAATTGTCTTATTCATCAATTGGAGTATACCCAGAACAAAGATCTTGCCAATCAAGTCTCTCTGTGCTTGGAGAGGTAAAGACTTTTTACTTGTTTTGACTTTGGTCTAAACTAGTAGGCATAAAAAGCAAGTCGGGGGGATAGAAAGATGGCTCTGTGGTTAAGACCACTGACTGCTCTTCCAGAGGACCCGGGTTGGATTCCCAGCACCCACATGGCTGTTCACAACTGTCTCTAACTTCAAGAGCTGAAACCCTCACAGAGACATATCATGTAGGCTAAATAACAATGCACAGAAAATAAAAGTAAAAAATTAAAAAAAACCCAAGCAAGTCAGATTTGTAATTTATTGCATATGTTGGATTTAAACTGACTTGGTAAAATCATCCTTCTTTTTATATTTAATGTTATACTCACTGATACTGGTGTTCCTTGGAAAATATTTAAATCTTATCATTTTCAGACTGGGCAGTTTGGCCCTTAAGCCAGAAGATTCAACTGTCCTACTCTTTGAAGCAGACACATCTGCTCTGCGCCAGACCATCACCACGTTTGGATCTCTCAAGACCATTGTAAGTAATGCTAATTTTAGCTGTTTCATAGGGTACTTTTCAAGTCTGTAGTTCATGAATGGTGGCTTGTTAGATGCAGTTAAATCAGAATAATAGGTTGGAAGTTTGGGGATTGTTACTGATTCTTGTTTAAGGATTTTGAAATTTATGATTATTCTATCACATTTTTTTGGTAGGAAAGCAACAGCATAAATAACACAATTCTCTCTTTATAGCAAATTCCAGAGCACCTGATGGCTCATGGTAGCTCTTCAAATATTGGGCCTTTCCTAGAGAAAAGAGGTTATATCCAGGTGCCAGAGCAGGTAAAGTGCAGTTTTGTTTCTGGTGATGGAGACATTTTATGAATTCGTTTGTGTTTTTATTTGCCACTACTTGTGGAAAACATCCACTGAGTGTCTCTTTTGAAGCATCGAATGTCAAATAGAAATTTAGTGATTTTATAGATTTAATGAGAAGAATAATCAGTTTGTTGGAGATAATTAAAATTGCTACCGATTTGGGTTCTCCCTTGGAGAGTCTGTCATTTCAGAGATGTATTTGTAAAAGCAAATGAACAAAAAAGATTGAAAACATCCGAGGTGAGAAGAACTCTAGCACGCAGCTGTATTGTTTTGAGACAGGCTCTACCACAGTCTGACTTTAGTTATCTAGCCCAAGTTGGCTTCAATTTGGAAACCTGCTGCCTTGGCCTCCTAGAGTGCTGGAATTGTAGGTGTGTACCACCACCCTAGTCATTTTATAATTGTGAAAACTAGGAATGTGAAGATGGCGCAGGCTTACCCTGCAAGTTACCAGAGTCAATCTATGGAGCCTGTGTAAAGGTGGAAGGAGAGCCCCAACTGCACAAAGTAGTCCTTTGACCTCCATAAACATGCCATAGCATGTGTGTCCTCACACACAACACATTTTAAAATTATCTTCGTGTAAGTATGGCAGGAATGCGCATACCCTAATGCCTGTGTGGAGGTCAGAGGACTGTGTGCATCCAGGGGATTAAACTCAGGCTGGGTGGTGTGTCCTTACCCATTGGTCCATCTCACCAGCCCAGTAAGAAAATAAAAAAGTGAGGCTGTAGAAAGCATATGACTTTTATGGTTAGTAGTAACCCTCTTTGAGTGTTGTGTCTCCTGTTTCTGGTCAGTTCTCTCTTGCACTTGATATGTCTTGTTGGTAAGCAGCTAAGTGCTTCTTTTTCTTTTCTGGCTTGTAGAAGTCAGCATCCAGTGGCACAGCTGTCTCTCTCAGCGAGTGGCTTCTTGTAAGCAAACCTGCCGTTGGTCATCAGGCTCCTTATGTACCCAGTATCAACCCACAGGACTGGCTCAGCCCAAAACAGACCTTGGAGAATAGTCAGGTGTGTAGCTGCCTTCCTTTATTGTTTGAGGTAGATTGGGTTAACAGTTTGTTTTAGCATTATCTAGAAGTGTGTGTTTTTAACCTTTAATTACAATAATGAAATTATTTCACTATGGGTAGAAAGTTTAGGAAAAGAAAATCTTTCAAAATACATATCTATAGCAAAGTATCAAAGCAGATATTAAGACACACAATTAAGCCCTTGGCAGAGGGCGGGAAGTAATAATAAAAATAAGGGGAGTTAGTAAGACTGGGGGAGAACAAGAGCTCCACAAAGATCAAACTGAACAGGGGACAGGGGTCTTATATGAGACAGTTTCTCCAACCAAGGACCATATATGGATATGGCCTAGAACCCCTGCTCAAATGTGGCCCATGATAGCTCATTGTCGAACTGAAGACCCTAGTAAGGGAAACAGGGACTGATTCAGTCTTGAACTTGATGGCTGACTCTTCGACCCTCCCCCATACATGCCAGGGAGTAACAGCCTGGCTTAGATCCCAGGGGAGGACATTGCAGCCAGCCCTGAGGAGACCAGATGATCTGGGGCCAGATGGAAGGGGAGGAGATCCTCTCCCTGTTGGTGGACTTGGAGGGGGTGGGGAGGAGATGAGGGAGGGTTGGGGAGGGTGGGAGGGAGTGAGGGAGGGGGCTACGCATGGGATGCAAAAAACCTAACCCTGTGATTGATATAAAAATAAATTTATAAAGTAAAATAAAATACACCAATTTCCACTCAGGAAAAAAAATACATGTCAATAATCCCAAGTAAAATAAAAATCAAGACATACAGCATTTTCTGTACATACATGTAATTAAATGATTATTCTGTGCTGGAGGCACATGCCTTTTAATCCCAGTACTTGGGAGGCTGAGGCAGGTCGATCTTTGTGAGTTTGAGGCCATTCTAGTTTACAGAGTAAGGTCCAAGACAGCCAAGGCTCACAAAAAGACCTGCCTCAAAACAAAACAAAAAAATCATTCTATAGGGCTGGAGAGATGGCTCAGCAGTTAAGAGTTCCTGAGTTCAATTCCTAGCACCCACATGGCTGGCAACCATCTCTGACTGTAGTCACATGGGATCCTCTGGTGTGTGTACACGCAGACACATAAAATGCATATCTAAATAAATCTGTAAAAAATCATTCTGTAATTTGTTTTGGTACGCACATAATATTTGATCACATACAATTCAATTAGCTAAAACTTAAAATTCTGTTCACTGAACATTTTGGAGCTATTATTAGGAGTAAATTCCTATAAATCAAATTCCTAGGTTACTATTCTGCTTACCTATTCTTTTGAAGACTTTTGATATATTGAGCCAATATGGCTTTCTAGGAAGTTAATGGTTGATATTCTTATTCACCACTGTCTTAGTTACTTTCTCTATGTGCTGTGAAGATACACCAGGTCCAAGGCAACTTATAAAAAAAATTTAATTGGATACTTGCTCATGTGAGAGGGTGAGTTCGTGACCCATCATGGCAGGGAGTATGGTGGCAGGCAGGCATGGTGCTGGAGCAGTAGCTGAGAGTACATCTTATCTGCAAGTTTGAGGGCCAGAGACAGAGAGAGATGGACACTGGACCTGGCATGGGCTTTTGAAACCTCAGAGCCCACACTCAGTGATACATTTTGTCCACTACCACCACACATCCTAATTCTTCCTGAACAGCCCACCTATCAGCTGGAAACAGATATGCAGATATATGAGCCTATGTGGCCATTGTCAAACTGCCACAACTACCAATAGTGGTAGTTCTCCAATTGTAGTAGTTCTTTACAAGTTTGTTTCTTTGATTTTGTGCCTTTGTAGCAGTTGAGTATTTTATGCTTAAGTCTTTGAATTTGTCTATCATACAGGTATTATATTGGAAATACTAGTTTCCTTTTCTAAATTCTAATACAATGCTACAAATACTGTTTCCATTTCATACTTAAAAGATTACATAAAATTGAATTTTTATATAAATGTTTATTTTTCTGGCAAATTAAACATCAATTTTGGGTACTTCTTGTATAGAATTCTCCAAGAGCCTGCAGTTTCTTGAGCAATGCCTGGGGCAATCTAAAGGGCTTAGAAAACTGGCTCCTCAACAGTCATCAAGAAATTCCTGAAAAACCAAATTCCTCAAAGTGTAACAGCCACTGCAGCACCGGTTCTTTCTCTACTGAAGTTGAAAAGGTAGAAGATACAGAGCTCCACAATCAAGATGAGCTGGATCTGTCTGATTGGCTAGTGACTCCCCAGGAACCCTGTGATCTGGAGAAGCCTGAGAATGGCAGCTGTGAAACCAGTGAGAAGTTTAAACTCTTATTCCAGGTGTTCAAAGAGCCCTACAATGTGAATGATTGGCTTGTCAAGCCTGACTCTTGTACCAACTGTCAGGGTAACCAGCCCAGAGGTGTGGAGATTGAGAACCTGGGCAATCTGAAATGCCTAAATGACCACTTAGAAGCCAAAAAACCACTGTCGGTACCCAGCGTAATCACTGAGGGTTGGCTTGTCCAGAACCGTCAGGACTCATGTAAAGTAGAGGAAGTATGCAAAGCCAATGAGCCCTGCACAAGTTTCGCAGAGTGTGTATGTGATGACAACTGTGAGAAGGAAGCTGTGCAAAAATGGCTTCTGAAGAAAGAAGGAAAGGACAAGAATGGAATGCCTATGGAACCTAAATCTGAGCCCGAGAAACACAAAGAGTTCCTGAACCTATGGCTTTGTCCTTCCAGAAATGAGCTAACTGAACAAGCTAAGGCACCTAGAACTGCTGATTCTTTCCAAGTCATAAAGAATAGTTCCCTGTCAGAGTGGCTTATTGGGCCCACAGGCAAAGAAGGAAGTTCTAAAGAAGTGCCTAGTACTAAGGAGAGAGCTGGCAAAGAAGCACCTAAAAGCTCTGTGTCCACTTCCTGGTGTCCTTTTAACACTGCTGACTGGGTCTTACCAGGAAAGAGAGTGGGAAACCTCAACCATTTCTCCTCTGGAGAAGATAAGTGGCTACTTCGAAAGAAGGCACAGGTGAGTAGACACCAAAATTTGCCCCAGTTGAAATCTGCTTTAATTCCTGCTAAATTTGGCCTAGGCAGTAATTTCCCCAAGTCACACTGCATTATCTCAGGTCCTAAACCTTCATGTTGCAGTAAAGAAGAAAGTCCATTCTGTTTTGTAGAAGCAGTTTGCTACCTTTGTTCTAAAAACAAAAAAGACAATATTTACCTTGTTCTTTACATTTGCTTGGGAGTTTAGTTCCATGCCTCCCAGTAGTCACTGTTTTTATCTTCTTGCAGGAAGTATTTCTTAATTCACCCCTACAAGAAGAACGCAACTTTCGCCCAGACTGTTATGGCCTCCCAGCTGTTTGTGATCTCTTCGCCTGTATGCAGCTTAAAGTTGATAACGACAAATGGCTGTACAGAGCTCCTCTACAGGTGGGCACCTGCACCAGTGTTGTTATAGTGGCTCATCGATGTTTTCTTCTTGCCAGCTCATACTTTCCCCTCACTG
The DNA here is from genome assembly GCA_028658305.1 of Pachyuromys duprasi. Taxonomy (NCBI): domain Eukaryota; kingdom Metazoa; phylum Chordata; class Mammalia; order Rodentia; family Muridae; genus Pachyuromys; species Pachyuromys duprasi. The sequence continues at coordinate 18,359,296 of CM053753.1, read as the reverse complement.
AACCTTCCTGTTGATTTGTACATGATACAAATTATTGTATTGTGTGCTAGCAAAATAAAGATGCCTGACAGTTAAATCCCATAACCCGTGTAAAACAAGAACTCCACGAAATTGTCCTTTGACCTCCAGACAGAACCATACCATATGCCATACACATATACAATAAGCTTAAAAAAAAATTAAAAGTGTTAACACTTGAACTTTATCATACTTAACTACCCATAATTTTCTTATCCCCTTATGGGTTGTGGTAGCTTAAGACCTGAGTCTGCTTCAAGGTGGGAAGAATTTTCTGTCAGCAGTAAACTAACATTTTTGTGGGCTTTCCTTTTCAGATGTGAAGGGATGGACTATTAGAACTGAGCAGCTTTCCTGAAGATTATGGCACATCATTGAGCTGAGTGACTGCGAACTTGCCAACCACCGTGTATTCCAGGCCTGAATAGTCAGCTTAGTTCCTCTCCTGCTTAGTTTTGAACTAGTGAACAGAAATCATAAATTATGAGTTAGTCTGTGAAAGAGGCTTGATGCTATGTGATTCATTCCTTCTCACAGAAGCACTAACTTGATTGACTCCCAACTAGAAACAGCATCCTGGTGCACAGGCCTTTACCAGCTTCCATGGCAAACACTAGTTTTAAAAGTGAAATCTTTCTCTATCAAGTGTGTTAATGTGTTCTAAAGCTAGCAAACAGTAAGTTTTGATTGTTTTTTTTTTAGCTGTTTTTCTTGCTATGGGCTTCTAGATGAATGCTAATAAATTTTCTGTTCAGTTGATATACAGACTATTTCATACAAATAATTAACCTTGCCAATACAGTATATGTTCCCCCACTAAATGTCTATTAGTTATATTATGTTAAAACTTTTGATATAAATCACTAGATATTTAGCCTACATGCCATTTGTAACATTTTTCATTTGAAAGAAATTAAGCTACTACAATTGTTGCTTTTATTTCTTTCTAAGTATCTAGTGAGCTCTTTGAAAAGAACACTTGTTTCAAAATTACTCTTAGGGCAGTCATAGTCCCTGAAGTCCTATAGACCTTGTCTTAAAGAACCCACAGCCAACTAAAGCAGAAAGGCAAAATGTATTAGGAATGTAGTACATGAACCATTCATCATCCTAGGGATTTACCGGTGCACCCTGTGTAAATGGAAGCTGAGCTTGACACCTGGTGCTCTCAACTAGGGATAAAGTCAATGTCCTGTCATTCAAGCACAGCATCCCGAACCTCTAAAAGTGTGGTGCAGTGGCATCTTGATTAACAGGCTGTGCTCAACACCTGTGCCTTGGAGTGTTTATTGAAACTTTGTAGAACTGACATCCTTGAGATAGGCTCACATTTTAGAAAGTTTCTCCATAGGAGTAGCAGGACTTAGGTTTTACAATTTCCCAGGATAATTTAGCTGCTTTCTATGCCTCTGAACTGCCTATGCTATTGGAAGTACTTCTGGAAAACTATGGCCCCATGGTGATGTTAGCATACAGCTTTACTAAAGCTCCGAATCACAGCTGAAAAGAGACTCATATTTTCTTATGTCCCCCAGATGCCACTGAGTATTATAAAAACAATTTAAGGAACCTTCCCAACATTTTAGGTTGCAGGAAATTTTGTTTCTTTTTTGAGGTCTAACACACTGTATTTCACATTACTAAAACGTAATTTAAGTTAATCACCTGCTAATAATATATAACAACATTCTTTTGCATTGATAAGTTTTATATCTTCATTAAAAGCATAATGGCCACATCAGTTGTTTGTGTTATTCTGTAAAGCTCAAAATGTTAATGCTTGGGTAAGGGTGCAGTAAATAATGCAAATATACAAAGAGGGTAATATGAATTTTATCATTTTTACCTTTTCCCTAAAAAACTACATACATTTTTAAAAAACACCCCCCTCTGTGATTTGGCCACTTCTTTAGTACTTTTCTACCAGCTTCCTTTTTATTAGACATATTAAAAAAGGTCCTAGTGTACTTCCCAGCCATACAGCAGAGGTGGCTTAGTACTTGTTATGTACTCTGCACTGCAGTTATGTGATTATTTTTTCCCTTAGCCTTCCAAGGCTTCTTAGAAAACTCCCAGCCCTTAATTATTTCCTGAGTTACTTTACGGGATGAAGGTCAACTGTTCTGTACAGAGTGTTTTGTTCTAACACACTACTCTAATGATTAACTTGAAATGTGTTGAGGTTGTTTTATGTCATCTGTGTGGGAGGAAAATCTTAGGTTAGCTATCTATGCTACCAATAGACTTCATTTCACCATAAACATGGAAACACATTGTTCTGACCTAATTCTGGAAGGGGAAAAAAAGCTTCCACTTTATACTCAGGCAGGCATCTTTATTTCTCTGCCTTTGCCAGAAGTTGACAGTGGCATCTTTTCTCACTTGAACCTAGGGCTAGTCATCTTGTGTCTGTCTAGGATCCTTTCTCTGCTTGCTGAACACTAAGAGCACTGTCTGTCACACTTGTTGGGCATATATGTGGGTGCTGGGGATTCAAACTCAAAAAGTGTCCACATTTGTGCAGCAAGTCATTTACCTGATATGCCATCTCTCTACCCACCTACATGTTACTAAATGGAGATAATGAGTGTTATGCTGAAATTATGACTTTGGTTCTATTTTCACCCTTTATTTGGAATACAGGGCAACATAAGTTTTAGATTTTTAAATGAATAAACATGGTGATAACTGTGTTGAAAATAACTGTGGCCTGAATTTGGAGAGTAAGTGGTTTTCCAGTTTGGGGGTAGGAAAGAAAATAGGTGCAAAATCATCTCCAAAGGAGAAGAAAGCACATACTCAGTGAGCCACCAAAGGGTTTGGCTTCCACTCACTTAAGGGCAAGCAGTGTAGTCCAGGCTAACCATCCATGATCTTTTGTCATAGCGAATCAGAGTCTCCAATTGTTCAAAGTAATTGTAGGTACAAGAGAGAAAGCAACTCCAGACTGACTTATTAATTGATCAGGATGACCGTGAAGTGCCCCCTGTTCCTAAGGTGGCAAAAGTCTTCAGAGTGACGGTTGGAGCAGGGACCCTTTCATGTGCTCCCAGTTGTTACACAGTGCATAGACGCTGGTGAGTGTGAGTCCTGCCAGGCCACCGCGCGCTAGTCCTCGAAGACCGCCTGAGGAGAGAAGGAAAACAACGAACCTTATACATCTCATGACCTAGCATTAGAGGGTAGAAAAATGTACTAAAAATGGGGTAAAAGTGCTATGAAATAAAAACATCACAGAGAAACTCCTAAATACTCTATCCCAAGCAGGAGGGAAGTTTCAAACTAATGTTGAATTTAGGAACTAATTTCTCAGCATAATACACATTTATTTTAAAATTGGCAACTTATTTGTCATGGCTTGTTCCTAAGATCCTTAAGACTGAGGATGTGGTTTCCCCCAATCAAACCTGTAACCATAGCAATCCTGGTTAAAACACTGACATTCAAACAGATCAGTCCTTCTACGCTGGTAGCACTGTCAATGGATTTAAGGCTGAAAACAAAGTGAACATCCTATGTGTAAACACTGTTGTCAGCATTCAGACCCTGGGCAGGTCCTTCAAATATCTGAGGACTCAAGAAGCAGAGGTAAAAGTAGTAGTCAAAGCCCTGAGTCAGTACTGATGGGATACCAGTACCGCTCAACACACACACTTTGCACTGATATGTCTGACACAACACTGACAGCATTAACAGACTAGTTGAGAAAGTCAGGATTAGACTTTGAATTATTTGTACTTGTCAACAGGTTTTCACGGGGGAAAAAATTACCAATTAATCTGAAATGTTTGGAAATAGCCCCCAAGTCTATTAAGAGGAAGTGACCTAGAAGTTTAAAATAGGAATGGCCCAATAATGTATAATTGCTTACTAACTTTTTATATAGCAGAGAGAGAAAAACTCCACCAGGATATAGTTTCCCAATGAAACTTGAAGGGCTGAGGTACTGTCTTGTACTTTTACAAATAAATTGGCACCACAAATTTCAAGGAACTGACAGGGGTCTGAGTCATGTTTTAAAAAGACAAAGGAGGGAGAGGCAGGTCTGGTCTACAAAAGCGAGTCCAGGACAGCCAAGGCCACACAAAGAAACCATGTCTTGAGAAACCAAAAACAAAGGTAAGGGGCTCAGGGAGATGGCTCAGTGGGTAAAGGCACCTGCCTTGAGTTTGGTTTTCAGATCCCACACAGTGGACTCTGAAATACTCCTGTTCTCTCATTTCTACATGTGCCTTGGTAGAGGAAAATAAAGGAAAAAAAAAAAAAAAAGAAAAGGACATGATGCACTGATCCTGCAGCAAAGAGGCTGTTTTATCAGAGGCTCCTGAGCTTGAGGCCAGTCAATTCTGTCATTTCAGTAACAATGCTCTGTAAGAACATCACAACTAAACCATTTCTGCAATAAGTGTCTTAGTGGATGGCTTCAGCTGATAAAGGGCTACTCCCCTCCAGAGTCTCTGGTCTGAAGACTTCTGATAGCTGACCTATTTAGGTTCTTAGGCTTCCACTGTGAAATGTCATAATTATCTCTTTTAGAAACTGTAGGCATCTCAAGGAGCTTTGAAATGTGTGGGAGAGGGATCAAAAACACAAGACAAAACCCGTAAAAAGGATGAATGGGAGGCTGGAAATATGGCTTGTATCAGTTAGGAGCCCTGGCTGTTTTTAGAGGACCTGGATTCAATTCCCAGCACCTACATGGTGGTGGCTTACAACTTTCTCAGGCACCAGGTGCACACATGGTACATATACCCACGTGCAGGCACAACATACATACACATAAATAATAAAATGTTTAAATAAATGCGAGGCATCTCTAAGTTCCTATTTCTGCCATCTTTACTGCACTTGAAATGTAACAGTGAACTTACAACCATTCAGTGTGGGTTAGGAATTATAAAATTTGGGAAATATACTTATTTTGTCAATTTAATCCGATTAGTTTAATTAGGATCGATCTTGTGCCTCTGACTAGTAAGTTAAGAAAAAGCATGACCTTTATTTTAATTAGAACAAAATCATAAAATGGAAATAAACACACATAGAAGAATAAACTCAGTTATTAGACCTAAACTGGATGCAATCATTCTTTTAAGCAGGCAACCAAATTTCAATCCTCTTAAGTCCTACTTGGAATCAAGATAAAACAAAGGCAAGGTCAGGTGCTCTTGTCAGTTAGTAGAGAAATGACAGAGGGCAGGTAATGGACAGAAACTACATCACTGACCAAACATTTAATTTGTACAAACTGCTGCTCAAACACCTCCCCAAGGCCTAGCAGATCCAAAAGGCTGTCTATTCACTTAGAGCTGAGGTACAGCCACACGGCTGGCCAAGCACTGGTCTGGAAAGAACTGCTGCAAATCATTTCTGCCAATTGACCTTGTGCTCTAAAAACATGGTTTCTCTTGGGCCTTTGCGTAACAGAAATTCCATACCATCACTCAGATTTCAAGTAACAGTATACCTTGGGGATGTTCTTTAGCATATATGTTAGGGATTTCAAAACTTCACCCAGGCCTATAAGGCTTTAAGTTCTTCTGGATACCAGTACACATTAACTGTATCTTAAAATAACTGAGTCCTCAGAGAGCACTCATTTTCAAACCAGTAACATTCATTCTTTAAAAGTAGGGGAAAGAAACTATCTTTAAGAAGGCAGTGTGTATGAACCACACACTGGATCCTAGCTTAAAAGCAATCGTTTATCACACACACAGCAGCCAAGTTCTCAATTTTTTCTTTTTCATTTTTGAGACACCAGGAACTCACTATATAAACTAGGTTGGCCTCAACTGCCAGCCTATGCCTCCCAAATGCTGGGGTTAAAGCCATATACCACCATGTTCTAATTTTGAACTCTTTAATTAATTTTGGGTTTTATTAACTGGTTGCTAAAAAAAAAAATCCCAAATAACAACAACAATAAAAAACTAAAGACCAGTCAGACATGGTGGAGCACGCCTGTAATCCAGCACTTCAGGGAGTCAGAGGCAGATGGATCTCGAGTTTGAGGGCAGCCAGGTCTACAAGGTGAGTCCAGGACAGCCAAGGCTACACAGAGAAAGCCTGTCTCGGAAACAAAACAACAAAAAACAAATAACAAAAAAACACTAGGGCCCCCTGATATAGATTTTCTTAAAATGGAGCAATTGTCGGACTATGAATAGGACGTCGGTCAGTACATGCCCTTGCTAACAACAAAGTAAATAAAGCCAACGTTCAATCTCCATGAAGTAAAACAAACAAAAGATTTGTGTTTCAGTTTTACTTCCAATCTTCTGGTTGCTTACACAGTTCTTCTAAAGAGACACACCAAGTATTACATTTTCCAAACATAAGAAACAAGAGTCAGAACACGTAAGTGCCTTGTTTCTGGATACAGAACTGGTTAGTAGCAGAACTAATTCCTTAAAATGTCAATTTGGAACAGAGAATAGCCAATCTTTCTTCAAAAGAGCCAGATAGTAAACATTTTAGGCTCTGAAGGTAAAAGACCATTATATAGGTACTTTTACAACCACTTAAAATGTAATTATTTTTAAAAAGATACAAGTTTTAGCTGTCAGCAGTACTGTGGCTCCTGCTTTAGAGGAACAAATTAATTTACACTGATTTTCACGCTTTGGGAAGTTTTGTTTAAAACTATATTAAAGACTGGTAAAAGAGGCTAGGGTACACTTTAGCTGGCAGTGTGAACTAGCATCATCATCAATGAAGTCATGGTGCAACATACAGCTAGTGCATACTGGAATTCTAGCATTCCAGTAGTTGAGGAAGATCAGCAGTTTAAAGTCATCCTTGGCCACATAGGAAGTTTGGGGCCAGCCTGGTCTACAAGAGATTTCTCCCTTACTTCCCTCCCACCAAAAGTGATACAGTAACTAAGGGTGTTGCTTAGTAGTGGAGTCCATGCTTAGCACATATACCTACCAGCAATTAAAAGGTAAATAAAATTATGGAACATGCATGCAACACACAGCTTAGTGGTAATATATTTACGTTTTTTTAAACAGAAGGTCTATTTCTAGTATTTTGTATCGTGTGTGTGCACATGTACACCCTCAGTACAGTACCCTACCCCACACAGGTACAGTCAAGAGGCCAGAGGTGTCCGGCCCCCCTGGAGCTACAATTATAGGCAGCTGAATTAAACCCAGATCCTTTGCAAGTGTTCTTAACCGCTGAGACATTTCTCTACTTAGCCCCATACTGTGTTATTTTTCTTTTTTTTAAACAATATCTACATTTGGAAAATTTTTCATCTTGCAAAAGTGAAACTATTAAACAGTAACTCATTTCCTGTCCCTTTACTGTTTTATCTTAATGATCCTGACTATTCTACATACCTCACATTAAGTATTCTCCCAGTATTTGTCCTTTTATGATTGTCTTACTTTACTCAGCACAATGTTCTTAGTTTATCCACACTATTGTGTATGTCAGCATTCCCTTGCCTTGTAAACAATAAAAGTTTATTGCAGGTCCATTCATCCATCAATAGATATGTGGGTTACTTTTATCTTTGGGAATTGTGAATAAATGTTACAAACATGGGTATACTAAAAAATACCCCAAACACAAATCAGGTCCAGCAAGATTGTCTCAGTTGGTAGAGGTGCTTGCCTCCAAGCCTGACAACTAGAGATCAATTCTTAGGACTCAAATGGTAGGAAGAGAACACCAATTTACTGAAATCATTTTCTGACTCCAAGTGCTCCGGCATGAACACAGACATACACATATACACAGAGAAAATAAATACATAAGTCAATGCCCCAAGGGTTTGGATCCCCTAACAAATTCTACTAGGACACAGAAAAGTAACAGTCACTGAGCAATATGTTCTGTAATAAAAGATTTTATGATAACTCCTTTTATTAAGATGTATCATCTTTAATTAAAAACTGTATTTACAGGCGACCTTGGCAGCATATGCCTTTAATCCCAGCACTCAGGGAGGCAGAGGCAGTTGGATCATTGTGAGTTTGAGGCCAGCCCCATCTACAAAGCGAATCTAGGACAGCCAGGGTTGTCACATCAAGAAACCCTGTCTTAAAAAAAAAAAAAGAAAGAAAAAAGAAAAAAAGAAACCCTGTCTTGAAAAACCAAACCAAACCAAAAAAATACAGAAAGCAAAATAAACAAATAAAAACACCAAAAGCCAACCAACCAAACAACCCCCCCAAAAGACAAAAAAAACAAACCTCCACAAACCAAACCACCCCAAAATATTATTTATTGTGTATATCTGTGTGTACAGGTGTACACGTGCCATTGCTTGTACAGAGGTCAGAGGGCAACTTGTAGGTTGGTTCTTTCCTTTACCAGGCACGTCCCAAAATTCAATTTTAGGTTACTGGGTTTAGCAGCAAGTGCTTTTACCCACTGAGAGCCATGAGGTGATCTTGCATCATAATCTTTAAAGTGGTTAACTATCACATCCAAATTCAATAGATGAATTCACTATTAGTGTACTTTTGTTTTATTGATTTTTTAAAAATTTTTATTTACTTACTTATTTTTATTTCATGTACATTAGCATGAAGATGTCAAATCCCTTGGAACTGGAGTTACAGAATTGTGAGCTGCTATGTGGGTGCTGGGAATTGAACTTGGGTCTATAGGAAGAGCAGACAGTGCTCTTAACCACTGAGCCATCTCTCCAGCCCCTGTACTTTTGTTTTAAATAGCTTAACTAACCACATATGTTCTATATTTATGCCTCTGAAATATGCCTTTGTTTTACTGCTTTACTGTGCATTTCTATTATTCTGGATTCTATTAGTTCATCCATTATAAAACTTCCACAGAATTATAAAAAATCCACATTTTCTCAAGACATATGAGAATAAGAGCAGTTTTCTATATTGAAAATAGACTGCAGTTGGAATTTTTTTATACAGGCAAAGATACACAAAGAGAGCTCCAGGGACCTGGGGATGTAGCTCAGTTGGTAGAGTAGTTGCACAGAATGTTGAATCCTTGAGTTCAACCCCTAGCACTGCATAAACTGAGTATAATAGCAGAAGCCTCTACTCCAAGCCTATAACCCGAGTATTACACCAATGCCTGGGGTCTCTACTAGTGGAATCACATGCATGAACCATCATACTAGGCTTTAAATTTAAAACCAGGAGCCTTTATACAAAACGCAAAATCAGCTGTTACTACACATGATGCAAATAGCTTGAAGTAAGTAGTAGTTGTTTCTAGCCCAAGAAGTGTATGGGAGCTCCCATAAAGTCCTCATCTCAAACAAGGTTAGGGCACCAGCACCATGCCAGTTCCTGTTTGCTGGTAACCTTAAACCTAAAAATGTACTGAATTTAATTTTGTAAGACAATAAAATTCTAAGTCAAATGGCAAGGATTGCCAATTGTGAAACTGAGCAACTGTAATTGTGGAACCTGTTAATAGTCCACTGACCCACAAGCGCAACATTAGTTCACACTGAGGCCATTCCAACAAAAATCAAACCAGTTCCTTTTCTTAATTTCTGATTTAAAGGAAAACTCAAGGAGAGACTACAGAGACAAACTTTGTATGCCAGAACAAAACAACTTTAAACTTCTAGAGTCAAGGATTTGGAGGAGAGTTTAGACACTTTTAGTGTAAAGAAGAAGAAAGAAGAAAGAAGAAAGGAGGAGGCAGCATTTCGTGATTTTAATTCAGCCTAATGTTTATGCAATTTTTCCAAAGGATTTGACTTAAGAGTACATGTGAATGCATTCAATTAGGATTATGTTCTATCTTAAGAATAGCTGCTGTTTTGGTACCAACAAACATCTTAGAGTGGGATAATAACATGTATTTTGGAAATAAGGTTGAAAAAGTCAATGTTGTAATCCTTCTTTCTCTGCTAATGCCTTGTTAGTCCTAGCTTTCCACAACAATGTCAGTTTACAAAAGTAAAGTTAGTAAAAGGATATTCAAAATTAGCATTTCAAATTCAGCAAGTACCATTAGGGTTACCATTAGTTAACAGGTTCTCAAAAGTGAATATCAGACCTACAGAAGAATTCAAATGTACATTCCAAAGGATCTCCTGGTGACTCTTTCTATTACTGCCATTTTAAGTATCAAGATTTTTTTCTTTTCCCCAAGGCACTGGAACTTGAACCTAGAGTTTCACTAATGATAGGCAAGCATTCTACCCACGAGCAATACCTTGATCCTATCACTGCTTTTTCTTTGTTTGGTTTTTTGAGACAAAGTTTCTCTGTGTAGCCTTGGCTGCCCTAGACTCTGTAGACCAGGCTGGCCTTGAACTCTCACAGAGATCTGCCTGCCACTGGAGCGCTGAGGTGTGCACCACCATTGCCTGGCTTTTATAATTATTTTTTAAAGGAGGGTCTCAATAAAGAAATTGTCCAGGCTGGTCTTGAATTTGTAATCCTATCTCAGTATCCTTAGACAGTTGTTGAGTAAAAACGGATTACAGTTAATGTCACAAGCCCAGCTAAAATTATGTAAAAATTCACAAAGAAGATGCAATAAGTAAAAAGCAAATTGCCATAATGTTGAAAATGTTTCAATAAATTGAAGGCATACCCAGAAGGAAAGGAGAAAGGGTTTCAGAGAAATTACAGTGGCAGTAAATATCAGAAGTTGCTCAATCTTACCACCAACCAGAGAGAAAAACAAACCAAAAACAAAGACACTATTTTTGGCTTATATTGTCCCAGCAGTCAGGAAAAGGTTGTGGGGATTCCTCACAAGTTTGAAGCCAGATAGAGTAAGACATTCTTTCAAAAACTAAATCAAACCAGTAACAACAAAAACTAGCTTTCACTAACTGGCATTCATTTCAAATCAATGCAGGGCTGGAGACATATGATTAAGAACACTCCTGTAGTTCTTTTCACAGGACTGGGTTAGAGTCCTAGCAACCCTCAACTTCCTGTAGCTTCAGCTTTGGTGATTCTAACATCTCTGTCCTCTACGTGCACACACTCACATGCAGGCACCAACACACATAATTAAAAATAAAGGTTAAAAATATGGTAGATGATACTTTAAAATTGATAATGATATACAGGCTTCAAAGGCCACTTTGGCAATAGTTACTACCATGTTTAATAGTGCATTTTGTGCTTAAGTAATCTGGCTTTCAGTAATTTATTCTGCAGCACAGAACTTTATGTGTCTCAAGAAAGCCATATATAAACAAAGACTGACAGATGACAATTTGTAACAAACATTTGGAAAGAGCATTCTAAGAAAAGTAAACATAAAAAAAAAAAAGATCCTTAAATGAGAGGTAAAAGCCAGTGAAAAGAATGATCTACTCTGGAGCCTTCAATGGCTAGGAATTAACTGGACTTCTGATTGAAGTCTTACCTTCTAAATGGTATTCTCATTTAATCATAAGCTTGAACGTGCCTATTATAGCTTCTAGAATTAAGCGTTCACTTTTCTCTCAAGTAGTCTACACCAGACATTACATTAAGATTTATAAAAACTGACAGGACTCTAACCAGCTCCAGGATGGTGAACATGGCTCTGGCAGGCCTTGCCCTTCTCCCCAATTTTCTCTGCCTTGCTAAAAACCATTAGATTCCTAAAGCTTGACTCCAAGGTCTATATGGCTGCTTCCTCCTCCTTAGGCTGACTAACAAGGTCCAGATATCAAAGTATTGAAGTGTAGCAATCAGAAGTCCCCTTTGGCTCACCAAATTAACAAGCCCAATTAAAATTAAATATGTCATCCTAACACAGGTTTCCCCTTTACCTTTGTAACCGCCATTTGTCTACGGGCACTGTCTGTCTCTTCTCTACCCAGAGGCAGTCTTTCGTCCCCCAGGACAGTCACCTACCCTCCCTTTCTCATGTTCTCTTTCCTTCGCCCTCACCCTCTATTTCCTGTCTTTGTCTCTTATTCTCTACCCTCTGGGGCAAAGAAATGTCCTTTGTGCTAAGAACTTGGCCATGAGAGTCTGAGCTGATACTTTTCCTTTAAAAAACTTTCACAAGATCTAAACAGAGTTCTACCACATCTCTCACATACATAAAAGCAGCGCCTACAGAAAAATTGCCCAAACGACCAAAAATCACTGGGAGACATAAAAGAAAACACTTTATAAAAGGAATGCAGAAGCCAGAAGAGGGCATTGGACCCCCCAGGAGTGGAGTTAGAGATGGCTGTGAGTCGCCTTGTGTGTGCTGAGACTCAAACTCCTTTGGAAGAGAAGCCAAGTGCTCTTAACTGCTGAGTCATCTCTCCAGCCTACTTCTAGTACTTCTCTGTTCAAATCTTTGATGACTTTTTACCTAAATTTAAACTTCTCACTCCAACTTCTTATATTCTAAAACTAAAACTCTTCCAGACTTGTGTCCTATGCCTTTCTCATGGCATCATCTGACTAACAAATATACTCAAAATTCAGCCCATTGATCAGGCCCCAGCTCAACTATTACCTCCTCCCTTTTCTAAAAATTCCCTTATTTCTCCATCCTAGAGGCAAAGTGGTTATGGCTTAAAAACTGTCTTGTTCCGCTTATATGAGGTAGCAAAGGCAGGGAGTATGAGATTGCCAGGAGCTGGGGGGGGAGGGGGACGGGACATAAACAGCTGGGCATAGTGGGGCACATGCCTGTAATCCCAGTACTCAGGAGAATAAGGCAGGATGGTGAGTTCAAGGCCTCCAACATGAAACCCTGCTGTCAAGAAATAAAAAACCCTCAATAACCATAAGGTCTGTCTGTCCCTCCCTCTTTCTGTGTGTGTAATTTCCACTGAATATTACACATTAATTACAGATAAAAACCTTACTTCTCTTTTCCATTCAGTACTGCCTACCTGTACATTTATACAACATTCCCGTCATCGTTCCAGCTGCTACTGTGTTGAGGTCATCTTCTGCACCCCGTGTTTTCTCGATGATAACACCAAATGCACTATAGAGCAAAGCTAGGGCAGAAACAGACATCAATGGTCAAATTTAGAACAGTAATTGTATTAGGTAGCTACACCCAAAGACAGACAGAACCATCCCTGGAGAACTGCTATTTCCCACTAATGAAAAAAATGTCCACCACTGAGACACTGCAGTGATCCAGAAAGGGATTTTCCATAATACAGAATACCACAGTCACATAAAAGGTTAAGAAGATACTAGGCAATGGTGGTGCATGCCTTTAATTCCAGCACTAAGAAGGCAGAGGCAGGAGAATTTCTGAATTCAAGGCCACCTGGTCTACAGCTTCAGGACAGCCAGGGCTACACAGAGAAACCCTGTCTCAAAAACAAACAAACACACACACACAAAACAAAGCTAAGAAGACCAACATTCACTGCTACATATACCAGGTATATGCAATATACCTGTGCAATAGAATAAAACTGACTGGTTATGCAAAGAAGAGGTTGGGAAGATGCAGAATAAATGTTATTACTAGAAAGTATTACAGCAGAGTCCAAGAAAAAAAATTCATTTTTTTCTTTTGCTTATGTTACTGTTACTGCTTTTTAAAAACATCCATAAATTTCTACTATAATAAAACAATATAGCCAACAGTGACACAAACCTTTAATCCTAGCACTCATGAAGCAGAAAAAGGCAGATCTGTTAGTCTACATGGCAAGATACAGTCCATCCAGGGCTACACAGAGAAAGGTCTTGTCACCTTCTCTCCAAAACAACAAAAACTTCCACACAGTATCCATAAAAGAATTTGAGGCCTAACTCTCACATATTACAAAACCCTTTAGTTTTATACAACCTTCAGATAAACCCTTATATGTACTTTACCTATGCCTACCAGGTACAATATACATTATATTGTTTTCTTACCATTTTTCAAAATCATAGCTACATGGGTATTACACACCTTTAATCCCAGTACTTTAGGAATAGAGGCAGAGGCAGGTGGATGTCTCTGCATTCTGGCCACTGTGGCCAGATAGCAAGTTGCAGGCCAGCTAAAACTAAAGGGAGACCCTGGCTCAAAAAAACAAAACCAAACAGCTACACTTGCCTTTTCAACATTCCAAGAAGCTCAGGCTAACCCTCTGTCTGTTATGGAACTTCTATACTTTTATGTAAGCTAGTCTTTCTGTTATACATATTTAACTGAAAATGATCATATATATATATATAACATTTTAACCAGTCAAGTAACAATACAATGAAAAAATATGGTACACACCAGAGTGACCATCTATTCCACCCTGCCTAGTATGGTAGGACTGTTCGGAATGTAGGTTTTTCAGGGCTAATAAGTAAATTATAATTTAGGCACAGAGTGCCCGAGTTTCCTGGGCATATAAGCAATTAACAGAGAAACATAAGTTGTGTAGGGGTTGTTTCCACGTTGAAGACATAGCAGAACATCAAAGCCGCCATTTTTCAGAATACAAAATGTGAATTTGGCTTTTTTTGAAAATGTACTGCTTACAAATTCCATAGCAAGGCAGGACTCTTACTAAGTTACAGCAGAGGCCTTTTGTCTTTTTTAAGTGTGTCTCCATTTTCCCTTACTCAGTCTGTTACAAACAGAAAAAGAACTGTAAGTTCAGCTTGTCTATAAATTATGAAAACCTTAGATGGTAAGGTATATGTGCTACAAGTAGTTATAAATCAATAGCAATCAAAAGAACAAACTCCTCATGACAGTATGTCATGAAAGCACCGGATTCTGACTAAGCACTATTAAGTTAGCCCTGGTCTGTAAGTATAAATGCTTTCTTTATCTACAAAGACCTACTGCAACCCCGCCATTGAGGTCCTGGACATCTAGAGAGAACGGACTACTCAGCAGGCTATTAGGAAAACAAAGTAAAAGGTCTGCTCGAGCTGTCACGTCTCACTACAGGACTTTGAACCTTTCTTAACAGGTACAGCCCGATGCCTTGGACATCATCTAGTTTAAAACAGGATTTTACTTGGCATACTACTTGGACAAGCAAGGTAGCATTTACAAGTCTTTTCACAGGTGACTGTTTATAATACTTACCAGAGTAGATTTAAATGTTAGTTGTTTAGCCTTAACCAGAATCTTGGCTGACCAAATTGTTCATGATAACTGTACATTCTTTTTTTTTGCATGAATGACTTACCAGGTGGGAATGTGGCCCAGAGGAGAAATGTTCACCTAGCATGTCTGAAGCCCTCAGTTTGTTCCCTAGTGCACACCTGTAATTTCATAACTTAGAAGGTGGGACCAGGAGGATCAGAATTCCAAGTTTCTCCTCAACTACATAACAAGTTTGCGACCAGACTGGGCTACATGACACCTTGTCTCAAAAATAGAAGATTCATGGAACAAGATTTATACTTACCCAGAGAACCTAGAGTATTAGCCCAAAGTGCTCCTTGCCTAGTCACCATATTCAAAATCCTACCAGGGACGAATGAGAAAAAAAAATGTATTTAGGATCATTATTTCTCTAGTAGTCTCATAAGCCATAATAGCAGCTACATAAAACACCTAGACCCAAACCTCAATGTTTTTTGGAGCTTTAAGGTGTATCTTAATACCACCCCATATTTTAATAAATATGGTTGTTACTTTATATAAATGAGGGTTATGATAAAAATTTCCAACACTGTGGGACTACTGAAAGTCCAACGACTACTGAAAGTTCTTTAGTAAACATTTCAAATTATACAAGACAGATTAAATACACAAAGACCTTGAGGAGCAGCCTGAAATGTATTTTACAAACTGACCTGTGAAAAACAATGTCACTGTAACTGTGACAAATTGGTTTATTTTCAGAACATTAAGTAGAATCTATGGAAAGGCCTTGGGGGTGCAGAATGCAGAGCAGAACTGAAGAGAAAGGAACATCTTCACCGCTGGAGCCCATGCAAAAAGCACTGTCTGCTCCCACACCAGAACTAAGCAGTCAAAGTGAATGCTTAGCACACTCTCAAGGAAGCAAAGTTCTGTCTTCCACCAGAGTCGCGGCCACCAGAACAGTGACAAGGCGACCAGGCGAAGACTACACGTCACTCTCCCAGCAGTGTAACACCACCACAGGAATGTGTCTGGGATGGCTGACTACTACTGGAAATACAAAATACAATCGCAAACAGTAACAACTCAACGATCCAGAGCAACAAAAATGTGTTTGCTTTCAAATGTTGTTTAAAAAGCTAGTAATGGCCATGGAAAAATATTTCCTAATTAGTTACGTTATATATTTACTAACACACCAATTTAGCACATCATTTTAAAATCTACTACAAGCTTTAAAACTTGTTATAATTTTCATTATTA
The DNA here is from genome assembly GCA_028658305.1 of Pachyuromys duprasi. NCBI lineage: Eukaryota > Metazoa > Chordata > Mammalia > Rodentia > Muridae > Pachyuromys > Pachyuromys duprasi. The sequence goes on along the minus strand of CM053753.1, from coordinate 18,343,051 downwards.
CATTGGTGATACAACTAAAAATTGGTAAAACTCCTCTTTGGAATACAATCTGGCAGCGTACTTCCATTTTGTGACCCTTTACTGAAGCTTTATTTACGTCTCACTTTTTTCTTTTTTTCACATTTTATTTTATATTAATCACAGGTTATGTACTTTGCATCCCACATCCCATCCCTACCCACCCCATCCCCTCCCTTCGTCTCACGCTTTAAAAAATGTTTTTTTTAGGTTTATTTATTCATCATGTATACAATGTTCTGTTTACATGTACACCTGCATATCAGAAGAGGGCACCAGATCTCTTTTATAGATGGTTGTGAGCCACCATGTGGTTGCTGGGAATACTCAGGACCTCTGGAAGAGCAGCCAGCGCCTTTAACCTGAGACATCTCTCCAGACCCTACTTCTCACTTTTTATTACCTTCTCACAACTTTGCAAGGCAGAAAGTAGAGAAAGCTTACTCGAGATCACAAAGTATTAAGTAATTAAACTAGGATTATGAAGCTATACACAGTGTGTTTGGCTACAGAGTCCACCTTTTTCTATTATAAATGTTGCTTTCCAATATGAAAAGACCAGAAAAATTATATTGTTACTGTTTTCAAAAAAGTAGTATCTTTTCTAAGAGATTTTCTACTTCTAAATTTGGGGATTTGCTTCAAAATAATACGAGAAGAAACTGAGTATGACTGGCCATGGTTGATGGTTGTTGTAGAAGAGTTAGGGTTCACAGGTATTTATTACACTATTTTAGCTTCTCATACTATAGATACTGAATTGTTAGTACAAGAATTCATGTAGTAACAGGAACAGGAAAACACTGGCAAGGCTAAGTCTAATTCCAGCATGTCTGCTGCCACCTTCTGGCAGAATAATACACTCACAATTCAGGGCTTAGTGTGCTCACTACCAGGGACTGAGCAGAAGGCTCAATTGGTAAGGCCACCAGCTCCTGAGAAAGACACCTTAGGGCTGACTTTTGGCTTCCATATGCACCCACCCCCACACATGTGGTCACCTGCACATATGTACATACATACAAAATAATGATCTCTGAGTTCTAGAAATCTTAAGAGTTTCTGTCCCTTGCCACTTAATCGAAGCATGTCAGCAAGATCCTAATAAACCTAACTCATCACCAAGCACTCTAATGCTACAGGTCTCCAAACAATCAAAATTCCCTATTAGCAACTCAACAGTTTAAAAAGTATACCATATAAGTGGGGAGAACAGAACACATGTTAAGCCAAGAAATCAGGTTGGGGTAGTATCAGCTGAGGACACCAACTCAAAACTTACTCCTCTGTAAAGCTGCATCTGCAAAGACACACTAACCCAGTTCCTCATGTTTTAGACAGCCCAAACCAAATATTAAAAAAAGGAAAAGACAAAGAAGAAGAAAAAGAAAACGAAGAAGAAAGAAAGAAAGATAGATTGGGGGGGAGGTAATGTTAATTATTTAAATATTTTATTAACATAGAGTGGTAATCACCAAAAAACAAAGCAGAGGTTAATGTGTAAAAATCATTTCATCAGCAGATTTCATAGACTTACTGTACATTTCTTGGTTTGGACCAGGCCATGCTCTGAGTTTCCTTCAGTCCTAGACGAAGACCATTCATTGCCCCAAATGCAGCCCCTGGTGGTGGTGAGTAACAATTCAACAACAACAAAAGCTTTATGTTAAAAATACTTCTGGTTTGCTTTTTTTTTTAATATAATAAAAAAATGTGATACATGTTTTAAAAACTGAAAACAATATTCCAGGTATTTTTTCACTTTAAACACTATTAACTACTTGGATTTAAAACAACAACAACAAAAAACTGCCCACCTGTCATGCAACATCCTCCAATGGTAAAGAAAGCTAGTTCAAATCTGCCTCGGGTTTTATTAGCTCCAGTTGGCAAAATAAACTCATCAGTATCCTAAAGAGCAAAAAGGAAAACCAAGATGAGTGTTCCCTGAAGACACAGCACTTGGACAGCTATAACTTTCTTCCTCTTTCAGTTTATGAGAAAGGGCCCCATTATGTAGCCTAAGCTGGCCTGGAACTCAAAATTATCCTGCCTCAGCCTCCCATGTGCTTGGATTACAGGTTCCTTCAACTTTTCAAAGTAGTTTTGAAATAAGCAAACAATCAAATTAATGCAAACTCAGCTATCTTATTCAAGCAAAAATTAAATTATCTGCAATAATAGCCAGCTCATAAATCAAAAGTGACATGATGACTATTCTTGGTGTCAGCTTGACTACATGTGGAACTAACCCAAGATGCTGGCCACCCCTGTGAGGAATTTTTTTCTTTCTTTCAAATTAAATGATTTGAAGTGGCAAAAATCATTTTTAATTTGGATTTTTAAAAGTGAGAAGATTCAGCTTTAATCTGTCACACCTTCTGGCAGCTTATATAAAGGGTATGGAAGAAAACTTGCTTTTCCTACCAAGCATATTCCTTCACTGGCATTATACCCTTCTTTGATATTCTGGCACATATTAAAGACCAGCTGAGACATCCAGCCTCATGGACTGAACAACTACTGGATTCTTCTTGTACCTTCTATTGGTAGAGAGCCATTGTTGGATGAGCTAGACCACAGCCTGTATGCCATTCTAATAAATTACCTTTATATATATGGATGTAGATTTATCCTATAAATTCTGTTTCTCTAGGGAAGTCAGACAGAAGTGACATGAATATAACATACTGAATTCTCATTCAGAATTTTAATTTACTCCTTTCATAGTGTAAATATGACAGGGTTTTATATAATCTTCTTTAATGACATACTTTAAGCAACAGTACCAGTATTTAGAAACATTGGCCCCAAGAAAGAAATACTGAAAACTAAGGTGAACTAGTTGATTGACTGTCTGGAAGCAAATAAAGAACAGCTTAGATTATACAAGTACAAATTACCCCCTCAGTAACTTCTGTCTCTTTTACAGACAGGCCCTCAAGTAGTCATGAACTTGCTATGTAGCTAAACCTTGAACTCCTGATTGTTCTGTATCCACTTGCCAAGTGTATAGATTACAACTTGTAGGATGCTCTTGTTTGTTCTCAGTTTTGAAAAACTCAAGGCTTTGTAAGCACTCTAGCTCTTCCACCAATAACTCCAAACTACACAGAGGTATGTAACTTCAGACAGCTGTAGAACTTCTAGCAAATGCATACACAAATTCAGAATGTGCCTCAACCACTTTAAAATGATCACTTTTAAAGAGCTAATATACTTTCTCCCTTAGATTTATTTTATGTGTATGAGTGTTTTGTCTGAATGCATGTATGTACGTGAAGAATGTGCATGCCTGTGTTCAAGGCTATCAGAAGACAGCTTTGGATCCCCTGAAACTGGAGTTACAGACAGCTGTGAGACACCGTGTGGGTGCTGGGAATGGTGCTCAGGCCCTCTGCAATAACATAATGCCAGCACTCTTTTTGCTGAGCCACCTCTCTAGTCCCTAAACAAATTATTTTTTTAAAACCCCAACAGTTTCTAGGAAGCAAATGATGAAACCGATATACGTTTATGAAGAACACTTTTTATTTCTGCCAAGCTTCTTGAGATGTCAATGAAAATGATCCCCATAAGCTCATATATTTGCATGCTTAGTCCCTAGTTGAACTGTTGGGAAGGATTATGAGGCATAACCTTGTGGGAGTAGCTGGAGTGGGCTTTGAGAGTTCAGAAAGTCCACACCAGGCCCAATATCTTTTTCTGTGCCTGCTGTTTATGGATCAAGATGTACAACTCTCAGCTACTGCTCCAATGCTATGCCTGTATGCTTTCTGCCATGATAACAGACTAAAACCCTCTGAAATGTAGAAAAATTCACAATTAAATGCTTTCTTTTATAAGCAAGGTGGAACACAGGCAGATATGGTGCCAGAGAAGTACCTGAGAGTTCTACATCTGGATTGGTAGACAAAAGGGAGAAAAAGTTACAACAGGCCGGCTTGAGCATTTTAGATCTCAAAGTCTGCATCTAGTGACACACTTCCTCCAACAGGGCCACACCTCCTAGCAGTGCCACTACCTATGAGCCTATGGGACCATTTTCATTCAAACTATTACACTCCTTGGACCCCACAGGCTTATAGCTATAATGAAATACAAAATGCATTTAGTCCCACTTAAAAAGTCCCTATAGTCATTATCAGCCTCAACACTGCTTAAAAGTCCAAAGTTCTGAGATTTAAGCAATCTCTTAAATGTAATTCCCTGTAAAATCAAAATGGAAAAGCAGATCACATATTTGTAACATACAATGAAACAGGATATACATTAAAATTCTAAAAAGGTAGCACAGAGAAATACTGCACCTAAGCAAGGCCAAAAACCAGCTGGGCAAACAACGAACTCTGCTTCTCAATGTCTGATGTCAAAATGCTCTTCAGATCTCTAACTCCTTTCAGCTTTGTTGACTGCAACACACTTCTTTCTCTGGCTGATTTCACTCCCTGTTAGCAGCTTTCCTTAGCAGGTATCCCACAGTTCTGGAATCTCCAACATTATGGAGTCTCCAAGACAATCCAGGCTTCATCTTTACGATATGGCTTCTCTATGCCTCTATGAAAGGACACCCCTGACACATAGGTGGCCTCAGCAGCTTTCCTCAGCCAAGCTGTCAAGTTTGGCTGCTTGCTAGGGCTGGAACATAGCACATCGTTCAACTATATCCTCGCCTACTTTGTTTTCCATGGTTTCTTTCACTGTCTTTGCTGTTTCTGAACTCTTCTGTAGACCAGGATAGCCTTGAACTCAGTGATTCACTTGCCTCTTCTCCAGAGTGCGGGGATTAAAGGCATGTATCGCCACACTGGCTTTGAACTTTGAAATTCCTTTCACAAGCTGGCAGCTTAGCTGTGTGGGGTCTCATCCTGAGGTAACCGTTCCCTTTAACATCAGGGTATTCTTTAATCTGTTTATCTCCATGAACACAGGACTTCGCTCCATTCCACTTTCCGGTACCTCCTTTCTCCTCAAATTGTACATTTTGAAAGTTTCCTTGCTCCATTTCATTGTAAATCTGTGTAAGCATGGTCACTAATAATCAAGCAACACAGTCAATACTAGTCTGTTTGGAAATCTCCTCTGCCAAAGCTGTTAATCCATAACTCTTCAACTTAGCTTCGGGCAGATATTTTGGGAAATATTCTGTTTCTGAAAGCTCTTGAGCCCGACCTCCACAATTCGATTTACTCTCAGCACCACTGTCTCATGCTCTTATTAGTATAGCACATTAAGCCATGCTTACAGCACTGCACTGCTTTCCTAACCCAAAGTCCCAAGATCTACATTCCTCCAAACAAAAGCACAGTCAGGTCCATCACAGCAATACCCCAGTCCTTAGTCCCAACGAGTATGTTAGTCAGGGTTTTCCTGCTGTGAAGAGACACCATGAACATGGCAACTCTTATAAAGGAAAACATTCTATTGGGGCTAGCTTACAGCTCAGAGGTTTAGTCCATTCCTGTCGTGACAGGAAGCACTGCCGACAAAGTGCTGAAGAGGTAACTAAGAGTTCTACATTTGGATTGGTACACAGCAGGAGGAAAGTACATGGGGTCTGGTTTGTGTACCTAAGACCTCAAAACCCACCTCCAGTGACACACTTCCTCCAACAAGGCCATATCACCCATCAGTGTCACTCATGAACTTATGTGGCCATTTTTAGTCAAACTACCACATAGTCTCACTACAAAAAAAAAGGTCTGATAGACAATAAAAAATTCTATTTGATAGTTTTGTATATCAGTGGTGCTTTCTGACTTTTCAATTCATGACCTAATTTTAAATTACTTCCAACCTCTTTTTAGAAATGTCCTATTTGACCAGAAAAGGTAAATAATTACTCTGCAATTCAGAAATAGACAACTAATTAAAAATTGGAACTAGAAAAGACAAGAGCACTAGCTCTTTAGCAGTTATCAACCAAAGTAAACACCACATGGGTTGGAGACAGTGTATAGTAATTCACATACAAACAAGAATAATGAACGATATACAAGGGAGATATTCTGAGATGGTCTTAATCTTGTGTTGCTGACAGAAGAGAAATGAAACTTAGAATAGGAATCATTATACCTGAAATAGTTACAAGGCCAAGATTCTGTGAAACATCTGTAATTTTAAACTGACGACACAATGGATGTTGTGAAACATGTTATTTTAAACTGATGACACAATGGATGTTGAAAATAACTAAATTTTGTTTTTATGCCAGGTATTCCTGAGATTCAGGAAGATTTGTTACCTAAGGTAAATTTAACAAACCATCTCAGTGTGAATGAAAAGTGACTAGTAAGAGAAACTACAAATAATGCCTCATATAAGAATAGGTACTATTTAAGATGTCTATAATCTTCAAGTTCAATTTGTAATTATGCCAGGTCATAATTGTTTCTCATATTGTTAGAACTTCGAAGCAGTTCTCTCTCTTTTTCCTTTCCTGAGACAAAACAATTCTCAAGAATCTAAAGCTCAGCCAGGAATGGTGAATTTAAACATTTTTAATCCCAGCACTTGGAAGGCACAAGCAGGAAGATCTCTGTGAATTCAATGCCAGTCTGATCTACACAGTGAGCTTAATGATAGCCTGGTCTACACAGTGAGGCCCCATTACTCCAAAAAAGAAATCTCAAGCTCATCACTCTCAAGGTGACTATGCAGCTGAGGATCCTCTGGATCCCTATTTTCTAAGTACTAGGATTACTGTGTGCATCACCATACCTGGCTTAGCACATGTATCATCTGACATTCTTACTAGCAACTGGCTAGTCTCCCAATACAGTATCTGTATTTTGGTGTATGTGAAGTGGGACCTCATTTGTGCTTACATTTAATTAATGATTATTGGACATTTGTATGATTTCATGAAGACATGTCTATTTATAACAGATTCTCTCCCCTCCACCCCCAACAGGGTTCCTCTGTATAGCCCTGGGTGTCCTGGACTAAATTTTGTAGATCAGGCTGGCCTCAAACTCACAGAGATCCACCCGCTTTTGCCTATTATGTGCTGGGATTAAAGGCATGTAACACTATACCTGCCTCTTGTCCCTTTCTTGATGATACTATCCTAAGTACATACAGAAAAAAATTAAATTTTGACTAAATTCAACTGTCATTTTTTCTTTTTATTATTTGTACTTTTAGCAGCCCATCTAAGACTCAGTTTCTAATTTAATCACAATTGTTGATACTTATGATTTATTCTAAGAGGCTTACAACTTTACTTGTCTGATTTGATTTAACACCGCATATGGTGTGAAATTGAGGTCCAACTTAACTCTTTTGCATATTCATTCTAGTTGTCCAATATCATTTGGAAAAAGAACTATTTTCCTGTCTTAATTGCCTTGGCTTCCTTGTTGAAAACCTGACTGTAACTAAAGTGACAGTTTATTTCTGGTCTCAATTGTATTGCACTGATTCATACATTTCTTAGAAAGTAGAGGTAGTAAAGTTTTTAGGTTGATAAATCATCTGATTAATTTCTTTTCAAAAATATCAGTTCTATGTGTTTTGAACTACCATATGAATTTTGGGATCTAATTAACAATTTCAACTCCTCCCAATACCCTTTGGATTCTGACAGGAACTGCACTATCAAATTGGTAGGTCAGTTTGGAAAATACGGCCATTTTACCAATGCTAAACTTTCCAAAATGGAATGTCTTTTCATTATTTAATTCTTTTTTTTTTTTTTAAAGATGGGGTCTTTAATAGTTCTGGCTGTCCTGGAACTTTTTATGCTAACTGTAAACAAACAAAAAACCTACAAAATACCAAAAACAAACAAACAAAAAACCCCACAAACTATTTTCCTAATTGCTACTGTAAAGAAACAAGACTAATTTGTATCTACATTCTACAACTCTGCTAAATTAATTTTAACAGGTTTGCTTTTCTTCAAATTACTGTAGTTAAGATCACTGCATCATTGGCAAACATTTTTAATTCTTTTTCAGTCTAGATATCATTTCTTCCCCCACTCCCCCCTTTTCCAGACAGGGTTTCTCTGTATAGTCCTGGCTGTCCTGATACTTGCTCAGGAGACCAGGCTGGCCTCCAACTCAAAGACTGGCCTGTTTCCGCCTCCCCTGTGCTGGGATCAAAGGTGTGTGCTATGTAGCCTCAAATTCAAGAACTCTGCCTGTTTTATAAGTACTGAACTTAAAGGCACACACCACTAAGTCTTTATTCTGGCTAGACAGACTGAGAAGTAAAGAGAGTGGAAATGCCTTTACTGCTCCTGATCTTGAGGAGTTTTTTATTAGCCATGGATATTCTGTAGATGTTAGTAAGTTGCAGTAATTCAATTCTGTTACGACTTAACAAATACTTTTTCTCCATCTATTGAGGTAATCATATGGCTTCTATCCTGTTTTTTTTCCTTTACTGCTTTATTATACATGGAAATGCTATAGAATATTTAGTTTTAGATGTTAAATCAACTTCATTTCCTTTAAATATCCAAACAGCGTCTCTCAAGTTTTGATAATTATTAGTTCAGGACCTAGATACTGCAAACCAAGCTTTAAAAACAAAGATTACCTTTACTGTGATTCTCTTCTTCACACTTTGTGATTAAAACAGAAAACAAATCTTAGATGAAATAACTGTGGTTCCAAAAAACACAACAACAACAAAAAAGTGCAAGCCAAATTAGTAGTTTGTGGAAAGGAAAGGATGACTGGAGACGACACTAGTCCTTCGAGTACTGCGGAAGTCAGTACTAAGCACCTGAACTTTGTGGTAGAATAAGGCACCATACCAAACTAGTAAAAGCTTTATCTTACCTGAATGAGATAGCGTGGATCCACATTTAAATATGGAGACAGGGGGTTCATACCAGTTACTAGATTAAAAAACAAAACCAAAAAACAAGTCACATTGCAACAAAACTTCTTGAAGTATTTCAAGACTCAGCTGTTCTATATCTTGAAATTAAAAGGTAAATTTTCTTTAGGAACTAGGTCTTGTACTGATGCCCTACATTTGCATAAGAGACTGGCACTAACAGATTAAATCATGAAACCCCAAGAAAATTAGCTCAGGCTAGTTATTACTGTTTTGGTTTATTTTAATTATTTTTTGGCTTTTTTCAAGACAGGGTTTCTCTGTGTAGCCTTGGCTGCCCTGGACTCGCTTTGTAGACCAGGCTGGCCTCGAACTCACAGAAATCTGCCTGCCTCTGCCTCCCCAGTGCAGGAATTACAGACGTGCACCACCAAGTCCAGCTTTAATGTTTTTTAAACATTTATTTATTTCCTCATGAGTCTGTGTGTCTGTGCGCTCATGGGCACGTGAAGAGCCCACTGGAGCCCGTTCCATTTAACAGCCTGGTTCTAGGGATCCAATGTATGTCAGCAGGCTTGGCAAAGTGCTCATACCCACCAAGTCTAACAGACCATATATAGAAGCAGTTTCTTTAACTAGCATAACAAGCAAGCAAACTGTAAGAGTACACAGTCTTTCAAGGAAAATAGTGGTTTGGGCTGGACCTTTAATTGTGGAAAAATAAATCAAAGTAGTTCCTTCAAATCCCACTGCTAACAATTTTGCTAACAGAATCACAAGGAGAATCCTTGCTTTTAACCACAGGGATGAAACTTAATGGAAAAGAATATACAACCTTTCAGGTTAAACTTTTAATTTACCAACTTTGAAAACAAAATAATCTAGCAAGAAAAACTGTCAAAGACTTGGGTCCTCCTGTATCTCAGTTGATTGTTCACAAATATATGAACTAAGATGACTCAAGCTCATCAATTCTAAGTCCTGTTATTTCAGCTTTTCAATTGTTACCCAGAAACCTAGCGCAGGCATCCCATATCATACCCAGTTTCTCACTAATTTGCTTTCTCAATAGAAACTAGGAAATCAGCCCTAAAGGCTTCCACCTACTCTTAGATCAAAGCCAAGCCCCTTACCCTTGCTTATAAAAGCTTGTATTTGCTGCTGTTTCCTACCTTTCTGCTATTATAATCTTTTTTTTTAATCAGCCCACTCTCTTGCAACTCTAAAGACACACAGACCCAACAGCTATTCAAAAAACATGTCAAGTTTGTTCTGTCTCTAACATTTGTTGCTAAATTCAGGTCACAGCTCAAATGTCAACTCCCAAGTTGTTTTCCCTGATCTGTTCTCAAGTAGCTCCTACCTCCATCATCATCTCAGGGTCATATTTTATTTCCTTCATGACACCTATCACTAACTGCAATGCTGTTAATGTTATTTGGCTCACTCACTAGTATGTATACACAGTAAAAGCACAAATTACTTTGTCACAGTAAGTAGTGCCCTTCGTTCCATGCAACTGAGAAATCCTAAGATACACACAAACTGTGTTCTGGATTCAGTTTTGACAACAGACATTAGGGTCATCAAAGGGCTTTCTTTATATTCTTAAGTATAAAGATTTTAGAGAAATACCACAAGAATTAACAAGAAGAAACACTGACTTTAGCAAGGGCTACTCATTATCAATTCCCTATTCTCTTTAAGTCCAAGTTCTATTTATCCAGACGAATATCCATAATTGCCAAACCTTCAAAGCCTGACTGAGGGCCAACAGACAGCATATTTAAAGTTTTAGCTCACTTTCCAGCTCCTTCTGGTTTCCTGGATTGTCTCAAAAAAAAAAAAGATTTCGCCTAACCGACAATTACAATTTAGAAAAATTTATAAAGACCCTGTGGGGAAAAAATTAACGGGCTTGTTATTTGGAATGTTTATTTCCAGAACTAGGGCCTCCTAATCCAGGGTCAAGCACTGAGGAAAGCGTGTGAGAGAAAAGAAGGGATGGGGTACTAAAGGAAGACATTTTGTGTTTCCTCCCGAAACTGGGTCAATAACTAGCTTCCCGGCGATTTACGGCTCCCAAAGTTCGTTCAGTCTTGAAACTGGCGTGGAACATTTTGAACGCGAGCAGGAAAAGTGACAGAGGACGCTACACATTTCTAGTTGTCCCAGGAAGCCCTAAGAGTGGGGAGCAAGCTAGGCCCGATACTCACGCGGGACGCCGGCCAAATCAGCGTGCGAGTAACCCGCTCCTCCCGCTCCGAAGAAGCCAGCTAACCCGCCGGTGGTTTTGTTGCCGCCTCCTCCGCCACCCTCCATGCCGTCGCAGCAAACTGCGGTGGGCACCCACCACCACCTCAGGCCGAGATCGTGCGCTCGGCCGTGGCCCCCACGGCAACAGCGGGAAGACCCGCGTTGCTACTGCCACCTTCACACGCTGACCTTCCGGGCGCCGGTTCCCGTTAAGCACCACACTTCCGCTTTGCGGCTGTGTACGGCCCGGAAGTCGGAAGCTCGGGACGGCTGCTTTCCGGTGGTGGGAAAGTGAGCCGGAGTCGAAGCCGGAGCGTGAGTGGAAGTGGCGCGTCCGGGGCAGGTGGGCTCCCTGCGGCCGAGCGGAGGCTAGCGGCTGCGCAGGGAGGGTCTGGCTCGGAGTCCCGCGGAGCAGCAGCCTCAGGAGCGGGCCGCCGCAGAGAGGGAATGGTGCGGGGGTCGCCGAGAAGGAGGCGCAGTCCGTCCCTGTCAGGGTTAGTGAATGAGGCTCTCCGCCCGGGCCGGCCCGGGGACTGCGCCCTGCGGGTCCCAGCATGAGTGCGGGCCCCGGCTGTGAGCCCTGCACCAAGCGGCCCCGCTGGGGTGCCGCTGGAACTTCTGCGCCGGCTGCCTCGGACTCCCGGAGCTTCCCCGGCAGGCAGAGGCGCGTTCTCGACCCCAAGGACGCTCCCGTACAGTTCAGGGTCCCATCGTCCTCGCCAGCCTGCGTCCCGGGGCGGGCGGGACCGCACAGAGGCAGCGCCACCTCGTTTGGTACGTGGGAAAATAAAACATTTTTGTCCTTGTTACAGTCTTGAGGACCGTCGGACTAAAGTCACTCCTGTCTGATCTTGTGTCCACCACTCTGATGCCCCCTTGTTTAGTCACTAGATGTCATTCGTCGAGAGAGAGGCTGCAGTTTTTCTAGTGGCATGTGTGGTGTGGAAAACTTTGATGGACAGTTGCTAACCGGGTGGATCTCACGTGTTTAGTCCCTCAGCTTGGATAGAAATTGTCTTATTTAGGAAGTCTAGTTGTGTATATGAAGCAGAAGGGTGCTTCACTCTCCAGAAGATGTAAACAAAGGCGTTGCAGTTTACCCAGCCAGGTGCTGACTCCCCAGAGTAGAAAGCTGCTAGTCTTATCATCTGGCATTGTACTTGTCCCTGGCATACAGTGTTGAACACGAGGAACTTGGTCACTGCCTTTATACCTTGGAATTTATACGCGGAGATAAACAACAGCTCAAGTCAAACCTTGTTCGTGAAGGAGACATTGTTTTGGTAGGAGTTAAGTGTACTTCACCTGGTTATGAGATCAAAGATAGTACTCCAGAAGATTTGATACTTACTGTGGTACTGGAGAAGAACGAGAAAGAGGTGTTTAAGAAGTGCAGCTGGTACATAGAATAAATGGTGGAATAGGGAGAGTTGGATTGCAGAGAAATGGGAAAAAGTGATCCTGCTGCACTGAAGTACAGACAATGCTGTGGACATTACTAAGGGTTTTGAACTTTATGTTTTCAGGGCCGTGAAAGGCCATTAAAGGAAGTTCAGTGTCGGGCTGGAGAGATGGCTCAGAGGTTAAGAGCACTGTCTGCTCTTCTGGAGGTCCAGAGTTCAATTCCCAGCAACCACATGGTTGCTCACAACCATCTATACTAGGAATGTGATGCCCTCTTCTGGCCTGCAAGTGTACATGCAGGTAGAGCACTCAAATATGTATACATAACTAAACCTTTTTTAAAAAAAGAGAGTGGTGTATGCTTACAAAAAAGTGTGTGTGTGGTGGGGGAAGGATGACATGACTTGCTTAAACTTGTTTTTTGAACCATCTGTGTGATTGGTTGGTGTGCAGAAAATGGAAAAGAGAAATTGATTGAAACTCCAGGACTAAAGGAGTGGGTCTGGATGGGATATGATTTGCACTTAGACTCTGATGCAGGCAGTGGGAAACAGAAGTGGATGGATTCTAGAAGGATGTTGTCCTTTTGTACCTCAGAAGAAGTACATCTATGCTAGAGAAATTATTTGAAGAGTTCTTGGCATAAAAATAATAATGCAAGCCAGACAGTGGTGGTGCATACATTTGATCCCAGCACTTGGAGGCAGAGGCAGGCAGATCTCTGCGTTTGAGACCATCCCAGTCTACAAACTTGAGTCCAGGATAGCCAGGACTTTTGTTGCACAGAGAAACCTGGTCTTGAAACAAGTCCCCCCCTCCCCCCGCCCCGTTACAATTATGGAAGCTGTAAGTGTGGTTTAGAGTGTGCAGGTATTTAGAGAAATGAAAATGATCAAGGACAGAGTCTTTAGGAACACCAGCATTTTAGACGAGGTCTGAGAAAAATGCTCAGTGAGTATGAGGAAGGAACTTTCTGGATGAAACTTCTTTCACCCAGAGCCAAGAACATTGCCAAAAGAATTAATTGCTCCACAGTGTAAGAGGCTGGGCAGATTAGGGCAAATAGTGTATGCTTGTCTGTCTTGGGACCTCTAGGGAACAAACTTGAAGCAAGTTCTTTTTCTTTTTCTTTTTCTGCTTCTGCTGCTGCTTCTTTTTCTTTCTTTCTTTCTTTCTTTTTTTTTTTTTTTTTTTTTTTTGAGACAAGGTCTCACTGTGCAGTTCTGGCTAGTCTGGACTTTGCCTGTCTCTGCCTCATAAGTAGAAAAATCAAAGGTACTTAATCAGGTACATTCCTGCCTCTGGCTTGACCCAAGTCTTGAAATAATAGGATGTATAGTCTAAATAAAGGGGGTGGGTATATTAATGTAGGTGGAAGGAGCAGCATATCTGGAATGTGAGGTTACAGAAGACTTAGGTGAGTGTTATTGTGGACAAACTTAAGTGCCAAGTAAAGGAATTCAAACTTTATTCTGTATTTAATGGGCCTTCTAGAAGCTTTTAAGCAAAGCAAAATAATACTGTTAATGTTTTGGAAAGATGGGTTAAGCAGTAGCTTTTGGATTTTTTAAACTTCAGGCTACTGTGTACATATTTTTCTGTAAGTTTACAATAATATCTGTAGTTTTTTACACATGCCATATTTATGGCAGAAAATTTTCATGAAATAACATTCTTACTATGTGTAATATGTTAGTACATTCTTATATTAACTAGTGTTTTGTTTTTTAAAAACTGCTTATCGCCTTAGTTTGTAAAATGTTGGTTTAAATAAGGTCCAGAGAAACCAGTTTCAGGAAATACAGAACAAGTAAAGTACTTAAGGATATAAGGAAGGGATGGATGTTAAATTTAGGATGTAGATTTCAGAGAACTTGCTGTAAAGGAGTAGGAACTGAACTACAGATAATGTGTCTGAATGCTGTTACTAGATAACCTGTGGTCCTACTAACTTTATTTGCATGCTTGCTGGGAAGAGTTGGGGATACCAACCTTTTCTTGTTAGTTAGACCCTAGGTTCTCTGCAAAAGAGAGATCATGCTAATATTCACATTGGCAGTGTTTTGAGAGCACCAGTGAGCAGAATGTTCAGTGTCTACTTTTTATTAACTTATTTACTTTGCATCTCAGTCACAGCTTCCCGTCCCTCCTCCTGGTCCCTCCCTCTTACCTCCCCTGCTGCCTACCCCTCATCCCCTCTTTTCAGAAAAGGGGAGGCCTCCTATGGATATCAACCGATAGGTGGGACATATTGTGGATGTAAGGTTTTGTGGCTGGGTTAGTGTCCCAGTCCCTCCATTGCAAGTCTTGCCTGGTTACAGAAGATGCCCAGTTCAGGCTCCATATCCCCCATTGTTAGGAGTCTTAGCTAGGGTCACCCTCATAGCTTCCTGGGAGTTTCCATTGTCCTAGGTTTCTAGCTCTTACCAGAGATGCTCTCTCCCAATCCGGTTGCCTCTCCCAGTATGCTCTCCCTCCATCATTCCCATCCCCAACTCCTCTGCCACCCAGTCCTGTTGTAGTAAATAAAAATGAGGGTGTGGTTGGCTATATGTTATTATTTATTTTTATCCCTATAATTATTGTGGTAGTATTATTTAGGCCACTGTCACAATTAATAAGACACAGATACCTGCTAGATTTTATAATTGCCTTATTATCTTGGGCCGGGGAGGTATTTCTACCTGTGCTGTCTCAGTAACTTCACCATTCACTTCCCAGCCCCCATCCAATGCCATCTGTCTTAACCATCCTTATCTGGGCTACCTTCCATCCATAATTTTATAAACACTTGCTTATATTTTTGTCTTGCTGTTTTCTCCATTCACGCCATCCTCAGAGTCCTTCCTCCTGGCCCATGTGGTTCCTTCTCCATGTTAATCCATCATGGCATCCTCCTTCTTCCTCTCTTCCCATCCATCTATTTGCCATGATTTTCTTGAACCTGAAGCCTGGGAACCTGTACCCATGCCTACCCCATTCTGCCCTGCTCAGGTACAGGCCACGTTTAATCAACCAGTCAGGGATAATGTCTTAGGCAGGTTTACAAAACAAGGATAGGTGTATCTGGACAGTAACCAGATCTTGAGGGCCAGTAACTATCATCAATATACATGTATCAGACCAAACCCAACACAGTGCCCTCCCTCTAACCACACTCCCCCCCCCCGCCCCCGTGTCTGAGCTATTTCCCCTTCTCAGTGAAATTCAAGTGTGTCCCCCACCCCACCCAGTGGGGCCCTCCTTTTTACATAGCTGCCGTGTTTTGTACATGCTTATTCTGTACATTATGACTTATAACTAAGTACATACCACATTTATCTTTCTGGGTCTGGGTTAACACACTCAGGGTAATCTTTTCTAGTTTCATCTACTTGCCTGCAAATTTCATGATGTCATTGTTTTGGGCCTTTTTTTTTTTTTTTGACAGGGTTCTTTGTATAGCCATGGCTGTCTTGGACTTTGTAAACCAGACTAGCCTCAAACTCACAAAGGTCCGCCTGCCTCTGCCTCCTGGAGTGCTGGGGCACACACCTGATGTCCTCATTTTTAATAGCTCAGTAGTATTCCAGTGTGTAATTATGCCATATTTTCTTTATCCGTTTTTCAGTTGAGGGACATTAGGTTGTTTCCAGTTTGGGGCTATTATGAATAAAACTGCTATTTTAAGCAAATGTTTTTGTGGTATGGTGGAGCATCCTTTGGATATATGCCTATGAGTGGTATAGCTGGATCTTGAGGTAGATCTATTCCCAAATATCTAAGAAACCACCAAATTGATTTCCAAAGTGGTTGTACAAGTTTGCAGTCTCACCAGCAATGGAGAACTGTTCCCCTTGCTCCATGACCTCACCAGGCATGTGCTGTTGCTTGAGTTTTTGATCTTAGGTGTAAGATGGAATCTCAGAGTCATTTTGATTTCCCTTGATGGCTAAGTGCTTCTCAGCCATTAGAGATTCCTTTGCCCATAATTCTCTGTTTAGATCTGCACTCCATTTTTAAGTTGGGTTATTTGGTTTGTTGATGTCTAGCTTCTTGAGTTCTTTATTTTGGATATCAGCTCTCTGTCAGTTGTGGAGTTGGATTCTGTAGGTTGTCATTTTGTCTTATTGACAGTGTCCTTTGTCTTACAGAAGCTTTGCAATTTCATGAGGTTCCATTTGTTAATTTTTGATCTTAGTGCCTTTACTGTTTCTATTCAGGATGTTGTCTCCTGTGCCAATGCATTCAAGGCTATTCCCTACTTTCTGTTCTATTAGATTTAGTGTATCTGGTTTTATGTTGAAGTCTTTGATCCACTTGGACTTGAGTTTTGTGTAAGGTAATAGGTATGAATCTATTTGCATTCCTGTACATCCCAATATCCAGTTATACCAGCACCTTTGTTGAAGTTGCTTTCTTTTTTCCATTGTATAATTTTGTCTCCTTTGTCAAAAATGAGGTGTCCATAGGTGTGTGGACTTACTTCTGGGTCTTTGATTCAATTCCATTGACCAACCTGTCTGTTTTTATGTCAATACCATGCTGTTTTTACTACTATTGCTCTATAGTACAGCTTAGAACCAGGGATGGTGATACCTCTGGAAGTTCTTTTTTTTTTTTTGCAGGATTGTTTTAGCTCTCCTGGGTTTTTGTTTTTCCATATGAAGTTGAGTATTGTTCTTTCAAGATTTATAAAGAATCATGTTGGAATTTTGATGGGAATTGCATTTAATCTGTAGATTGCTTTTGGTAAAATGGCCATTTTTACTGTTAATCCTACTGATCCATGAGCATGGGAGATATTTTCTTCAATTTCTTTCTTTAGAGACTTAAAGTTCTTGTCATACAGGTTTTTCACTTGCTTGGTTAGAGTTACACCAAGATATTTTATATTATTTGTGGCTATTGTGAAGGGTGTTGTCTCCCTGATATCTTTCTCAGCCCATTTATCGTTTGTATATAGGAAGGCTACTGATTTTCATGAGTTAACTTGCATCCAGCCATTTTGCTGAAGTTGTTTATCACCTGTAGGAGTTATATGGTAGAATTTTGGGGGGCCGCTTATTTATATTATCATATAATTTGAAAATAGGGGTAGTTTGACTTCTTCCTTTCCAATTTGAATCTCCTTGATCTCCTTTAGTTGACTTATTGCTGCAGTTGACATTCAAGTACTATATTGAATAGATGCAGAGAGAGTGGGTAGCCTTGTCTTGTCCCTGATTTTAATGGAATTACTTTGAGTTTCTCTCCATGTAATTTGATGTTGGCTATCAACTTGCTGTATATTGCCTTTATTGTGTTTGGGTATGTTTCTGTGTCCCTGATCTCTCCAAGACTTTTATCATAAAGAAATATTGGATTGTGTCAAATCCTTTTTTCAGAATCTAATGAGATGATCATGGTTTTTTTTTTTTAAGTTTGTTTTTGTTTATATATTGGATTATATTGACAGATTTTTGTATGTTGGACCATCCCTTCATCTCTGCAATAAAGCCTATTTGGTCATGGTGGATGATGTTTTTCATGTGTTCTTGGATTCGGTTTGTTGTTGTTGTTGTTTTTAAAAAAGAAAATCCTAACTCTTCCATTTTATCAATAAAGACTCAGGAGCCAGTTGCTGGGGTGAAAACCTGCTGGCTTAGAGAGGCAAAGAAAGCACCCAGCTGACCTTCCTTCTCAGCTCAGGACTGGGTGGAAAAAATCCAAAAGGCTCACTTGCTCAACTGACAGTCCAGGAGGAAAAGGCCAAAAAACCCAAGGCCAAAGGCTTGCTAGCTCAAAGCCCAAAAGTCAAGGAGCTGAAGAGCTGAGACCAAAGCTAAAGCCAGAGCTTAAGCTAAAAGCCCTTTCTTCTCCATGTTTCTTAAATACCTCTCAACTCAAAGTCCCTCTTTAATCCTTGTCAGCTGTTTTTTGCTCTCCCTCTTTACCTAGGTTTAACTTTTATCAGAAAGCTCTTGAATTAAAGGTGTTTGCTAGGGCTGGGTGAACCATACCATAATCACTTGTTTATAATAAAAAGTTCCTGGATTAAACCACACCAAACAAAAAAAACCAGGGATTTACAGTTCACAATTTTGGGATTCACAGTAGGATCAAATATTCTGCAACATCGGCTTACAAGTATTTTATTATTTTTGCACCAATATTCATAAGGAAGATGGATCTGAAATTCTCTTTCTTTATTGAATCTTTGTAGTGTTTTAGGTATCATCAGAGTAAGCTGACTGAAAATTATTTTGGCAGTGTTCCTTCTGTATTTTGTGTAATAATTTGAGGATTATTGGTATTAACTCTTCTTTGAAGGTCTTGTAGAATTCTGCACTAAAACTATCTAGCCTTGGGTGTATTTTTTGGTTGAGAGACTGCTTCTAGTTCCTTAGAGATTATAGTTCTATTTAGACTACTGATCTTGATTTATCTTTGGTAAGTTGTGTCTGTCAAGAAAATCATCCATTCCATTTAGATTTTCCAATTTTGTGGAATACACATTTTTGAAGTAACACCTAGTAACTTTTTGGATTTCTTCAGTGTCTGTTGTTATGTCCCCCATTACATTTTTGATTTTGTTAAATTGGATATTCTCTCTCTGCCTTTTAGTCTGCCTAAGGGTTTGTCTATCTTGTTGATTTTTCTCAAGGAACCAACTCTTTGTTTCATTGATTTTTATGTTCTCTTTGTTTGCATTTTATTGATTTCAGCCCTGAGTTTGATTATTTCCTTCCATCTGCTCCTCTTGGGTGTGTTTTGTTCTAGAGCTTTCAAATATGTTGTTGAAAGTATGAGATCTCACTAATTTCTTTATAAAGGTACATAGTGCTGTGAACTTTCCTCTTAGTACCGCTTTCATTGTGTCCCAGAAGTTTGGGTATGTCGTGCATTCATTTTCATTGAATTCTGGAAGGTTTTTAATTTTTTTCTTTATTTCTTTTTTGACTCAGTAGTCATTGAATAGAGAATTGTTCAGTTTCCGTGAGTTTGTAGGCTTTCTGTTTGTTTGGTTTTTTTTCCCTCTCTGTTGTTGTTGAAGTCCAGCTTTAATCTATGGTGGTCTGATAAGATACAGGGGTTTAATTCACTTTTCTTGTAAATGTTGAGACTTGCTTTGTGACTGAGTATATGGTCAGTTTTGAAGAAGGTTCCATGAGATGCTGAGAAGAAGGTGTATTCTTTTGTGTTTGGGTGAAATGTTCTGTAGATAACTGTTAAGTCCATTTGAGTCATAACATCTGTTAGTTCTATTATTTCTCTGTTTGGTTTCTGTTTGAATGACCTGTCCATTGGTATGAGTGGACATGCTATTTAATGTGTAGGGTTTGATATGTGATTTAATCTTTAGTAATGTTTCTTTATGAATATGGGTGCCCTTGCATTTGAAGCATAGATGCTCAGAATTGAGAGCTCATCTTGGTGGCCCATTCCTTTGATAAGTATGAAGTGTCCTTTATCTCTTGATTAATTTTGTTTGGAAGTCTATTTTATTAGATATTAGAATGGCTACCCCAACTTGTTTCTTGGGTCTGTTTGCTTGGAAAATCTTTTTTTCAGGTCTTTACTTTGAGGTAATGTCTGTCTTTGTTGCTGAGGTGTATTTCTTGTATGTAGCAGATCCTGTTTTCATGTCCTTTCTGATAGTTTCTGTCTTTTTATTGGGGAATTGAGTCCATTGATGTTGAGAGATATTAAAGACCAGGTATTGTTAATTCCTTTTATTTTCATGGTGATGGTAGTGTGTGTGTGTGTGTGTGTGCACGTGCACACTTATTTTGATTTTGCTGTTGTGAGTTTTTTTTTTTTAATTTTCTGTGTTTTCTTGGGTGTAGTTAACCTCCTTGTGTTGGGGTTTTTCTTCTAATATCTTCTGTAGGGCTGGATTTGTGGATATATATTGTTTAAATTTAGTTTTGTCATAGAATATCTTGTTTACTTCATGTACAGTGATTGCAAGTTTTGCTGGGTATAGTATTCTGGACTGGCATCTGTGGTATCTTGGAGACTGCAAGACATCTTCCCAGGCCCTTCTGGCTTTTAAAGTTTCTGTTAAGTCAGGTGTAATTCTAATAAATGTGCCCTTATGTGTTACTTGGCTTTCTTCTCTTACAGCTTTTAATATTCTTTCTTTGTACCTTCAGTGTTTCAGTTATTACGTAGTAGGAGGATTTTCTTTTTGGGTCCAATTTATTTGATGTTCTGAAAGCTTTTTGTATGTGTATAGTCCTCTCTTTAGGTTAGGGAAATTTCCTTCTATGATTTTGTTGAAAACATTTTCTGGGCCTTTGTGCTCTTGTTCTTCTATTCCTATTATTCTTAAGTTTGGTCTTTCCATAGGGTCTAAATTTCCTGAATGTTTTGTGTCAGGAACTTTTTAGATTTAACATTTCTTTGACAGGTGTATCAGTTTCTTGAATCTTCTATGCCTGAAGTTCTTTCTTCTATCTCTTGTATTCTGTTGGTGATACTTGGGTCTGTATTTTCTGTTCTCTTCCTTAGGTTTTCAATCTCCAGGATTTCCTCAGTTTGTGTTTTCTTTATTGATTCTATTTTCATTTTCAGGTCTTGAACAGTTTTATTCATTTCCTTCACCTATTTGATTAACTTTTCCTGTATTTCTTCAAGGGTTTTATTAATTTCGTCGTCTTGAAAGGCCTCTGTCATCCTCATAAGATTGGATTTGAGGTTATTTCCATGTGCTTCAACTGTGTTAGGATACCCAGAGCTTGGTGTGGTAGCATGGATGGGCTCTGCTGGTGCCATATTGCCCTGCGTCTTCCTGATTGTGTCTTAAACTGGCGTTTAGCCAGCTGGGTTTGTGCTTATTACGGGTTTAGATGCTGATCTCTGAGTTTATATTTGTTGAATGGATGTTTTTTTTCTGCTTGGTTTCTGTTTTCTGTCTGTCTTCTAGCCTGAGTGGCTTGGGGTTCTGGTGACTAGCAAGTCTTCAGGTATAGTAAGGTGTCTTCTCTGGGTTTTTGTGGCCTGCATGGCCTCAGGGGTTTTGGATGTTAACCTTGCCTCTAGTTTCCCTAGTACCAGTGTGGCCTTAATATTCTTAATATTGCTACTTAGGGAACAGCTGACGATGGTTAAGATTTCATGCTAGAATAGACACATTTAATTCATGTCCAGTATATCAAGAATTGAAAGTGTATATATTGTAATGGTTATAAAATGTGACTTGCATTTGTTTGCATTGCATCACCCACTACTGAACTAATCATTTTTATGTTTGTTGCTGGTCATATCCATTCAGTCAGTTCCTTAACATCTCAAATTTAGTATCTGCAGAATCAACCTAATCATATTTTCCCCCATACCTAATTCTCCTATTTCTCATATTTCTGCTCAGTGTTATTATGATCATTCAGGTCTTTCAAGCCTCAAGCTTGAAGTCTGTAACGACTATACTCAGTTTTACTCATCTCATAAGAAGTTATTTTTTGCCTCAGCCAGTAATTCTTAAATCTAATACGAATAATATAATTTATATATAAATATTATAATAGGTATAATATATTGAAAAATGGTAGGAGCTGAAATTAAATATAGGTATAGTATAATATATGTATATTATATACATATTTTATGTATATATATATACACATATAAATTCTAAATTATGGGTTGGATAGATGGCTCAGAGGTTAAAAGCACTGTCTGCTCTTCCAGAGGTCCTGAGTTCAATTCCTAGCAACCACAGGGTGGCTCACAACTATCTATAATGAGATGTGGTGCCCTCTTCTGGAGTGCAGGTGTATAGGCAGACAGAACATTGTATACAGAAAAAAAAATTGTGAATTAGTAGGTGTGGGCATGGTCCTGGGATTCATTTATTGCTAGCCATCTTGTGATCCAGGTGGTTGAGAACTGACTTAGACCAGTAGCTTTTTTTACTGGTTTCTGTTGGTAAGCACGCAGCTTGCCTCCAGGTTATCCATCATAATGACTGTGGCCTTCTGAACTTTGAATTCTGAAATCATGGCTCTAAGTGTAACTTCTGACTTTCTTTTTGTACCTCTATGGGTCTGTATAATATATACTTAGATGACCTTTGAATTATATATATTTTTATTCCCTTCTCAGTATTTCTTTGCCGTTGATACCTTGCTTACGACTGTCCTTTTAGTTCACTGAGTTTTCTGGCACTATCTCTTTCAAGAAATCTTAGGTGATTATTACTAGGCTTTTTTGTCTTAAAGTAATTTTTTCCCCAGGAAATACCCTAGTTACTGAACAAAACCCATTTTAATAATAATTAGGGACTAATCTTTTCTGAGCATATACTATAGAGTGTCCCAATCCCTTACATCAATTACTGGTCATTTAAACTTCACTTTAACTCCGTGAAAAGTTCTGGTAATGTACATACTTTATACGTGAGGAGTGTGAGTCAGAGAAAAGTGTTCTTTTACATAGTCACAAAGAAAGCCACTGGCGTGGACTGAGTCTGGAGCATGTGATCTTACAACTCTTTAGGGAGTCACTTTCAGCTCTACACTGTACGTTCTCATTGCTCCTGTCTAATCTTTTAATACTTGAAGTTGGAAAGAGTAGCTATTCTTTGTTTAACAAAGACCTTATATGTTTATAGGCTATATATGTTTTCTATTTGAAAGAATTTATCTGTATATATATTTAATTTTTAATTTTATTTTTTTATAGTTTTCAAACAAAAGAGTATTACCACTTGGATGGACACTAAAGGAACCAAGAAAGCTGATTCAGAAAGGTATAAAGACATTTTTATGTGGAGAAATGAATAGCACATTGGTGGAGTTGTTTTTCCTTTTTGTTCTTAATTTCTTTTTGTCTTTTCTCCCATCTACCTTCATTAACTTTTTAACATTTAACTCTCTTAAGTTAATATTTTTTTTAGTTTTGTTATACAGAGAGACCCTCATTTGTTTGTGAGATAAAGAGATGAGAGAGAAATACTTTCTGACTTTAAGATACTCATGTACAGTAGTGGTTACAGACACAAAGCATATTACTGCTTTGTGAGGTAAATCCATCAGTGAAGCCATGAGCAAGTAAAGGTATAACTACTGACTAGTATACAAAGGAAACAAGTCACCGGCTTTGCCGGTGTCTTGAAGGAAGAAAGTATGGGACAGGGGTAACCTTAAGGGGTTTTGTTGTTGTGTTGTTTTGTTTTGCTTTTTTTTTTGTTTATTTTTTTGTTTTTAAAAAAACAGGGTCTCTCTGTGTATCCCTGGCTGACCTGGAGCTCATGCTGTAGACCAGGCTGGCTTTGAACTCACAGAGATACACCTGCCTCTGCCACTTTAAGATTTGAAGGAAAGGTAGGTGTTTACCAGGCACACAACTGGGAAGTGCATTTCGGGTGCAGTGAAGCAGTATGCTGTGTGTTTAGGGCATCACAAGAGGAAACTTTTCACTATGGTGTTCAATAGTTTAATCACTTTAATTTTTTTTTTATAATAAATTGGTTTTAGTTCTTTCTGTTCTTTTGCAGTAAAGAAAACAACAACATAAGGCTAGATGCTACAATGAGTTCTGTGCACAAAGATAACTTTTTCCAACATAAGGTGGAAAAATTAGAAAATGTTTCTCAGCTAAATCTTGATAAATCACCCACTGAAAGGAGCACGCAGTATTTGAACCAACAGCAGACTGCAAGTACGTGCAAGTGTCAAAATGAAGGGAAGCATGCAGAACAGCTTTTGGCAAGTGAGCCTCCAACAATGTCTCAGGTACCAAAGTTGCTTACTAATGCTAACATTGATCAGTCAACTGAAACTGATGATCACAGTGAGACAGAAAATGAAGAAGATAGAGACAATCAACATTTTCTTACACCTACAAAGGTTGCAAACACAAAGCAAACAGTGGGAGACGAGCTGTCCAGAAGCTACTGTCAATATAGCGAGTCTTGCCGTGCCATGAAAGACTGTACAGGCTGTCAGCAGGAGGAGGCGGATGTGGTACCAGAGAGTCCGTTGTCAGATTTTGGTGCTGAGGACATCAGAATTGGACCAAAAAATGACAACAAATTGACTAGACAAGAAAGTAGCCTAGGTGATTCACCTCCATTTGAGAAAGAAAGTGAGCCGGAGTCACCAATGGATGTAGACAATTCGAAAAACAGTTGTCAAGATTCAGAAGCAGATGAAGAAACAAGCCCGGGCTTTGATGAACAAGAAGATACTTCCTCCCAAACAGCAAATAAACTTCCAAATTGCCAAGCAAGAGAAGCTGACAGCGATCTTAGAAAACGGTATTTGACAAAGGGAAGTGAAAATAGATTGCATTTCCAATTTGAAGGAGAGAGTAATGCTGGGACCAGTGATTTAAACACCAAGCCACTTGGAAACACTTCTAGCTTTAATGTAGAATGTAGAAGTTCCAAGCAGCATGGAAAAAAGGATTCTAAAATCACAGATCATTTCATGAGAATTCCCAAGTCAGAGGACAGAAGGTAACCCTCTCACCTCCTAATTAGGAGTATCCCTCCATAGCATGAAAATTGCTTTTTTAATTTTATAGGGGAATTAAGAAGGTAATTATTTATAGTAAATTAGTTATATTTTTATTAACTATTTATGCCAAGCTAAAATTAAGTCTAGATTTCAAAGTATAAATTCTAAAAGGCTGAAAGTGGAGAACAAGGAGTAATGTGTATTTGCCATCAGTTTTAGTGTCATGGACTTTCTTACGGAGTTTATCAACATTATTAGAAGATGAAAATATTTGGCCAACTCTAGTTGTTATTTACCATCTCTCCAGGGTTTTTTATACAACACTGTGTCCAGTAGGCAAACAGTTAATACTATATTTTATAAATGAGAAAACCGAGATCTAGGTTAGAAATGTCACTGAAATCCTGTAACTGTGGGTGCTACTACTGGGATCTTTTTCCTGTGAAGCTAAATATAAGCCTTGTGTTTTTGCTGTTATTCCATAAGTCATTTTAAACCCTGCTTAGTGTTCTAAAATATTTTGTAGCTTATGATCCCAAGTTTACTGACTTGGTGGTCTGTGACTCGTTTCTGTTTTCAAAGGTTATTTATATGTTTAGAAGTTTTCTTCTCTAAGCTATTGGACACCAGCTCTGGAGTTTTAATATAAGCTTTTTAAGTCTTCCCTATAAAGCTTGCAAGCTTGGCACACTTTAGACAGTAACATTCTTTAGAAGTTTTGTATATATGTATCTAAGAAAAACCATTAAATAGCTTGTGACTGAATATATTTGTCTTGACCTTAGAAAAGAACAATGTGAAGTCAGACATCAAAGAACAGAAAGGAAGATTCCTAAATACATTCCACCTAACCTTCCTCCAGATAAGAAGTGGCTGGGAACTCCTATTGAGGAAATGAGGAAAATGCCTTGGTGTGGGACTCATTTGCCTCTCTTAAGACCATCTGCAAATCACACAGTAACTATTCGGGTAACTATTGCCTCTTCACCAGGAACAAAAGTTTTTCTTTTCATTTCTTTTCTTTCCAGTTGATGGTATTTTTTAACTACCCACTACATGTTAGGTGTTGTTATTTTGTAAGATAAAGAGTTCAAAGTTGTTTATGAGTCAGTACATTCTCTATCTTTTCTTTTTTTCTTAGATCCTTCTGGTTATTTTTCCTTACCACCTCACAGGTATTCAGACTTGGCCCATCTAAAACCAATGTCCCCTTTGTTTTGTTTTGCTTTTTCAAGACAGGATTTCTCTGTGTAGCCCTGGCTGTCCTGGAACTTGATCTGTAGACCAGGCTGGCCCCTAAACTCAGAAAGATTTACTTACCGATGCCTCCTGAGTGCAGGGATTAAAGGCTTGTGCTGAAATACCCAGCTACAATCTCATTTTTTTGTTAAGTTGTGGCAAAATATTCAAAGCCAGACTCTGGAAACAATCCAGATGTTCCTCAACTAAGGAATGGATACAGAAATTGTGGTACATTTACATAATAGAATACTACTTAGCAATTAAAAACAAGGAAATCATGAAATTTGCAGGCAAATGGATGAAACTAGAAAAGATCTTTCTGAGTAACTCAGAAGCAGAAAGACACACATGGTATATACTCACTTATAAGTGGATATTAGACATATGCAATAGGATAAACATACTAAAATTTGTAGTCCTCAGGAAGTTGAACAACAAGGAGGACCCTAGGAAAGATGCTCAGTCCTCATTCAGAAGGGCAAATGGGATAGACATTGGAAGCAGGAGAAGACAGGGAACAGGACATGAGCCTACCATAGAGGGCCTCTGAAAGATTCTGCTCATCAGGGTATCAAAGCAGATGCTGAGATTCATAGCTAAACTTTGTGCAGAGTGCAGCAAATCTTATGAAAGAAGGCGGGGATGAAAGACCTGGACGGGACAGGAGCTCCACAAGGAGGGCAACCGAATCAAAAATTATGGGCCCAGGGACTTTGCAGAGATCAATACTCCAACCAAGGATCATGCATGGAGATGACATAGAACCCCTACTCAGATGTAGCCCATGGCAGCTCAGTGTCCTGTCAGAGGAAGCTTTCCGGGGCTGTGATCTTGTCACATACTGCTTGGCCTTCTACCTTCTGCTTTGAAATCTCAGGAGAAACCTCCACCATGACACTAAAACTTTCATGGTGCATGGCATGTAAAATCAAAATCATGGACAGTGTTGAAGTCTGTTGCTGGTGAGAACTGTGTGGGATTCCTCTAAATTATAGCAGCTTTGAATCCTCCGACTTAATATGGGAAAACAGATTCCTAGTGACCGTGTGCAGGCAACAACTTCAGGTCTCTTCTCCAGTGACTATCTTGGAAAATGTTTGAAATAAACCTTCTATGTTTTATTTTCATTTTTAATCTTTGAGCCTGTGGTAGGTAAGATCTTAGCTGGCTAAGGCCTAACAGTTTTTGATAAGCCCTCAGGTGTTTTTCTTATTGTCCATGTACAAAGTACTTGGCCTTTTTTTAGTGCTGATACTCATTTTAGCAATAAGACTTTCCTTTCCCCAACCTTCTATGTGCCTTTCCCCCCTAAACTATTACCTATTCAGGTCTTTTTGTTCTTTATTCTTACTGTAAATCTGGTTAAAAGCAACCAGCAGTACTCATGCTGTAGCCTTATTTTTGTTGCCTTAAAACTTCTTTTATCATTTGATAAATGAGTCTTGCCATTTTAAAACTCAACCACAGAGAAAGACTTAAGATGGATAAAATATAGACAAGTCATTTGCCAGAATGAAACCCAAATGGCTTCTAGTCTGGTTCACAGTAGAGCCCTTACTTTCAGATAGAGTTTCTATCTGAACCCTCATCAACACAGACTTTATTTTCCACATTTCTATCAGCATTCTGGTGTTCTGAACTAGCAGCCTCACCCACTCAGCCCTGTTTATAGCATTCTAAATTTTCTCTAGTTTGCTTCTCCAAACTGCCCATAAACCAATCCCAAAAGTTTCTGAACCATATCATGAGGTACCGCACAGTCTACTTCTTGGTACCATTTTTTTTAATGGTTAGATTTCTGTGACTGTGACAAAATACTTGAGATAATAAACTCATGGGAAGCAAGACTTATTTTTTGGCTCAGGGTTTTGGAGACAATGATTGCTTTTGTCTCGAACTGTGGCTACATAGTACATCACAGCAAGAGAGCATGATGGAAGAGATTTCTTCA
Organism: Pachyuromys duprasi; assembly: GCA_028658305.1. Lineage (NCBI taxonomy): Eukaryota > Metazoa > Chordata > Mammalia > Rodentia > Muridae > Pachyuromys > Pachyuromys duprasi. The sequence goes on along the minus strand of CM053753.1, from coordinate 18,314,962 downwards.
TTTCTTGGCAGCCAGAAAGCAATGAGGAGAGAGGAATATACACTTCTTCCACTAACTAGGACTGGTCTCAAAGGTTCTTCCACCTTCCATAGTCCCAGGGCCTGGGCGCTAAGCCTTTAATACATGTTTTTTTGAGTGATGCTCCAGATCACAGTGAACACAAATACTATGTGACTTTTGTCCTTCCACCCCAATTAGCTTCTCTTTCTTTCTTGGAGTTCAGTTATGTTTCAGGAAGTCTTTCTTAGCTCACTTGATTGAATTTTTCTAGAATAGGTCTGTATAATACCACATACCTCTTATTCATAGCATATTATATTTAAAGATTATGTGATCAGTTTTCTGCACTGAACTATGATAACGTGATACCATTTGGGAGAACCTTGAAAACATTCTGATAAGTGAAGGCAATAGACCCAAAAACCTACATGTTGTATACTTCCATTTACTTAAAATACCTAGAATAGGTAAAATGAAAACCTTATGCTTTTCATCAAAGATTTGCTTAATGCTTATTGTAATAGCTTTGTGTATGTTTATATTGGCACATATGTACACATGTATGTGTATGCCAGGTTCTATCTTAAATTTTCTGGTGAAAAAGTTTAAATAGTTATTTCTCAAGAAATTTAATTTTAGTGAAGAAAGGTAAAACCTGTATTGGGGCTAGGGAGGCACAATGTGTAAAGTGCTTGACATATAAACATGAGGATCTCCAACATCACATAAAAACCAGGTGAGGGCTAGAGAGAGAGCTCAGCAAGTAAAAACATTTGCTGCTCTTATAGATGACCTCAATTTGGTTCCCAGAAACCACACTGGGCAGCTTACAGCTACTTATAACTCCAGTTATAGAGCATCTGACACCCTCCTGACCGCCATGGGCACTCTTTCGCATGTGGCATATACACACAGACATATGCACATAAGCAAATATAAAAATAAATGTTAAAAAATAAAAGCTGGGTGGGACTACTTACCTGTAATTCTAACAGTAAGCTTGGAAGTGGATACAGGAGGATCCTTGGGGCTTACTGGCCAGCCAATCTAGCCAAATCATTGAGCTCCGGGTTCAGTGAGAGACCTTTCTGTCTCAAAAATTAAGAAGATTATGATGGATGGCTTGTAACTTGGCTCAGCAGGTAAAGGTGTTTGCCCTGCAAACCTGACAACGTGACTTTCAACCTCAAAACCAGTATTTCTACACTCACTTTGGCACATTTGTGCCCATATCATATATCACACACACAAAATAATTAGTAATGTTTTAAAGTAAGGTAGATAGCAATAGAGGAAGGCACTTAATATTGATCTATGGCCTCTGGCTTTTATATGCATGTGTACCTACCTCCACATGCAATCTGTACACATGAGAACAAATACAAACACACACACCAAAAAGAAAAACAAGAGTAGTTGAGTATGATAGTAGTCTAATGAAACAAAGAACTATATTAACTGCTTGTTTAAAAGTTTCTAAAGACATCACAGTGATGAAGAAAACAAAGCCTAGCTGTGAAGATGATAATTCAAATTTAAATCGATAAAGTAGGGAGATGATAACTATTAACTATTACAAAGAGGAGATAGTTTATATACAAGCATATAGCTATGATATGAAGGAATTTGCTGTTTTTGGACTTGCGAGTTTTCTGACTTATATAAAAATGAATGGCATTTTGTTAAGTGCTTAGCCAAATATTCTAAAACTGGGGCTATTTTTAGAGATGATGTTATTCCAAAATATGGAGAGGAGTTTTACAGGGTGTCAGGATCTGGGATTGATGGAGTTAGGAAGAAGGAGATAGGAAGCTGTTGGTGGAAGTTCAGACAGTCAAGGTCTCAGAATGCAGGTAAGAATTCACAAGACATGTGATTGCTAGAGGTGAGGTGTGGCAGCAGCTGCAGAGGGAACTTGCCTGGGAACTGGGCTCCACTTTATAGCATTTGCTTGGGTTGCTTTATTTGTATTGTTTTGTAGAGGAATGCTTAGTTTTTATGGCTTACTGTTTTTCTATTTACATTGTATTTCAGGTAGACCTTCTGCGAGCAGGAGATGTTCCGAAACCTTTTCCAACACATTATAAAGATTTGTGGGATAACAAGCATGTTAAAATGCCTTGTTCCGAACAAAACTTGTACCCTGTGGAAGATGAGGTAAATATTAAACTAGAAGTATTTTAGTCCCTGGGTCATGGTTTAGCACATTTGGCTTTTTGAGTCTATGATGCAAAACAACTTAAAATGCTTTGATCTGGCCTTTTTTTTCCCCCTGTAAGAATGGTGAGCGAACTGCAGGGAGTAGGTGGGAGCTCATTCAGACTGCACTTCTCAACAAATTCACACGACCCCAGAACCTGAAGGTATGTTTTTTTCGATCCTATCTGTATATATCTCTTAGAGGTAGGTCCTTTGTTTTCTTCCTCAAAGGCATTTTTGATCATAATAAGCTAGAGCTGTGTAAAAACAATCTTCGTATGCAATGTTTGTTTCCAGTCACTTATGCAGGCTCTTTAGAAAAATTCTTGGTTTCCATAGTGTCACTAGTAATAGAGTAGAAGAATTGAGAATTGTAAATGATTTGCCTAGAGCCACATAGAATAATTTGGTGAACCAGCAATAGGACTTCAGTTTCTTGGTTCTTTGTCCAATTTCCTTCAGTGTAGGCCTCTTTTTTTATTTTAAAACAATCATGCTTTTGCAATATGTTTAACATCAAGAAAGAATTATGATCGTAATGCTTTTTGCCTAAGGGAAACTGAGCTTGCCGATGATTAGAATACATATTAAATATTCTATTTTTATTGCTTTTATTACTTTACGAGTTTAATTATTTATTAATCTTACATATGAACAGTAATTTAAGTTTTTACTTAAGAGTATAGAGTAATCATTAGATTTTTTCCCCCTAATGTCTACAATATGCATGAACATGCATATTTTTTTAGAGAATTATAGCCAAAAAGCATAATGCTTATGTAAAGTGGCATTTGTGCTTTATGGAAATGGAGTTAATTTCCTTTCAGGGGCTTGACTAGTTATGGCCACTTTCTTGGGTTTCATGTTTTTTTACCAAACTAATTTAAGCTTGTTACAGTTTCTGTGGTATTTTTTTCCTATTTTCTTTACATGAAAAACATTCATTTGTATACAAGTATGTATTTTGAACATTTTATTCCTTTCAAATAAGATTTTTGTTTTGGTTTGGCTTTTGGGTTGTTTGTTTATTTTGTTTTTATCAGCAGAACAGGATTCCTTATTTCAGCTTATAGTAATTTCTTTGTTCAATGAATGATATGTGAAATAAATAAATATTAATCATTGTGATTGCTATAATCTTTCTGCTACTTGTTCGTTCAGGGATACATTTGGGGAGACCAGATATTCAGAGTTTAAAGGAGAAACAGTATCTTCAGTACTATTTCTGTTAATCGTGTGCTGGAGAATTTATACAGAAAGTTCCTTACATTTATTATTGTGAGCTACAAAGAACTTGAGTAGTTGATAGCTAACTACAGACGAATAGCCAGCTTTCCTCACCATGAGTTTCCTAAAGAACTCATGGTGAACTGCTTTGAGATTTGAATACTAGAAAAAAAGTAAATCCAGTCAGCCCACTTACTAACATTCCAAATGGAAAGACACCCAAGTATCTAAGTTCCTCATATTTGGAGCTGACCAGCTTAAAATAGCTTCTGTGAGTCAGACGTGGCAGCCTTGCTGTGACTCTAAGCCCGGCAATCAAGTATGATATGACATTTGCTGGGAGTTTTAGACTAGTGTGAGCTACATAATGACTTGCAGGATATCCTGAACTATGAGACCCTGCCTCTAGAAAAAGAAAGAAAAAAAATTGTGACAATAATTAAACATGTTCAGTTTTTTTCTTGCAGTTATTCTTTAAACAATAAAGTGTAACTATATATTATTTACATTGATTTAGGAATTGTAAATAACCTAAGTATAAAGGAGGGTGTGCCTAATTATGGGCATATACTATGCCACTTATATAAGAGTTGTGCATAATCAGATTTTGGTATCCTGAAGAGGGCTTGAGCCAGTCTTGTACAGATACCATGCAATAACTTTTTTGGGTTAATCTAATCATAAAATGTGATAAAGGAATTAGGAAATAAGCAGTGCTTAAAATGTTTTTTTTTAAATCAACTTTGAGGAATCATATAAAAGCACACTCTTTTATGTTTAGTTTGATGGGTTTTGATATTTGTATCTATTGTCGAAGTCTCCCACAGTCAAGACATTTGCCATTTCTGTCATGCCCAAAGATTCTCCTTGCCCCTTTATAATTGCTTTTACATTCTTCTCTGGCCTCACGGGGAAAAACAAAACAAAACAAAACAAAACTGCTTCTTTTTCCACTATAGATCAGCTTATAATTTACTTGAGAGGAGTCTCATAATATGTGTGTTGTAATGTTTGATTTAAATGAAGATTTTTGAGTGTTACCTATGTAATTAAGTATATTCATACATCATTTGGCCATTTATTTTTGTAGTCATTGCTATTTACTGTATTATGCTATTTACTGTATAATTTTGAAACAGGCTACCAAGCATTACAAGTAATTCTTTAACATTTTAATTCTTAAAAGAAAATGCTATTTTATGGCTTATGAGAGAAAAATAAAAGCTTTTACTTCTATACCTTGATTCTAAGTAAATACAGAATATTTTTGTAGATTCAGGCTTCAATGTAGATACAAATTCATTGTGTGACAAAGTATTTTTTAGGAAGCTTTTTATATGTGTCTTTTTTTTGTGATAAAGCAGTTTGTAACCTTTGTAGTAAACACTAACACAGTGGTTTTCAGACTTGTATATTCCTTTAGAAAAAAATTGAATTATCAATATAGTTGTTTATAAATTCTACTTATTAATTTATTAATGATATAAAATATGAACAAAGTAGATATATTTATATAAGAGCTAATTATAAATAATAGTTTCTTCTGCACATTTATGCATAATTAACTGGAAACCCAGTGTATAATGTTATTTACTTGAATTGTTAAAATTTACACCAGTAGATGGCATAGTTTGACTTTACTATTCTATATGAATTTATAATCGGTGTCAACTGTGTGAACCTCTAGACTTTGTGCCACCATGCAAAGATTTTGTTTTGTTTTGTTTTTTCAGTTGTAGTTGATTTATAGGATAAAGTAATAGTGTGACTTCTTTGGCTGTAAAATATTTCCACTGTGTAGGAAGTTTTGAGAAAAGTATACAGAGGTTTTCTGTACTAACAGGGTAATATTTTATAGTTTAAAAAAATAGTTGATAGTAGGGCCTAGAGAGATGGATCAGTCAGTAAACTACTTGCCTTGCAAATGTGAGGACCTGAATTTGGCACCCATGTGAAAAAGCTGAGTGTGTCTTTACCTCCAGTGCTTAGAGAGATGGAGACAGACGGATCCCTAGAGCTCTTTGGTTAGTTAGTCTAGTCAGTCAGAGAGTTATGCATCAATGAAAGGCCCTGTATCAAAAAATAAAGTGAAGAACAATTGAAAAAGACACTGAACATGGACCTCTGGCCTCTACACTTATATGCATGTACTTATACACTCACCCACAAGAACATACAAGTACGTACAAGTATGTACGCGCACACATAGCTGAAAGTGAGGGGGCAAATACTATTTTTTACTTTAAATCAATATTCTTCAATTTTTTTTCTTTTAAACATTTTCTTCCCTTATTCACTCCCTAATGACATTTTAGTGCTACAAGTAACTATATGTCTCTTGTGTGTGAGAATACTTAAATGTATAAAGTATATATAACTGTGTGAGTGTAGTGATCTTATATGTGTATGTGTGTGCACACAGAGAGAGACAGACAATACAATATATACACATACAACATATGATGTCAACCACAAACCATTGTAATTTCTTTCTTTATTTTTTTATCCCCTAATGTCTGATTTTTGTCCAGTTGGAGTATATTGTCCCCATTTAGAATGCATGCTTTAGGGTAACTGTTTTTCTCCTGTTGCTTAGCATTTCTAATCTAGTTTTTCTTATGTGAGTAATAATTAGTGTGTATTCTGTTTGTCCAAAGCTACTAATGTGGAATAGCTAATGTCAGGATGATGCTTGCTTTATATTAAGAAATTTACCAGAAGTAGTTTGCAAAAGATAACTTACATGTGTATGTCATGAGATTTGTTTCTGTTTTTTTCTGTAGGATGCTATTCTGAAATACAATGTGGCATATTCTAAGAAATGGGACTTTACAGCTTTGGTTGATTTCTGGGATAAGGTAAAAGTGTGCTTCTTCGGTTGTAAAATGGTACACTACTTTTTAAAAGGGTTTGAGAAAAGCACATATAATTTTTCATTACCAATATTTTATTTTATCTTAAAAATTTTTCAAATGTTTGTTTTAGGTAGATAAGTTGGGACTGAAATTGAATTTTGTTTAATTCTCTTGTTATACTAATTTTTTCTTACATTCTTCATACTATTATCATCATTATGCATGGATATAGATTTTTTTTCCCACCCCTTTTGGATTTTCAGACAGTCTCACTTTTTAGCCTAGGCTTTCCTCAAACTACTAACAGCTCTGCCTAGTCTCCTGAATGCTGGGATTACAAATATGAGCTGCCACACAGGCATCATGACTTGATGTATAAAATCACTACTATGCAAATATGTAGGTTGCTAAATTTTACCTTATTATCTATACTATATAACATGTGTATGTGTAGTTACACAGTAGTAACATATTGTGTGTACATGTCTATGTATATATTCCCATAGTTCAGGTTGTTTCTTTAGGTAACTCCAGAAATTAGATGTTTAGATTAAAAGACACAAACCATGTGGCTCTTGCTACCATGTATATGTGCTGTAAAGTAATTTTCCACAGCTGCAGCCTCCTTCTATGTGCTCAGCAAGGTAAGAGCACCACTTCAGAACAGCACCATCTCCCTTTGTAAAAATTGGCAGGAACTTCTTTTAACATTGTATTTTAGAGTGGGGTGTTGTAGAACATATTTACCATCCTAACACTAAAGAGGCTGAGGCCAGGGGATTGCAGAGTTAGGACCAGCCTGTATGTAAAGAGTGTAGTTGAGCCTGAGCTTTGCAATAGTGCATCAGAATTTGTTTAAGATGTTTGGATGGTTTCCTTCATTTATTTATTTTTAATTAAAGTTGCTTTGAACTTTGTACTCACTTCTGTGTGAAGGTGAGTTTTTGTTGCTTTGCGGTAAATATTCTAAAGTTCATTTGCTAAGATGTTTTTAAGTATAAACTACTAACCAGAAAAGCTACCCCAAAAAATGGCAATATACTTTTGTTATATAACCTTTTAAAAATTATACGTAATTTGAGTTGTTTGCATTTCTCATGTTATTTTGAATCTCTCGTTTATGCTTCGTCTACTAATAGTAGAAAGAAATATAAAGTATCTTTAATATTTCATAGTTTTGATTATGTAAGAGAATAGTTGTTGAACTGTTGATCATGGGCTATGTTATTTCTTCATATTAGAGCCTTTTCTTCACTAGCTGTCTTTCAGGTAATTTTTTTTTTTCTTTTTTCTTTTTCTGTGTGTAGCCCTGAATGTCCTGAAATCACTCTGTGAATCAGGCAGGCCTCAAACTCACAGAGATCTGCTTGCCTCTGCCTCCCGAATGCTGGTATTAAAGGTGTGCACCACTACCACCTAGCTAGGTAAATAATTTTAAGGTAATTAAGATCTTTTTTATTGTTTCATTTCACAAATGAGTAGCTGTGATTTTGAGATGGGCTTGTTGGTCCAAGGTGACATATTTTTTCCCACCTGGGGACAGGCTAGCTCAGTCACATGTAGTCGTCATGTAATTTTCCTCTGTACATAGCTTGCTCCTGCCTCTATTTCTAAGCAACTGATAAGGTCCCTTCCACCTTTCTTCTAAAATTCTGTTTTTAGACTTAGGCTTTCCCGCATACCCCTCGAAGCTGAGATGCTACTCCCCCGCCCCCCCAAACACACACACATACACTTCTTTTTATTTTTTCATGACAGGTACTTTAATTTGTCTTTTGGAACTCTCTTAGTTTTATTTTGGCAACATCTAGCAATTTAAATCATTCCTGAAAGAGATTTGAACATCTTGAGCTTTATATCTCCAGCAGCTCTTGGTGTAATGCCATATATATCTGTCTAAATATTTATGGTCTTGACCTCAGCTATGACCAAGTAGTCAGGTTGGTTTTCAGATTTATCAGTACAGGCAAATACTAGATGAAAGATGTTTAAGTTAGCAAAGAGTGAGATGTTTGTGATTTCTGCCATCAGTCTCTCTCCAAAGCACACAGCACCCTCAAGTACCTTTGAGCTAGTGACATTTCTTGCTTCTGTCAGTTCATTTACTTCTTGTTAATATTGTTCATTGATTGGGTAGAGCTCTAAAATATGAAAATGCAATAGACATAATAGACATTGCACTGTTATCTCTTTTTTTTTCCAGAAGTGTTTAATGGTCACAACCATTATTTTAAGATTGCATGTTACACAATAGTGCTTTCAGATTTATTGTTTATGTGGATCATGGAAGCCTTGTTAAAACATAGAATGCAGCCCACTGCTCTCTCCTTGGTTCCAACTTAGAAAGTTAGCCTGAGGATGTAAAGCTGCATGCTTGTACCACAGGCTCTAGAAGTCACATTGTCTTAGACAAGTTGTGTTATTCTTTTGCATGCAAGAGGTCAAATAGCCACTTTTATTACTGTATAGGAATGTTTTAAGGATCTATACCAAGCATGCTATCTGAAGTCACTCTTTAGGTTGTAGAATGCCAATTCAGTGTTCTTTCTGGAAAATGATTATGTTCTAGGCACATTGAATGAAGATTTTTTAAAAAAAAAAGATTTATTTATTTATTTATTTTTATGCATATGAGTGCTCTATCTGCATGATGTACACCTGAAGAGGGCATCAGATTCCAGTATAGATGATTATGAGCTACCGTGTGGTTGCTGGGAATTGAACTCTGGACCTCTGGAGGAGAAGGCAGTACTCTTAACTGCTGAGCCATCTCTCTAGTCCTGAATGAGGATTTTTAATGTTAATACTTAAAAATGAACAAATAAGTATGTTGGTTTCTAAACTTTACATCATTGATTCTTTTCACAGAATAGACTTCCTAACAATATAATTACTGAATCAAAGTATATTATAATTAAATGTAAAATGGCTGCACAGAATCATTTTGAACACTTGGTTTCTAGCTGGTGGTTTTGAGAGGTTGTGGAACCTTTTGGGTGTGGAGCCTGCCTGACAGATATAGGGCCATTGACGTGGGGCTTACAGGCATGGAGAGGATAATGTCATGTTTTATGTCTCTAGTGCTACAACTATGATATCTTAGCCATGTATTCCCTGCCATGATAGATAATACCCTATGAAACCACAAGCCAAATTAAATCTCTTAAGTTTTATCTTGTTAGTATTTGAATGCAGTGTTGAGAAAGTGTCATTGCTGCTATAAACCAGACTATGTGGTTCACAGACCTTTGGAGTCATTTCTAGGAGAAATGAAAAAGGCTTTGAAGCTGTGGATCAGAGTAGCCCTAGTGTGCTGTGAAGACTGCTCCACTGGGGCACTCTAGTGGTGAAAGGCCAGAGTTCTGTAAAAATGCAGATGGGGAAACTGTTAATGAAGCCATAGGGGAAACAGGACTCATGTGGGAACTGGACTAACGCATTTTTGGTAGATTCAGGTAAAGCATTTGACCAGATTCTGTTGTTTCCTGAAAATTGAGTGAAGAAATTCAAAAACAAAGGACTAAAGTTTTGAGACAGCATAGCCATTTCAGGTTGTGGTATGACTAATTATTGTTCAATATGTTTAGTGAGATTTATAAAATTCAAAGCAAAACATGCAGCAGAAAGATGTTTTAAAATATGTAGGGAAAGAGTGAATGGATTAAAGTTGTAGAAAATGGAATAATGGTAGAGAGTCTGTGTTATTAAAGCGTTAGTATAATTAAGGACAGTTCATACTGGGACAATAGGAAAGATGCCTTAAAGGCATGACCCCAACTGTTGATGCTTCTGCTTATAAAAGTGCAAATTCATTTCTAAGGAGAATTATCAAACACAGAATTTTATGGGCTTCCTACTTGAGCAGGACTCCTCAGGGCCTTATTTTCCCTGGTTAACTTAGGGAAGCATTCAAATGCCATTGCAGCTTGTGGTAGAAGGGGCCAGGCTACATTTTTAGCTAGTAGCATAACTTAGGGTTTTCTACATGGAGCTGCTTTTGCAAAGCATGTGGGATGCAAAACTAGAGGGTCATGGTGAGATAATATGAAGGTTCCAGAAAGCCTGTTGAGCCAGCAGCAAGAAGCAATCCGATTTTCTGTGTGGAGGCCCTAAACAGCCTTTTTGTAAAGCTGTAAAGTAAAGCCAAGTTGTAGTGGAGGTGTGTTGTTGATGCCAGGAATGCGGGACATCCATTTAGGAAAGCTATTGGCACTGAGTGTGATTCCAGAGTTGTTAGAATCAAAGCCTGGGCCCTGGTAGTATTGACAAACCACACCCATCTTACAGAGAATAGAAATAATAAACAGCAGAAAAGGAGGTATATTCAGTGTAGCCACATCAGGAAGAGAAACTAATAGAAATTCAGTGACCTTTTTCCCCTCAAGAACATCTTCAGAGTCCTGCTATGAAGTTCAGGTTTAAGTAGATATACAGAGGTATGCATAATTAAGCAGTCTGATTCGAGGTGTGGTGCCATCCATCCCTGACTCATCATTCCCGTAGGCTCCAGAAGCTCTTGCAAAATAGTTCCATAAGTCAGAGCTGAAATCTGGGTGACACATTCCTCCCAGACAACACCAGACTTTTTTTTTTTTTCTTTTCTCTTCTTCTTTCTTTCTTTCCCCTACCATGATATTCCTTGCAAATTTTTAATTTCTTGTGGATCATTATTTCAACAGTTTAATAACCAAAGAGTTGGAAACGTATATCTATAGAATACGTTTATTCTCAGTGCCCTGGAAGACATTACAAGTAGAACCACCTAGCAGAGAAACCACACATGCTACAGGGCATCAGAGCTAAAGGGGCATGATCATGCCAATATGACCCCCAGGTGCTGGGTGTGAAGCTGGAGGGTTTGATTTTTACTCTCTTGGGTGTTGGTCTTATGTGTATGCACCTATTCTTCCATTTTAGAATTGGATTGTTTATTCTGTACCATTTTATGTTGGAAATGTGTAACTTGTTTGGATCTTACAGGAACTCAAAATTAAGAGATTGTCTTAATTTTTCAGAAAATACTTTGGTCTTTGGTGTTTTGAATAGTGATAGATACAACTGGAATACTGTGGGGACTTTCGAAGTTGAACTAGATAGATACACTTGCATTATGTATGGGCTGGCCATGAGCTTATGGTGACCAAGAGCAGAATGTTATATCTGAACGTAAAATTATCCCACAGGGTGAAGTATTTTAACACTTGTTTCCCCGGCTGGTTGCTCTGTTTGGGGCCGATGGAGGGGGGAATAGAACCTTTTTGACATTGGGCCCAGTTAGCAGACATAGGGACATAAAGTTAAGTCTTATGGATAATAACCTGGTCTTAGTTCTCACCTGGGCTTTCTGGTTCTTGTCTCACATTCCTATTGCTTCAACCACGTTACCTATAGGATGGACTATATCCTTTCAAACTATATGCCAGAATAAATCCATTCTGTCTTACGTGCTTCTTGTCATAGTGCTAAGAAAAGTAGCTAATACAAAGGTATTGTGGATTTTGAAGATTTAGATGATACTGCCAGTTTCTATTCCCAGAAGGTGAGTCTAGACTCTAGTTCTCACCAGCATCGGCTAAGAATCCTTTCTCCCCATGACTTCATCAGGTATTTATGGTCAGAGTATGGAAGTATATACAACCATGCTGTACAATATCTTTAGGGTAGGGCTTAATGTGTATGTTAACTTGTTGCCTGACAAAGAGAACCTAAAGGTATTTTCTGTATTACTGTGAAAATTAAATTTTAGCTAGGACAGAGTTCTCTCTTACCAGATATAATGATATCAGTATAATATGAGACTTCTGATTTAAATGACATGCCTTCTCAGATTTCAAATACTTTCAGTGTTTGGATTTATAACCAGATTATGAGGTTGATAACATGCTTTTTAAAAGTTTGAGATTTTTTCCATGTTTATATCCTCTACATAATGCAATGTTCATAGACCTAAAGAAATTCTTCAATTGCTTTCAAGGAGAGAAGATTAAGAAACTTTTTATACCATTTATTGAAGACCTCCATATATCTGAAAGGAATTGCCATTTATTGAATCCCTACTTTTTTGGTTTTTTTTTAATTAATTATTTTTTATTAATTATAGTTTCTTCACTTTGTATCCCATTTGTTAGAAGTATGTTGTTTTGGTTCTCTTCTCAAAACCCAAGTTCCAGTATGTGTGGAAGTTTAACCTAGGCTGCAGTCTTGATTACTGTACCTTTGTAGTAAGTTTCACAATCAGGAAACATGCATCTTCTAACTTTGTTCTTTCTGCTGTTTATTTGGCTTTGTTGAATCTTTTGCATTTGGATATGAATTTGAGGATTAGTTTGTTAATTTATGTGAAAAGCAAGCTTCAGGGGCCAGTTTTTATAATCATGTTAGAATCCAAATTAATTGTGTCTTTTGGTTAATGCCAGTAGTTTCAGGGTTATTTTATTGAGCTTTTGACCTATGACAGCCATAAAGTAATAGATGCCTTATGTATTCCTCTGACAGGAAATTGGATATCTCAGTATCCTTGAATCTTAATGAACTGGTTTTTGGAGAGATTTAATTTCTGAAGCATCGAAGTTAATCATACGGATAGAGTATTTTTCTTTGTCACTTAAGTTATTGAAAGTAACATTTGTGTTTTATAATTTTCTTGGCTCTAAGTGGTTATAGTACTTAACTTCCTTAAACTAATACTAAATTTGAAATCTTGACATGGCAGTAAAAAAGAAAAGAAAAGAAAAGAAAAATCCCATTGGCACCTCTTTGGCCTGCTGGGTAGTAATTATTTCATCCTTTCATTCCTTTTTTTTTTTTTTTCCTCTCCCCTTCCTCTCCTAATCAGAATGCTCAGCTAGGACTTCCTTCTTTATCTGGAGATCTTGCCCCTAGTGTGCACAAAAGGGTCAAGGTGATACATAAATATAGCAAGTTTGTATAGGTTTAGTGTAGATCGTAAATATAAGGTGATTACCAAGGTGCTAATGATAGTTTTATAGTTCTTTAGGGAAAGAATTCATTTCCGTTTTTATTTACCTTGTCAACATGCAGAGGGTTAAAGGAACTTAAAACCACATCAAATGCTTATACTGCATTCTTCAAGTCTTTGCCTGTGTGTATAATGTCTTAAATATTTATATTTGTCTTAGGTCATTATATCTCCATCTAAATATATGCTTAGAATGTTTTATTGTGTTACAAAATTTTCTGTCACAGCTTAATAGTTTTTAGTCTTAATGATTGCATAATAGTTCTTCAAATTGACGTAATTTTCTCAGCCATTACAATATTAGAGATTTGAGAATATCAGTGTAAAGCATATCCAGAGATTTAGGGAATTTTCTAAGCTCTGATAGAATGGCTATTCTATCATTGTTATTATAGTTAAACAAAAATTTTAGATATTTAATGCATTTGTGTGTTTTCTTGTGTGTCACATCTTAGAAGATTAATACAGAACTTTATCAAGTCGTAGTCCCCGGGGACAATGTGAGTGTCAACATTACAAACGGCAGTGGTAATGGAAAAGGAGTGCTTTATTGCAAGGGGAATACTTGTTTGGCTGGGTTTGAAATAATAAATGCATTGTGGTTGTTTTGTGGTTTTGTGTTAAACTGTATGTACATTCTGGAGTAGAGATGCTTTTCAAGCTAAAGAGTTCTTAAATATTGTTTATGTAAAGGATTTAGAATTAGTTTGTTTCTTAATTTTTAAATTTATAAAATTTAAAACTATAAGACTGTAGACACCAGTGTGATATTTCAAATACATTGTTTATTTGTATAATATTTAAATTAAGTTAAACAGTAATTTCCTAAAACAGTTATCATTTCTTCATAGAGAAAATAATGAAGATCCTTACTTATAATTTTAAAAGTATATAGTATATTATTGTTATATTTTGGTCATTTTGCTACACAAAGTTTGCTACATAAAACTTGCTTCACTTAAATATCACATTGAATGCTGAGCGTCATGCTTTATTAAGGGGAAAATATCCAGTGAAATTTAACAGCATATTAATACTACTAATAAAGCAGGATTCCACTTTACTGTTATTACCTGCAGACTTCTGTCTCTGTAAGAATCATGGGGCTCATAGTTCCAATCCTGACTCAAGCATCCTATTTTGGAATAGAAGTAGAAGTGTTGCTGAAGCCATCATTATTTTGTCAGGAGCCAGCAAAAAATCACAGATCAATCTATTAATTTATAATTTATAGTTATTTGTATTAGGTACACCATGTTGAAATTGCAGTTATTTGATGGTTTTGCATCTTGAGTGCTAGTGTTGGCCTTCCTTACTGCCAGCTGTTACAAGCATTGGGAACAAATCATGTTTTTTTATGGTCCTCCTGTGTGGCGTTCCACAAAATTAAATCCAAGCACTTCAATAATTTATATTCCAAATGGATCGATATTCTTACTCTTGGCATTTTCACTGGAAATCTTAATGAAATGTCCTATATGTTAGTGAAGGGTTTCTTATTTTAATGCCTTATAAAAGAGATTAAATATTTCCATCATTTAGTACCTGTGGCATTATTTCATTTAATTCTTAATGAGTGAACTTAAGGCTTATGTTACACATTAAAGCTAGAGACTGAGGAGGAGCATGGGCTGTATGTTTGAGAAGAGTGGATGGTAGATGTAAAGGTGTAAACTGTTTGCTTTACAGTTATTCACTAACCTATACACATGTTTTTATTGTTGTTGTTTTTGAGAAAAGGTTTCTCTGTGTAACAGAACCCTAGCTATCCTGGACTTGCTTTGTAGACCAGGCCTGGCCTTGAACTCACAGAGACCTCTGAGTGCTAGGATTAAAGGCATGCATCATCACACCTAACACAGGTACATTTTTTAGTGTAAATATTTTATACAATATATTTTGATCATGGTTTTCTCTTCCCCGACTCCTCCCACATCCTCCTCACCACTCCTTAACCAACTTGATGTGTTTTCTCTTTTTCTCCAAAACAAACACAAAATTCAAAACAAACAAGCAAAAAGCTAACAACAAAAAATGCCAGAATGAAAACAAAATAAAAACCCATGGGGCTTGTTTTGTTACACATAAATTTTATGAGTATATATTTCATGACATGTGCAAAATAAAATAATAAAGAGCCTAAAATTGATTTATGTGACAAACTTTTTTCAGCAACTGGGGTTAGTTGTTCAAGTAAACCTAAAGATTTTAGTAAGTGGTTTATTTTCCACTTCATCTTCTATTTCATGCTTGAGATAAAAGAGGTATTTGCATTTTTTCTCATTTTTTCATTTTATTGATTTGCCCATAAAGGCTGTCTAAGCAACAGATGCTGTTTTTTAGTTTGGGTTTTGCATCTGTGGTAGGTAATAGTTAGCTGTAAGCAATAAGGGAACGTTTAAGAAAAGAAAGAAAAACTTTTAAAGCAGACAAGTTTTGTTTGCTTGTTGTGTAGATTTGTGATATATTCTCTTTTGGAAACTGTATTTTTTCTTTAGTTAACATAGCAAAGTCTGTGCTTCAGATTAAACATAAAATTGTCTTTATTACAGCTTAGAAATTGTGTGTATCTGGAGGACCGGGGAGCAGATACGAGCGCCGGAGCTCTGTTGCCAGCAGGCCACGGCTGCCTATGACTGTAGGCCTGGGGAGCTCTGGTGTCCTCCTGTCTGCTGAGCACCTGCATGCATGTGCATGGACACATACGGACACATGCAAACACGCTTTAAATCTTTAAAAAAATGAAGCTGTGTACTTTTTTTCTGTTTCTTTGCTTTTCCTATAGTTCTAAAAATACCACGCATATGTTATACAGTTGGCTGTTGTCCTGTGGTTGTTAGTGAAGGGTCATTTAGAGCATCCTTCCCTGTAAGAAAGACTGGAGACCTATCAGTAATAAGCTGGCATTTGTATATCTATGCGGGTTATTTTAAAAAGTAGAGAAGACTTACACTTATGCAAATTAATGGAATAAATTTTATGCTTAATGTATCCATTTCTTCAGAGTTCTTGATGTGTTATTTTAAAATTCCAAAGCAGGTTCAGCATAATTTATTGTTTCATGGGATGAAATATGTATTGTTTATACCTATACTTAAGTAAAATAAGATTAAGTTTTGTGATTGTTGAGAAGCTTAAAATTGTGAAGGGTGTTGTTTCCCTAATTTCCTTTTCGGCCCTTTTGTCTTTGGTGTACAGGAGGGCTTCTGATTTTTTTGAGTTGATTTTGAGAAGCTTAAAATTATGATGTACTAACAGAACATGAGTATAAACCCAGAAAAGCAACATAGTTTGTATTAAAATAGTTTAACAAAATTCTCACATGGGGAAATTAAGGGTTTTAAAAAACTTTTTATTGATTCTTTGTGAATTTACAACATGCATTCCAATCTCACTTCCTTTCCCTGCCCCTTCAAAACTCCTCCACCCTTGCAGCCTCTCCCCCAAAGAAAATAAAAATAAAAAATTCATTGTGGAAAGTGTAGTGTGTCACAGTATGTTATCACATAGTATATCCTTTTGTCCACACATCTTTCCTTGCAAATGTTCATTGCAATGAGTCAGTGGTTTGTTTCAAGGCCTTCGGCTTCTACACAATTAATACTAGATCCTCACAGCGCCATCTCTTGATTATCTTGTTGTTGCCCTGTATCATGGAGATCCTGCAGTTTTGGATCTGCAGGACTGGTTCCTTCACGAGCTCCAGCAGATCATAGATGGAATTGATATTGGGGTGGGCCAATTCAAAGCCCTGGATCTAGGCCTGGGTGGTAGCTGAGTTGGTCAGCCCTCTAGTTCTTCTGCACCCACACCACTAGGGGCAGCTCTCCAGCATTGCCCCAGCTAGCTCATCCCATGCCACAGCCAGCAAGGGGCAGGGTGGGGCCAGCTCTCATACCGTCAGGCACACCCGGTATACCAGGGTTAGCTCTACTGGGTGCCTGCTTTCCCAAGTGCCACAGCCAGTGAGGGGCAGGCCTAGCTCTACACAATCCTTGGACATCAACATGGTGCCTGGCCGCAACCCAGACCAGGGACACTCACATGGCCATTGGTGGTTACATGGGCCACAAACATCCACACAGACCCCTGTTGCTGCATGGCCATGGTCCCAGGCGTGACCCTCAGTGACAGCATGGGCAAGGACTTCATCATGGCCTCAGGTGGGCAGGGAGGGCATGCCATCATCAGACTGTCCCTCCACCCTCACATCTCCAGTTTGCCTCTCGTCATAGTCCTCAAACTGTTCAGCTGCTTTTTCTCTCCTGTCTCTCTACCACACGTTTGCATATAGTAGTGGCTCCCACTGGCTATGGGTGGGCCTCTGGGCATCTACCAGCCTTAATTTTGATTAACATCTGTGTTATGTGATATGATTTGGCAAAACAGCATAAATCAGTCATTGTTAAATAGCATGAAAGACAGAAGTGTGAGTATGTGTATCACCTGAGCCTCACTATACATACGCATCACAGGGATATACTGTAGACCACCTAGCTTTGCAGAATATAAGTACTATTGTTGCTGGATTATGTCCTAATTGTAACTATATCAAAGTGTGTAGTAAGTTTTCTGTATTGAAGATAATTTGTTCTTCCTCTGCGTTGATTTTCTCTTTTTCTTGTTTGTTTTTGCTTTGCTTTTTGAGACAGGGTTTCTCTGTGTAGCCTTGCCTGTCCTGGAACTCACTTTGTCAAGCAGGCTAGCCTTGAACTCACAGAGATCCACCTGCCTCTGCCTCTCAAGCGCTGGGATTAAAGGCATGTGCCAACATCACCCCGTCTGGTTGATTTTCTATAAACATTTTATTGAATGTTAATTGTTCTTTAGAGTAGTTTGAGAAAATCTAATCTAAGGCAAGTAGTTGTGGTAACCACTGTTTCAAACCTAAGGAGGCTTTTGTTTCCAATAATCAATAAGGATGTTGACCTCCTTCCTCCAATGTAGCCCTTTGGTATTATGGATTTTTCTTTTCATTCCTCCTCTCTTCCTCCCCTTCTCCTTTTCTTTCCCTTTTTTCCTTTTCTTCCTCCTCCGCTTTGGTACTGTAGAAGTATGTTTTTGCTAATGAATGTATACTTTGTAGCTTCTGATTTATAATTATTAATAGATAATCTATTTTCTGGGTCTGTCTTGAACACTTAGAAATTATAAATGTCCTTGTATTTGTCATGAAGAGCCTGTAGCAAATCCCTAATCAAATGAAAGCAGCCTTGGATGTTTCGTAAGACTACAGCTAATGCCTTTATCTCTGTAGCTTTCAGGCCTCTGACTTGGAGTTCAGTGGAAGTTTAACCTTTTTGGACTTCTTCCCTTGGTGACTCAGAGTCTCTGGAATCAATAAGGTCTGCATTACTTTAGAGCACAAGCTAATTTAATTCATGAGAACTATAGAAGCCAAAAGGCATCTAATCAGAGTCACTAAAATATTAAAGCAGATAAATTGTACTCTTAGGTTTATATGGAATATGTCATGTTCCATCATCACTTGCACATTGGGTTTATGTGCTAAATTATTGTATTGGGGCATATGTTTAAGATTTATATTTGTGTTTTTTCTAAATGTAGTTTACATCCCACAGGACACATTGCTATAATTGAAATGAAGCTTTGAAAGTTATTTCAGAAGCTCGTTCCTAGTAGAGCCTACATGTGCTGGGTCATTGATAAAGTTAGAGTTATCTTGTGATTCTGAAATTCCAGATTGTATTTATCACTTGGCATACAAGGATGTCAGATGTTAGGAATACTCAAAAGTGGAAATTGATGCAGTAGACTTTGTTCTATATTCTAACAATGAAATTAATCTAGTATATTAATTTATTCTAGCAGCTAACCTTTCATTTATTTATTTGAATTAAATAGTTAGTAGTTATTCATTTTAAATATGGTTTTGGTATTGACTTCATTGTTCATATGCCTACTCTGTTAGAAGGGTGATGATTCCATGCTTTCATCTCCCTCTTGACTTTTATCTCTGTTTATGAACTGTGCTACCTTAAAAAATTTTTTTGACCATTCAGTTTGATGTGATGCCTTAATTCCTATTAAGTTAATTTGTGACCAGCATTGTGGTGCATGCTTTTAATCTTAGCACTTGGGGAAGCAGAGGCAGGTGGGTCGTTGTAAGTTCAAAGCCAGCCTGGTCTACAAAGTGAGTTCAGGATAGCCAAGGGTACAATGAAACCGTGACTTGAAAAACCAAAAAAGACGGGGGCAGGAAAAAATTTGCATTTAATATTGTATGTTACAACCCATTAAGAATGAATCTTGCATATTCTTTTTCTGTAAGTGGAATATCATGGTACCAGCTTGCCCTCGATGTTCTTTGATTATAAGAATTTTATTATGAAAAGACATTTTCTTAAATAGTAACCATTTCCAGCATAGTAAAATATGGAATATTTTCAGAGCTGAGGGAAGAGCAGTTTAAAGATAAGCGGAAGGCACCTTCCTCTGGCAGTGGAGCATTGAAGCTGCTCAGTCTCTGTCACATACAGCCCTGTCTTCCTGTAAGAGAGCTTTTCTTTCTTTCATGCCTCTTACATAGGAATTACAGAACGTTCCAGCTTTAGTCTTAGCTCAGTCTCTTCTGAGATTTGCTTCTATGCAAGATAGATATTCCTTATATTTTCTCTCTTTGCTGGAGCATCCACTGCTGCTATCTGATGGAGACAAGCGGTGCCCATATTTTTGAGAGCTTTACTTTGTACAGTGTAAGCAGTACTCTTTTCTTCTTCTAATTCTCACAACCACCCCATAGCCAGATGTTAAAGCATTTCTGGTTTAGAAGTGAAGGTCTGGAAACCAAGGCATTGGTGGTGGTGGTAGTGGTTTCATTTTGTTTTTAGAGGCAGGGTCACACTGTGTAACCCTGGCTGGCC
The DNA here is from genome assembly GCA_028658305.1 of Pachyuromys duprasi. Taxonomy (NCBI): domain Eukaryota; kingdom Metazoa; phylum Chordata; class Mammalia; order Rodentia; family Muridae; genus Pachyuromys; species Pachyuromys duprasi. Next base: position 18,294,818 of record CM053753.1, on the reverse strand, counting down.
CAGAACTCACTATGTAGACCAAACTGACCTTAAACTCATAGAGATCTATCTTCTTCTGCCTCCCAAATATTGGAATTAAAGGCATGTACCACCATGCCTGGCTTAGAGAATTGAAGCTACACAGACTTAAAATTTGTTAATCATTTTCGTCGCCTTCAGCCACTACTTCCTGACAACTGTACATCCCCTCATCAGACGTTATAATGTTTCTTCTTAAGCTTCATGGGGCTCACCTTTGTTTTTACTGCACTGTCCTGTCTGTGCTGTGTGCTGTTCTCTTCAAGTCCATCTTCCATGGTTACATAGTAAGCTGTCTAAAGCAATATTCTGAAACATTCCATGGCACTCATCTATTTTCAGTTCTCTTGGTTGATATTTATGAAATTTTTTATGTTACCTCTGAGCACCTCTACAGCATCATTTCCTATTCCTAACTTCACAGTCTAAAACCCTCATGTGGTTCTCTGGCAAACTATTGGCTTCCCTCTTTCCATCCTTAAAACTTAGCTTAGATTTGGTCTCATCTGTCATTTCAGCCTCTTAAAGTTCTGTGTGCTCACAGTACTGTCTTCCCAGCCCTGCACTTGCTTTGTTTCTCATGTTCTGTATAAAATACCTGTGTTTTCCCTGAAACTAAACTCTCACACTGACCTCTATTTCATGGCTCCAGCAATGGAAATGTGAGCTTTGAGCCATAATCTTTGAGACCCTGCAGAATAATTGTGTAAGACAACAGCTAACCTCAGATCAACAGCTAGAAGAAAGAAGAGGGAGAGTCAGTAGATGTGACCCTTATGATTGTTGAATTATATGTTTTATGCTAAAAGTGGTACATTTCTAGAGGACTTTGCAGAATTTATTCTTCACAAAGCTTCACAAAGTTGCTTAGACATAGCAACTTGTGACTAGACTTAAGTGGAAGGAGCCTCTCTTAGATGCCTGAGCTCAGCAAACCACTTAGGGAGTACTTACTTCTTTAATTCCCAACATGCAAAAAAAGAATAAATGCCCAAGATGAGAGGTTGAACTTAAGCCCTCTTTACCTGGTTTACTTGAACAGTGGAATATTACCCCAGTCTTCTCATCTTTAGTCTTGTGTAGGCTATAAAGCCATAAATATTTTTAGGAGAAATATTTGACCATTTTCAAACTCAACAATGATTTAAACCTGATGCAACTGAATTCTAAAAACTTAAGCACAAAGCTATGGTTTAATTTATATGGTTTATGCTTAACTACACATTTGGCCGAGAACCTCTAAATTCATCCCTGTATACTCTGACATCTATTTCTTTATAGTTGTTTGGCAAGTGGAACAAATCCCTGTTGCCCAAACAGTAGCCAGTTGCCACTTGTAACTACATAAAATGAGGTAAAATTTAAAAGGTCTCATTTACATTCAAATCCAAATTTTCAGTGCTGGATTGTAGCAGAAACAGATCGCCTTATCACTGCAGTTTCATTAGAGCACTGTACTAGGTTATCTCTAAGTTTCCTTGTTATTTGAATAGCTGTTACAGGACATCATTTAGTAACCTTTTGGAATGGGCTGTTTGCATTAGATCTGGTTAGGACCTGATATGAAGGCACTGTCTAGGTAGAAGCTGCTGATTCATCATATCTTCCCACACTGTAACTTCTTAGCACTTTTTATCACAGCTTGAAGTTTTTTCTATACTGTAAGTAGAATTTGATGAATTAAAAATATTTTTATAGCCTGCCATGACGGTGCACACTTATAATCCCAGAATTCAGGGAGGCAGAGGCAGGTGGATCTTTGTGAGTTTGAGGATAGCCTGGTCTACAAAGTGAGTTCAGGACAGCTAGAGCTACACAGAGAAACTGTGTCTTGAAAAAAACAAAAAAGAATTTTCATTGTAGTAGCGCTTGTCTTAGTTGCTAATGAATTTTTGTTTTTTGTTTTCTTCTAAAGAATCTGCCACCAGGGGGTGCCCTCAAACCTTTTGAGAATTAAGTTTGTTTAACTTTAATTAAAGTAAAATTTATTTTGTAGTTTAGTTAATACTAGGTTATCAAGAATGAAGCACTCTCAGTTTGTATGTACAGTTCTTGACTTGTATGGAATTATTTATTGTATCATAAGTTTAAAAGCTGTCATTGAATTTTCTTGAAAATTGAAAGTATAAAATATACTTTCAAAGTATTTCTTAGAGTGCAAAAAATTTTTTTAAGTACAAACTATGCAGTTTATTATTAACATGAAAAATAGTGATGATATAGTAAATACTGTGTGGGGAAGACCTTCATGTTTTATGAAACTTCAAAGATCTTCATTTTAATGAATTGAGTCTTAGAAATAGTGTGACTTTTTGATTAGAGTCGTATTTTGTCTGTCTCAAGAACTGGGGTGGAAGTAATTTTTTTTTAGCTAAGAATGTTCCTAAATTTGTTGTTAATTATTTCAAATTAAGATAACATACTGGCTAAATTCGTCCCATCCACAGAAGTCTTGAATTTTAAGAACTTTAGGCCCCTGATGGCTTATTTTCTAAAGCGAGAAATTAATGTGAATGGAAAACTCATTAGAAGCAGCTGTATTTAGGAGCAGTTGTAAATAGGGCTTTAGTGAGGTCTGGAAGCAAATCTTTCTCCTATTTCTCCTTCCTCTTTGTCTTGGCTGATGAGAATTTGTTAGTGTGAGTGGAGGCTGGTCTAAATCTTGTTACATGCTGAGTGCTTTGTGAAGCAACTTGAGTGTTATATGACACTTGGTGAGACTTGTATAAACATCTACTCACCTCAGATGGGGACCCAAAAGTAAAGTACCATCAAAGTCTAACTTTGTGAACCAATGGGTTTTATTGGGGTTACTTATAGGAACAGAAGTGATTTAAAAACAGATACATCATCAAAAGTCTACCTTAGCATGGGTGACAGACAGTTCACTAAAGTTGGGAACCTGGAGCAAACTTCCCAACTTACAGGCAGTGGAACAGGTTGGTAAGTGTCTCTTCTAGGCAATTCATATTGTCTGTCAACCCTAGGCAGCTAGGCTTATCTGAGAGAATATTCTCTCAACAGTTCCTTCTGTTTCTATCAGTTTAGGGAGAGAGGGACCTAGTCATTCTGATCAGTTGCAGGGACTCACTGAAGTTATTCAGTTGTTTACTTTCTGAATTTAATGAGCTTCCCTGCAAAATGGGCTCTCAGAGTAGACTCTAAAAAGTCAGAAGTGCTATTGTGGCTTTAAGGTATTGCAGGATATTTGATTCCATTGTGAACCACAAATTTGATTCATTTGTGAACTACAAGATACGGTTTCTTGTTTGGTGTGGTTTAATCCAGGAACTTTCTGTTTATTGTAAACAGGTGATTATGGTGTGGTTCACCCAGCCCTAGCACACAGCTTTAATTCAAGAGCTTTCTGTACACATTATTTCATAAAGTTAACTCTAGGTCAAGAGAGGGAGCAAGAAACCAGCTAACAGGGATTAAAAAGTAGTAGGGACATAGAGTTGAGGTATATCTAACCTCATGGAGAAGAAGGGGCATTTTGAGCTGGCTTTTTGGGGCTTTAGGTCTTTGGCTTTAGCTTAGGCCTTGGGTTTTTGGCCTTTTCATTCTGGGCTGCCAACTGAGCTAGTGAGTCTTTTGGTTTTTTTCCATCTGCGCCTGAACTGAGAAGGAAGGTCAGCTGAGTGCTTTCTCTGCCTCTCTGAGCTAGGAGATTTTCACTCCACATCTGGCTCCTCAATCTTTATTGGTAGAACAGAAAGGTTGGAGTTTTCATTTGCAAAGCTCAGCCATCTGAATTTCCATCCAGAAGAGGCCACATGGAATCCATGAGATGGGTATGAGATGCCAGTGGAATCGTTTGAGGAAGACTCTTTGGGAACAAATGAATAGGTATGTCCCAGAGCAACACAGCCATCTAAGTATGAACTTATCCTTAAAGGATGGCAGTGTCCAAATGATGCTTTCTGTGACCCCCATGCTAAGGTAGACTTTTGATGATGTATCTGTTTTTAAATCACTTCTGTTCCTATAAGTAACCCCAATAAAACCCATTGGTTCATTGAGTTAGACTTTGATGGTACTTTACTTTTGGGTCCCCATCTGGGGTGAGTACTCACCAAAGTGTCATATAACACTCAAGTTGCTTCACAAAGCACTCAGCATGTAACAAGATTTAGACCAGCCTCCACTCACACCAACAAATTCTCATCAGCCAAGACAAAGAGGAAGGAGAAATAAGAGGAGAAACACTTGTAACTGCTGTTACAAAAAGCACATGGTTGAAATTGACAGGATAAAGTTAATATTTAAAGACCCAAAAGCATCTCCACTACAAAGTAGAAATCACCACTTGTTTGGCAAGAGCTGAAGGCAAAAACCCAATTGACATGCATGTAGAAGACACTGCATTTGTCACCTGTTCTTTCTTTAAAATTAGCCCAAAGGCTGTGATTCTTTGCGTGTGTGTGTGTGTGTGTGTGTGTGTGTGTGTGTGTGTGTGTGTGTGTGTGTGTGCGTGCGTGCGTTTAAAAAAGATTTTAGGGACCGTGGACAAAACTTTGTTAGTCAGCTGAATCTTGCAGACATAATTCAACCACAAAGCATCCATCCTGCTCTAGGAAAGAAAATCCCTAATATTCTGTCTACATTTCATTTCCTCTAGGAGTATGGAATGAAATTGAGTAGTATTCATACAATTAAGAGATTGCTTGAGCCCAGCAGTAAGAAGCCACCTTCTGATGAAATTTATGGAAGAACTGCCAATGTTTTTATGTCCCAGAGCAACACAGCCATCTAAGTATGAACTTGTCCTTAAAGGATGGCAGTACGCAAATGATGCTTTCTGTGACCCCCATTGTGTTTTTATACTGTGTGCTAAGTTGGGTGTTTCATGCTTTTTAAATATATTTTATTTTTATTTTATGTTCATTGGTGTTTTACCTACATGTATGTCTGTGAGATGTCAGAAGCCCTGGAACTGGAGTTAGAGACGTGTATGAGCTGCCATGTGGGTGCTGGGAATTGAACCTGGTTCCTCTGGAAGAGTAGCCAGTACTCTTAACTGCTGAGCTATCTCATGCTTTTTCCTCCCTTCTTTTTCTTTTTTAAATCCAGTGCATAGTTATGTTTGAATGTGTACTTCTGAAACCCTCTTGGGGAGGCTGTTATTTGAGTTATATCTGATTTGGTTGCTAATTTTCTATAGTTATTGTTGTCTTGCTAATGGGGTTGTTAAGATCTCATGCTCTCCCCAGAGTTCCTTGCTCTTCTCTTAATGTAATCCTGTCCCAGTTAGAGTCTTTTGCTATGATGCAAACTGTGACCAAAGCAATTTGGGGTGGAAAGGGTTTATTTGGCTTATGCTCCTACATCTCAGTCCATCTCTGAAGGAAACCAGGTAAGAACTCAGACAATGAAGGAGCCTGAAGGCAGGAGCTGATGCAGAAGCCACAGAGCAGTGTTTGCTACTTTATTGGCTTGCTCCTTATAGCTTTTGCTGCTTGCTTTCTTATAGAAACCAGAAACACCAACCGAGGGATGGCACCATCCCCAGTGGACTGGACCCTCCCTTCAGCCACTAATTAAGAAAATACCCTGCAGCCAGATATTATGGAGGCATTTTCTCAGTTGAGGATCCCTTCTTTCAACTTGTGTCAAATTGGAGCTAGCCAGCCTTTATTTAGTTTTCAGAGTTTAACTTACACAATATCTAGTAAATAACTGTCCTAAGGCACATAGCAAGTCATATGATAGTAATGATTGTAATTGTACTAAGAAAAATAATAAAGAATTTGCCAATTAAAAATATGCCCTCATCCTCCACCCTCCAGCTAGGATGAAAGAACAGTCTCTGAGCAGATAACTATCAAATCAATCTAAGGACAAGTGTAGATTTTGTCCTATATGAGTTGAAAGACAAATACCTTAAAACAGATTATCTCTTTTATGTTTAGAGCATACTCATGCTTTAATGAGTTACGATTTTTATCAGTATTTTCCAGATTTGAGTTATGATACTTTCACAAGTCATAGGGAAACCCTGTATACCTGGTTAAAAAAAAAAGAATCATAGAGTTGGGAGTGGCTCTCTAGATAGCGTTTGCTTTGTCTGTCTTTCAGGCCCCTGAAGTCATTTGGCCTTCATATTGTCTGCTTTTTGCACTTATTTTATACCTCTTTTGATGCTATCAAATAAAATAAGACTGTGGACAGTCTTATTTAGAACTACAGATTAGTTAGCTGCTATTATGTGAAGCATGCCTTCTTAAATAGGAAAATATTGGGCTGGGTATTTCCTGAAAACCAGTTGTACTCTATTAAAATTTAGAGAACGTTGTTATTGAAGCCATAATTGTGATGGGTGATACACATGAGAGATCACCCTATGGCTGGCCTGTCAGACTTTCGTGAGCTTTCAGAAATTAAGGAGAATGAGTGAGTTTGTTTTCTTGTAAGCTGTCACATTCCTCTCTTCAAAGTGTCAGCCTGAGTTGTACACAGATAAATGTTGGAAACATTCGCTTTCTCTAGCTGATTTTTTTTTACTCTTACATAATTTGGTGATATTTTTCTTTTTCTTCTAATGCTTAATTTTTCTGTAGTCTGAAACATGTCTAAAGAATAAGTTGATGTAAAAGAGCTTAGTAATTTTGCCTTCGTTTTAATTTTTGCAATAGGATCTTGCGTCCTGAAGAGACTTGTGATATGCTAGTGAAATTTCCAGTAGGCTTAAGATACATTATAGAAAACTGAGCCCCTTTACAGTTCAGTCACCTTTTAAGAACCTACTGCAGTAATTTTTTGAAGCAGTAGAGACTCTGGAAGGCAATGGAAAGGAGGATGAACTTTGTGAAATAAACTAAGTGAGATAGATGACTGGGAAGGTATTTTTATTAACACTGTTACACATGAACGTCACTGTTCTAGACATGGTGAATCAGCCATTAATCTTGTATTAAAGAAACTTCTAGTAAGTGCTAGAAAGCATGTCCATAAATAACAGCATAAAGCAGAAAAATTTAAGGATCTTACTTTTTTAAAAAAGCACAGAATTTGCAAGAGAGAACTAGAAAGAAAAAATGGATGGACTTTGAAACAATTATCATTTGAACAAGATAGCAAGAAAATTACATTAGGAGTGAAGGAAAGACATTACAGTCATGGAACAAATTGTATCAGAGGAAGTATAAGTAAGTGCTATAGAAGACTTAAGTAGTTGAGCTGCCAAGAATGTATAATATACAGGAGGGTGTGTATATGTCTGTGTGGATAACAGTTTTTGTGGTATGCTAAAGAAGACCAGATAAGCATGTAGGTCAAGATAGGCTAATTATCTTAATATTTAGATAGACATCTAAAGCTTAATTATCTAATATCAATATTTAATATTATGTAGGTACACACATATCTTTTTTAAATTTGTAGCTACTATTCTTTTTTATATAATTTTATAAATATTAATCACAGGTTATTTACTTTTGTATCCCAGCCGTAGCCTCCTTGCTCATTCCCTCCCAGTCCCACCATCCCTCCTCTATCTCCTCCCTGCCCCTTTCCAAGTCCACTGATAGGGGAGGAGCTCCTCCCCTTCCATCTGAGCCTAGCTTATCAGGTCTCTTCAGGACTGGATATAATGTCCTCTTCTGTGGCTGTCGAAGAGCCAGCCATTGAGTTCATGTCAGAAATAGTTCCCGTTCCCCTTACTAGTGAACCCACTTGGATACTGAGCTACCCGGGGCTATATACGAGCAGGGGTTCTAGGTTATATCCATACATAGTCCTTGGTTGGAGAAACAGTCTCATAAAAGACGCCTGTGCCCTGATATATTTGGTCCTTGTGGAGCTCCTGTCCTCTCCAGCTCTTACTAACTCCCTCTTCTTTCATATGATTCTCTGCACTCTGATGAAGGTTTGGTTATGAGTCTTAATACCTGCTTTGATACACTGCTAGATAGAGTCTTTCAGAGGCCTTCTGTGGTAGGCTCCTGGCCTGTTACTTGTTTTCTCCTACATCCAAGGTCCATCCCATTTGTCTTCTAAGTGAGGATTGATCATGTTACCCCGGGTCTTCTTGTTTATCTTCTTTAGGTGTATAGATTTCAGTATGTTTATCCTGTCTTATAGGTCTATGTAAGTGAGTATATATCATGTGTTTCTTTCTGCTAGTTGGGATACCTCACTCAGGATGATCATTTCTAGGTCCCACCATTTGTCTGCAAATTTTATGATTTCCTCGTTTTTAATTGCTGAGTAGTATTCCATTGTGTAAAAGTACCACAATTTCTGTATCCATTCCTCAACTGAGGGACATCTGGGTTGTTTCCAGGGTCTGGCTATTACGAATAAAGCTGCTATGAACATGGTTGAGCAGATGTCCTTGTTGTGTACTTGAGCATCTTTTGGATATATGCTTAGGTGTAGTATAGCTGGATCTTGAGGAATCACTGTTCCTAATTGTCTGAGAAAGCGCCAAATTGATTTCCAAAGTGGTTGTACAAGTTTGCATTCCCACCAACAATGGAGGAGGGTTCCTCTTTCTCCACAACCTCTCCAGCGTGTGTCGTCACTTGAATTTTTGATCTTCGCCATTCTGATGGGTGTCAGGTGAAATCTCAGGGTCGTTTTGATTTGCATCTCCCTGATGACTAAGGACATTGAACATTTCTTTAAGTGTTTTCTGCCATTCTACAATCCTCTACAGAGAGTTCTGTTTAGCTCCGTACCCCATTTTTTAATTGGATTACTTGATTTGTTGCTTTTTAACTTCTTGAGTTCTTTATATATACTGGATATTAGCCCTCTGTCAGATGTATGGTTAGTGAAGATCCTTTCCCAGTCTGTAGGCTGTTGTTTTGTTTTGATGACAGTGTCTTTTGCTTTACAGAAGCTTTTCAGTTTCATGAGGTCCCATTTATTGATTGTTGCTCT